>OY720448.1:31047615-31750115 GCA_963082715.1 Harpalus rubripes | reverse complement strand
TATGTGTGTATGTGTGTATGTGTGTATGTGTGTATGTGTGTATGTGTGTATGTGTGTATGTGTGTATGTGTGTATGTGTGTATGTGTGTATGTGTGTATGTGTGTATGTGTGTATGTGTGTATGTGTGTATGTGTGTATGTGTGTATGTGTGTATGTGTGTATGTGTGTATGTGTGTATGTGTGTATGTGTGTATGTGTGTATGTGTGTATGTGTGTATGTGTGCATGTGTGCATGTGTGCATGTGTGCATGTGTGCATGTGTGCATGTGTGCATGTGTGCATGTGTGCATGTGTGCATGTGTGCATGTGTGCATGTGTGCATGTGTGCATGTGTGCATGTGTGCATGTGTGCATGTGTGCATGTGTGCATGTGTGCATGTGTGCATGTGTGCATGTGTGCATGTGTGCATGTGTGCATGTGTGCATGTGTGCATGTGTGCATGTGTGCATGTGTGCATGTGTGCATGTGTGCATGTGTGCATGTGTGCATGTGTGCATGTGTGCATGTGTGCATGTGTGCATGTGTGCATGTGTGCATGTGTGCATGTGTGCATGTGTGCATGTGTGCATGTGTGCATGTGTGCATGTGTGCATGTGTGCATGTGTGCATGTGTGCATGTGTGCATGTGTGCATGTGTGCATGTGTGCATGTGTGCATGTGTGCATGTGTGCATGTGTGCATGTGTGCATGTGTGCATGTGTGCATGTGTGCATGTGTGCATGTGTGCATGTGTGCATGTGTGCATGTGTGCATGTGTGCATGTGTGCATGTGTGCATGTGTGCATGTGTGCATGTGTGCATGTGTGCATGTGTGTATGTGTGCATGTGTGCATGTGTGTATGTGTGTATGTGTGTATGTGTGTATGTGTGTATGTGTGTATGTGTGTATGTGTGTATGTGTGTATGTGTGTATGTGTGTATGTGTGTATGTGTGTATGTGTGTATGTGTGTATGTGTGTATGTGTGTATGTGTGTATGTGTGTATGTGTGTATGTGTGTATGTGTGTATGTGTGTATGTGTGTATGTGTGTATGTGTGTATGTGTGTATGTGTGTATGTGTGTATGTGTGTATGTGTGTATGTGTGTATGTGTGTATGTGTGTATGTGTGTATGTGTGTATGTGTGTATGTGTGTATGTGTGTATGTGTGTATGTGTGTATGTGTGTATGTGTGTATGTGTGTATGTGTGTATGTGTGTATGTGTGTATGTGTGTATGTGTGTATGTGTGTATGTGTGTATGTGTGTATGTGTGTATGTGTGTATGTGTGTATGTGTGTATGTGTGTATGTGTGTATGTGTGTATGTGTGTATGTGTGTATGTGTGTATGTGTGTATGTGTGTATGTGTGTATGTGTGTATGTGTGTATGTGTGTATGTGTGTATGTGTGTATGTGTGTATGTGTGTATGTGTGTATGTGTGTATGTGTGTATGTGTGTATGTGTGTATGTGTGTATGTGTGTATGTGTGTATGTGTGTATGTGTGTATGTGTGTATGTGTGTATGTGTGTATGTGTGTATGTGTGTATGTGTGTATGTGTGTATGTGTGTATGTGTGTATGTGTGTATGTGTGTATGTGTGTATGTGTGTATGTGTGTATGTGTGTATGTGTGTATGTGTGTATGTGTGTATGTGTGTATGTGTGTATGTGTGTATGTGTGTATGTGTGTATGTGTGTATGTGTGTATGTGTGTATGTGTGTATGTGTGTATGTGTGTATGTGTGTATGTGTGTATGTGTGTATGTGTGTATGTGTGTATGTGTGTATGTGTGTATGTGTGTATGTGTGTATGTGTGTATGTGTGTATGTGTGTATGTGTGTATGTGTGTATGTGTGTATGTGTGTATGTGTGTATGTGTGTATGTGTGTATGTGTGTATGTGTGTATGTGTGTATGTGTGTATGTGTGTATGTGTGTATGTGTGTATGTGTGTATGTGTGTATGTGTGTATGTGTGTATGTGTGTATGTGTGTATGTGTGTATGTGTGTATGTGTGTATGTGTGTATGTGTGTATGTGTGTATGTGTGTATGTGTGTATGTGTGCATGTGTGCATGTGTGCATGTGTGCATGTGTGCATGTGTGCATGTGTGCATGTGTGCATGTGTGCATGTGTGCATGTGTGCATGTGTGCATGTGTGCATGTGTGCATGTGTGCATGTGTGCATGTGTGCATGTGTGCATGTGTGCATGTGTGCATGTGTGCATGTGTGCATGTGTGCATGTGTGCATGTGTGCATGTGTGCATGTGTGCATGTGTGCATGTGTGCATGTGTGCATGTGTGCATGTGTGCATGTGTGCATGTGTGCATGTGTGCATGTGTGCATGTGTGCATGTGTGCATGTGTGCATGTGTGCATGTGTGCATGTGTGCATGTGTGCATGTGTGCATGTGTGCATGTGTGCATGTGTGCATGTGTGCATGTGTGCATGTGTGCATGTGTGCATGTGTGCATGTGTGCATGTGTGCATGTGTGCATGTGTGCATGTGTGTATGTGTGTATGTGTGTATGTGTGTATGTGTGTATGTGTGTATGTGTGTATGTGTGTATGTGTGTATGTGTGTATGTGTGTATGTGTGTATGTGTGTATGTGTGTATGTGTGTATGTGTGTATGTGTGTATGTGTGTATGTGTGTATGTGTGTATGTGTGTATGTGTGTATGTGTGTATGTGTGTATGTGTGTATGTGTGTATGTGTGTATGTGTGTATGTGTGTATGTGTGTATGTGTGTATGTGTGTATGTGTGTATGTGTGTATGTGTGTATGTGTGTATGTGTGTGTGTATGTGTGTATGTGTGTGTGTGTGTGTGTGTGTGTGTGTGTGTGTGTGTGTGTGTGTGTGACAACCTTTCCAGAGATTATTATTTTTGCATATTCCTTTTCTTTACATCCACATGAAAGGCTAATTAGATTTTGGTTATAATTGGTCTACCGGAAGAACAATGATTTGAAGATTTAAAAAAAATTCTTGAAAAAACGCTGTTAAATTTCATTTTTTTCACATTTTATGTCGAGTAAATATTACAGAATATTTTATTCTCTATGATTTGATTACATTTTATACCTCATATTCAATGGATATAGAATTAAAAAATTATAAAGAAATTAAATTTCTTTAAACAAGCCATCTGTGCTTTAATCATAGAAACATCTACTATTAAGAAAATTCTGATTGACAGATGTCAGTGTGAAGTGCAATTATTGATATAGTATGTTTGTATTATTTTGCTGGAAATATATAGAATCTCTTACAAGAAACTTTCTGAATAGAATTTGTACAAAATACATAGAACTGACTGAAGGTAAGTTCTGAAAATATGGAATCCTTTGCAAGAAATTTTCTGTGTGGAATTTGTACAAAATACATAGAACTGACGAAAGGTAATGTGCTGGCCATATCTGATTTTTCCCCTTCATTTCAACACCAATTTATATGCATTGTGTGCTCAAATATTCCTGGGATAATCGATCAATTTTAATTACTAAAAAACAATATTCAATGTCAAAAACATCTTTTCTTCCTGTGGACTTTTTCTTTTCGTCAGTCATCAGTCAGTTAGCACTGTCCTTGATTGCTTGCGTAGTTCCCAAACTACTCTTTAGACTGGAAGAAATTTTCAACATGTTTTGTACTTGTAATTCTTGTTTTCTTATGCGAGAATAAACGTTCTAACACTGTTCAGAAGATGTATGCGTTAGACGTCATGTTTATGCTAATTAAAATCTTTGTCAAGGACTACGGGGTTTACTATCACGAAGGAAAAGTATGTCAGGATGAAGATATGATTCTATGGTTTATACAATTTATATAATTCAATAACTTTTTAGCTCCCGCCAACCTACATACATAGGTAAGGGAGGAAATGTTTTCGGTTAAAAAATTCGAAAGTGAGTTTTCAGTGAATAAGCACAAATTAGGGTTTTACTATTTTTGTCTGTGTGTCTGAGACGATTTTTTCCTCCGCGATAACTCATATCAAAGTTCCAAACGTTTCTATTTCCGTATTTATGCTTTCAGAATTCATATAAAAAGTTGTTTAGATTTTGGGTAAAATTGTACAACTTGAAGGCCATAACATTTTTAAATAAAAAAAACTGTATTAAAATATAATTCAAACCTTTTCAAATTTGGTATTTAAGACTTCTATATTAATGAGAAAGACATATACATTATTGCTAAAATTGATAAACCGAACTCGAAACTCTGATGAGACTTTCTTGAGAAAATATGTTAAAATATGGTCCAAAACGTCTCAGATTTAGTATTTGAAACTCATATATGATTGGAAACAACATATTAGATTTTCGAGGACAAACAATAATATATAATCCAAATTTTCGTATTACAGTCTTTTCTATTTATTGAAGTATTTCGAATTTTAAATGGCACAAAATTGACCCCTGTGGTGCACTTCTCCACGCTAGCAATGAGTGACAGTGAGGTGACGCATGGCAAACGCCCGCACGGTATATCTTCATTACCGATATCTGCATACAAAGCAGATTGGCACACCCAGCAATGGGTAATATGCCGTGATATATTTATTTATATTTATTCTATTTATTGAAACAATAAATTCGATTTTCTATACGAAAGATTAACCGGAAGTCATTCTTCACTTATAACTCATTGCTACATGGTATTGTTGTTTTTGTTTTAAATATTGAAAATTCGTAAAGGAAATCTTTGAATTATATTTATTATATTATTTAGAAAGACAACAACTTTAACATGTGTAACAAAAGTTTTCGGGAAAAATTTAAATGGACAATACTGTGGTTTAGCGAAAGTATACCTATTGAACCTGCTTATTCATACAATTAACATAGCTAAGCTTTAAACATTTATGTTTAATATAGACCTTGTTCCTTATTTTCTTCTATACAACGAAGTTTAATTTTGACTTTCCCCATGAGTCTTTGGCAAGATTCAAAATTTATTTCACGTAGCTTTTGAAAAATCCTTAATTGTTTCATTTTGGGGCTCCTATACATTGCTGTACAACTTCATTGTAATTAATTCCAAAAAAGTTTCAATATAAAAATCAAAGGGAAGGCAAAATTTTCAGGTAAAATTATGATGTGGGATGCAATTTCGGAAGTCGGCGTCTTCTGACAGTTCGTTGGACATACTTGAGGTTTATACACAAAATTGACACCAGAAGTTAAGTGATTTTATCAAATTACATCATGTAAACGGAGAAATTTAATTTTGGTTTGACCCAACTTGCATGCCACTATTTGCGAACAGCAACGCAATATATAAAACATACCATTTGCACTCCGCAAAAACAGCATGCAACTATGTGCGAACAACAACGCAATGTTTGGAGGCAAAACATACCATTTGCACCCCGCAAAAACAATCCTAACGTACTGAGGCGAGACCTATTGAAACTTTTTGAGCGTTACTTTAAAGTAAGATGTACGATAATGTGTAGGAGATCCAAAGTGAAAATGATTTAGGTGCAGGATGCTTCAAAAGATACGCGAAATAAACTTTGAAACTTGCCAGGAACTCATGAGGCAAGTCAGTACAAATTTCGTCCCCGGATGAAAACAGGTCGCTAGGTCTATATTAAATATTAATGTTAAAACTTAATAAGCTATGTTAATTGTTATAGAAATAAACAGATTCAATTATACTTTCCTTAAGCCACAGTATCATCCATTCAAAATTTTTTCCGAAAACTTGTGACATGTTATTATAAAAATAAATAGAAAAATTAAAACGCAAAAATTAATGAATATTTAAATAGTATAGCGATTTAAGGACCAACTTGTATATATTATAAAGAGAAACAGTGTTTTTAATAAAGTTAGAATGACATTATAAAGAAAAATATACAAAAACAATAAAAAATTATATTCTCCTCAAAGAAAAGAACTATTCTGGCGTGTTGACAATTAAATTTCTAGAAAATTTTTTTAGTTGTTTTTGCTATCATTGCTCAGAAGTGTCTACATCTCGTATAATTTTACGCCTAAGAATCTCGTCTTTTTATCTATATTTTTTACTTTGAAGAGAAAAGTGTAAATACGAAATGCTAATGAAAAGAAAATTTACGTAGTGTGAAACTAATTTCACATAGAAAGGCAAATTATCCTAGTTTCATCGCATTAAAAACGAATTACGAAAATTACAACAAATTTTAAAAGTTCAGACATCAGTCAATCAAATTGAAACCAATGAGATGAAGACTATAATTTTTAAATTTCTAACTGTATTTAAAGAAGAATATTAGCGCTTTCAAAATTAGAGATTTTACTGAGTAAAACGGTCACGCTAGAATTATCAAGAATAAGAAAATCACGTATGCGTATGCCATGGAAATCTAAATTTGCTCTATTATTTTAAACAGTTATTTATCTGTCATTTGAATTAAGATGCGAAAGTTAAGTTAGTCAGAACTGAATAAATCAATTTTTTTAAATGTTGTCAGTGCAAATGGTTTTAATTTGAGAGCATTTTCGAATTATGATTTAATATTTGCTGTTAATTATTATTATTATTATTATTATTATTATTATTATTATTATTATTCGTTTCCAAACCATATACAAGATACATAAATAATTAAAAATACACAATAAATATATATATTACAACAAATATTTCTCACTCCTTACAAGTGACCGATTTTCGGTAGCGAAATACCGCATCCAGGTCACATGGAGTGAGTCTGCCGAGCACTTGTTTTTGAAACCATATAAATAGTCAAATAATATTGAATAATAATTATATAATTTGCTGTTAATAATGCTAGCGTAGTAACAAATTAGAACATGGATCATTTATATTAAAACTAGACCTTAAAACTGTATGATAGGGATAGGGAATATCAAATTTTAAAAATATTTTAGTTTATAACATTCGAGTTTATATTGTCCTTAATATTTGTTACAAATCTACTTTATTCCAAATTCTTACTGCTTTCAAGCCTCTTTTTTGAAATACGGAATCCATATTCAAGTAAGTGCATGCAGAAAATAACGGAACAACGATAGTAAACCAAATAACAATTTCGGATGCCATGCGATATAGAAACCATATTCTTTTGTATGAAAGTGAAAGATATGTTGAATAATATAGATAGGATGGAATATCGTGCCAGTGACAATCAAAACTTCAATTATAATATATACGAATCTCTGTCTCTGCAATTCATTTTTGTGATAATCACAATGGCTGGTAGCATAAGCTTTGTTTTAACTAAAACGCTGTTTTAGAAAATGTAAAATTTCAGTATTTAATAATAATAATAATAATAATAATAATAATAACAAATAATATCAAATTTATGAAAATATTATGTGTATTCAAACAAATATTTTTAAAAAATCGTTCTTTAAACATATGGGTAACATTAAATATTGAAATTTGAATTTGAAATTTCTAAAAACACCGTTTTAGTTAAAAAAAGGCTTGTGTTACCAGCCATTGTCTCTACAAATAAGTTATATTGTATAATAATATTTTATTAACCACGTATTCATTGTTTTATATAATGCTTGAACGATTTTAACCTCAAATCAAATGTCAAATACCTATCTCAAAGTAAAACGGAAGTGAACAGTGGAGTATTGCAGTGGCAGTATTACCAACTATTCTATTTACCTTATAAATGTGAAATTATCGTACAGACCATATAATTATTGCAAATAAAAAGTGTTAAATTTACAGATTAACTCATATTTTTTTATTTTCATACCTTGATACTTTTTGATTTCTTGTAAAAGACAAACCCAAATTACAGTTGGCAACACTCCTGTGCGTTATAATTTTTCTGATACATATATGAATGATATTGTCGATTTTCCAACTAGGTAATCGTGCGTGGAAACAATATTTTTATTATTTGGCCGCGAGAAAAAAAAAATTACAGCTTAACGAATAACATTTAAGACTTCTTAAAACTACAGATCGCTTTTAATTTAGATGAAGTTTCACTAAAAAAATAATTATTAAAATAGTGGTGAACTCCATCGTACAAATATTTATATTTTACGAGTATGTGTCACACTTGTCAAAAACTTATTAAGAAATTTCATCATAGTTATAAATTATTACGATTATAAAAAACCGCAACAAGTAATGTTGTGATGTTGATGTTGTTACTGTATCCATAACGAATTGCGTTAAAGTTCATTTTACATCTGCTGTCTATAAATAAGGATTAGCCACAGACTATTCTATGAAAATTTATTATTTATTGTGCAGCATCGTTTCACACATAAACACTATTTCAATGTAAAATAATATAGCACATAAATACTAGATAACTGTTTACTAGTCAACAGATATTTTAAAATTTATGGAAGTTATAAATTTACTTTCTTCGCTATTCTACAATTCTACTTTAAACTATTAAAATTTATAATGGAATGAGCCATCAATTAACACAGGTGTTGTCTAAAGTTTTAGCGAAGAAAGTTAATACCTAATTGGAGAAATAAACATTAAAAATATATGAACTATAGCATAGTGAGAATAACGTATGTTCTATAAGTTTTGGCACAGATTACAACAGAACTTTTTCATAAAACTTAGTTCTTAATAATTAACTGTTACAAATTAAATAAAGAAGGCTGTATTCATCCACAAGGCGCAACTTTATGCGTAAACCTAGCATTACGTTTTGGACGACATTTACGAGCCCAACAAATTATAAACTCTCATATTTCAAATGGTTAGAAATTTTGTACAAAATTCTTTCGGCTATTTTAAGTATAGACTTAAAACTTTCAAAAATGTGCAGTAACGCGGGGTCACATTGAAGAAAAAAAATACATTTTTCAAGATACTTTTAAAAAAATGACCTTTTACGCCTGAACGAAAAATGCAGGCTTGATCTGATCAATTCATTTTTGAGGTTCTTTCTATGTAGAATAGGTTTATGTATATATAAAAAAATTTAAGTTTCAATCTCGCCCCACGAGTGGAGTCAGTTTGAACTTTGAACATAATGGTTTTTAGTGGTATAGCGCCATATGCTTGCTTGCTATGTTCAATCTGACCCCGCCATTGGAAAGGGCGGAAATAATAGTGTAGGATATCACAATATCAATTCAATTTAGAAAAATAAACTGCTGAAAATTTAACTTCTTTAAAACAAAATATCAATGAATCCTTCATTTTATTTTTGTAAAAAGATGATATATTATTTACAATATTATAGTAATAATAAATAGCTTAAGATTTAATTTAGAACATATATGTCAATGGAAAAAAATACATAGAAATATTATTAACTATATCGTAGATTTTACGGGACTCATAAAATTATGTAAAAATTGTTGGTTATGAGACGTTATAACTAGAAAAGGAAACTGCAAAATAAAGTTGTTCACGTCTATCAATGGCAGGAACTAGTAAATGCTTTTCAGTATCATTTTCTGTCACAGATGACACATTATCAACCTACAATCATCCCAATTCTGTAACAAAATTGTTAACTCTTAGCAACATTGCTATAGCAAATAACAAATAAAAATTGCAAACCCTGAAGAAAATATGAAAATGACAGGCTTTAGATTTGTTTCTATTGGCTAATTTTTTAGCAATGTTGCTAAGACTTATCAACTTCCTTGCAGAATAAGGGGGAGATTCAATTTCGCCCCACGAAAACAAAAAATTTGCAAGAATATGCCGAAAAATTCAAAGAAAATTAAATTCAATGTTTAATGCAGATTTGAACAAAATATAATGATAACAAAAGCTGCAGCTATTGTTTTTGATTGTTTTTTAAAATAAATTATCCTACTATGCAATCTTGGCATAATAAAGTTCAGAGACCTTTTTGTTAAAAACTTTTTTTATTGAGATATATTGACTTTTTCTTATTAAATATTAATTGCTACAAATGAAGCTGTAATTATATTTTTTTAAATTAAAGATACTCGATCAATAAATGAAGATATAGGGGAAAACAAATTTGGGCGCAATTTTGTTCAAAGTCACCTCTCAGTTCAAAGTGGCCCCGCATTACCGTGGATCAAATGACTGGTAATAATAATTCCGTTATTTTAAAGGTCATCTTCTAGTCCAGATTTATCTTCTACTAAGACCCTTTACTTTTCGCACAATGAAAAGCAACTTCATAAAAATCCAGTGCGCACAATAAAATCTACTATACAAGACATATGGAACAATACTTACATTTATGTGCAGGGTTTATGGATAAAATACCGAATAGAAATAAAGCTGGTATTGCTAATAACCCAATGTTAAATGGCGGAATACTTGAATACCATATTCAGTTTTTGTATGTTTTAAATATATATTTTAAACTAGTCGAAAGAAATTTGTAGAAACACTTCACCATTTGCGTAGGTTTTATAATTTGTTTTCAAAAATGTTGACCGGCCAAACTAATATGATTTCTCAGATATTCCTGATTCCCGTATGTTCTGCGTTGAACTTCGACTTCATTTTGGGCTCTCCATCGTAATCTTTTCCAGATAAAAGGGCCAGTTCCAGATAAAAAATCTTCTATGCGTCGAGCCTAGAGAAGGGTAGGGAGATTGTCGTTTCACGGAATAAATGGCACGTTTTGGTCTATTAGCCAATTTTAAGTTTTGTCAGGTCTGGCAGAAGATAAAATCGTCTCCCCGTCTTCTTCTTCTACAATAAAATTAACTAATTTTGTCAGGGTTGACCTGATTTAATCATTTTATTTAAATCACGATTTAAATCAACTAATTTAAAAAAAAATCATTTTTGTCAAAAAATCAATTGTTTTTCAAATTATTTTAGATACCTACAGAGTTAACAAAAAGAAAATTCTATGGTGATATATATATATATATATATATATATATATATATATATATATATATATATATATACCAGGTGTCTATACTTTTTTATGGATCATAGGAAATACAATGGTAAAATTTTCGTATATTTGTAAATTCTGTCCTATTAATTGTAGAACTATAGTGTAAATACAAAAAATGTTCAGAGTTAAATATTGCATCAAACGAGCCTAAAATTATTGATATAATAGGTTCTTGTCATGGGATAAACTTAAAATGTAATATCCGTTTTAAGTTTTTTATAGAGTGCCATTCAAGACACGTTTTGAGTTGTTTTATTTAGGTAAGCATGGTTTAAAGTGCGCGCGTTTGTCTGTGATACTACGTATAAGCAAAAATTCAAATGTGTTCTTTGGAGTTTTATTGTAGATTTCGTTATCGTTTATATAATAAAATATTTATATTGCTTTTAAAACAAATAAAAAATGCAATAACACCAACAGATCTTTAAAAATAAAAAAATCAATAATTTTTGCCAACCCTGAATTATGTTGGACAATTATCGATGTAGGTACTTTTCACTCTCCAGGGCATCATCTCACTCGGCCCACATAAGACTTGGGCACACCCCTTTTGGAAAAACGCACCATACCATCACCTTATCAGTGAATTAAGTTTTTTGTGTATATTTGACTATATTAGGGACCTCTGAAATATTGTCATAATAAAAACGATCATTTCCCTTAATTTCTGAGTTGCTCAGTGTGAAGTCCGAGAATCGATGTATGTAAATGTTTTGACGCGTATGAAACAGTTAATAATTATTAAGTATAATAAAACTTTACGTACATAAAAATAAATAAAATAAATATATCAGCACGGCATATTACCCATTGCTGGGTGTGCCAATCTGCTAGGTACACAGATTTCAGTAATGATGATGGCATATTTGTACCGTGCGGGCGTTTATCAGCCGTCACCTAACGGGCAATTATTACTGGCGTGGAGAGTGCACCGCAAGAGTCAGTTTTGTGCATTTAAAAATGTTAGAAATTGTGTCAAACTTATGAGATAGATATGTTAAAGTTTATACTTACTGATAAAGCTAATTTGTGTGTAAATAAAAGAAAATGATTAAATTATGTTTTTATTTCTGTTATTTTGATGTTTATTGTGTGCTTCCTACGTGTTGTGTACGTCAGTCATTTCATTTCAATAAACAATAGCATCCAAAAAAGGCTCGCCATAAAATGAAAAATATCAACAAGAATCTTGTAATGAGCAAAACAAAGCCGTGGTACTTGTAAAAAAGGAAAAATGTGTGTTGTGTGAATTTTTTACACATGTAAAGTCACATTGTTACATAGGTAGGATTCTTGGGCGGCGTATTATTCAAATGGAAGAAGCTGAGCTGTGCGGAGTGAGTGTACCGTCGAAGCTGAAGCCCGAGGTTATCTGGTTACTAAGGACGAGAGGAAAAAACAGCGCAATCACCAGCCCAAAACAAAGATCCAGTTGCCACTGATGATGATGTTTTCTCATAAATGGAAGATGCCAAATGAAATGCCATCCTACCCAAAATGGACAAGACAAACACAATACTATTTCACAAATAACATAAGAAATTATAAACCTTTCTTTTTCATATAAAGAAATAATTTTATAAATTTGGAAAGAATCAAATAGCTAAGTACATTACAATCTTCGAATTACATAATAGTATATTATGTAAAAAAATCACCAAATACATGTACCTATACAAAATTGTTTATTATAACTCTGATTTTGACAAAGACAGTTGTACAAAATTCACTTTGTGTACGCGAAATAGGAAAATGAATATTTCTTATTTTCTTTACGTTACTTCAGATGCAGACATAAGCGGATCCTCCACCCTAGTAATAAATTAATGGGTCATTTATATTAAAGCTGTGTATGTGAAGGACTATCAAAGTTTTTAAAATAATCGAGTTTTTAATACCATTTCTTAATCTCTGTGGCTGGTAGCGCAAGTCCTGTTGTAACTGAAACGCGGTTTTAAGAAATGTCAAATTCAAATATCAATATTTTATTTCACCCTTATGTTTACAGAAAGATTTTTTAAAAATATTTGTTTGAATACAAACTAATTCTGCTTTAAAATCATATTTTATTAATTTGGTATTATTTATTATTAATATTAAAAATTAAATTTGACATTCTTAAAACAGCGTTTTAGTTAAAACAAGGCTTATGTTAGCAGCCAATATATCTGCTCACACATTTACTCTCCTTCAAATTTTTACTACTTTCGAACCTTCTGATATCGCCTTTTTTAATAACGAAATCCAAGTATATGAATGCAGAAAATAACAACAAAAAAAGTACAGCCGAAGTAAGCCAAATAACACTTTGAATTTTTTATGCCATGCTAGAAATATATACAGGATGTAAATGAAATAAGTGCATTAAATTTAACCAGTAATGTAACTCGACGAGAGCAACAATATTTCTTAATAACTTTTTGTTCTAAGTCTTTTAGATTTTGAGTTAAAATTCTTTAAAGATTTGCTGCATATTTCGTTACCCGCCCATGGAGAACAAATGGCTGCTGCTGTATTCAAGTGGGATACAAACAACTCAAAAAATTTCGGTTATCGGTTTCACTTGCAATCACAGTAATTAATAAACGAATCAACGGAAATAACATTTATTATTAATTAATTCGTAGTAGTACAATTTTTAATATAAAGAAATTTAAATTTTGGATAACAAAATTTTAAAGTTGTATATTAAACCAGGATTTTAATCACCTGCGAATAGAGGAAGACAAGGAGAAACGAGGAGGAAGAGCAAAAGCATAGTTGTTAGGTTATGATATGATTATTTATCGTTAACAAATCATAATAGTTTAAACACGTTATTCAAAAAATGTATGTACAAACTTTTGTCCATTTAAACGAGGTACATGAGTACCAATAATTAGTCGTCCATTTATTGTTCCCGCCCAAACATTTTTGAATGAAATTTTTTGCAGCATTTTCGTCCATCGAGATATGTATTGTGCATAATAAATACACCTTCCCAAGTAAATTAAGTCTCATTAATGAACATCATGAGCCATTCCCAAAATTGAAGTCTGTTATGTACTGAAAACATTGAACTTTTTGCACATGGTATGGATACAACTGTTGCTTTTTTTAAAATTGTCATATGTGACACTCCGTATTGTGATAAAAATGTACAAGATTAACAAATGTGCGAATATTAGGAACGTATGATTTGGAAACACTCCGTCTAAATGCGTTGGCAACTCTATAACACTGTCTTTTATATCAGCCACAAATTAAAATGTAGTAAAGATACGAATAAATAAAAAACCATAGGTAAGTAATTACAATGTCTGTGTACTCGCTATTTGTAAACGTAAGCATTTTGACAGAATTTTACCTTATAAACAAGTTTATTATTTATGTCAAAATTTAATTGCAACCACTGACAGGACTGTCAATTGCTAAAACAAAAATTTTCAGAGCAATAAATTGCTACTGCATTCAATTATTTGAAAAATACTTGGAACGGCTCGTCAATTTACGGGGTTGTAAAAATGCTAAAAAAAATATGCGATTTCGAAAAAAAGTTATTAAGAAATATTGTTGCTCTCGACGAGTTATATTAGATACTGGTTAAATTTAATGCACTTATGTCATTTACACCCTGTATAAGTTGAATGACATAGACTGTCAGTTGTAATCAAAACGGACTATAATAAAACATAGTTTTTTTTTATTAATTATTTTATTAAATTTTTATTAATTATTTTATTAAATTGCGGATTGCAATTATTGACCACAAGAGTTATTTTAACATACATATACATATAAAATGATCAATTTATGTGACTCTAATTATTAGCAAAGTCCACTGTTTGAGAACAAAATATCTACGTCACAGAATAGTAAAAAGATTATTACGCCTTAACGAATAAAAATATAGAGTTTCTAAAACTACAAATTGCTTTCAGTAAAGATGAAGTTTCATAAAAAATATAAAAAAATAGTGGATGACCCCATTAATTTACTTTTGTAAACGTCTTTCTTTACATATGATGTAAGAGCCATATACAATCATTTTTCTGAAGCCTACAACTTCTTGATCGATATTGTCATATTACTCAACAAAATTATTGAGAGATTAACATTTTTTATGATCTGGCCGAATATCCTGAAAAATTCGACCAAAACAAAAATTCCTTTTATAGCGGTACGAACTTCAATAATATTTCTAAGAACACTTGTATTTTATATAGGCCATAGTAATTATTTCCATCTGTACAACTTTACAATGAGCGCCTCACCGTTATTTCTGAATGAAGTTATGTTTAAAAGATAAAGAATCTCTATGAAATCATAACAGATGTGTGAATTAGAAAAAACCTTTTAATTGGAAACAAATTTATGTGTATTTTATTACTTTCCTACACAGGTACTACATAAGCAATTGCAAATAAATTATTGTATCTGAATGTTTTAATTGTTCGTAATTTCCAATTCATTTTACACGCTCTGCCTGAAGCGTTTACGCTGAAATATACAAGTTTTATTTAAAAGTGACATATATTTACTTGCTGGCAGGTGAAAAATTTATATTTATGTTTTAAATTTCTCTCGATATCATCTATAAGTTATTGCTAACATGTTTTATATACACATCTGCCAGTTTTTCCATATACGTAACTTTCGAAATAATGTTGAATTATTCAAAAATGATCTATACTAACTTATTAGGTATTATTCAAAAATCGCATGTCATGATATTGGGTTCGTATAGCGTTTCTGGTTTTGTAGGACAATAGTACTTTGGAAAACAATTTATTAGACATTATGGCAACAAGTTGTTTTAATGTTGTACATATTATCGTTTAATAGGGGATTACAGCTCAATCGAATTAAGAGAAATTAGTAAAAAATAGTGAAAGTAGATGCTTAATAATGAATATTAATAAAGAAATAAAATGATATAATTGAAATACTTCGGATATAAGAGGTTTTTTGTTTTAGCAGCTCGTCACTCATATGAAATCCATGCATATTATTTTGATTGGCGACTCAAAGACCACCTATAAATATATAACGAATACCGAGTTAGGGATGGAGTCTACTACTAATGGAAAGAGACAAATTCAAATAGCGGACACGTGGTTACCAATACAGTACTGCAATTCTCAAACAGTTTTTATTTGAATATAAATTTCTTGCATTAAGCTTAATAATTTTGATACACTTGCAATTATAAAGCATCTAGGCTTGTACAGTGTTACAATATTAATTTGTTTTTTATAAATATAATTTAAAAATAGCATACATTTCAAGAACATTTTATATTCACGAAGAAAACAGTTTTATATAAAAACTTATATTCGTGACGTCACATCTATATTTTCAAACTTCGGGGGACCATAACTAGCTTATTAATAGGAATTTTTTTACCGGATTTTCACCAATAGTCTTAGTTTTACTTATACTTTCTGATGAAATTATAAAAAAATGGTGGAATCCCCTATTGTGTAAATATTTGCATTTCCATATTTGTACAAAAATTATGGAAATTATTATTAATAGAAAATGGAGTGTCAAGTAGAAAAGAAACGAGCAATTTCGACATATGCCAGTGCACGGTGCAAATTTATCTTAAGCTGAAAACGCATCAGCTGACAAAATTTTGCACTCAATGACAAACTGACAAAGCTCAGTGCAAAAAAGTGCGCACTGGTGCAACTTGTAAGCTGAAAACGCTATAAGAGACATTGCCATTGAGCAAAGTACAGCACGAAAATGGTTTTCTCGTTTCAAGGGGGATCATTTTGATTTCACTTCTAAACCACCGAATTTCTTGAGCCGTGGAATTAAAAAACTGCCAGATCGTTGGGAGGCAATCGTAAACAATTATTTATTATTTAAGTTAAACGCTTTTGTTACTGCGACCTGTAAGCTCTATTGTAACATGGCCCTATCTTAGATTTATGAAATTAGTTCGAGAATTCTTATGAAGCAAATTACTGTTCCAGGAGTTGGGTTCCCGATTTCATTTGCCGCGAGGTACCTTTTATCTAGATGGTTAAGTCTACATACGGCTACTAATGGACATTCACGTACACTATGTTCCAAAGTTTCTTCGTCTTCTTCGCAGAGGACAATGACCAGGAATGGCAACGTATAAAATAAAATGTATAAAAGAGTATAATACGTACGTAGTACGTATAATACTGTATAATACGTAGGAGTATAAAACTATATGTATTATACATTTTATACAATATACGTAGTGTACGTACGTGATATACTTTTTATACAGTTAATGTATTATACATACGTATAATACTGTATAAAAATAAAATATACTTGTATGAAATGCTATAATAATAATTAACACCGAATATTTTTATACTGTTCATAAGGTATAATACGTTTTATACAGTATGAAATGTATAATACATATGTATTATACAGGTATAATACGTTTTATACAGTATGAAATGTATTATACATGTACAACATGTACAATAACATACATACGTATTATACTTTGTATACGTTTTATACAGAACTTTTACACATGTCCATACCTGCCATAGTTCTAAAGTCCTTTCGCTGAGAGCTAATAGCTCTTTGGCATTTTTCAACAAGGGTGAAGTGAATTTCTTCGATTGAATAAAGCTCATAAACAAAATGGAGGAGAATATATTTTTGAGAAGTTCATGTATTTTCGTTATTAAAAATAAATAAATTTTAAATTCAATAAACCTGATGAAAAAACGAGCGATTGTATTTTTTTTTACAGCCAAGTTACTGGTCTTTCTGCTACACTGAGAAAAAGATATAATTACGTGAACTGTAAATTTAATTGTTATACAAATCCTAAGCTTGAATAGATCCAAATATATCTACAATTGAAGGAATGTAATAATTTATATTTATAATTATTTTAATTGCGCTAAATTTATTTCTTTACTATTGAACTAAATTTAAATACCTACCTCTCATAACCTTTCCACTCTAAATAGATTTAAAATAATTAAATAACGGCCAGTACATTTAATTTTTTCGTACGCCATATTTTTATTAACACATATTTTTATTAACACACAAATTACACAAATATTAATGTAAATATGACAAAAAATTATAAAAGTATAAATACACACTCTGTACAGATACCGATGCATGTACCTTGATATAAAAGATACACTGAAAAATGCAAAGCAAATATCCAAAACTCCACTCAAGTAGTATAATTTTCACTGTTTCGTCACCCACAGCCACTACTTTTTAGCACACGAATGAAAAACAAATCGCCAAAAATGAACACTGTCAAAAATGAGCACCACCATGAACAAGGTGAAACGTACAACAAATGAACAAGTTCATAAAAGTCACTTCACTTAAATTTGTCATTTGACAAATAGAACATTGTTCACTCAATGGAAATATTATTTTGCTACAAATACTTTTTATTTGTGACAAATAAATATATTCATAAAATAAAAATTATTTTTCATTGTAATTAATATAAAGTTTACACAAATATATTATGAAATTAATTCGAAATAATTACATATTTGTAAGAAACAAATAAATATTTCAGAAAATTATAAATTTATTTATTAAAAATCTCAATTTAAAATACTTAACCATAAATATATTAGTATATTCGAGAAAATTAAATTAAATTTAACTTAAATAAATCAAGGTCAAATAAATAATGTAACTGAATGAATAAAATACTTTTCATATTAAAGATTAAATTGCATTTGTTGCGTGGTTGCAATAATGAATGAATGAAGTACCCCTTAATTATGAATATTTATTTGCTAAGAACCAATCATTTTTCTCAGTGTACTAGTACCCAATTAACTTTATAATTCTTTTGTTAATAAATTTAATTACAAAGATGTTAAGGTTTTTACCCAATGAAAAACAAATAAATTTTGCTCCGTAATACGAAATGAATTTTTAGACTTTGAAGTGATATATCTCAACTTTCGCTGTTAGTAAACTACTACTCACTACTGAAATGCTGTAAAAACTATGTAGGGTAATGTAAACAGCAAAATCTACTCCTTTCGCGACATCTTTGATTTACATTCCCGTTTCCTTCCACTTTCTGCATCGCTAATGATAACTAAAGATATAATTATGCAAATTTGGTAAACTTCAAACCAATGTATGAGTTACGATTGACAGCAATAAACTGTCCTACATCTACAGCTATAATTTCAAACTATTAAACTGTTTTAATTGTAGACCACAAGAGAAAAATACAAGAACATTTAGTTTTACTATAAGCACTGAGACACCGACTTTGAATTATTCAAGATTTGCACAACTTAAAAGCAAGCTGTCGATATAAAAACCAACAGAAATACGGTTAATTTAACATATTTATATGTTTCATTTTTCGTTTTATTGCTTTGGATAAAATGTGCACATCTCCAAGAAAAAAATTAATAAGCAACTCTGAAACAAATTGACCATAAGAAATAATTTTTATTTTACGAGGGTTATGCCAAAATTTATGAGAATTAGAAAATCAGGTAGGCCGTGGAAAACAGTTATTATTATTTGAAATTAAGTTAGTTCGAACTTGCATACATATTGACCTATTGTTAAATTACGGTTGAGGTTCAAAATTTGAAATTAAGAAGAGATCATTTTCGAAGCATGATTAATAATTTGATAGTTTTGATAGTTTTTAAGGCTCTCATATAGTATTTTGAAGCTATTCCAAAAGCAGATTGGTTATGAGCTTTTAAGACGTCAGGGTAATGTTTTTAAGTCAGCCTAAAATTAATCTGTCACTTTAAGCTCTCCAAGAATAAGTTTGACAGCTTTGGCAGTTTTTAAGTCTCCAAGAAATTAATTTGAAAGCATTTCAAATGCAGATTGGTTGAGAGGTTTTAAAAAGTGGAAGGAAAGAATGGTGAAGTGTATTATTGTTGCATATATTTGAATTTTATTCTAAAAAATATGTACCACGTATTGAATTCCCAAAAATTAATTTATTAATGAACGGCAATTCCAGAAATAGTTATTTATGTATCAAGGTACTGAAGTTGTACTTTTTATTACAAATATGGAATTTCAGTACCGAGGGGCATATACAATTTTATTTGAAATCGAAAAATTGTGAAATTGAAAGGAATATTTATTTTTATAGGTTATGTTTACGTATTTCCCAGTCTGATGCTCAATGTTGCTAATCTCGGACATTGAAGTTACTGTAAAGAACACTAAAAAAAATTATCTCAAATTTGTTCATCGGAATTATTTAGTTAGTTCTTCTTGTACATATTTTTTGTCATTTTACGTAAATACTGTTGTACATCATACACTGTCACCTGTCTAAATTATCTAACCTGTACAGTAAGGCTGGCAACACTGCATTTGCATGAAATCGTCGTATAATGGATTACTTTAGTGCGATTTCTGAATTTTTAATGACGATTTTGTGCACTTTAGTGACGATTACAAATAAAAATATTTACATTTTCATTGTAATGTAAAATTGTCATCTTATCTTTTGAAAATACAATTACATGTATTCAAATTGAAGAACATATGTCCCTTGCATTCAATATGTTGCAACACTTATCCATATCAACCTTCTTTCAATCGGAATGTCATACATATTATAATTTTTCATCCAACATTCGAGATAAGTAAATCCTATATGATTTTAATACGAAAGTAAGACGTCACGTTCATTTATTCCCAATCTATAGATGATAAATAAGGATGATACAGCAAGAGCATGCAGAGATTGGTTCTCGTAACTGACACTCTGCGACGTCTTTTTGCAGATGAGTCAAGACATAATAAAGCATCGAGATTGCAAGTTTTGGTTTTGTTGTTGTACATATGGTTGTAATTGAAACTTTACAAAGAGGAAAATAAAATTAAAAGAAGAAAAGAAGGGGATAATGGTTCAAATTTAAACGAACAGATTGAAAAATGAACAAAGAATTTCTGCTAACAATCTTGTAGTTATATTATATTGGGGTCTTCCACTATTATTTTTTTATTATTTTAAATGAAAGTCCATTTAATTTTGAAGCAATTTCTAGTATTAAAAACCCATAATTGCTTTTAGTATAACTGCATTTGATTTGTAGTGACATCTATTGCTTTCTTTCTTGCCAGTTTCTGTAGTAAGCTGCGCGAAAAAGATAGTAATAGTGTGACGTCAGTGACACTGATAAAAGGTTTGTTCGCACAACAAGATAAGTAACTAATTGCCAATTTTTCAGTACGCGTGCGTAGTTTGAAATTAGTTGCAAACTGATTGGAAATTTTTGTGTTCATTGTCACGGAATGAATTTATAATCTTTAAAATTTATACTCGATAATCTACATGACAATATGGCAAATATTTTGTGGTTTGGAAGAATTTATAATAAATGATAATATTTGGTCTCTCGTTCTGGCTAGTACTAGTCACCCTACTAGTGCAACAATGCTCACTAATACCCAGAAGTTCCACTGCGCATGTCACAAACTAAAAATTTCTTTAAAATTTGTTTGACGGTTGGAAACTGATCAGGGATTGAAATATTTTGCTGAGCGAACGGATGATTTTTAATCGTAGATTTAAAATTTCTCTTGTGCGAACACTTGTAAACAGATGCGCATGCTCAGAATGGTTTGTGACGATTTCTGACTGTTGTGCGAACAAACCTAATAATAGGGTAGTTCAGTAATTACGTCATATGCGGCGCGCTTTATTTAAACTACTGTCCTAGCTGTAAACACATCTCTCAAAGTGAACCTTATTGCCACAGCAAATAAGAACTATAATTTTAAGCAGTTCATTTCGTCGCCAATATCTTACTTAATTAAGAAAAGTTAGCTGTCATTCAGTTAAGTTTGAATATTACCCTTTCAATTAAACAAAACATATTATCCTAATTAGTAATAATAATTATTCTGTTTAAGTTTTAAAATACTTTGCATGGAACTGCATGTTCGTTCAATCTCGAACATGTTCGTGAAACATCGCGTGAAGCGGCTGGAAGAGCCCGTTTGAAAGACAGCGAACCATTTTTATGTTACAGTACCCTAAGAACACGACATATTATTAATATATTAATGTGGATAGCCAGAGTTATTTACGTACATTAAACTTAAAAAGAAAAAATCTAAAGTTTTGAAAAGAACTGATTTGAAAATGCTCAAAAACCCCAACAAACAAAATCTCAGTCGGTATGTCGGTAAACTCTAGGATATGTTTGATATGTTTGAAGCTGCGCAAACTTGATACTCTGTAGTTCAGGATGTGCAGAGTTGAATTCAATTTGAAATAAAACCTTAGAATTATTATTACGAAGTAATAGAAAAATGTTTACAATTTGATGTTATTAATATCTCAAAGTTAACTTCTTCATAATAACAATAATATCAGCATCAAATTATAAGCCTTTAAATTATGACCCTTATGTGTTCTGTCAATAGAGTCTACTTTGAATGTATCGTTTTTGCTTAGGACAGTACTTCATATTTCGCGCTATACTCTGACGTCACACTATTCTACCCCATTTCAAATATCTCGCAAAGTAATTATTAAAAAAATGCTTTTTATCTTAATCATTTTTTATTGTTTCTTGTTATTTTGGAGGACTCCATTATTGAAAATAATACACGTGGTTCATATTTTTAGAATTTAATTTTAAATATGTTCAAAATAATTCCCTTCTACAATAAAACACTTCACCATTCTTTCTTTACACTTCTTAAAAGCTCCCAACTAATCTTCTTTTGTAGTACTTTCAAACTAATTTCTGGGAGTCTTAAAAACTTTCAAAGCTGTGAAATTAATTTCTGTTTCTGTGGCTTTCGGCTAATTTAAATATAGACTTAAAACTTACAAAAACTCTGGGCCAAATGACAGGTGATAATAGTTTAATCGGCATTTAAAGAGTCATCTTCTAGTCCAGGTTTATCTTTTGCCGAGACCCTTTACTTTTGGCACAGTTGGAAAACTGTACAAATCCAGTGCTTAGGTACAGTAAAATGTAAAACCCACCTTGCAAGACAGATGGGACAATACAGAACAATGTGCAGGACTTGTAGATACAGTATCTAATATTACTAATAAACGCGATGTAACGCAATATTAAATGTCGGAATATTTGAATAACATTCAGTTTTTGTACTACGGTGGAGGATCGCATTATTCGAAATGAGAATATCAGAAGCAACTAAATAAAATATTTTGATCCGTAAAATAATCCTAGTCCTATCCTGGATCCTTTTTCTTTGCAATCTTGTTGCAAATATAATCCTATTGGAGCCAGTTTCACACCCACACATGTGGTGTTTGTTGTGTTTGTGTGTGTACTAGGCTTTCAAATGCAAAGCAATGTGTTGTTTCGTTTGACGCACGTGCAAAATCTATTTAGTCGGTGATTCATTCGTATTTTTGCTGCTTCCTAATCCTTTATTTCTTACACAGGATATATAGGATGATGGATTGCACGACATGTAGTAGAAAAAGGACACTCTATACAAAGGACAAAAGAGTGAAAAGTTACCATATACGTTACACAGAAATAAATAACCTTTTTTTTAATATTTGTGAAATAGACGATAGACGTTACCCAAGATGATTTTTTTTTAAATGTGATAAATAAAATAAATACAGTAAAAACAAAATTATTGCATAGTTATTATCTGGATGGGGAATCGTCGCTAAAATAGACGCATTTAAATTGGAGAGATCTAAGTGCCATTATTATGTTTTAAATTTATTCTACAGAAATTCTCCTCCATAGAAACTAGTTGATGTTCGACATTTCTGACATTTTTTGCCGCCCACAGCAGGAGAAAAAATAAATTTGCTGACGGTGGTGAACTAATAAACATAATTCATATGGGTAATAATTAATAATAATAAGCAGTGTTGATACATATTTTTTCAGATCTTTAAATTCAATAAACATTTTCTTGCCTTCCAACTGTCCTTAACTTATTTTCTTTTTATTCTAAACTGCGCCAAGAATTTCTTATCAGTCTACTCAGCACATGTCGCAAGAACCACTCGACCATGATAGATTCTTCGAAGAATCTCTTTATTTTCTTATTTTATATAAAATACTTCAATGCACTGCTATACTATAGATGTGATACCGGGTGTAAAATGAAAAGCGGGTTATAGGTGTTTGACAGGAGATAACAGTTTTTCCTTGCTCAAAAATAGCCTATGTTTTGAAATAGCGTATTAATGTTAGACAATAAAGCTTGAAATAAATGTTATAGATAATTAAATCTGCTTCTAATTGAATAATCTTATTTTATTTTGCATGAGTTCTTATCGAGCAAATTGAATTTAATTTTTTATTAAAGTTCCGTACTTCTTTATATTGAACGAAAATATGCGGCAAGAAGAAATTTGTCGCTCTCTTCGTTAAAATCCATAATGAAAACAAATATCAAATGAATCAACGTACGGCAATGATATTAATCAAATGCCATGCAGCTGTCATCATCTGTCATATGTGGAATATAGTTTTGACGAATTATGAAAAATTGAAATATAATTGACATTATTGTGGAACAAAAATTGTCACGTGACCTTCAGCCATTTTTGATCACTCTGTATAAACGTGTATAAACTACATAGAACGGACGGAAGGTAATGTGCTGGCTACATCAGATTTTTTAATAATTGTAACACGAGTTTTTTCAATTTATTTAACACTAACAATTCCAATAAACATTTGAAATTTAATTTATTTTGAAATTTAACACTTTAACAAAAGTTAAAGTTAAAAGCCCACTTTTATAATAAACGAATATAATATAAAAGCGCGCTCCATAAAACCGCTTTTATTATAAAAGTGCGCTCCTAATAAAGGCCACTGTGTTTACCTCAGGCTGAAAGTATCTTTATATACCTTCCGTCTGCTAAGGGCTATTTGTAGCCCTTTTCTTCGTGCGAATAATTCTTCATTTTAATAATGATAACTTAAACAGCGTTTCTAACGAGAAATAAATAAACAGAAATATCTAGTTTCAAATTAGTTTGCTAGTCACTTTCGTTGACTCATATTTGCGTTCGTAATACGAAATTGAATATGTCAGCTCCCTGTAGTTTTGTCATGTTAATGTCTGTAATTTAAAAATTATTAATTAATAAGCCAGTAATTGCGGCACAATTAACTAAATTTGCGACACACTTTTCAATTAACCTTAAACGATTCATTTCCTCTCAAGTTGATCTTTGATTTATTAAATAATTGTTTTAATGTGACAGCTTTTCACTTTAATTAAACAGTTTTTATGAATTTAAAACACGTGTTAAAGCCACATATAAATATTTGCACATTATACCTTAGAGTAAAATAATATTTATACAGTGGAATTGTTTATTTGCTTACTATCGCCATTGCCGGTAAAAGTAAATTCGAGTGAGTAAGTTTGTTACATAAATGTGAAAAACGAGGTTTATTACTAGTAGTACATTAGTAAATAAATAAAAAGAGGTGTAATAATAATTTCCATAATCAATGAAGCAGAAATATTGGGAAATTTATTTGCTATTCAGATTCAGTCAATATGTGTGTAATTACAAATATATTACAATCTACTTTCTGTGTAAATCTGATACTAGGTAATTATTACTTTATTTAAATAGAACATAAGACTTCTGAAGACAAAATTATAATACCTTGCAGTTTCTGCGATAATTTCTGTCAATTTTTAACCAAAACGAAAACGAAAAGAAACGTTCATCAATTCTTTGATTACTTAACAGATCTAAGCGAACAAATATAACGCGATTTTGTGACAGCAATGATTTATATGTCATAATAACAAGGAAATTGATTCAAATTTGTTCATTTTAATAGTTTGTTAATTGATCAAAAAATTAATGAGCGTTTCTGCAATTGCGTATATTATTAACACTGAAAGATTCTTTTTGATTTTAACGCTCGTTGCCAAAATTAATAAATGATGATATTGGTTATTTTTCATTAAAGTACAGAAATATATTGTGAAATGTACAAGTTATTTTAAAGGCCTGATGCGTCGCCATGCATTAACCACGGCAACGGCACCGCTTCTTCTTCAGAGATTATTTCTTCGCGTTAAAGGAAAACAGAGAATTTCTTTAATTTAATGATAATTCCTGTCATTATTCTCCGCTAGTCTGGATTCATAATCGTATGCTCTAGGTGTTCTATAATATGTTTATTTCAGACATTACCTCAAGGGCTTTCTTTTTGAGGGAAAAACGGAGGACACTTTTATGCTACTGCATGCCGAAACCATTCGCAAAATCACGGCAAAGAAATAGTTTAAACTTTAGCTGATTGGCATTGAGAGAGCACCTAATTTTGTGTAGTTGTACGAATATTTTTTCTTAATGTATGATTCTTGCTAATCGTAGTTTAGATATGTCTTCTAGGGACGTTCTACCAGGCTATCATGTCGATCAAAATTCTAAACGATTATTCTTTGATGATTCGAACTAACCATTGTCAATTCATTATAAATCTTCATATACGTCAACTATCGAATCATCTATTTTAAATTCTGGTCACATCAATGTAGCCAAGCCATGGCAACATCCGGTGGCGATTGTTGCAAAACATAATCAAAAATCTACGTTTAATTGACTGGTCGTGTTCTATCGTTAAGTTAGTGGACACTTTACAACTAACAAGCACAACAGACTAGTTACCTATATAGGTAAGTGCTTCCTGAGACAGCAAGACCACATACATAGGTAGCAATAATGCTATAAAGTATTTGTTCATTAATAAGTAAGAAATAAATTAATTAAAAAATGGGAATTCTGCCTTAATGTTAGAACGACCCAATGTTATCATTTTTTTCACTATAATAAATAAAGCGTTTTTTTTTTAATAACAAATTGTGAAAAAATAATATTTATGGCTGGTTACACCAACGTAACTTAATTAAACTTGGGTTACATGACAATATTGCATCGAAATGAAATGCTAAACGTAGCTTAAAATTTAAGCCTTGTTAGTGCAACTGACTATCTCACATAGACATTATTACAAAAATATTAAATTATTATTCTAGGAACTAAACCGTGTTTATTTACTAAAATTTATAAAAATCTCGATATGCGAATTTGAATTTAAATGCTTCTATTGCTTCAAAACTAATTTCGTCTACAAAACTTAAAAATATTTATTTATTTATTATTCTTTTTCTACTTTCTCTTTCATCTATCTAGAATGCCTTGAAAACATTTGGTAACCATAAAAACATAAACGAGCATACTTGTGAAATATAAATATATGGGATACGTATATGTTTTCCCAAGTTTAAAAGGAAGCATAACTCATAATCAAACTGAGTATTAATGCATGTATTAATACCATATAGTACACTATAGCATAGCATATCGTTCCTATGGTTACGAAATAATAGATGAGTTTACTTTGAAAAGCCGCTAAGGAGTGTCCAAGTGAACGTGCGTAGGTGGAATATATTTTAGTGGAGATAGAATGATGATTTGAAAATGAAATTTCGTTTCAAAATAGTTGAAAGCAAAAATAGAAACATAAATATTTTCTTATTCTTCTTTGCGCTTATTTCTGCTGTGCTGCAAGGTTCTTGGTATTTCATTTTAGAAAAAAACGTAGTAGATTTCAAAATTCTCGAGATGAAATTTGAGACATTTTGTTTATAAATTTTTTTTTTGTTCTCAACATATGAATTACAAAACCTATTAATTTCTTTTCTAAATTTATTGTATTGTCAAAGATGACAGTTGAATTTGTCACAAGAATTTAATAGGGTCCTTCAGGGGTGTAACAAATTAGAACTTTGGTCAATTATAGTAAAACTAGACCTTAACAGTATTATAGGGACTATAAAATGTTTAAAAAAGTTATTAAAATTATCGAGTTTTAGGTTCGTTTTCATAATAAATTGTAGCTTCCTTTTAACACTTTAAATTAAAATTAAAGTTGTGTTCGTCTTTATAATATAACTTTAGCACTTTAGCGAGCACTGTTACATACATAAAATCACGCATCTCCCACTTAGTGGGTTAGCACAAACCCGAAAGAATAATAATATCAACCACAAAAATAATCACTCCCTCTTTCAACAACATTCTTACTAACCTAACATTATACAACAAATATTACTTATGACTTGTGCTATTGTTTTTTTTTTCAAATACAAATTCCATTTTCAAGTATATGAATGCAGAAAAAATATAAGTAGATTTTTATTAATTATTTTATTAAATTGCTTATTATCCACGCATATTTTCAATTATTGCCTACAAGAGTTATTTTATTTGATGGCAGATGTAGATATTTTTTATAAAGTCAAGTTTATAAGATACAACTGTGAATTTTAATTTTTTAAATAGCAACCTTTAATTATTTTACTAAAATATAAACCGCCATGTTTTTCTCTTTTCAACGATGTATTAGTTTATATTAATGTATTTGAACAAATTCGAGAAAAATAGGAATTGAGAAATAATTTTTATTCAAATGTTTTAGGTGACTAGTTATGTGAAAAATAATAAATAGATACTAAACATAATTTTCTTCTTTTTTCCACCATGGCCCACTTAAATTAAATTTAATAACTATTGTAAATAAAATGCAATTTTTCCATTTTATCAAATTTCAACATAGGACTTGCTACACAAACTACCCCTAACTAATTCATTTAAATAATAAAAAGGGGTGTTCCATTTAAAAACTAGATCTTTTAAATTTTAATCTTCAACTTTAGGTTGACGTAATTACTTTTTTCAAAAGTTGTCGATTATTAATTTACATATGTAAACAAAAGCTTTCTTTATAAAACTGTTTTACAGATAATAGTAATTCGATTCCATTCTCGAGATATACAGTGATACAAAAGTGGCCGTTTTTAGAAAAAAACAATCAAAAAAGGTAAATTACGCCGGAACTGAAAATGTTTTTATTTCATATGTAAAATTTTCTGCTGAATTCATTGGTAAAATAAAAAATATAGCATTCCATTTAAAATTAAAAAATTAGGGTCTACTTCTGATTAAACCGGAAGTGTTACTGCTTTGAAAGTATTTAAGGTGGAAAAAGGCATGTCGGAAAACCCTAAGGTCCAAAAGTTCGTAAAATAATATTGAATAGTTTTTAAAATAATGATAGCGTACATAATATATTCAGTTATATAATTAAATGGTTAGAACAAAACTATGTATATAAGTTCCCAAGCTAATTATGTCAGTACATACAAATACAAATGTACAAGATCTTCTACAAGTAATAAAATTTATCTGTTACAAGTCGTAAACATAACATAGAGTGAAGCAACTTTATGTATGCTTAAGGGGCCAATATCGGTAAAAGGCTCTACCTTGACCCAATACCAACACACTCAGGAAAATTGAACACTGAACGCGAAATTTCCCTAGGAAACACTAGTAGTCGGTTTGTCTACTCGTACTCGCAGATTGAAAGCGCAAGAATCAGTTGACCTTAATGACTGTGACATTTATAGATGCCATTATAAATCATTATAATAATTTGCATTGTGAAAAATAGGAAAGTTTAGAAAAGTATTGTTGTATTGTTTTGTACTCTTTACCCACATTACAGTTTTCCTTTTTTTTGTTTAATAGCAGTGCAAAAAATAATCAAAAACTATTCAAATCTTTCCGTCAGTGTTAATGAGGAATACTTCATCCACACGCTCACGCACCCACAGACATCATCATAAAAATGTTTAAATCGGATTCTAACGACCTTAAATAGTATACGAGGGTAGCACCGAAAGTTTCTATAAACAAATATAATCAAGGTAACTTGGTAACTACGAAAAATAAATGCATCGCAAAACAAAAGTACATCCTTAGGTCACATGGCAGTTTTTGTTACAATTCGTTATCTGTTATCAGTAATTTTCCATGCAGTTTTAAAGTACGCACTTCGTGCTGAAAATGCAGTTAACAAGAGAAAATTTCCTAGTCATGATATTTTACGATTTTAAAAGTTCGCTCTCTCCAAAACATAGCATCGAAAAGCTTCGGGACGTTTTTGTAAATAAAGCATCTAGTATCAGGTCTGTTCGTAGCTGGTACAATGAATTTAAATTTCATCGAGTTTCTCTCAATGACGATTTACGCGAAGATCGGCCAATTTCTGCAGTTACGGATGAAAACATAACTTCTATTTGTACAATGATTAAAGAAGATAACCGTGTCACATACAGAATTATACGGGATACTTTGGGCATTGGAATGACCGCTATAAATTAAATTTTGTTCGATTATCTAAAAGGCAGGAAAGTTTGTTACCGTTGGATACCTCGTAATTTACATGATGTTAAAAAGCAACATCCTGTGGAATGGTGCATTAAAACATTAAAAAAGTACAACAAAGATAAATCTAAACAAAACGACAATCAGCTCAATGGGTCTTTCCAACAGACTCTAATCCTGTCAAAGTTAAAGAAGTTCTCAAAATCATCAGTATTGCATTAGAAGATATAAATAAATAAATATAAATATATCATCACGGCTTATTACCCATTGCTGGGTGTGCCAATCTGCTTGTATACAGATATAAGAAAACAGTAACTTCTATTTGGTATACATAACAATTTTTTTTGCCATGGGTGTTTGAAAAAGTGCTTGAAAATAGGCCTCGAAGTAAACTAGTATTGTACCTAGACAATGCATCCTCACATACTGGTGCGCAAACTAAAGCCTATTAAAAAGAATCAAAGGTGGAATTACTGGAGCACCCACCATACAGTCCTAACCTTGAACCTTATGGTTTCTTCCTATTTCCCAAATTAAAGGAAATAATGTGTGGTTTCCGATATACAAGTGCAAATGAAGCGATTGAAGCCTTCGAAAACATGGTCATTCAAGTGTCTCAAGAAGAATGGATTTCTTGCTTTAATTATTGGTTTTATCGAATGCATAAATGTGTTTAGTTAAAAAAAAAGTATTTCGAAAAACTATAAAAAAATAATTTCTGGAAAACTCTTGTTTTCTATCAATAGTTTGCAGATACTTTCGGTGCTGCCCTCGTATTATGTAAGTGAGAGAAATTCATGGTTTTTGCAGAGGTGTAATATATAGCTAAAGGGCGAAGAAAAAACAGCATTCTCTCCTGATCTAAATATATCGGAATTGGAAATTAAAGAATTTCGAAATTTTATTGTCACATTTAGTAGCCGTTAAGTTTAAATCGTTACACATGACAGCAGAAATTTGTTGACAGTTTGTTGAAAATTATGCTTTCAATGTGGGAAATTTCTGGATTATGGTGTGGATATGGTGTTAACAATGGGGTTATTACGGTTAGAAAATTATTTATTTATTAAAAATATATATTAAAATCTAGTAGTCAAAATTATTATTATTAGCACATTTTTTTTCTGAAAATGTAAGTAAAGTTATTAATGTAAATTCATATTTTATCTTCTAGAAATGCATAATATTAAAACTATGAATTTTTGAAATTTTTTATAAAATTTAAATGTTCTCATGACGCTATTTAACGAAACGGCAGCACTACCCTCCAGTGGCCAAATCTGAAACTACTATACAATGGTTTCCAACCATTTTTGCCCACAACAAGTATATTCACATATAAATTTTAATAAATTTATAAGTTTACATGTTAACAATAGTCAAAAAAGAAGGAACTAGACTTGAGAATTAAATGTTTGTTTACTTATGACAAATATGACTTCCATATGACATCTCACGAACGTGTGTATAGAGCGACAAAGTAAAAAAGAAAACTTACTAAATACGATATTGTAAGTAATTCACAAAAAAGCAGTAACTCATATTAATTCATTCCTAATTGAACATCTCTATAAAATTAAAGAAATATTAATAATATTACAATGGAAACGAAAAGTAAATGATACATCTGCTATATCATCCAACTTAGTCGTTCTATAGGACTCATCGTTCGGTGACATCATATATCGATGCCGCGAAATATTATTACCAAAATTATGAATGAAAAGTTTAATATTTTTGAGAAATACTGTATGATATATGATAGAAATTACTTAAAAGTTAAATTATGAACAAAAAAAAATCCAACATTATTTCTTTGGGAATACCCCTTTACTCGAAATCTGTCAAACAGCATTTATTCTTGCAACACCGATACGTCGGTGTTATGAGAATGAATGCTATGACTGAGATTTCGATTAATAATTGTTAACATTATTGCTTTCAATAATTATAATTTAGTATAGTTCTAAAGAACCACAAGAAATAGTTAATGCGGCAGTTTCAAACTTGTTACCCCCCGAAATCCAGAGAATTGTATGATAAATTAAATGTATTACTTGTCAAAATAATAAAATATCACCCATTTCGTCTCTAGAGGCAAACTGATGTACTTGTCTTTCAATTTTGATACCATAGAAATTAACTTTTACTTTCTGTCATGTAAAAAGTTGTTTATTCACTAAATTTTCGATATGCGATATTTAGCATGTTACCTATACGTCTCTTACCTTATAGTCTTATAGCGATGAGGAGAGAGATAAAAAGGTGCAAATTTTATGCGACATTTGTCCTATACGCTATAAGATTGATGTTATTTATGTAAATTACCGCATATATGATGAACGAGTATGTCTGCTTTAATGTATAAATAAATAGCGCTTACATTTCTTCTTGTCCTTGGTTGGATCAAGTGTTTCATTTTCATTTTATTAAAAAAACAGATTTTTCTCTGTTTTGTCTAGACGTAAAATATTAAGATATAAGATATAAAATATGTGACAAGACGAGGAAAAATAAATAAATGCATCATGATAATATTATACCCATTCCTGGAAGTAACAGATATAATATGTCGTAAACAAAATTCAAAATATCTAATGCCCAGTTTTATAAAAGGTGGATAAGTAAATTACTAGCAAAGTTAAATTTACTCTTAAAGTAAAACAGTTTATTCCAGAGATTTTCGTTTTATAAAGCAAGAATAAAAATACTAGCTAAGTAAATCTAGAGAATAAATTGCACCACCGATTTTCGAAGAAGTAAATTTTATTCTGTAGAATAAATTTGACACATCAACATTAATTAAATTAAATTCATTATAAATTTCATCTCGCATTCTTTTTACATTTATTTATTTATATCCAATATATTTTCTTTGTCTTTCTATGTAATTTTTCCCCGTTCTCTCTTTTTTCCATGTTAGTTGACTTTTGTCTTTATTTCGTGTCAGGAACATACAGATTACAATATTATTAAAACATTCTGCGGCACATTGCTTGGAATAGATCCTCTTCAGTTGGAGATTAACATTATTCTCAGTAGTGGTTTTAAGGGATACCGTCGAGTAATGTTTTATCCTGGTTTTATCAATTTCTCTTAAGCTCCAGTAGTGGAAAGATTAGCCGGTATAAGAAACCGTAGCCTGAGTGTACTATACGGTATTCACACTCTTCATGTAGTCTCTTTTCCTTGTCCCCAGTTAAAATTGTAGTTGCAAATTCATAAAAAAAAATTATTGCCACTCTGGCCTATTGGTTCTTAATATAGCGAAGAACAATGTTAAATGTATATAATTATACAAAATATTTATATGCAAAAATCACAAAATAATGACAGATGTCATGTCTCTGTCGGTAAATCACCAGGATAAAATATTAACTCTGTAAGTAGTTATTTTACTCTGTAACTTGTTTTATAAAACAGACATTTTTATTTACTCATCGATTAAATTTACTTTTAAAATAATAACCAGCAGTTTATTTCATGTTTATAAAACCGAGTATAAAAGGTATAATTTTGACCCTAAAATTATTGAGAATGAGGTAGGTCATGAAAACAAAATTTTAAACAGTTATTTATCTATGATTTCAAAATATCGTGGTGATTGAAAATATGAAACTAACCACAGAGCAATTTCGAATTATGATTTATTATTATTTCAATAAAGGTTTTACTTATGAGCGTAAAAAAAGTTTTGATACAGTTTTAATGAACAAGTGCCTTGTTAGGCAGGTTAACGTAAAAGGAATTCTGTTCAACACCAAAGAGGAGTAGGGTTCTACAGTTGTTACCGAAAAGAACTGTTAAGAAAATAATCATCAAAACATATGCGGTAACAAAGCATCAATTGAATATTGGAACTATTAATAGAATTATACCTACATAATGTTTTCAAAAATTGTGACAGGTGACGAAACTTATATTCCTTTTGTCGACGTGCTTGCACGTCAAAAGAGTCGTGTATGGATTTGTATAGATAGGAAAACACCAACAATAACCAAGAAGCAGCGAGCCATGAAAAAATCATACATACTGTGTTGTTTAGAAATACTGGTTGAATTGAATCACGCTAAGCGCGGTTACTTTTTCGGTAACAAGTTGTATTTTCGGAAGGCAATTACTGAAAGATCTGGTAACTTTTCCGTAATCAAGTTAACGGCGCTAGATCGGCAATTGTGGTGCGGTTACATTTCGGCACATGACAGATGAGCACTTGCATGCACGTGTCACTTGTATAGATTTAGAGCGGCTCTACAATTGCCCTAGATCCCTAGAACGACAACGAAAACGAGAACGGTAAGGAAAATGAATAGTACGTTTTTAAATGTACACATGCACAACCAGATTCCGGGAACGGGAAGCTAAACGTTGCCCGTGAACGAAAACGGTAAAGTTCGTCAAGATTCAACTTTCTCGTTCCTGTTACGTTGCAATAACCAATAGAAAGAAAGTATGATGTCAGTACCCATAATTCCTTGATCTGTCAAGTTGTTTTCCCTTCAAAATAACATAAAACAATAGCTAATATCCTAATACAAATATTGCGCAGCTGAAAAAACTACGAGTAAAACCAAAAATAAGGTTATTTGTCAAGAATTCGTATTAATATCCGTGCAATTGGGCATCTGAAAGCGTTTTTTGCTCCCGTTTTTGTTCTTGTTACGTCTGCGTTACCGTTCTCGTTTCCGTTCCAGGGCAATGGGCTACTTGTGTGCCATTTTTTTATTTAATATTTTTGAAGAGACGATAAAAACTTGCTACTCATATTTTTTCTTTTGGCAAAATTTTCATTAATTGGCCAGAAAAAAATTAATAAAATTTTAATATTTAAATTACCGCCGTGTATGACGTAGAATTACGCCGAACCAATGAATGGCCGTAAACCAATAACATCAGTACGTCCAATAGCAACGGCATGTGCGGGTAATTTAAACATGACATTTCATCTGTTTAACATTTGAATAATAGTTTGGAGGTTAATATTTTCGTTTGTCATTTTAATCTTGTACGAGTATAAGCTAAGTTAAAATCCTTCAAAATCCTGCTTAACAAATCAAAATACGGAATAAAAGTAACAGAAACCACGCAAATTGTAAATAATAAAGAAGAGAGACAGTGACAGAAAAATGAACTAAAGTCAAAATCAAATAAAAACTCGCACTCTCTCGCAATCTACATGTTACATTCTTAAATATGCATCCCTTTCTCCAGTTCAAAATAATGACGTCAAAGAAAATCTTCTTTCTTAATTTATTAAAAAACGTATAATTTTTTTAAAATATAATTTATATTTTTACATACGTTTTCAACTTTATTTTAGGTATTTAGTGATAGATATCATATTTTCAGTACCACGCAAGTAGCCTATTGTAGAACCGCTCTTAGTTTGTCTCTATAGATTTCAAATATTTCAATTTTGTCAAGTTCAGGTTAGCTGGTTACCAAACGTTAGGAGAAAAGCATTCGGTTTTTCCAGCCCGGTGCCGGTAACGTTACATAACCACGGTTAAACTAACCATTTTCAGTGGTTACCGTGGTTCAATTTCGGAATACATTATAAATGATGTACCTATTGCCTGAAATTCTTTTTTTTTTAATTTTTGAAATCGGAACTTTTGCGCCAGATTGTATATAGCGAGTTATGTCTTCGGAGAAGAGTGAAGATTATTACTAACTAATGCCTCTTTAGATAATGCATCAATTAATATTTCAGCTTCAACAAAGTTATGAATTTGATTCTATCTGATAGGTATAGTAAGTAGGACAATATGAATATCGCTACTGAACGTATACGCAACAATTTCTAATACCTTTTTCGATTGCATTAAACATATAACATGACTTGAATTTAAAGCGATTGCTTAGTATAAGTTCAATTACTTTATACTCTATCTGATCGTATATTCAGTAAATTGGTGTTTAGTGCAGTTTACAAGTATTTATTTACTTGTAATTGTATTTATAGCAGAACTAAAAACACAATTTTTATTGAAAAACATTCCATAGACTATTAGTCAATAATTTAAAATTTAAATTCACATGGATGCCACAAAATAAAACTTTGTATAATGTCCTAGACAGATTGTCAAAGTTTCGTTGAATTAGCGAATTAGCTCTGGCTAGACGTTTTATAAAACGACAAACATCTTACGACCACATTGTAATATGAATATTTGGACATTTTTGCTTGCAATTTCTCTAAATACCTGACGTAACATTACCTAACGTACAAAAGTCACGCTTGGAAAACTCGGGCCAAGTTTTGTGTGTTAGGTTATTGTTGTTAATGTTTAGAGAAATATACCTACAAGTTAAGAAAAGTGTTCGTCGTTTTGTAAGGGTCACGCTAGAAATATCGACAATAAGTAAATCACGTAGGTGATGGAAAACAAAATTTGTACATTCATTTTAATTAGTTTTTTACTTATGCCATTTGAAATTTATTTGTGAAAGTTAAGTTGGTTATGGGAAAAAATATGGAATTAACCAAAGAGCATTTGCAAATCATGTTTTATATTTGGCAGTTTTTGAGTCAGCTTGAATTTAATCATTAAGCTATTACCTTGACAGATTGGGCAGTTTCATGCCTCATAAATTATTTTGAAGGCATTCAATAAGCAGATTGGTTGTTGTTAGCTTTTAAGAAGTTGCAGGAAAGAATGGTTGTATGTATTATTGTTGTGAAGGGAATTACTTTGAACATATTTGAAATAAAATTCTAAAAAATATGAACCACGTGTCTTATTCTCAATAATTCTGGCGCGACCTTCGTATAAAAAAAAGAAGTTGCAGTTATCGTTATAGTTTCGAGGAAGACATTTTAAAATTAAAATATAAAAGTGAATAGTGATACTTAGATTTCTTTGAATTTAAATACGTCAATTATTAATCTAAGTGAACTGGGTGACTTGTCTTACACTCAGTATTTTCTTTTTTTTCTTATCAAGGCTTAAGTATGATTCTAGATTGTCTATCTTGTATCCAATAAACCCGGTTTGCTTTTAATCTACTTGTCGAAGATTGAAGAAGATATACAAGATTGTCGTTCAGTAACATCAAGTCGAGAGACTTGAAGTCTTGCACTCCAATTATATTGTATTAATTTTCTTTTCTCTGTTGTCCTTCAAGATACACAACCTTCACCTCAACGCAGGACATGAAAGGAAGAAATGTTTGATAATAAAAAGAATTCGCGAAAATCCAACAAAAAGAAGAGAACAAATTGATTATATTTATTAGTCATAAAATATATCATTTAAATATTTATAGTATATTCCGTAACTTAACCACGACCGTGGTTATCGTTTTCTTGTGGTTCACATGATCAGGTTATGGTTATTGAAAAGTGGTTGTGATTCGGAACATCTTGGTTAATTTGTGTCGGTAAAGCAGGGAACCACCACATCATTAGAAATAAGTGACAACTCTATTTGTCTATTTTATACTAACGTAAATATTATACATATCAGTATATATTAATAATAATTATATGTTTCTACATGACCACAACAACCACAAAAAATTGTGGTCGTTGTGGTCCCGAAAACGTAACCAAAATTTTCAGGAACCGCATTCCGAAATGGAACCTCGATCCTGAAATTATGTTTTGGTTACATTCCAGAACGCTTAACCTGAACCTTGGTCACCGCGGTTAAGTTACGGAATATACTTACTATTAATTAAATGGGATCTGGTAATTTCTTGACTGGAATGGATGATGAAAGAAAACAATTTACTGGAAATCAGTCAACTTTATTCTCATCCCCTGAGGAAGACACATATGGTGCCGAAACTAGTCGGGAATGAGAATAAGGTTACCTGATTTCCAGTAAAATTTTTTCTTTCATTTAATTAAATATTATTTTTAATTCACTAAGTCGGTTTCCCATTTAAAAAACCTAACCTAACGCTCAAAACACGGCCCCAGTTTTCTCAAGCTTGATTTGTAGAGAAATGTAGGAGTACAAGCTAAGTAAGCTGTTCGATTTATAAAACGCCTAGACAACTAGCCAGATTGTAAAACGTCGCTAAGTCAACAAAGGTTTGACAATCTGATTATGACATTCTATTTTTTCTAAATTTTATTCTCTTATGTCATATTTAGTTGCTTTTAAATCATTACCTACACAAGATAACAGAAATTTGATGACATTTGAATCGTTATACATGACAATAAAAACTTGTTGAAAATTGCTTTTAGTAATAGTAATTTTGTTCAGGATCCTTCTAGTTCGTTTTTAAAAAACCGCAAGAAATAGTTGATACTGCCGGTATGGCAGATTTGAACTTGTTACCCCCGAAATCCAGAGAATTGCATGATAAAACATTAAATGTCATTACTGGTCAAATTAATAAAATCTCCCGTATGGGAAACATGTCCACTTCTCATCTCTAAAAGTAAAATGGTATACTTCTCTTTCAATTTTGATACCATACGAATTGATTTTCACTCTCGACTATATAAAAATTTAATTTCGCGTTTTCTAAGGAATAAATTTCCAAAATCTGAAACAAAAATTAAAAAAAAATGTTTTTATTCTAATTTCTTTTTTATTTGTTACAGGTACGTTATCCTTTTCCTTTTCTGTCTAAAGCTACACGTTATGTAAGTAAAATTTAAATACGTTTCTATTCTTAACAATGCGCAATAAATTCTTAAAGTATTCACCTTGCCCATAAGGTGTTTGTTTAGTGTTTATTTAGACTACAAATTAGTTCCGTCCTTCGTGTACACTTTGCGGTTTCTATTTTTGTTCTATCGTCGAAATATGCTCTCCAACAACCATAAATACTTCTCGGGATTATGGCTTCAACATAGGTTTATAACCCAGCATTCGGAAGAATAAATTTCACTTGAAATTCTTGGAAAGATCATTCGAAATTATTACGAGAAATTCATTCATAAGAGTTAATTTTTTAAATATTCCTGTACTAAATCCATTTTTAGATCTTTTAAATTTACCCTTTATTTTAAGTTCTAAGAATGGGGTTCTATACCATAGACATATTAACTATCTTAGATAAGAGTGCGAAAATATACGTAAATTAATGATTATTAGTGAAAGAATTTTGTTTAAATAATAATTAGTTCGCAAACTACAAGTGAATGAAGTCGATTAATAATTGGAATGATGTATCATGTCTTTGCAATTTAATTGGTTGACTGATTTTAAAAGCGAGTCTCGCGTGCCTGTTCGTCCCGACTACCGTCAATTCTTAAATGGACAAACACTAGCGCCATCCGACGCCATAGTTTATATGACAATATTGTCAAATAATGATGAAACTGTTTCAATTTTCTATAAATTATTAGGAAAAAAATGCTAATATATTTAATTTATGTTTAATAATATTTTTTTAAACGACCATTGTTATAATATAATAAAAGTATGATATATCAACGTAGTATCCAAACACTGAAAATTGAACTTATGACATCAGTGTTGCTAGGTTACATACTGCTGTATCATGTAACACATCGCTTATATTAAACGACGTAGCTAATAATGTTATCCAAGCAAAATATGATGAAAAAATTTGTTTCTATTTGTCAAAATATTTAACTACGGTCTTTAATATAAGCGATTTGCTACATGATACAGCCGTATGTCATTATTTTCTAGACAAGGTCGTTCAAAATTAATTATTTTTATTTTATTTTATTTTAAATATTTTAATTAATGTAATTAATCAGATTTGTAAATAAAGTAATAGATACAAAAAAAAAATTGCACAATATTTTATTCAATTTTGATAAAATTATAAAAACCATTATAATATTTAATTTTGACAAAATAAAAAACTAATCAATTTGTAGGCAGTGCATGACAATTGCCGTTGACAGACGTCAACTCGTTTATTTATAAATTATAACAAGCTTTATTTCCTGTCATTTGTATCGTGAAAAATAATTAAAATGGCTAATCTGTCTTATAGATACTGTGGTGAGTGTTATTTTCGTGCCTGGCGATATTTTAAATGTATTATTTGTTTCAGAGTGAGATAAAATTTTGTGAGAGTGATTTTAAAAAAATCACTAGGAAATAAACAGTTACTTATAGTAAATTCAAATATATATAGACACGTGACTCGAGCGACCTTGAAGTGCTTGGCATCAGCTGATTTGTGTGCACGTGTCACTTTGACAAGAACAAGTCAATTTGACGAAACCAGTGTTTTGACTTATTTTAATTTTGAACTGTTATATTCTTTACCGGTTTCAGGATATTATTCCATTGTTTACATTTACAAAAGTAGGCTGGTAACTAAGTAATAACTGTATCTGTATGGTAATATTATTACCATACTGACTTGTCAACAACGGTCTACAGAATGATAATAAAGTAAAATGAAAATATAATGCTCTTCATTAATACATACAGATAACGTTAGCCTATCGTTCTATATACGGTCTACTTTATTCTGAAGTAACAAACATGAGGAATAAAGCACATAATTTGAATATTTGTCATATTGACATATATCAAAATAATTGTTCTGTTAACCATAGCAATCTGAAAGTAGCATTAATGAGATAATTTGAAAAAATGATATTTATCAATAATGTCTTAATTTTCTGAAACCGATAAACTATTGAACAAACCACGGATGTTACTAATCATAACAAGCCTTAGATGTCTTAAAATCCTCGCTCTACGAGCTCGGATTTCAAACTTACATCTGCGGCAGTTATGATGTGCATAACATTCCTAGATATGTTAATAGCTATTACCGGTTTCAGGATATTAATCCATTGTTTACATGAACAAAAGTAGGCTGGTAACTAAGTAATAACTGTATCTATATGGCAATATTATTACCATACTGACTTGTCAACAACGGTCTACAAAATGAAAATAAAATAAAATGAAAGTATAATGAATGCTCTTCATTTATACATACAGATAACGTTAGTATATCGATCTAAATACGATTTACTTTAAAATAATAAACATGAGGAATAATGCACATAATTTGAATATTTGTTATATTGACATATGTCAAAAAATTATTCTGTTAACCATAGCATTCTGAAAGTAGTATTAACGAAAGAATTTCAAAAAATAATATTTGTTAATATAGTCTTCATTTTCTGAAACCGATAAACTATTGAACAAACCACGGATGTTATGTATCATAACAAGCCTTAGATGTCTTAAATCCTCGCTCTACGAGCTCGAATTTCAAAATGACATCTGCGGCAATTATGATATACATAGCATTCCTAGGTATGTTAATAGCTATAACGTCCAATTGATATGTTACTAAATAACACCCTAAAGCGTGTTTTGAGTTGTTGCTATGGTAATGTTGTCAATAAATTGATATTTATACTGGAATAAAGCCTAAGAAACAAGCATAAGCATTCATAGCCTATCTACTCCGCAAATTTTATTAAAACTTTCTGATCCGTAATCCGTAGAATATTAAAAATTATAGTCGGACGTTAAACGTTGAACACACCACGGGAGTTAAAGGGACAATAATGCCTTCGGTCAATGTACACATCTCGGGCCAGAGGCCCTCGAAAAGTACACTGTTGACCTCTGGTGTTATTGCCCTTATAACACCCTTGATACGTTAATTACTATAATATTTTACAAATTTCGGGCAGTAAAACACATGAATTTAAAAATAGTAACATTTTATCAGTTCAAAATTAAAATAAGTCAAAATATTGGTCCTGTCAAAGTAACATTGTTCTTGTCAAAATTACACGCGCACACACGTCAGCTGATTCTAAACACGTCAAGGTTGCTCGACTCACGTGTCTGCTCGCACCCTATACGTCATATGCCATTCTGAACTTTAAAAATTCATATCTCGCTTATTACGTAAAATTTTTAAGTCGCGTTTGCACTAAAATTCTGACTTCATCCTGTACCTCCAGAACATTTAAAAAAAATTGATATAGGACCCCATTAAGTTCTCCCTGCATTTTAGGTAGAATTTTATATAATAATATAAAAACATATTTTCAATTTCCGGAGTATACAGAAAAATTAACCGTTAAACAATTAACCTATAAAATTAATTGTAAACAACATCTCAATTGTTGTACATAAATTAACAATCTAAAAAAAATACAATGTATGTAAATTCACAGTAATTTGATTTGGTACCATTGACCTAGCTAATTACTTCTACCTATTGTTTTATTCATTATTATTATTAGTAAAATAGTAGGCGTAATTGAAAAACACCGTTATTTGTTAAATTACTCGTAAACCTAACAGTTGCTGTTGCCTCAAACAACAATTACCAATTGTTATTATTTTTGAAAACAGCTGACAAATCAAGTCGTTTGTTTCCATTCCACAGGTACCTTGATGCCAATTAATCCATTTCACAATAAACAATAGAGAAACATTAATCATGGAATTATTAACGAAATTTCAATACTATAAATCATAAACTTTCATATCGCCTACGCACACTAGAAATATAGATATCTATAAGAATAGATATCATCGAATAAGCAATGGTTAGTTGAAAATAAAAGTTATTAATGGAGTATTCAACGGAATTGGAATTCACAATAAAATTCTAATTCTTATTGTAGATTATATTTAATAACAATATAGTTTAGCGCGTAAAACTTGTGACGTAGATTTCACTTCAGCCGTTTCGCATAAATCAAGCTGGATGGCGTCATGGATAATTTATCACCTGATACTTAGATATATTTATTTATTCTTGATATTTTGGAAACAAATTAATAGTTATTTACGTAATAAGTGAGTAAAGTATATCTTTTTTTCACGAGAAGGAAAACTTGCCGCACAAGCCGAAGACAAGTGCACAAATTCTTCGAGTGAAGAAAGTTATAATTTACTCACATAAAAAATTTTTTCACGTCTGCAATAAAAGTGTGAAAAAAGTGCCATAGAGTTTCATTATTTCACTCCGCAGCACTTTTTTCACACTTTCATGTATTAAAAAAAGACATATTTTATAAACCCATTTTAATGAAGAAAGGATACTTTTTTTAACAGACGTGAAAAAATAAATTTAACACATGGTGTTTTCCTTCCACAATAATACACACAACCATTCCTTACTTCCACTTCTGGAAAGCTCAAAACCAATCTTCTTTTGGTTTGCTAAATGCTTTCAAAATACTCATAAATTGCGGCATTAATCTCTGTTTTAGACGAAAACCTTTAACCCCATATTTTTTTTTCTAAAAAATAATCAAATTAGTTTATTGCCAAATCAGGTTAGTATAACGGGGATTCTATTACTTTTGGCAAAACTTAGAGGAAATTCCGTATTTTCACTCACACCGTTGCTTTAAAAAGTTTATTTATTTAATTCTAACTAACTTTCGCAACTTAACCACGACCTAACCGATTTTCTTTTTCTCAATAATTTTAGATTGATCCTCCTAATTAATGGACAAGATAGATAAAGGTGGCGCTCTGACTTTTTTAAACATCTTTATCATAACGTAATCTGCGCATAAAAGTCACAACTACAAAACTCGGATCAAATAACAGCTTCATGTAGTTCCAAGATTTGCGCGTAAAAGTGCACTATTTGTCTGACTCTGACATTTAAGGTGCATTCACAAATGAAAATTAGGTTTAGATTTATGATTTATACTTTGATTTAAAGACTTTGGCCGCATATTATGTAATGACTCCATTCACACTTCAGAATTTAGGGTCTCTAAATCCAAATCATAAAGCTAAACATTGCAAGGTCCAAACTTTATGTTTATAATTTAGTTTGTCGTCACAAACTTCACCAATGAGAACGAGTCTGAAATGATATAGATATATACATCCATCTTTATTTAATATTCACTTGGTGGATTCGGCTTTTTAAACAAATGCGAGAAGAACATGGAGACTGTCATAACTTGATTGCTGAAATATAACCAATAATGCCAAGCGAATGACAGTTTCACATCGCATAGGTGTCTTGTTGAGTACTGGTCTACCGATATTTTAATCTTGTTTTTAAAGCATTTACTAATTTTCAGGTAATTTAAACTTACATTCAAAAAATTATGTTCGACTGTGTTGGGGATGGAATAAATAAAGTTTCGGACTGGCAGTCAATATTACAATTTATTCACGCCGACGTTTCGACTATACAATAGTCTTCTTCAGGGCTAGAATGGTCGAGTACGGGCCATTGCAATGGTCTTGAGACCATTTTAAAATATTTTTTCTTATATTCAGCTTAGTTTATTGTAGTCATCTTGGACAATTTTTTATTATTTGACGATTTTCACTCTGTGATCTGTGTTTTTTGACTATTTATTTATTTATTTTTTTAAATGTCCGACTTGATTGTATCTACGCTTATCCACACGTGTATTTTTTCCTTCAACTCGACCATTCTAGCCCTGAAGAAGACTATTGTATAGTCGAAACGTCGGCGTGAATAAATTGTAATATTGACTGCCAGTCCGAAACTTGATTTATTCCATTTAAACTTACATTTATGAATGACTTATTTAAACATAAACAAAAACCATACCCTAATTTTCATTTGAGAATGCACCTTTACTTTATGGGATGTGAAATTCATATGATCCCAATATATTTTTGGTATCTACTCGTCGAACCAAGTTGATCTGTAATCGGGACAATTTAATGGTGAGGAAACGTAAAAAACATTGCATCAATATAACTGGTTTTTGTCCAAACTTAAATTGCAGCCCTGCTTCATTTCAGTTAAAACGACGGTTAATGGAGTTCTTGCCATATGCCACCCCTGAAAAATTATAGGGATGTTATATTAAAGAAAGAGTCTACAGTGCCGCACGCGGGATCGTTTAGAAAGAATTAAAATCCCGATTAGGCGTGGTTTACGCAATTTCAGTAAATACATTTTTAAATTTTAATAAAATTGACACAAAATTCATGCTTGGAAAATTAAGGCCGAGTTTTGTGCGTTAGGTATAGGTTTTTGTTGTTGTTCTTAGAGAAAAGCGTTCGGGGTTTTCTATTTTTTGAACAAGTCCCGAACGTTTTTTGTATTAAACCACACCTCATCGTAATTTTATTGGTCCACCACGCCTATTCGGGATTTTATTTTTTTGAACACGGTCCTGCATTTGGGATTCTAGCCATGTCCTATATTAAACCTCACCTTAAAATTGATACAGATCGACTCAGATCGACGTGTAGATCCAAAAATATATTGAGTTTAAATAATTTTCACATCACATAAGTAAACATTTGCCATCTATTTTTCCTGTTGATTGGAGGTGAATATAAATAGAATGCAAAAGGTTCCATTCAATTCTGACAAGAGAATAGCTTTCCATAGTTTCATCACAACTAAAAAAAATATATTAAATTGCGTTCATTTGTTTTCCTTCGTGGCTAGGTAAAATATTTGTAATATCTGAAGAGTATATATCCTCCTACGTAATTGAAAAAGATTAGTTTTCTTAGTGTGTCGCAACGCAATCTCTTTCGCTGCGAGCTGTTTGTCTTAGCTTGACGCACGGCATATCGTCGGCGCTATGCTATGGGAATTTACGCAATAATTATAACAAAATCTCAAGTTTTACGACGAAGCTTTTGAAGCCCTGCCAGAGGAAGATATGTACACTGTACATCTGCCAAGATACAAATACACCGAATAAATTTACATCAATTAATAATATTGCCGGAAAGCATATATCAGGAATAATATAGGTATTTCAAATTCCGCAAAAATACAAAATAAATATAAATAGATAAATACGCCGTTAAAGAAAGTTCACAAATTTATGGGAAATAATTTGTGGATCACTCATGTCAATTTCAAAGTAAATGTGAATTTGACACGAGATATTTGTCAAAAATGTTATCTAAGGAAATCAAAGCTTTTCTTCTTGAATCTTATTTTATAAATGGAAATAAATTAGAAAACGGCGAATGGCAATATCTATATTGTATCCTTGTTTATCATCGCTTCTCCTTAAAATTACATTTCAAAATCAGTTTTGACAACTTGACTTTTGAATTAAATAATGCTTAGGGGTCTGATTTTGTAACTTTGAAATCTGCTGTAGATTGAAATGTATCAGATTTTGATTAATAGACAAACAAGAAAACACTGAACTTAGCAATCAACGTTTGAAATTTATGTTTGTAAATTGTATTCGGCTGGTCGATTTCAATCCGCACCTAATGGTGGCATTAGAGTGGAGAGGATATGTGATAGATTTCAATCTACAATAGATTTCAAGGTTACAAAATCAGGCCCCAAACCCGTGGATCAGACATACGTTTCTCTGTTCATAGCCTACACTGAGAAAAATGACTGGTTTTTAGCAAATCATAATTAAGGGGTACTTCATTCATTCAATTATTGCAACTTTGGAACAAATACAATTTAATCTTTAATATGAAATGTATTTTATTCATTCAGTTATATTATTTATTTGACCGTCATTTATTTCATTTAAATTTAATTGTGTTCATTTCTGGCGCTTTGTTTTTCATTCGTCTGCTAAAAAGTAGTGAATATGGGTGACGAAACAGTGAAAAATATACTACTTAAGTGGAGTTTTGGATATTTGCTTTGCATTCAGTGTATCTTTTATACCAAGGCACATGCATCGGTATCTATACAGATTGTGTATTTATACTTTTATAATTTTTTATTATATATACATTAATATACTTAAGGATTAAATTTGTGTGTTAATAAAAATATGGTGTACGAATAAATTAAATGTACTAGTCTTTATTTAATTATTTTCCTTCAATTTTAATCTATTTAGAGTGGACAGGTTATTAGAGGTAGATATTTAAATTTGGTTCAAATAAATTATTATATATCCAACAATAATGAAATAAATTTAGCGCAATTAAAATAATTTTTAACGTAAATAAATGCATAGTTCTCATGAAATAGAAGGTATAATTGATCTCAATATATATTTATTTGAGAAATAAATGCTTCAAATAAATAATTACATTGCTTCAATTGTAGATATATTTGGATCTATTCAAGATAAGGATTTATTTGTAACAAATAAATTTACAGTTCCCGTAATTATATCTTTTTCTCAGTGTACTGCATACTCCGAGTTAGGTTTTTTCAACACACTGTATAACACGAGAGCTTTTCCTTAATTTCAAAAAACATATAGCGACCATGATCTTTTTTTACGCACTTTTGTTGAAGAAAACTCATTTTGGAAAGCCCAAACTCCAAACTGTCAACTGATGTTCTTCTTTTCCGGGATTATACAAATAGATATAACTTTTGTCGCTTGTCACAACATTATAAACTGGATGAGAGGATCCGGAAGCAAAGAGTACAAATGTGGTTTTGTACCAAATATACACCCTAATGAATGTGCAAGATGTAGTTGATCGTTTTCACCTAAATGCCCAGGCTTGAATCCAACGAACAATAAAATGACAGTCCCGTTTTATCATGCCTCATACAATTGCAATGGCCCGTATTCTGAGCACACTTTTATAATAAAAGCGCTTTTATGGAGCGCGCTTTTACATTATATTCTTATGAGGAGTTTTATTATAAAAGTGCGCTCGGAATACGGGCGAATGTTTTTAACAGCTGTATTTGGACGTTCTGTACCAAACTTTCTTACAGATTCACAGCCAAAACAAAATTAATGTGCGGATTTTGTTCACATCAGAAGTCTTACAGATTTGTAAATCTGTAAAAAATGAACAAATTTGCAACTAAAGATACTACTCTTATGTATAATTTTATATCAACAAGAATAGATGTGCTACTGTCACATTTTTACAGATTTACAGATCTGTAAGACTTGCAGATATGAACAGAATCGACCCATTAATATACCAAGTTTTACGGTAGCTAATGAACATGATTCCCAACCAAACACCTTCTTAAATAAAATAAAATAAATATATCATCAGGGCATTATTACCCATTGCTGGGTGTGCCAATCTGCTTTGTACACAGATTTCGGTAATGATGATGACATATTTGTACCGTGCTGGCGTTTACACCTTTTTTAGTTCATCAAAACCTCGATCAAAACATTCTTCGCGGCTTAACGCAGGCTTGAAAATGTAGAAAATTACAGCTGGAAAATACTAGTTATTAAATTTATTGATTTTTCACAGGTGTTTACTGTTCACTTCCAATAACTGTAGCGTCAAAACGGCACAATACACAATACTTTTCGATTCGTTTTTTTTAAGACAGATACTTAGATTCCTTTTGGCTCACTCGTACCACCTCTAGTTAAAGTGACAGTTAGTCATAACCAACGGTTAGGTTGCAAAATTGTTCTTAACACTTTTTGTTAGTGTTAACTTGAAGATAAACTGTTGTTCGCATCGTTTCTAACCTTCAGTTTAATTCTTAACTAATGATTAATAAACTACCACTTTAACTAGAGGTGCTAGAATCAGGCCTTAGTCTTACCTTCTTCAACTGGTTATTTCGGTGTTATGGAATTTATGAAAAATTATTTATGTTGTATTAATTATTACGTGTTCCTCTTGTTCAAAAGTTGTAAACAGGCAAATAGTTGTCTATGAACACGTGTGTTTAGGCGCTGTAGTTTGCTGTAAATGTCAATATCGGATGCTCGTCATAAGCGCGCCATGATTGAAAATTTGAATTTCGATGAATATTTAAAAATTCATATTTCCCTTAATATAAGTATTTTCTTACTTCAAATTATATATTCATAGTCCTACTGGATTGAAATCTAAAAAAAGTCGGAATATCCCATTGATAAACAGCAAATATGCGATTGTTGTTTTACGTAATTACAGCTTTTTTTATTTTTTCGCAGTCTGTTTATAAATATGATTGAATACATGAATCTCTCTCCTAAACGTGTAAAGATGGTGTCCACTTTAATTTATCAACAGTACATCTAGATATGTTTACTACGACCATTAATATTAATACCTCCATATAACAAATGTTAAAAAAGAACAAAGAAAGTCTTTTACAAATAACAAACTCTTCCTTTCCAAACATTAATTTTAATACCACTTTGTTCTCTTCTCATTTTCGCTCATAAAATGCCAACGGGATATTAGTACAATTGTCTTTTAGTGTCTTTGCAATTTTCTTTCTGTATTGTTCGTAATCTGTGAATGGAACAAGAATCTATTTATTTATCTATCTAGATCAAATCAGACATTTTGCACATATCCAGACGTAGAACTAATTGTAGATAAGTAGATATTATCTACAAGGTAAAATGAATCTAGTCCTGCTGAGAAAGCGTAGACAGATACATTTTGCAAGAGAATTAAGAATATAGAAGAAATTTATTTTATAACATTTATGACTTCTGAATTTATATGTAGAACTCCACACTTTTGTGCTAATTGAAAATTGGGATTTACTTTTTCCAGTTTGTAACTGGGCCATCTATTTAACAATTGAAACAATTTATCTAGTGTGGCATCCTAAATTCAAACAAGTATTAGTTTACTTTCTTTGTTTCGTTATTTTATGCATTCATTTACTTGAGAATGGATTCCGGATTTCGAAAAAGCGATAGCAGAAGGCTAATTTGGAACAGAGCAGATATTAAGGGCATTAAGATATTAAGAACTCGTATATTTTAAAAACTAACAACATTTTTAAATTTTGATAATCCCTACAGTTTTTATAGTCTAGTTTTAATTGTAAATGATCCATGTTCTAATTCGTTACTATAGTGGAGAACCCCATTATCAAACGAATTTTTTTTTAAATGATACAATCACATTGTCTTTTATAAGTACCTCAAATCTACCTAGTAAGTCAATGTTTTCCATACGACATTCACGTATTATGAAGGTTCCTTTTAGCATTCTACTGTCGTCCGCCTTATACGTTATACGAGTAAGACAGAAAGTGCGAAAAATGAATTGAAATTATAATAATTACAGTCCTGTTTGTCGACAACGATTCGTTATAGTTAAAAGAAGAATTGAATTATATTTTGAAACTGACAGGTAAATGATGGTAATTTAAAAGTTGTATACTGTGACCTTTCCAGATATTAAAAAGATAATTTTAGGTTATAAAGCTGTTTTTAAGTCATCATTTTACTTAATTGTTTCGAAAAAATAGCACACCACCCAAGAATAACATTTTGTTGAATTTCAATTCACACACCCAAAAATGGATGGTAGCTACTTACAGGTTCAATGACATCACCAAAGGATATAAAATAAAAGTATATAAATAAATAAATAAATAAATATGGATATAAAATTAAAATAAATAAATAAATATATCATCACGGCATATTACCAATTGCTGGGTGTGCCATATTGATCTATTTGCAAATATTATGCAACAATATTTTGATATTGACTAGCGTTTCACAAGACAAGATTTCTTGTCTTGCTAGGTTACTTTTTGTCTTGTCTTGCAACACACGACAAGAAATTTAAATAACTCTTGTCTTGCGTTACTCTGGCAAACAAATTCTTGTCTTGCTTGCAAGCTTCTTGCATTTCTTTTCTTGCGTGTTTTCGCGTAGGGTTACATTGCGAACAATCCGGCTGCGCTATCACTCGGTTCTGCTGACCGTGCCCCCAAGAAAATGTTCAACGGCGTACACAATATTAATTTTTCTCTATTAATAATCTTTTGTTAATACGCTCCCAATTTAAAACAACACTGACGAGCTTATAGATTCGGGCCGTAGCAGTTATAAACCTCAACGTCAGTCTCTTTCCTCCTGCCATACGCACCTGACGATTGATTACACAGCTGGCTAGTTCTTATCATGTATTACATTTTACAGTACTTACATTTTGTATAAAATTAAATATACATACCCACATTGAAAAATAATTTATACTTTTCTTTCGTGGCCGCGTGCTTGAGTGTCAGGTCGCGAATCTGGGGAACCGGGTTCGGTCCCAACTGACGCCAAATATTTAGAATTTTAAATGGCACAAAATTGATTGCTGTGGTGCACTCTTCACATCAGCAATGAGTGCCCGTGAGGTGACACCTGGTAAGCATAACTGTGTACAAAGCAGATTGGCACACCCAGCAATGGGTAATAAACCGTGATGATATACTTATAATATAATTTGGCAAGAGTGCAAGAATGTAAGAAATTGTTAGAAAAATGGTTTTAACGCTCAGGTACGAACATAGGAATTTAACATGGGATTTTAGTTTTTTGCAATATCCTGCTCTCCTGTTCATTTTACAGCAAAAATTGTACAGTGCAAAGTTGTCCAGAATTAAAAATTGTAGACAATAGTTATTTACGATATAAGTGTTAAAAGTGACATTTCATTTTGTGAGAAGGAAGTTTGGAACACGAAGCGAAACGGAGTACTCCAAACCTTCGAACAAAATAAAATCACTTTTAACACACAAGGTAACTAATTCTCTTTCAACACTAATGTTAAAAGTAACAACGGTCTGTCACTTTTTAACACTGACATAGTAGATTTGTAGAAAAACTGTTTTTACATTTTTTATTGTTTCTTCTTCTTCTTTTTTTAAAGAATGCAGTAACTAGAAACCTGATTTACACTATGACAAATGGTCAATCTAGTTATTAAATTTGGCGCTAAATTCAAATTTAGTTACTTGAAATAATAGCAGTTATGTAATTACATTTGAATATAAAATTGGTAATTTAGTAATGGTAATTTTTAAAATATTACAGCAAAATGAAGAAAAATGTCAAATTTATTTTTTAAATTAGTAATTTAAAATAAGAATTTGAATTAGTTATAATTATTTAAAAAGCATAACGAAAACACATATATTTAAATTTAAAACATATTTAAATTTATTACATAAAACTGCATTTAAAAAAAGTAATAGTTTTACAAAGATGAAACTTGTTCTGTTTTATCCATTTCCGCAACAATTTATTTTTATGGACAAAATAACTGTTGTAGGTTGTAGGCCATTACCTTTTGTCCACTTTTTAAAAGTTTTCCCTTCGGATTTTTCTTTATACCTTTGGAAGTATTGGGCACCTCGTTATCTGCCATGGTAGTATAAAAATCAAAATTACACGACGATGCACACTTTCTTCAATGAGATAAAACAACAAAACCAGAAGGAACGAATACTACTATTGTTTGTATTGAAAAATACAGATTAAATACACCAAATGGCAACAAGAGAAATAAAATGCAAACACATAAATGGAGAAAAACGCAAAAAAATCAATATGATACAAACAGATCAGTAGACACGGCAACCATTGACAACTGACAGCTCAACATGCATTGGCGTACGAACAATAATATCAGCCGTATTATAATTTAACGTTCTGTTATATTATATTATATATTTAGAAATTATTCGTAGTATTATATTCATTTAATTACATATCAACAAATTCATCAACAACTACGCTAATGACTACAAATGTATGTGTGAAAAGAGAGAGATAAGTAGACCAAAGGTTGAGATGGAGAAATAAATATCATCGGTGTAAACTTCTCCTCGATTTAAGCCAATCAGAGATCAAGGTCAAATAAGCCCTATCTTCCCTGTACTGCATTCTTAAAAAAAAGAACTATAGTTTCTTCACAGTTTAAAAAAAAAATCAAAATTTTGGTTTATTAGTAGCAATATCCATGACATTATTTGTTTTATTTTTTCTAGCTTTCATAAATTATTTATAAACGTCAAACATCAATTTAACGTATGAAAAATAAATTCCGTTTTCTTTTGTAACTATCTCCATCATAATATTCCTTTACATAGGTTCCTCCTTCGAATAAACTTTCATTATTTAATTTATTTCTTTTTCATAAGTCAAATTGACGTTTGACGTTTATAAATAATTTATGAAAACAAGAAAAAAAGAAAACAATGACACTAGTTATAGTTACTAATAAAGCATTTTGCAAAAAACTAAAATCCCATGATAAATTCCTATGGCTCGTTCACAAGCACGGTTTTAACTAAAACGCTGTTTTAAGAAATGTCAAATTCAATTTTCAATATTTAATTTTGCCCTTATGTTTAAAGAACGATTATTTTAAAAATATTTGTTTGAATACAAACCATGTTCTGCTTTAAAATCATATTTTGATAAATTTAATATAATTTATTATTAATATTCAATAATGAAATTTGACATTTCTTAAAACAGCGTTTTAGTTAAACCGTGCTCGTGGTACGAGCCTATGTGTCTGTATAGTCATTACTTAAATCAAATTGAAGCAAGTTGGCGCACCCAGCAATTAGTAAAAAGCCGTCATGATTAACTGCAAAAACTACGAGTAAGTCGATAAAAAGATTGGTTAAAGATGTTATCTGGTCTTGTTAAAAACACCTAATTTTCCTTTGAGTAATTTCCTTATCTCCACTTTTTCTCGGTACCTACTTAGAGAAATTGCTGTAAAGAGAAAATTGTAATGTAGTAAAAACATTAGATGAAAATCCAAACTTTCATTGTAACTAAATCGTGAAAGCTGATTTGCGAATCGAATAAAAAATGCTGCCCTGAGCATAAAAAACGTTCATTTTTACACGTTCCATCATTCAAGAAATGAATAATTAGTAAAAGTATTAAAGAACAAGACAGTTTGCGAAATAAATTTGAGGTGTGCAAATTTCACTGACGGATAGAAAAGAAGTTTGACAGAACAATCAAGAAACTTACAACAAAAAATAAGATTTAAAAGTTGCAAATATTAAATATATTAAAAAGATTGATGTTACCTATTTTTTAAAAGACATAAGAACTGATCAGATATTACAGTAGATGATTATTTTTACCTCCCGTCAAACCGTAGGTCCAAAAATTCATTCAGGGTTGGCCTGATTTAAATCAACTGATTTTTACCTTCCGTCACCTTTAGGTAAGGAAGGTATTGTCTTAGGTCAAAAAATTCGATGATGAGTTTTTAATCAATAAACACGTATTAGGGTCCCTAGAATACGTATTTACTATTTTTACGATGATGTGTGTGTGTGTGTGTGTGTGTGTGTGTGTGTGTGTGTGTGTGGTGTGTGTGTGTATGTGTGTGTGTGCGTGCGTGCGTGCGTGCGTGCGCGTGCGCGTGTGTGTGCGGGTGCGTGCGCGTGCGTGTGTGCGTGCGCGTGCGTGCGCGTGCGTGTGTGCGCGTGCGTGTGTGCGCGTGTGCGCTTGTGTGCGTGTGTGTGCGTGCGCGTGTGTGCGCGTGTGGGCGCGTGTGTGTGCGTGTGTGCGCGTGTGTGTGCGCGTGTGTGCGTGTGTGTGCGCGTAAGTGTGCGTGCGTGTGTGCGTGTGTGTGCGTGAGTGCGCGTGTGTGTGTGTGCGCGTGTGTGTGCGTGTGTGCGCGTGTGTGCGCGTGTGGGCGCGTGTGTGTGCGTGTGTGTGCGTGTGTGTGCGTGCGTGTGTGTGTGTGCGTGTGTGTGTGCGTGTGCGCGCGTGCGCGTGTGTGTGTATCAAAATTTTCGTCTGCGATAACTGAAGTACTACAGTTACAAAAATTATAATTTTTTCGTATATTTCTTCGTTACATCCATATGAAGAGCTGATTAGATTTTGGTTACAATTGTTCAACCGGAAGTACCATCATTTGAAGATTTTAACAGTTTTTCTTGAAAAAACTATGTTAAATATAATTTTTTCACATTTGATGTTATTATAAATATCAAAGAATATTTTATTCTCTATACGATTTGACTGAATTTTATACTTCATATTAAATGGATATAGAGTTAAAAAATTATAAAGAAATTAAATTTCATAAAGTAGCCATAGCTATGGAAACAGCTACTATATTAAGAAAATTCTGATTGAAACATGCCAGTGTCAAGTGAATTGACATAGTGTGTTTGTCTTATAATTTTACTGGAAATATAGGATCTTTTACTTTCTGTATGGAATTTGTATAAAATACATACAACTGCTTTAAGGTAATGTACAAGTAATAATAATAATAATAATAATAATAATAATAATAATAATAATAATAATAATAATAATAATAATAATAATAATAATAATAATAATAATAATAATAATAATAATATATCTTTTATTTCTGTAGATACATTACACTGTATATAGAAAACGTAACAAAATAATAATTTTCTGTATGAAATTTGCATAAAATATATGCAACTGCCGGAAGGTAATGTACAAGAAATAGAATATTTAATTTAGAAAGGAACTTTCCGTATGAAATTTGTACAAAATACATAGAACTGACGGAGGTAATGTGCTGGCCACATCAGATTTTTTTTTATAAATTCATTGATTTAAATCAAATTTTATAAAATAATACATTTTTTGTAGAAAAATCAATTGTTTTCAAATTATTTTAGATACCTACAAAGTTAACAAAATATGCTACTATGGTAATACAATATAAAAATATATACATATATACCGGGTGTCTACTTTTTTATGGACTATAGGAAATACAATGGCAAAATTTTCATACATTTGTAAATTCTGCACTATTCATTTTAGAACATGTTCAGAATTAAATACTGCATCAATTAAGCCTAAACGTAAAAAATATCCGTTTTAAGCGTTTTACTGAGTGCCATGCAAGATATGTTTCGACCTGTTTTATTTAGGTAGACAGGGTTTAAGTTGAAAGTTTAAACAGGCGCGCGTGGACTCATATATGTTACGTATAAGCACAAGCAAAAATTCAAATGCATTTTTTGGGGTTTTATTACAGATTTCGTTTTCGTTTATGAAATAAAATAATTATATTGCTTTTAAAACAATTAAAAAGTGCAATAACATCAACAGGTCTTTAAAAATAAAAAAAAACATTAATATTTTTACAATGATGTCTTTGTCTCTGGCCCAGTTGCATAAAACATTGTTAACTTTAATCAACTTGTTAACTTTAACAAGGCTTCTTTTCCAATGTTTCAATGTGTAGTTAAACACATGATCAGCTAACAACGCTTTATGCAACTGGCCCTCTGTGTATGTGGCGATTTTTTCTTTCACGATAACTCTTATATTGAACTTCTCAAAATTTCTATTTTCGGTATTTAAGCTCTCTGTATTTCATATAAAGAGTTGATTAGATTTTGGATAACCGGAAGAGATACATTACTTGAAGCCCATAACAGTTTTTAATGACATATTAGATTTTGGCTGAAATTAAATAAACCGGAAGTGATATTTTACTTGAAAACCCTAAAATTATTTTCGTAAAAAAAATATTATAATATAATCCAAAACTTTTCAAATATGGTATTTAAGACTTTTATTTTATAGAGAAGCTTCAACCAGATTTTCTTAAAAATATGTATTAAAATATCGTTCAAAATTTCTCAAATTTGGTATTTAAAACTTCTATACATATATACAACATATTAGATTTTGACTATATATGATAAACCGGAAGTGGTATTTAATTTAAAGCTCTTAACAGATTTTCGAGGGAAAACAATAAAATATAATCTAAAACTTCGTATTAAACTTTTCTTTTTATTGGAACAACAAATTAGATTTTGTTTATAAACGATCAAACGGAAGTGATACTTTACTTTTACTTAAAGCTTATTGCTATTTTAAACATCAAATTTTTCTAAGGCAAATGTGAAAGAAATATTTTTGCTCTGTAATATAGGTCATTTATATTAAAACTAGAGCATAAAACATTTACTTGTATATTAAAAATTAAAACTAGAACTTAGAACTGTATGATAGTTATAAAAAAAATTGAGTTTGTAAAATATTGGTGTTTTTAATGCCTTTTAACATCTACGTCACACTTCAAATTCTTCAAGCCTTCTGATATTGCCTTTTTGAAACACGGATTCAATTTTTAAGTAAATGAATGCCGATAATAACGATACAACAAAAATAAACCAATTAATATTTGTTTGAATTTATATTGTCAAACTAAGAAAAAAACTTGAACTATAATATACGTAATTTATTAAATTACATATTTTCAAATATTGACTACATAAGTTATTTGAAACATATTTATATATTTTTATAAGTACATCGTAAAATAAAAAGAAAACATTTGCCTTACGAATAACAATGAAGATTTTCTAGAACTACCTATACATATATCGATTTTAATTTAGACGTAAGTAATTTCATATTTTTTTGTAGGGTTCCCTTATGTGAAGTAATTTGTAATCATATTTTCTCAGTTTATGACATTTTACTTGGCAGGGGTAATTATGTAGGTTATTTCCCGTGAGGCAACAGTAGCTACTTCTACACCTGAAGAAAAAATATATTCTACTTCTATGATGTTATGATACTTCTTGTATGTCAAATACTTAGGTAGAAGTGTATCACTTGACACTAAAATCAACGGTTGTTTCATTCAGGATTATCATCAAAATATGAATATACCTAGTAAAATTATCGTACAAGAATCATAAATAAAAGAGTTTACATTATATACAATATTTCCTTTATTAATTTTCCTCTTACTTTTGTGTTTATCTACTTTGTGCCGATTTTAACCTAAATTGTTTGTGAGAAATTTCAAAGCTCTCAAAGTGACTGCAACCACATCGCTTCGAATTCAATTATGCATCTTCCTTTGAAGTATAAATGCCAGCTAACCGCATCATATAATCTACTCCGTATGAAGTGAAGTAGTTGTTTGCCAATACGAGATTAAATTAGGTTGCTGTTGCATCTTGCTTTGCTTTGCGGATGATTTCGAATGAAACCGCGATTAATAAACTTCGCTTTCGACAATTACTGCAAACAAACATTATTAATGCATACAAATATTTACTTACAGCTCATGACAACTACTAAATTAATATGTAAATTACATATCAGTGTTTAATAGTACACTTGTACAAGGATTATGTATACATAAACATCTGCAAAATGTAAGGAATTTTCTACATTATAAACTTTAACCTTTTGACAGCCTATCTACGTTTTATATTAATGTAATTTATACGTTATCACACCTTTATTCATATTTTCAAACATGACAACTTTGTATTTGGACAGATTATTAAATAAGTGAAATGCGAAAGATTCAAATTGTCTCTTAATAATAATACAAAACAGTAAGTGTTAAAGTACGAGTGTGGATTGAAAAGTTAACAGCCTAACATAGACAAGGCTGTTACGTGAAGTGTCATTAATGTCAGTGTCTAGTGTATCTGCGAAATTTTACGTATACCCACTAATTTGGAATTTTATTGAAATTTTTTAAATTAACGTGTGCATTTACTTTTTTAGGATGTTAGGAATAACAAATTTCTACCAGGTAGTCCCCCGACTTTTAACAAATGATTAGAAAGAAACACACAGCATTTCAACATCTATAAATCAACGATACATACAGAAATAAACTTTAGGTATCATTTATAAATAATTACTAATTTGTGACAAAAATTAATTAATACAAAAATTGGGAACATCTTTATAATTATGTCAAATTTTAATGAATATTTTATAGTAATTAAGATGTCAACATGTGTGTAATGAGCAATTCTGTGTCACGTTTTTAACATTTATTAAAATTCTTGAGATTATATCAAATATGTGTCTTCATTTCCTGTATTGCAAAATTTCTACACGTAAAATACTCGCAGATATGGGTGATTCTCTAATTATGCAAAATGCAAATTTAATTTTTTAATATAGCCAAGCATATATCCCCAGATGATAATAAATATAAATGCAGTTATTCTTTATTATGTCCTCGTATTATGAAGTACAATGTAAGAATATTAATATAATCATAAATACAGAGTGGGACCTAAAAATTTTCTTTTTTTGAAGGCGAATAAAGTAAAAAGTACTGCTGATAACGAAATTAGGTAAACAAGCACTTTGACTCTTGAGAATTGCATGGTTTTGTTTATCAAATGTTAATTCCATAGCCACTTTGAAAGCTAATTCTCTATTTACAATGAAACTGTTTAAAATTAATAAAATTTGTAATTACATATTTTTTACGGTTGCACAAAAAATATTGTGTACACCTTGTCCGCGAAATCCTTTAGCGCCCTCGAGATTCTTTTGCCTCCGGCGCAAGCGTCCTCGGCGACAATTTTTCTCTCGGTACGCCAAAGAGTGATTTCGCGGCCTTGATATACAAATAACTATTTGGATAATGAAAGAACATAATTAAAAGTTTTAAATCATGCAATTTTGAACAAAACATCTCGAAAGGGGTGCCACCGTTCTCTATGCACTGATGCAACCGATTTCTGTAGCTTCTCTCTACACGCTCTATTTCCTGCCGAATAAGATTCTTCAACTGAAGCACGGTTGTATGGCGGTATTCGTAAACCTGTGTCTTGAAATATCCCCATAAAAAGAACACACACACACATGGCAGATCGGGCGAGCGCGCCGACCACGGGAAGTCACCTCGAATCGAGATTAGCCGTCAGGAGAACATTGCCTTCACAACTCTAACGTCATGTAATTATTTTATGGGGATATCTCAAGACAGAGGTTTATAAACACCGACCTACGACCCTGCTTTTCAGTTGAAGAACATTATTCGGCAGGAAATAGCCCAAATGTTGGAAAGTGTAGAGAGGAGCTTCAGAAATCGATTGCATTTGTGCATAGAGAACGGTGGCCACCACCTTCAAGATGTTTTGTTTAAAACTGAATGATTTAAAACTTGAAATTATGTATATCCCTTCATACATAATTTTTGTGTATCAGCTATATAAGTACTTTTTATTTTGACTTTTTTCTAGGCCTTAGCAGTATAAACGTACATAAATAAAATACTACATTATTTTCTTGCTAAAATTTTCTATCAACTTAAAAAAGATGTCTGGTTATTTCCATATAGGTAAAGTAAATTCTTATATCTTATGCGTGTAATGAAGTCTTCCTTGGTGTGAAGTTATTCTCGTGGTAATTACTTGAGAAAATAATTAAGAAAGTGAGGTTGTCAGACGGATGGTTGATTAGCAATTTCTATGGTGTTTGAGGCCTGCTGTAAAGAGATAGCAGGCTGTGGAGGACTATGTAGTCTAGCACGAGTAGTAAAGGAAATGACAGCGACGTACTATGAATAATTGAACGTTTATTTCACCCGCAGTCTAGAATTGCAATTGCCGAACAGTAGCACGTGCTAACAAAAGAGTACTCTATAGATCGTTTCAGCAACAAGAACAAGAATGAGATGGTAATTTGATAAAAATTATTAGAAAAAGTTCTTCACGAAACAGGGCAATGGATAAAAAAAATATCTATGAATGGATAATTGGAATCATTATTATTAATTAGATGAGGGCCGTAAACGCTAATCACTTTTGTCACTGCGATCTGTAAGATCTTTTGTAACATAACCCTACATTCTTAAAACAGATTACAATATGTGCCATATAGATTTAATATATAATCTTATAAAGACCAGAATTGGATCTCGTCTTTTCGACTGAAAATAGATATTTGAAAGATTACAATTGATATTAATCTTTCAAAATTAAATCAAAATTTATAGTAACATTTGATTAAAAAGAACCTTGGTGCAAGATGACAATTTCACACTGAAAGTTTATTAATTTACTCTATTAAGAATAAAAATTACTTTTTGAGATTAATATCTAATCTTAAATGATTACAAATTTAATGTATTTTTATTGAAATTTAAACTAACAAAATTAAAATATTTCCTAAATTATTAATAAATAATCTCTCAATATATTTAATCATAATCATCATAAGATTTAATTTTATTCTATAAGAATGTAGGTAGGAAAAACACAGTTTGTTATAAATTGAATTTATTAAAGAAGAAGAACAAGTATTAGGTATATAAAATGTTATTTTAAAATGAACAACGAATATAATTAATACTGTTAATGTTTTATATTATGTCTTTGATTATATCTATGCTAATGATATTATTACACTGGTATTCATAGTCCTTCGTCTAGCGAATCGCTGGCGAATCGCCGACGAATTTACTTTCATAGTAAATAGCCAGCGGGCGGCAGATACAGATATTGTACATACTATTCTTTATAAAAACATTCGGCAATTTTTATTCATTTAACCAAATTGAAGCTGACTATACCGTCTAATACAGTGCAAAATCGTCTACAATAGTAGGGCGTAAACTAATAGGCTGTCACAGCGAATAAAAGTGTCAATTTGATTTCTTGGCGGGCCAATGAAGCAATAGTATGTGAAACATTTTCAATGCATCGAGATACTGTGGGTTGCGAAATTCCACGCAAATCTCCAGTTACTATCTATAATTAAATAAATAAAATCTCAACCTATCCATTTCATTATTAATAAAATAATTCTGGTACCTGATAATTGCCCGTTGTATAGAATCGTAGTGTAAATTATAGACTCAATATAGGTGGAATTGGTAGTCCTCTCTTTATAGGTTTTTCAATTTGATGTATAATATTTGGTAATATAATAGTATATTAAAGAACGTGTTTTATAAGACATGTTTTTTTCGCACGCGTCAAAATTTAATTTAATTGACAAGTGCGAAAGAAAGTCTTATAAAATGAGTTCTTTATACTATTTTTTATATTTTGCGTCTTCTACAAACTAAAATATTTTACTCAATTTGTGATTATATTTGTAACCATTCGTACATTTTCATGTTAATAATCTTCCCGAAATAATAATAATAAAAAAAATAATTTCGACATCATATTATTAAAATGAATTGTCAATTAACTAAAAATAAATTAAGTAAAAATGGGTTAAAGAAACGTCATCTAGTACCAACCGTCTAAAACAAAAAATTACCTATCGAAATGAACGTCATTACGATACGCAATTGCGTATCGTAATGACTTCATTATGAACGCAAAATATAAAAAAGTATTTATAGTCTGCTTGGAAAATCTAGCTTTAAATTGTTTATTAGTATAAAACTGCAATGGATTTTCCATATCTCGTATATAGCGCCTTGGTACACGCCTATATATTTCTTCATATTCTTCTATTTCAGCTAAAAATTGATATTCAAAACAAATATCATTAATTTCGTTCATTTTTAGTTTTTATTTTATTGAAAAAACTTATTGGCGTACGGCTGGAGAATCTATATGCCTGCTCCCATGTTTCTGTGGCGGTTCGCCGGCGAATGAGTAGACACGCATGCCCGCGCTGGCGAGCGCGTGTCTATGAAACTTAAAACAGAGAATATCCAGTGGCGAAACGCTAGCGAACCATTGGCGAACGACTATGAATACTAGTGTTAGTGTTCCTGCACTATGGAGTAACCTTCTAATGGTTTTTAATCTATACTGAATAAACCCAGTGTTGGAATTTTCGTTGTAAAAGTGAATCTGAAAATAATTAATACATAATTAATTAACATAATGTAATAATGAATTTAAACCCACTTAATAAATTTTAATATAAATACATGAATCTAAACTTCGGCGATTACAAAATTCATCCGTATAAAGAAAAGCCCTTGTAGTCTATTATATTAACTTAAAAATCTTTAAAAGAACTATTTCTTTTCATTGTGATTATTTAGAAATATATGTTTTAAAAGGAAGATTTTAAATCTTGTAAATTGAAGTGAAATTTTTTTAGATTATTTTTTTAATTTAATCTAATTTGGTGAAAAATATTTGTCAATTAAAGTTTAAATATATTTAATATTTCAATGGATTAAAAATAAAAGTTATAATTAACACCTATATATTAATTCCATATGCGTTTGGGATTGAATTTTTTTTCAATCCCAACTTGATTACAAATTTCAATCTTATGTTTTGAGAGTGTATCTCAAAGTTTTCAGGAAGCCAGTTACTGCTACAGGAGTCATTTGCCGTGAGGTACCTTTTACCTAGATGGTTAAGTCTGTTCCGAAGTTTCTTCGTCTTCTTCGCAGAGTCGATAGATATTGTTTTCAACTATACCAATCTTTATATAGATGGCATTTCAGAGGACAATTAAAGATACCTGTCATGCTTCTAAGTTTCTTTTTGATCTAATAGCTCTTTAGTGTTTGTCGACGAGGATGAAATGAATTTCTTTGACTAAGGCCCGGAATGTCTCTCCAATTGGTTATTGGTGACTCCTCCCAAAAGGTATAGGACCTTAAACCGGTAATTTGGGTTCCTTCGAGCTCATCTGCTTTTTCATTGCCTAGAACTTCCCGATGCCACGGTACCCACCAAAACGGTGTTAATGCAATTCCAGAATAGCTTTGACTCAAGTAAAGGCATCTAGTACCTACCGTTTGCACTACCCACTACCTATTGCTGGGTAGTGGGTATGTCAAAACTGCTTTGTTCGTAGATATCGGCAATGATAATGACATATTCGTATCGTGCGGGCGTTTATCAGGCGTCACTTCCCGTACACTCATTGATGGCAAAGAGAGTGCACCACAAGAATCACTTTTGTGTCATTACAATTCGAAATAATTTTGGCGCCGGTCAGGATCGAATCCGAGTAAAATATATTTTGTTGAATAACTTTTAAACATAAAAATGATATCTAGATTCTTTTCAATTTAAATGCTGTTCATTGACGTCAGGAAATAAATAAAAAATTCTAGCCAGGTCTTTGAGTCTGAAAAAGTATGACTCTTCCTGAATAAATTTCCCTGTGAAATGTATATCTGATATAATAACAATATTTCACATACGCGTTCCAAGGTTAGATGCGTGCTCGTTTTGTTCTTCTATGTCTGCACTTGGAGTTGAGATCTTGCAGTATTATCAATCAGTGTTCTGCGCTGGTTGGTGCATCGTTTGTCAGCCCACGGAAGGATTCGAACCCACACACCAGATATAAAGATCAAGATAATCACTCAACAAGAATATCATACCACAACGCTCAACAAATTAATGTAGAAGACAATTATTGTTAATGAAGTTATTTCCTAATTGTGAATACTTTTGAAACAAACGAATTGATCGAGAGAACATGTAAAACATGTAATATAGGACAATTGAATTATTATCATCGATCAATCAAAATTATGAAAAAATATGAGTATATGTTTATCTATGACCGAGAGTAAAAGTCAATTTCTATGATATCAAAATTATTGAAAGAGACGAAATGTGAGCATTATTCCCCTAGAGGAGTTTTTATTATTTTGACAAGTAATGACATTTAATGTTTTATCATTCGTAATTCTCTAGATTTCGGGGATAACAAGATTAAAACTGCCACACCAACTATCAATAAATTTCTGTGATGTTTTGCAATGATTCAAAGGATACTAAATGTGACACGATATAAATTCGATTTTTTTTATTCTTGTAAATAAACAATTATAATTTTTTTGATCCCTAACTCCTTAAAATATGTTCATCTTCCTTGTTATTATCAGGTTGATGCTTAAGTTCGTAGCGTTTTTATTAAATTCAAAATTTATTTATTTTTTAATAAAGAAAATACAGGAACTCATCAAAAATATATTCTCCTTCATTATTTACAATTGCCTCCCGAGGATCTGGAAGTTTTTAAATTCCACGTCTGAATAAATCCGCTGGTTTGGAAGAAGAAAACCGTTCATGTAAAAATGGCCCTCATTGCTACGAGGAAACCATTTTCGTGCTGTACTTACCCCAATGACGTTCTCTCTGTAAACGGTGTAAAAGGTTCTATCGGCATCCGATGTCCTCCTCTGTTAAACTCAAATAAAAGGATATTTCGGAAATGCTCGTTTTACTTGACACTCCATTTTCATTACAGAAATTTGCAAATTCAAAAATTATATCATTAAATAATATAATAACATTCAAACAACGTAATAGTTATTTAGTGCGTGAACGCTTGGTTTCCGGATGAGTGTTTGGCTGCGCGAGCTTGCAAGCGTTGCCATAGAACGATTCCGGGAACCAAATTCACGCATCTGGTTTGTACAATATTTTTCGTACGAATTGTATAAAACTAATAATTTGTTTGTTTTTTTTATGTGATATAGTGTTAATCACGGTATCTAAATAACTATTTATTACTTACCAAGTATTTCACTTATAGTACATAGCAAATTTAAACTTAATAAACTTGTTAAATTTCTTATTGTTTTCTTACAATTTACATTACATTTTCTTTTATTATTATTAAGCGAATGAATGTTTGACAAACTATACTTTTTTTGTTATAAATATATTTCTTTAAGAAATGCTTTAGAAATAGGAGAGTGTTTTTTTCCAAAATTTCCCGGTTGCTTATCTGGTGGAGACCTGGGAAATTGACGTTTCGGACGTTGCTTAGGCGACGCGAAACAACACATTTCAATGCATGAGTACGAATTTACATATATCTAACAAATTGTTTTCCAAGGCACTCTTGCCCTAGAAACCAAAAACGAACTACCCAATATTTGATTGTTCTACGCAGTATTTAACTATATTACAATCCTTTCTATTCCTTGTCCTATTTCTCTATTTTCCTTCTGTTTACAACCTGTAATGAGGTGTTAAAATTTCACTTTATTCCCAACTCTTTGTTTTACGCTAGATAATCTATCTTTCATCTCTTTCTGTCACGTGGTGAGAGAGATAAGTTCATCTTTGTTTCCGATTTTTTAAGCAACACCCTTCTTGTAGACGTTAATCTACAACCGATATCTGACGCATGCAAATTAATGTCTTGGTTGTAATTATTTTCTCTTCATAAATTGTTTGCAGAATGAGATGATAAATTGTAGCTTATCAGTTAGTGATAATGCAGGTTTAAATTCTTAGCTTTCTATATTTGGAAGTGTAGACTGTTAGTTTAAGATTCAATTTGATAATAATAATTGTTTATTATTTATTTGCAAAAGGATTATTATAATTATACTTTAGTTGTTACTCACACAATCAAGATTAAAAGATATGATTATTATGTTATTATTTAAAAATGTGTATGAGGGGAGGGATTAAAAAGTTTGTTTTACGTTAATCTAATTTGTGACATAATGGTGTCCTCCACTATTTTTTAAATTTTTTATGAAACCTTCAAAACTGAAAGCGATTTGTAGTTTTCCAATGTTTTTATTTTTATTTATTATTTCTTATATTCCGATATGTACAGGTGTCTCATTTTCGATGTTTTTTTAAGGTATCTCGGCTAATATTAATGATAGAGCAAAACCGTTTGCACAGTACAGGGTCAACTTTTCGAGAAAAGTTTAATAGTCACAACAGGAATTTTCGATCTTCTTTTGTTTTTGAGATACAGGCAAAAACTCATTTTTCGCACATTATGAAAATATCTCATATCTTATTTAATATGATAGTTAGAGGAAATATGTTTTTACAAAAATTTTACCGTTTTTTAAATAGAATAAAATGGCGTAATTAGATTTTTTGAAAGCTTAATAACACAAACTTATGATTTTTTAAATGGGACCCTATGTTGAAAATAGTCTCGTCTCTTTGTTTATTTTATAAGCTTTTCAATGATATATAACAAGCCTACATTCTTTTGTTTTAAACATTAATAAAAGACGAATTATTAATTTATTGAGGTGAAAATATTGGAAATTATGTATTAAGAAACAAATGAAAAAAATTATTACAGATCATAATTTGGTTATTTTGATTCTATATCTATAACTTGTGTTCTCAAAATTATTCTTAACTAATTATTTTCAGGTTAGTTAAATTACTATTTATCTACGTTATAGTTGGCTTTGACACAATCCGAAAAAAATCATAAGTTTGTATTATATCTCGAAAATTATCAAGTTTTCAAAAAATCTAATTACGCCATTTTATTCTATCTAAAAAACGGTAAAATTTTTGTAAAAACAATTTTTCTCTATCATAATAAATAAGATATGATACATTTTCAAAATGAGCGAAAAACGAGTTTTTGCCTGTATCTCAGAAACAAAAGAAGATCGAAAATTCCTGTGGTGACTATTAAACTTTTCTCAAAAATTTGACCCTGCAATGTGAAAACGGTTTTGATCTATCATTAATATTACCTGAGATACCTTAAAAAAATATCGAAAATGAGACATCCTGTACACTGCAAACAGTGTGTAAAGTACACGATTTAGTATTTTACTAGCCTAAACTCAGTTCAGCCTAGGTCTCCGCCGATAGTGTTTAATGATAGATGACAATGTTTATCTTTTTAATTTTGTACATGTACTCTTCGATCGATTGTGATATTAATTCTGCCTTTCTGATCCTTTTCGACGTGTTTCCTTATACATTTTCCAAAATTCTGTTTAAAAAATATAATATATAATAAATTAACATATAACATGGCTTAAAATCATTTTATATACCTACCTCGTTTAATTCATCATTTTTTTCTTCAATTTTACATATTACTTAAGCATTTTTTTTTAAATTTAAATGATGAAAACCGATAATTTGTCATCATTGACATTGACATACAATATGACATGACAGCGTTTATCTTTTTAAATTTTTCAATGAGAACTGTGATCGTTACTGTGACCTATTGTTTCTGCCCAATTTTCAATCTTTAATAATTTTTTACTCGAAAACTATGCATCCTACAGAAATTTGAGCTATTACGAGGGCACTCGAGACAATCATTTCCTACAACTTGGTGCAAATTTCACGAAAATCGGTTGTTCCAGTCAGGCTGTAGAGGTATTCAAAGGATGGCGATCGGCTTTTTGATTAAAGAATTTTACACATTCCAGAGCTACTACCATCAATACACGTGTGGATTTTGAGTTGTCTTATGGTATGACTAGCGAATGAAAGTTGACGTTTAAATTATTTTATTGATGTGGTTTCTTTTGAAAACTTTTCCCTATATTTGATTTGAAAAAAAACTGACCCTTATGTATTCCGTTATAGAAGTTTAGAATTGTACTCAATACCAGGAGACATTTAAAATGACCTTAGCAACAGGATTAAGGGACGTATTTAAAAAATTTAATTTCGCAAATTCTGGTTCGTTTGTCTCAGGTGTATGCAACCCTCGAGTTGAAATTACTGTTAGAGTAAATTAAAAATAATCCTATTTCAAAGAATTGCTAAACTAAATAGTTTAAAGGTCACCATATTTTGTTATAATCAACATAAACGAAAAAATGTTTAAAATATTTTAAACGCACCCCTGTTTTCATATTCAAGTACCCTAGACGGTCGTCTATTTTAAGCAAGACATAGTAATGTATTTCTGTGCTTTCCTAGTCCAGTATTTAACTGGGTTCATGCAAAAATTTCATACCTGAATATTTTTTGCAATTCTATTCTTCTCTAGAGTTTCAAAAGTAACCACATCTATAATAGTATAGTATGTGGCAAGTGTGTGAAGCTGAAGCTACACACACATGTTACATACTATACTTTTTCTACGACCTTGCAATAAAATATAATTTTTTCTTCACATTGTCATTCTTTTAAAGTACAGCCTCTGTATTATCGATTTGTGTAACCAAGGTTCTTAACGTTAGGGGGGTTTAACAGTTTTGTTTTATTAAAATACAATTCAGTTTGTAATATTTAAAATAAGAAACACAGTTTTTCATTTCAGAATTTTTTATTTATAACTTTTGAATGCTTACTGGACTTAGATTTATATTTGACACAGAGCTGTAAATTTAGAATTATTTTTTAAAAATTAATAACACATTTCTCATGAAGTTGTTGTTTCTCCGGACCATTTACCAACACATGATTTACGTATATATAAAGATATTTGTTCTGTTTGTTAAAACTGAACTATTTACGCGCACTGTGCGTGAAGTAACACTTCACGCACAGTGTACAAAAAATCAAACTTCACACAAAAATTGATACATGAAGTATAGTCTGTACCGAATTCTACCGTTATTGCTTTGACTTACTAAGCCTGTGGTAGACCAGGCACAGCGGGATGTAGCACTACCTGGCGTAAGGGTCGGACTCCGAAAAATTTAAATTTGCTAATCTTTGTTATGCATTACGAAATTTCAAAATTGTTAGCTAATGAATTCACAGAATCAAATTACGTATTTGACCATTGTTACAAATTAGGAACAAATAAGATTTGTTGAAACATGCTGTGACCATAGATTAAAATTAGGGAAAATAAGATTAGCAATGACGTACCAAACGTATATAAATGAGTTTTCAAAATTTTAAAATCAGTATTACTTTACTTTTCGCCATAACACAAAAAATATTTTGTTAGACTACCATGACAATATGTCTGCAGATATTTTTGAAAAGTGGTTTAGTGAGAATTTATTGCCAAATTTGCCAAAAAATAGTGTTATTGTTATGGATAATGCTAGTTACCATTCGCGGCAAAGTGTAAAAATACCGACAAATTCTTCTACGAAGGCCGAGATTCAAGAATATTTAATTAAAAACGATCTCTACTTCGAGGAATCGTACAGCAAAAAACAATTATTGGATGTTGTAAAAATTAAGCCTCCTGTAAAACAATACGTGTGTGACAACTTGGCAACACAATTTGGACATGATGTACTTCGATTGCCCCCTTATTATTGTATTTTTAATCCTATAGAATTGATTTGGGGGCAATTAAAAAGTAATGTAAGAAGGAACAATGCATCACCGACAGGAAGTGATAGTGTTATTGAGTTAATAAAAAGTGAAATGGACAATATAACACCGGAAAATTGGGCTGGTAGTGTGCGTCATGTGATTAATATAGAAGATGAATATATTAATGTTAATAATGTTACAAAAGATTTTATTATAAATATTCAGGACTCAAGTGACAACAGTGATATGGACAGCTACAGTGAAGAAGATATTATTATCGATTAATTATGTATGTGTATATTATTTATTGTTACGTGCAATATTTTATTAAATGACAAACTGCTCCGCAGTGTATAATTTTAACTAACAATTTTCGTTTTTTTTTTTTACTATATTATGTATTTAATTTTGTTTTTTATGTATTGTTTGTTCCATTATTATTTTTAAAAAATAAAAATATTTGTTTCATTATTAAATGACAAACTGCTCCGCAGTGTATAATTTTAAGTAAGAATTTTCGTTTTTTTTTACTATATTATGTATTCAATTTTGTTTTTATGTATTCTTTGTTCCATTATTATTTTTTTAAAAAAAAAGATTTGTTTCATTATTAAATGACAAACTGCTCCGCAGTGTATAATTTTAAGTAAGAATTTTCGTTTTTTTTTACTATATTATGTATTCAATTTTGTTTTTTATGTATTGTTTGTTCCATTATTATTTTAAAAAATTAAAAAGATTTGTTTCATTATTAAATGACAAACTGCTCCGCAGTGTATAATTTTAAGTAAGAATTTTCGTTTTTTTTTTACTATATTATGTATTTAATTTTGTTTTTTATGTATTGTTTGTTCCATTATTATTTAAAAAAATAAAAAGATTTGTTTCATTATTACAAAATAAAGTAAAATAAAACAGGAAAACATTTAATACGTACCTGTCCTTTCCCCGCTATAAATCAAGCTTAAATCCCTAACAATAGACCTGCTGAGAGGGTAATAACGGTAGATTTCTAGACAGACTATACCCACTTCACGCATGGGAGTGGAAAAAATAATTTAAACGTCAACTTTCATTCGCTAGTCATACCATACCTAAATTTAGTTTTTTTGTACATTCATGTTGGTAATACAGACTGAGTACTGCAGTATTCAACAAATTCAACTTCAATCTGTTATCTGTCAAATCGAACTTGATATTTGGTGTGTTCAAATTATCGTCTGCTCGTCAGTCAAATTTCTAATTTGTTTCAGGAATGTTGTTTAAGGCCCTATAAAAAATCTTGTATACATTTCAAGTGTAAACAAGATGTATGACATTCGGTCAATAATTTTCGTGACTCGGTAAGCCTCGTCACGAAATACTTGCCCTCATACTCATATCATAAAGCTTGTGTTTACACTCTCGTTGCATAAATAACTATTTTATTATTCTGTGACGTAAATATAGACATGATGTTTTTCTCAAACAGTGGACATCGTTAATAATTAGAGTCACATAAATTGATCTTTTTCAGCACTTATAAAAATATATAAATATGTTAAAATAACTCTTGTGGTCAATAAATGGAAATATGCGTGGATAATAGGCAAGTTAATAAAATAATTAATAAAAAATCTATGTATATTATAGTCCAAGTTTTGCTTACCACTAGTAGCCTATGTCATTCAACATACAATACGCCCAAAAATTAAAGATACATAGCCTACCAAAAATTGAAAAATGAAATTATTTTCTAAAATTTTACCATTTATCATATGTAGGCGGGGCACGAGATTTTTTATGCCAATGTCGAAAATGATATAATCCAAAAAAAATTCAAATCTGGTATTTAAAACATATATTAATGAGAACGACATATTAGATTTTTTCTAAAATTTGATAAACTGGAAATAGTACTTTACTTAAAGCTATACACAGATTTTCTAGAAAAAATATATTAAAATATGATTCAAAACTTCTCAAATTTGGTATTTAAAACTTGTGTATAATTTGAAACAACATATAGATTTTGACTTTACCTATATGATAAACCGGAAGAGATATTTAATTTGGAGCTCTTAACAGTTTTTCGAGGAAAAACATTAAAATATAATACAAAATTTCGTATTACAGACTTTTCTATTTATTTACAAACGATCAACCGGAAATGATTGACTTAAAGCTCATTGCTATTTTAAACATTAAATTGGCGGGAGGTAATGTGATAGTCGCATCAGATTTTTTTTAATGGTCATTTTATTTACAGCAATACCAACATTATTAACGTGAAATTTAAACAAGTTACCAAATAAAAATTCTTAATGGGAGTTCCCCCATTAATCTCGAACAAAACAGGGCGTTCCTGTTTTTTCTATCGATTGTTTTTTCTCGATCAGCGATTGTTGTGAACAATATATCGTTAATACGTTATCTTTTATCGTCATCGATATCTTATTTAACATAATGTAGATACAATGAAAAACAAATAAAAAATATATTACACGAGTACACTAGATCTCTTCTTTTATCTGGATAATTTTTTACTTCAAAATGAAAAGTTGCATTTACTTTTCTGCAAAAGACGAGTCAGGGTAAAGCAAATTTAAAACAATGAGAAATAATAAACAAATTTCATGTTCAAATTATACTTATTACCGAAATCGTTTCTCAGAAAATGGATATCTCTGGAAAGAGATAAAATGAAAATTATATGGTACGCATTCTCAAAAGTTTGATTGATAAAGTATCTTTTGCCAGAATTATGAATTACAAGAATAAAGGTGTATTCACGTAAGCAATTAGTTTAAAGGTTTACAATGGGCTACTTGCGTGCCATTTTTTTATTTAATATTTTTGAAGAGACGATAAAAACTTGCTAGCCATATTTTTTCTTTTGGCAAAATTTTCATTAATTGGCCAGAAAAAAATAAATGAAATTTTAATATTTAAATTACCGCCATGTATGACGTAGAATTACGCCGAACCAATGAATGGTTGTAAAGCAATAACATCGGTACGCCAAATAGCAACGGCATATGCGGATAATTTAAACATGACAGATCATCTATTTGATGTTTGAATAATACTTTGGAGGTTAATATTTTCGTTTGTCATTTTAATCTTGTACGAGTATAAGCTAAGTTAAAATCCTTCAAAATCCTGCTTAACAAATCGAAATACGTAATAAAAGTAACAGAAACCACGCAAATTGTAAATTATAAAGAAGAGAGACAGTGACAGAAAAATTAACTAATGTCAAAATCAAATTAAAACTTGTACTCGCTCGCCATCTACAGGTTACATTCATAAATATGCATCCCCAGTTCAAAATAATGACGTCACAGAAAATCTTCTTTCTTAATTTATTAAAAAACATATATATATATATATATATATATATATATATATATATATATATATATTTAAATAAAATTTATATTTCTACATACGTTTTCAACTTTACTTTAAGTATTTAGTGATAGATATCAGATTTTCAGTACCACGCAAGTAGCCTATGTTTCATTTAAGATTTTTGTGTTCATATAACTTCGAGTGTATGAGAGCATTCACACTTCCCATTTACAGTGTACAGTTAAAACTAAAGTCTGCAAGCTTCAAACTTTAGGTGCATAGAATGAAATAGAGGTATATAATTATCTCTCTTTACTGTTATGTCAACAATATACATAACCACAAAGTTTTAACAATTTGTTTATTTTGATTAAAAATGAATCGTCAGTACTAAATAAAATGGTGACAGTAGCAACAGTACATAGATTCATGAACAAAGAGAATATCTATATTTTTAAACTATTTGAATATTTAAAATATTATGTGAACGTGGAATTGTTTATGTAAATGCACCTTAATAAATGCTAAAATTGTAACGTCTGTTTAAATATTATTTTTTGTTGCAGGGTGGACAACCTCCAGTTCGCCCGTCTCGTCGGGGTGGAAGTCGAAGGGAAGCTTCTTCAGGTGTCGTAGCCCTACCAGCGGGCAGCAGAGGCCCCAGGAGTTTATACTTACGAAGAGACGGCGACAGTTTCGGTTTTACCTTAAGACATTTTATTGTCTACCCGCCAGATTCTGTCACGGTGAGTTTATAATATTTATAACTCTTTATAACTCTTTTATTTTAAGTCAGATAGAAAATCTCTTCAAATATAATTTATATGATATATTATTGTCTATATACGTACCATATACATTTGTATACATGGTGCTCCGTTTAAGCGCAACAATATGAAACTTTATATTTCTTAATAGAACACCCTATATTTATTTTGATAGTAAATTAGATTCTCTTTAAAAAAGTATTAAGTAATAAGGGGTCTAAAATTATAAATTAAGAAGTTATTTACGTTCATAAAAAATTGTAGTTCAGAGTGGAAAAACCAATAATATAATACAAAATTTTGATCCTTTTTTATTAATACTTATTTTAAACATTACACTAATTCCAAAGAAGCTATTAAAATTTAGTGACTAAATAATGCAAAATTATAATAAATGCTCGAAAACTTGTCCTTCAACTTCAATAGATTTTTCTATTATAAATATTATACTAACCATCTCATCTTTACTAAAATTTGTATTATTCATTTTCACATCAACATCAACAATGATAAACTAAGAGTATTTGGACAACTTGTTTGTTCAAATTCGAAACAATTGATCAAATTATCCATAGCTTACTTTGTTAATAATGACATGATAGAAATATATATAATATAACGAATAAAGGTAAATAACTTCTTAATTTATAATTTTAGACCCCTTATTACTTAATACTTTTTTAAAGGAAATCTAATTTACTATCAAAATAAATAAATAAATAAATATAAGGTGTTCCATTAAGAAATATAAAGTTACATATTGTTGCGCTTAAATGGAGCACCCTGTGTTCAAATGGATATGGTACGTAGATAGATAATACTATATCATATAAATTATATTTGAAGAGTTTTTCTATCTGACTTAAAATAAAAGAGTTATAAAGAGAGGACAGACCGATGAATCACCCTGTATATATATATATATATATATATATATATATATATATATATATATATATATATATATATATATATATATATCCGAATATTATAAATGAAATTTAATTTATAATATTTGGATATTCTTTCTCAGTAATTAGACTTGTATGATTATTAATTTTGTAGAACTATTAAAATATTTAAATTCAATGAAATCGAAAAACCAAAAAAGATTTTTAGCATATCTAAATAAATTAAATGTGAAACATTGAATTCTGAATTAAATTCTCCGACAAGTAAAAAATATTGTTTCTCTTTAAAATAAAGTTAGATCGTGTTGTTTTTGAGAACATTTTTATATTTTTTTTCTTTACATTTGTCTTGTAAAACAAATTGTTTGCCTATTTAACCTTCTTCGTTAGCACGAGATAGCAGTGGTGGCCCATTTAAAATGAACACTATCTTACTATCTATATTGGGAAATGTTTGATATTATGATTAACTATGGAGTGAATATGTAATTTCCGTTTAATTTTACTCAATCTGATAATTATTGGTTACGGATAATACTTATTATCTATTATACAAATACATTTATTTAAAAAAAATTCTTAATTACATTACTTAGAATTTCTTAATCCGTTACATCCTATAGATAATGTAAATCAAAGTAATCAACAGATTATTTACAAATAATTACAATTTGTAATAAGTAATTGTTGTTTTGTACTTTGTAATTTAAAATAGTTCCAAGATACATTTCTATACAAGTACATATACAACATGATATTGTGCATCCGAAGACGCTCCATGGTTATTTCATTTATAATTTTGAAATGTCCATATCGAGGTTCTATTCTCTCCCCTAATTATTTTTCAGCGGAATAGTTCTGAATGTTTTTTTTTTTGTTTATTTATTTGCTTTGTATGTTTAATTATTTTTACTCACATAGAATTACAAGCTCTTATCGTTTTAACTTTCGTTTCGAAACATGTGAAATGTTCCATAGAGGTAAATTACAAAATATCAAATTACATATCAAACAAAAAACTTGTAATAACCTATAATTGAAAGTAAACAATCCATGACAACGTTTCCTACATCGCCAGGCAGTCTGCTGATATTAAGTGAGTCACTATTTCACACATATGTCGCAAGAGAACGGTTAGTTAGTTACACAAATCATATTTCGACGTATTTATAACGTATTAATATACTATACACCTGTACACTGTTAGATATCAGTTACCAAGGACAATTATTAACATGAAGAAGGATTGTTCAGTTGTTGTGGTGTGGTTACATTTCAAATATTTCAGATCTAATTAAAAAATTTTCCCACTCACGATATGGTAAGTATGCTATTACGACGTTGTTTGTAGGGATGTATGTTTATTTTACCGTCAAGGTATATGTAAATATTATCCTTACATCCCTACGCAGCTGACTTATAGTCAAAAATATTGACTCTGCCGGATCCAGCAATAAAACTATAAATATATCTTTATGACAAAGCGACATATCGCTCACTGCTTGCATTATAGCATTGGATGCCTAATAGACCGGGGGCTAGTGCTACGTGAAAAATGTATCATGGTATTCCAAATACTGACCCTTGGTACTTACTTTAAATACCCTGGCGAAAGTTTTGCTGTCTTCCCTGAAAAAAAAAACCTAGCCGTGGATCATGATACAAAACTGTTTAAAAAATAGTATATTGTGTTATTAGGAGTAAAAGTTATACTTTGCGTGGCGAGTATGGAAGTTTGCACGACGAGCGAAGCGAGTCGGACAATTGCATGCTAGGCACACAAAGACACTTTTATTCCGAATGACACATTAAATTTTTTTTTCAAACGCACTGCTTTTCTTTTTATTCGCTAATTCTATGTAGTTTCTATGGCTATTTATTTATTTTATTTCTACTCCACCGGCGAAGAAATTTCCAACGGCGTAGAAATGAAACTTCTATTTTGTGAATCAAGTCACAAAAAATGCCATTGCTACGACGTTTGAAAAAAATAATATATCTTTATTTTTTAGCTATCAAGCTATACATAACAAAACATTTAGTAATTTACATATAATATCTTTTAATTTCTATTATAAGTTTTTTTACATTTAAATATCTTAATTCTATTCGGTAACTTATTATAATAAATATATAAAGTGTCTTAAAAATGTAGAGTTTTGAGTTTTTATATATTTTTTCCTGTCTGTGAAAAAATTTTCAGCATGAATTGTTTCGTAATTGTGAACATCTTTCATTTTTTTAATGCATTATCGAAATATTTAGGCATTACTCCTTTTTCAATTTTATGAATGAAAATTAAACTTTTTATCTCTAAAAATTGTTCCACTGGTAGCCAATTCAGTTCTCGCAACATAGATTTAATAGTTGTGTATATTTCTCATTGCTCTATTTTGAAGAAGCTGCAGTCTTTTTTTATCACTAGAAGTGCTTAAAAAATTATTGTACTATAAATATGAAAGTGAGGTAATATAATAATATTGTAAATTGTTAAATGTGTCCATTTACTTAGAAAAGTACTAACCCTGTATAAAAAAAACATATTTTCTTTGAAATTATTTTGCAAATATAATCAACATGCTTATCAAATTTTAAATCTGGCACTATCATAACTCCCAAATATTTTATTTCTGTTATTATTTTTACAATTTCATTTTGTATTTTGATATAAAATCCATTATTTACCCACTCATTTCTCACTGTTTTCTTCCCTACAAGCATAGCCTTCGATTTATTTATTTAAATTTTAATTTATTTCCGTTCAGCCATTGTACTATATTTTCAAGATCACTATTGATATTATGTGATACTAATTATTGATTTTTGCCAGGACAATAAATTACCGCATCATCCGCAAACAAGTGAATATTGCAATATTAAAAAAAGTAGTGGTCCCGATATACTTCCTTGTGGTACTCCACCATCTACAACTAGTTATTCGGATAATACATTGTTACATTTAATTCGTTGTTTGCTATCACATAAATAACTTTTAAACCAATTTAAAACACTACAACGTATTCCATATACTTCAAATTTTCGCAACAATATATTCTTATCTACTGTTTCAAACGCCCGTTGAAAATCAAGAAACACTATGGCTGTTATTATATCATTGTCTATATTCATCTGCCACTCATTTATGACATACTGTAAAACTGTCTCGCAATTATGTTCACTTCGAAAACCTGATTAATATGTACTTAATATGTTATTTTGCGTTATTTCAACTAGCTGCATGTATATAAATGATACTTTAGAATCTAGGTAGATATTTTCTGTATGGGACCTGCATAAAAGGACACTATGTATATGTAAATGGTAGCCGATAATAAATGCCAGCTATTTTCAATTGATGAAGTGGGCGCTAAAGCCTTTTATTGATGTGAATTTACCTATCAGAAATTGTCTATGCCATTCCATCCGGGCTTTAGTCAACGGACAATTTTTACTCTAAAAGACAACAAAAAAATGTAGATCCGATATAGAATATCTAGATTTTAAAATATCATTTTTACCTCTCGCTAAGAGAGGTATTGTATTCATGCAAAAAATCGCATATCCAGATTTTAGTGAATAAGCACGTTTTAAGATCCCTAGAATCCGATTATAACATTTTTACGATGATGTCCGTATGTGTGTGCGGATATGTGTGTGGATGTTGGACTCAAATACTATAAGACTTAAGACATTTTTAACTACGGATTCCTCAATCTAACAATAATGGGAAGAGTTGATTAAGTTTTGGTAACATTTGGACAACCGAAAGTAGTAGTTACAAGAAAAAAATCATCTAAATATTATTTATCGAAAATTTATGTAAATACTTATATTAAAGACCGTTAAATTCTTTATTCGATAAATATAAATTCATTATTATATCTTCTATAGATTTAGAGATAAAGAAATGCATATAAAATAATTTGATGTAAAAAATCTCAGATCAAACTACTACAAGGCAAAAAATTCAAATGTTTGTAATTGATACGTAAATGTCACTGTCAAAAATATTTGTACATTATTATGAAGATTATGAAAATAAAAAAAGTCAACAACGCAAAAGAATATACGTAAAAAAGAATATAAAAGGAATTTGCGAAAAAATGACGAATATAAAGAAAAAGAAAAGGAAAGTAGAAAAAGAAAATTTCAGGATATTGAATATAAAGAAAATGTATGTATTGTACATAATAATAATTTATATTAAAATATCCCATAGATTTTGCAAATATATGTGAGAATTATTTTGTAACGAGACATGAATATATGTATTTGTATTTAAAAATATTTTTCGTTTTATGCGTACAACCAGGTAAAATATCTGGCGAGAGGTTATGTGCTGGCCACATCAGATTTTTTTAAACAAATTTGGGTCATGACCCACATCTGGGTAGATCGTCTTTTTTCCGGGGAAGACAGCAAATCGTTCTCCAGGGTATTTAAAATGAGCACCAAGGGTCAGTATTCGGAATACCATGATACATTTTTCTTATAGCACTAACTCCCGATCTATAAGGCTTACAATATTTGCGCCGCCCTGTTGAAATGAAGACATGCTCTGTATAGTAAAATAAAATAATCTTATATTCTTTTCTAATTAACCTGTTGTTGAGGCGAGCAGGTTTTGCAAGAATTTTTGTTTCTTCGATTTTGATTTGGTGAAATTCTTCCAGGGCATGCTCTGCAACTGATGATTTTCCAAGCTGATTCAAGAATAATAATCTCAGTTTTTGCGACGGATTAGAACTAAGTCGAGCATGGCTTCCTATATTAAATATCTTGTAATTTGTTACCATGGTTACTTGTTGCTAATGTTTTGTTATTATTTATTTCTATATTTTGCCTGAAGAAGGCAGCAGTACAGTGCGTTCAAAAAAAATCCTAACTCGGAGTAGGCTATGAACAGAGAAACGTATGTCTGCTCATTATTCAATTGAAAAGTCAAGATGACAAAATTGATCTTGAAATGTAATTTTAAGGAGAAAAGACAATAAAGAAGGATACAGTACCTTGACATTCGCCGTTTTCTTATTTGTTGTTATTTCTAAAATAAGATTCAAGAAGAAAATCTTTGATTTATTTAGATAACATTTTTGACAATATCTCATGTCAAATTAATATTTAAGTAAATATTTTTAAATTGACATACGTTTCTTTGTTCATAGCCTACTCCGAGTCCAAGTTAGGAATTTTTTTGAACACACTGTGTATGCTGCCGAAACGTCGGGTATTTCATAAAAATATAGAACAATAACTAAAAATGATGTATTTTCTTATAGTAATATTAGTTTAAAGTAACATTATCTTTTTGCTAAGAAGAAAAACACTTTCTTTAAATTAAGATTTGTGTATTTTGTGTACCATTATGAAACAATTGAGTCTGTCAGGTCTACCAATAAAACTGTCCCTGCTTGCTTTTACATTGAGTACCTACCAACATTCATTATTTGTGCCGCTCTGTTCAAATGAAGACATTAATTGTATATCTAGTAAAATAATCTTACTATTCCTTTAACATAAATACTATTTTTGTTTAGGATAATTTCTTATAGGAATAAAAACTGCAGTTCCAAAAATTATTTCAAATAAAATATATTGTTTGTTTATAACCAATTTTAATTTAAAAGTGAGAGATATCGATTATTCAAAAGAAATATCGGATAAATTTGAAGCTGTACAGAGCAAGTTGGTTCCACAGTCGAAAGACATATACGAGAAAGGATACGAATAGTTTTACCACCAGCGGTGTTCAGTAAATGTAATTAATCGAATTTATTGTTTTGTCTGACATCTATAAACTACGATTTTGACGTTTGAATAGCTGTTGCTTGGCAACTTTATAGGCCCTCGGGCGATAAAAACCAAATTGCGCCCGTTTTTGAGGGCGAATAAACAAGTTTATGATTCCAAAATAAATTAAATAGTATTTATGTTAAAGGAACATTAAGACGCAGGAAATTCATTCAATGTATGTCTTCATTACAACAGAACGGCACAAGTAATGGTGCGTTGGCATTCGATGTAAAAGCAAGCAATGACAGTTGTTTGCCGCCTTGTCATAATTACAATATTTATAATTTTATTGCTAGCCCCGACAGAGTCAATTTTTCTGACTATCCATCAAGGATCAAGGGCTCACACGTGATCTGTGGCCATTTCATGTTTGGGGTGTGACGTGGCTGTCACTTTACAGGTCAATGAGTTGGCGGCAATTTGAAAGTATATTTCAATTGTCGATATTAAGAAAAAAATTAAATTATTGACGACGAATCTATATTTGTCGAAATGTGGATTCTAATGTTTAATAAAAGTGTAAAACAAATACTATTAAATAACACAAACACAATAAATATTAAATAAATTCAAAGCCGACCCAGGTAGCGTAGTGGTAACGTTTTCGTTTTACAACCCACCGGTTCCGAATTCAAATCCCATATCAGGCATGGTTGTTGTTTGTCTTTCATTATTTCATCATCATTAGCAACGAATATAAAATGGAAAGATGTAAGTATAGATTCAAAGAAAACTATGTAAGAAAAACGTGTAATAGTAAAATAATAATAAAAAATAAGTTCAAAGCAGCAGTAAAAATTAAAAGAACAGTAAGCAAAACACACTAAAAGAGTGAAAAAAAAGTACAATAAAATAAATCACAACAAAACCTCAAATGAAACAACCTATTTTTAACGTCAGTTTGATAACTTCGTGCACCCTCAGAACACTAAACATTTAAGTGCCGCCAAAGCAGTGTCAGTCACATCCCAAACATGGATTGGCCACAGAAAAAGAATCACGTGTGAGCTCGGGATCAGTAATTGATTTTCCGAAAAATTTTGCTGGCAAGATCATGACTGCTTGTTGCGACGAAAATCTCTCACCAATGGTATTTGACAAAACATTTTATGAAAAATAATAATACTGCAGCTTTATAATGTCGCCGCTGTGATGTGATTGGCTCACAACAGCAAAATACACCGATTTCATTGGATGACAGGTATGACAAGTATGAGTGAAAAGTTCTCATTACTAAAATAAATAATACGGTGAGAATATTTTTTTTATTCCTCGATTAAACCAAATAAAAATAAATTGCACAGTACCTTATTACTCTTCTCAATTATAGTTTTAGAAATCAAAGGTCAAACAATATTTTATAATTTTACTGAAACATCCAACTATAACTAAAACCGTTGTCTTCTCCGTAGGCTCAGGATGGCAGGCACGCAGCCGTGGGAGCCCTGCGCTCTCCGATGGAAACAATCTTCGTGAAACACGTCTCCGACCAAAGTCCAGCTCACCGAGCAGGTCTGCACCACGGTGACCGTCTTGTGGCAGTAAACGGCTGCCCAGTCACTGGAAAACCCTACGCGGAAGTGGTCCAACTTATACAAGCTTCTCCACCTTACCTGCATCTCCTTGTCGTGCCCAAGGAGGATGACGTCTTGCAAAAGGTAAGAAAATATGAAAGTTACTAAATTTACTTGACAACTAAATTTTAAGTGAAGATTAAATTTCTTTATAAAACCGGCCCTAAGACACTTTTGTACTAAATTGTTATTAAAATAGATGATTGTAAGATTTTACCAACGGTGGATGAATATAAAAAATGACAGTGTGTACATTCTATTTTGATTTTAGAATGCAGTGTAGCGTGGTATAAGGAGAACATTTCACGGCTTGTGATTGGTGCAAACGTGTGTGAGACAGTTTTAAACTGTTCCAACGTTATGTAAATATTGCAACTTTTTCGCTGCAGTCAAATTAAGATCTGGTGACTTAAAAGTGCCAAAGCTGCCAAATTAGTTATTGTCGGACTTAAAAACTGTTAAATTAATTTGAAGCAGACTTAAAAACTCAAATTATAAATGATGATTTGAAAATGCTCTCTAGTTAATTCCATATCTTCACCCACATCACACTTTAAAAAATTGATTATCTAAGTTCTAACTAACTTAACTTTCGCAACTTATGACAGGTAAAGAACTGTTTAAAATGATAGTCCAAATTTTATTTTCCATGTCCTATATCTGATTTTGTTACTCTCAACAATTACAGCGTAACCTTTGTATGTCATAATTATATCATTAACTTTGAAAATCGTATGAATTTTGACAAAACATATTTATTTACTCTTCTTGCATGGAGTACTCTATTAGTGTAGCGTCTCAATTCCCAGTCTAAATATGCTATTATAGATAAGGGGTGAGTCAGTATTTACAACTAAGGGTAAACTAGATGTCTCAGGGTGATAACTGGAGCTAGTAGACAGCCTACGTGCAGTTTTCATCAGTTTGCTAAGATTTGCTTTCAAGTAAAGACATTAGCAATGTAGCGGTTTATTAAAAGTTATGTATGAGTGTCTAAATTTTATTTAAGGTTTATTAAGGATTTTACTTTTAAAGTGAGTTTTTAAAATGAGTTTAAAATATGAAAGGGAGAAAAATTTTGGCGGATATCCTCGTAAAATTGTAAGTATGTCACATTTTAATAAATAATAATTTTAAATTTTTTTATATTACATTAAAACAAAACATATATAATAAGAATATCGGCCTAATTCTGTAAGAAAGTTGATAAGACTTAGCAACGTTGCTAAAATTTGTAACCAATAGAAACAAATATAAAGCCTGTCATTTTCAAGTTTTATTCTGTGTTCGAATTTATTATTGGTTATTTGCTGTAGCAATGTTGCTAAGACTTAACAACTTTCTTACAGAATTGGGGCGTTAATCTATGTTTATTTTATATACCTAGAATAACAAAGTAATGCATAGTATTATTTATTTCACAATCAAATTTATGTGTAATTAAAAAATATACATTGTAGTTACATTTTTGTAATATTTGTCATATATGACTAATACATATTTACAAATAACTATTGTTACAATACTCTAAATATTTGTGCATTCTGAGAATATATTGAAATATGAAATATCAATATGTACTCGCTTATTCGTGCATATATTGCTGCGAATATATTACGAGGGCAAACTAGAATTAATAAGAATAAAAAATCATTTTGGCCTACGAACATATTTTATATAATAAAAGCTTTAAAAAAATGAAAGGCTATGGCACTTTATTACGCTTTTATTGCAAACGTAGAAAAAATTTGTATGCAACTCGTGAGTAAAGTACTTTTTGTACTCTTTGTCCACGTGCCTTTTTCGTAAAAAAAAGTTGCACTTTATTCATATGTTGCATAAAAACCGAGATGAAAGGCCGGTGTTATAAACGTCCATTTAAATTTATTTCCTTAGTATATTTAATTTAATGAAAATAAGTAACGCGAATTGTTGACACCAATGATTTAAATGTCACAAGAACATGAAGTTGATTCGAATTTCTAAAATTAATTAAATAAATAAATATATCATCACGGCATATTACCCATTGCTGGGTGTGCCAATCTGCTTTCTTCATTTAATTAAATTTAACTGGACGTTTATAATAAATAGTATATTCCGTAACTTAACCACGACCGTGCTTATGGTTTTCTTGTGGTTCACGTGGTCAGGTTATGGTTATTGAAAAGTAGTTGTGATTCGGAAGACTTAGTTAATTTGTGTCGGTAAAGCAGGGAACCGCCGCATCTTTAGAAATAAGTGACAACGTAACTCTGTTTGTCTATTTTATACTACCGTAGATTATACATATCAGTATAAATTAATAATAATTATATGTTTATACAATTTTTTTATATTATAAGAAATAAGAAAATGACCACAAGAACCACAAAAAATTCTGGTCGTTGTGGTCATGAAAAAGTAACCAAAACTTTCAGGAACCACATTGCGAAATGGAACCTCGATCCTGAAATTATGTTTTGGTTACATTCCTAAACGCTCAACCAGAACCTTGGTCACCGCGGTTAACTTACGGAATATATTAAAAGTATCGTTGCAAGTGAAAATATAGAAATAATCAGACGACATTTTCGGATCATAATTTTTAATTTGATAGCTTCAGCTATGACAATTTTTAAGTCTCCCAGCAATTACTTTGACAGCATTCCAAAAGAAGATTGGTTGTTGAAGTGGAAAGAAAAAATGAAGTGTATTATTGTTGATTATATTTAAAATAAAATTCTAAAAAGTAGGAGCCCTGTATCTTATTTTCAATTATTCTATCTTGACTCTTGTACAATATATTACTAAATTCTTCTTTTTATTATAGTTCTTTCCGGAAACAGCTCACAACCCTGAAACAAATCAACGTCCGAAACGCTTCGCAAGTCCTGAAACTTTTTCACCAAGACACCAGCAACAGCAGTATCCTCATCAACAACAACAACAAGAACAATTGAGGTACCGGCCTATTGTCTACCCGGCCTCCACCAGGTCTAGAGCAGCTGATACCGTCTCCTGGAGAAGTTACGAGGAGCCCTATTCCACTGCGGAAAACAGAAGTTCGTGGACTCAACCTAGAGAACGGGACGTGAGGAGTTCGGAACAATTGTACGCATTACCGAAGGATAACTTATTATACAGGTAAGATTTTTTTCTGATTTTAAAACTCTCTCTGACATTATTTTCTATCCAAGTTTCCAGGTAAAGTTTAATTTTTTAAAGATGTTCGATCAAGATCATTTTCGAATAGACTAGGAAAGTAGGCGGTGTTAAAGTACGCGCGAAATTTGAAACGGTGTCTACTGGGCTGCAAAAATGCGTGGGAACCGTCGAAAAAATCGAAATTACTGGCTTCATAGATATATTTAGTGAAAAAAATTACTTATTACTAAAACTTATGATGAGATTTAATAAAATGCTATCAATCTTGTCAATTGTACATTATAAATTAAGTTATTTATTATTAAAAATTTGTACAAAACGCTTGTCTTGGCTCGGTTCAGAACGTGGATCAGAACGTCAACGTAAACTGTCAACAGACTTGTTATGATGAAGATGTTGTATTCTGTGGTGTTTTGGTGAATACTAATAATAATTAGAGATATAATAATAGTAATAATATATTGGTAGAAATGTACATCATTCACAAAGTGAGGTTATTTTAAAGATACTTACATGGTATAAATTATATATGTAAATTATATATAATTGAAATGTGTATTAGAAAATATAAAGAGAGGCAGAGATACCGATGATGAAGATGATGTTGAATTAAATAATACTAGACGTAATGAAGCAGGGAATAAGCCCGAGAACGAGAATACTGGAGAATACTTCAAAATCAAACCTCACTTGGAGCTGTCAAATATTTTTATATAAAAATTAATGTCATAGCGGTTTTACACTTAACACAAAATCGTTCAATTTATTGACGGATAAATCGATCAATTTATCTTACAAATCGTGGAGAATTTACACTTAACGATTTTCTATCAATTAATAGACCTTTTCAATTTAATGGCTATCTCTTTCTATCGCTACAAATAGTAAGTAAAATGGCACGAACAACTGCCAGTTGGGTTGTCAAACGAAACGTCAAAAATATTGCAGTCATTAAAATACCTGCATTCTCGGTGAAAATTTGCATCGTTACACATTTTAGATCCAATAAAAGCTTTTGTAACTTCTTCCGAGAAGCATTTTGAAGTTGTCAAAGATTTTCCCACATTTTAGGTCTGAATTTTTTTGAAACAAGCGCCATAGATCTCAGATGTTCTTACTATGCGCAGATTCCCATTGCGCATATCTTCTATCTCTTTAAATTGAAAAGGTTATTTTTGTTGAAATTAGGACTACCAACTTCTTAATATTATCTTATATATTTGTGAGGTTAGAGTTTAACCTAGCAGCGCTGCAGTTCTTGTAGTTTTTTTGAGTGTAATCTTTCTTGCAACGTACTTGTTAAAATTAAAAATGAATAAAACTAGTGAATATACCACGTAATTATAACCTTGGAAACAAGCACACATCAAATATAGTTTGAAATGTCAAATACTATAGAGTTGGCACTGGAAAAGTAATCAAAAATTCCCCAAAAATATCGACGGAAAATAGAACTCGTTCTATTTCATCAATTTATTGATCAATTTATTTTCGTAAATACATCAATCGATTTTTCAGTTTTACATGTACCGATAAAATGAAGGTCGCAGTCAATCAATAAATCGGTCGATTCATCGCTAAGTGTAATACAGCCATTAGACAAATTTTGGCTATAAATAAAATGTCTTTGAATTAATTTCACACGTTTTCTGTAAATTGCAACCAGTTTCATACCCAAATAAAAGTTCTGATATATTGACAAAACCAGCACCGAAGTTAGGTTCGGGTAACCGGGGCACATGCCCGGGGCCTTGCGTTTAAGAAATACTTTTTAGGCTAAATTATTTCCTTAAGCAATTTTATTTATTAAATATTCGTATTTTCCTGGACTGTGTAAATGTAATAATGGAAAACTTGGAGAAAAACAGTCTTGATAAGTCGATGAAAATGTTTTATTACATAACAGCAACAAATCTGCCTTCCTCAGGGAAATGTAAATTTACTGAATTGAAATTTTGATAATAATAATTGTTACAATAGTATATTGTCGTAATATAAAAAATTCTTGATTTCTGTGTGCCACACAGATCATCTTCAGAGCAAGTGACTTGCTTGCTTGATGACGGTGGGCGGGCGTAAAAAGACGCGCAAATTCCGCTTTTAAAATCAGGCAGCCAATCAAATTACTTAGGATATGATTTGTCATCCTAATTATTAATCGACTTCAATCGCTTGTAGTTTGCGAACTAATTAATATATAAGCAAAATTCTTTCACTAATACTCATTAATTTACGTATATTTTCGCATTCTTATTTAAGATAATTAAAATTTGACTATGGTATAGTATCCCTATCCCATTCGTTCATGGGACAGATGACCTTGATCAGACATCTTTAAAAAATTAAACTGCAAATTCACATCACCTAAACCAAAAAAAGTTTCCAAAAACTAGTATAAAATGTATCCAAAAACAGTTTTTATTGTTTTAATTTTCTTAGGCCTATTCAACACCGAGTACCCCCTCACCATCAGCGCAACTCTCTTCGCGATTCGTTAGTGGAGGGCATCTACAGCGAGCCGTATGCAGACCGCCGGGCTCAGCCCCAGGTCCCGGTGCAGATGGGCCGGCGAGCCTCTGAAGGAAGTAGTGTCGACGATTTCTCCGCTCCAGGCTTAGACATGGTTATCTCCAGCTCCAAAATGAAGACAAGCAAGCCGGATCCCTTACCCTACAGGCGGGAATCAACCGCGTCTTTATCTTCATCTCTCGCAGACGGAAGCAAAGACAGTCTTAGTTCATACGACTCCGCCAGCACATTAACAGGACAGGAAACTGATGATTCTATTATAATGACACGCTTCAGAAAAAGTTTTGAGAAAAAGGAAGAATTTTTGCGCAGACCTAGCCAGCCTACAGGCTGGAAATCAGAAGACAATAAACTTTTACCCGCAGTTATACAACGAGAATTTTATTCAAGGCCTCAAAAATTACAAAAAGAATGGCCACCAAATGAACCAAGTTTAAACGGCGAAAATTCTCCTGCCAAATCAAACTCTAACCTCAAACCGACTCATCAAAATTTCCAGCGCGTCAAAATCGATATTGATTCCGAACGAGATTACCTTCAATTCCAACCTCAAAATGGAAAAGATTCTCAACTTTCGAGAAACGAAATGCAACTTTCAAGAAATGAAATGCAGCTTGCAAGGAATGAAATGCAGCTTTCGAGAAACGAAATGCAACTTTCGAGAAACGATATGCAACTTGCGAGGAATAAATTCTACGAAGCTGCGACTGGACAACCCGCACAGTTTATTGTCGGAGGTCCAGTGTCCAATTCTCCGTTACAAAGAAATTCTAATATAAGACAGTCAAAGGATAAGAATTCTTTTGTTACTACTTTGAGTAGGATTCATGAAAGGACGCCGCCGGTGCAAGATTATGAAGATGTCGTTTTGAATGGATCTTTACTGCCAAATTCTTCGATGCCAAATGAAAATATGAACAGCCTAGATGAAAGAAGGTAAGAAAAATTATTTTGTCCAGAATTAGGTAATCCAACATGAAAAATGACATAAAATTACATATTTAATAATCTATCTTATGATAGACATCGAAAAAAATTGATACAATTCAATCATTAAATTAAACCATATTTTTTCCATTGCTCCATCAGTGATTAAATTCAGTATGCAATATATTTCTTACAGCTTCCTTCTGTTTATTATTATTTGTTATTTGTTATGGTTTGATCAATAAAAAAGTACTATACTCTGTTCCATTTAAGCCATTCAGTATAGATGACGCTCGTATCAGCAACAGTAATAAGTAGCCGAAATTACATTCGGTAAACTTGTCTCTTGTCTCCAATTTCAACCAATCAGAGAATTTAAAACTATGCCCTATGCTCTACAATAGTAGTATTTTTTTTTTTTTGTCAAAATCAGTTTGTTTTTCCACACTAACTCTTTTTAATTCAATACATATTTTCCATCGACACTCCAACATCATTAGCCCATGCAAAAAATAGTTCATGCCTTGCTATGAAAAATAAACTTCTTCGGAGCAGGTTCACCAATGTTTTGATTGTTTCGTTCTCCCACGAGTACGAGGCCTGTCTAAGAAGAATTTGATCTTCGGCTGGGGAAAAAGTATTGCGTACTTGACGAGGTTGGAACCCTAATCCTCTTCAAAGTAGACCCATTGCGCCTCCACACATTTAGCCTATTGATCCTTCCACTGCTGGAAACACTTCTGGAAGCCTTCTTTTGGAATGGTCTGCAGTTCTGCTGTCGCGTTTCGCATTATTTCTTCTCTACTCTCAAAACTATGCTTTTATTTCCGGGTGACATCTTCAGTTATCACGGTGTTAAGAAACTCGAGATCAACGTTGGGAGTGTTCAGCATGTTCTTTGAAACAGCAATACAAAGTTGTTTCTGTTCTTCCGACAGCAGCTTGGGAACGAAAAAAATAATCCATGCGCAGAATCTTTACTGGTCCCACCCTCTTCAGCAATCTCCCGTACGGGTCAAAGGGTGATCTCCCATTACGAGATTTTGCACCCTCTCAGCAACAGCTGCACCGCGAGCGGTTTATGGCCTTCCAGAATGCTGTTCACTCTCCATCGATATGCGACCATTTTTGAATCGATTGAATTACTCCTTTATTTGTGTTATCCCTCCCGCCCTTCCTCCCAATGCCGTTATGTCCAAACACCTGGCAAATCTTACGAATTTTTTCGCTTTGAGAGTCACCAAGCTTTTGACAAAAATTGATCCAGCATCTTTGCTCAACACGAAGCGAAAATTCAGGGGTGCGCATGACGGTGTCCTCCACTGTGAAAAGTGGCGCCGCGCTAGCGTCATTATTTTGCACGGGAAGATTGAAGGTCGAATTCTTTTTAGACAGGCCTCGTATAGTGGTAAAATCAAAAGTTAAAAAACGATGCAAAAAATATAGCTTGTTTCACTTAAATCGCTCCAACAAGTTCTTGGAAATGTTCATTCAACTGCATGTTTTGTCCAAAGTGAGCAGTTGTCCTAGTCCAACGCTCAGTCATCTTTCTCATGCTCAATTGTTCAGTACAATTTGGTGAACTTTTTCGATTATTGGTGGTGGTCGCAGTTTTTGGTCATCCTGAACACTCATCATTAACCAAGCTGATACGACTACGTTTAAATTCAGCTGCCCATCTTTTCCCGGTGGCAAATGATGGAGCAGAGTCCTTGTAAACTGCATCCATCTCTGTTTTAATTCGCGCAGACATATTGCCTTAAATACAAGAATTTAACCACGGCGAGATTTTAGATTTTTTTCCCCATTTTTATAAAAACACTGAATTCGATTGACTCAAATGATTCTCAAACAATAACAGCGCCCAAAATGGCTGAAATTTTCAGAGGTATATTTCAAAGCATAAGCAATTGTAGTACCAGAATAATGATTAACAACTTCTACGTACTTATCAATATCCTCTCGTTCTGTATATGTCTCACAAACTAAGAAATATTCTTCCATTCTTCTAGATATCCGGTGCCCCCGAATCTTCAAATCGTTTCTCGGCGTACTCGCCAGTTCGAATCCGGTCGCCCACTTCCGGAAGAAGAAGAAGACGGTTCTTTAAGTGACCGTACCAATTTCTACCGAAGCGAGTTGTCCCGATTGAGTAACAAAAGAGTCGTGCCAAATGTCGCCGTCAGGAAAAGAGAATTTGAAACATTAGAGATTGAAAACAATAAGGATCTCAGGAGGGATGTGAACAGGAGGCCAACGCAGAGAGAAAGCCGGTCGCTTGACAATTCTGGTAAGAAAAATATTTGTTTTTAGTTGATTTACAATATTCAACACAGTTTTTAATTGGATTTTTTGATTAATTTTTGTTTTGTCTTTTCACACAATTGTTAAATTTTGTTTGTGATTAATCCGTTTTCAATACAGCGTTTTGTTTTTAACATGTGAAATTTTAATGTTTTTGTTGTTTTTTAAACATACATTTAATGTTTTTTTATAGATTATGTTGTCATCACATACTCTTTTCTCAAATTTTTGTGTGTGATAGCTCTTCTTAAAGACAAACCATAAATAGATGATATGTTTTATTTTTTGAGATGCCAAGTTCACGGATTTTCATCTCTCGTTACATTGTCTATTAACTTGACTGTCAGTTAAAACGAAAAGTTAGCATTGATATTTTAGCATAAATTATACATATACACATGTCAATTTTTCGATGCAACATTTTTCGTTTAAATGTTATTAAGAATTTTAAAATAGAAATTTTGCTTAATAACGCCTAAAATGATTATTAAAGTTTTGGCGCGATAGTTGTGGCGTCAACGTCACTCCGCCATAAGTAGACAGAACCGACGTACGTTACCATTAATATGGTAATATAAATTTACGATAATTATTGAAAGAATTAGTATATAAAAATCATGTAAGGAAAATTTATAATTTTGGGTTGTTTTCAGAATCATTGGTTTTAATTAATGTAACTTTCTTTAATATAATATTGAAGGTTATCATACGCATCATTATCACCAGTCGTTATTCTAATAACAATGACAGTATTGATTACAATAATTACTACTACTACTATAATTAAAGTCAATCGCCTATTTATGAGCAAAATATGCATGGTCCATACTATAATAACGTTTACACAGGGTAACCAGACGACTGTAGTGACGCAATATACCTATAAAACTAAAATATACTGCTGGTGGGAGTGAGATTTGTAAGACTAACATTGGACGAGTGCAGACATATATATCTGCATATATAGCTGCACTTGTCTGTAAGAATGGCTTTGCGCAAGCGCCGAATTGCTTTGATTTTATTGGTGTAGAACGGAAAAGGGGAACTAGCGGGAGGGAAATTCTTACACTAACTGACAAGGATAGACAATCATGTTTGTAGCAGACTCCTCTTAAGTGAGAGATAAAGCATCAGCAGTATATTTTAGTTTTATAGGTATATTAGTGACGCTGACGTCACGACATGGCCGCCATTTTTCACAAAATTTTCAATTACATTATTATCGGTATATAATACAAAATATATAATAATTTTCATTTCGTTTTCATTTATTTATATTCAAAATATAAATACAACATGTAATTTCTAAAAAGCCATAGACTTGGACTTATCCATAACAGAATGTTTAACCACATATGAAAATGTCGGACCTTAAATATCAAGTTGTTAATAAGGACAATTAAGAATCGAGACTTTTTAATATTTGATATTATAATTATCAATAAACACACGTGTTAGTTACAATATTTACCCGATGATCGTATATATCTTATTAAATTGGAAGAAATATAATTTTATTAAATTAGAAAAAAAATAGATCCGGTAATCGGTTTTAAAAAAAGGTAAATTAAAATATTTTAACACTAATAAAACCATAATTTTATGCGCTAAAATTTAATATACAAATAAATAATATAGATATTCCATCAAATGTTATGGGGCAGATATTTGAAGTCAGGGGAAAAATGTCAATTTTCTAGCAAAATGAGTTTATTGGTCCTGTCTTGATTGAAAGTGGAGCTTTCATATGGTATATTGAAAGTAGGCAAAAACGATAACAGTTCTTAGATACAGCCCTTAGAAATTGCATGACAAGAGCTAAAAAGCAAGCAGTTTTTATTTTATTTGGTGTTTGGGAAGCCAACAGTTACCCAATTAAAGGCTTCCACGACAATTATACAATAAATATAACATTTTATATACAACTCACTTCACAGTTTACAAACAAAACAAACAAATAACCCAAATTTCAAATTTTATACTGACTGAAAAAGATTAATATTTTTATAATAGTAGTTTCGATTTTCGATAGACTGGTAAAATTCTATGAAGTCCCACATAAGTTGAAATTCGACCCATCTGTGGGTTGGGTATAATAATGTTAAGAAATGGCCAGTCTGAGCTTTGGACTAAGATTGAATACATTATTTTACTTCAAAAATGTTCCAAAAGGTTTCAAATTTTAAAATTCGCATATTGAAACAAACATTTTATGACATCCATCTTTTTCCCTTGACTCTTCATTCGAGAAAAACTGTTTTTCCATTATCCATGTCACAAATTATTATTTTCATCCTATATTTAGACCGCGTAAACTACACAAAAAACAAACTTTTAATTATTGCTACAACGTATACAACAAAAACAATACACAATTGTAGCCCTACAATAATCTTTATAAAGTAATACAAAATTTATTGTTTATTCGTAACCTTTTTATTATTGCTACAAAATACACAACAAACATACTACACAACAATTTTAGAACAAATACACCATAAAGCAATACAAATTTATAGTTTATGTTGTGATTATCTTCCTAAGATGCAAAAGTCATTGCAAATTCGTCGATCTCCGGCAACCGTTCAATCCCAATCGGCAGTAAACACCTTCACTGTCTGCCTCCGAACGAAATGCCTCCCACAGGTTAGCACTAGTTGTGTAACTAACTCCGTATCTCTCACCTAGTTCGTTCACGTCATTCTGATGATAACGCATTGCCATACGTTGTTAACCTCTTTATGTGCTGTGAATTTGTATATTTTTGTATTTTATTTGTCCATGTGGCAAAATGTGGATGGTGATAATGAAGAGTGGTGTTGTTTCGCAGATGTGCTGGAGAATGAGGTTTATCTAAGGGCGAGAAGCAATTCGGTGGAATCTTGGCAAGGAAAAGAAGAGAGAAAGGTTAGCAGACAGGATTCGTATGTTTCGGCGTTGAAATCTAAAATACCAGGTAAGAAATGATTATTATTTTTATTGTTGTATTCGATTATTGAATGATTTATTAGTTATACATTTTCACAGTCAAGTACAAGTGGCACGCTAGAATTATTGAGAATAAGAAAATTAAGCAATAGAAGGTTTTTGTCTGAAGAAATTGATGCTACATTTCTTGATTATTTTGAAAACATTTAAAAAAAGAAATTGTTGGGATCTTATAAGAAATGGAAGGAAGGAATGGCTGTATGTATTATTGTTGAAGGAAACTACTTTGAGCATATTTAAAATAAATATCTAAAAAATATGAACCATATGTCTTGTTCTCAATAATTCTAGCAAAACCGTCGTATCTAATATTTGAAAAGTATTTAAATAAAATTGCAAGGTTATACGAAAGTTATTTTAAAAGTTGACGGCTTAACTGAAAACATACAGCTTTAGGGTTGAGCTTACTTTTATTTTTCAATATGTTATCTGTGAAATGTAGTGAACTTGTTCCACCGATGTTCCAGTGCTTTTATGCCAATCAGAAATTCGTACTCTGGAGCTCCTTAGAATAGTTGATAATCAACAATTTCACTTTATGATCTTGAAATTTTGATGCCAAACTTTTCCAACGGATAAAACTTATTTTTCTATTCTGGTTCTTCAATGTATACTTTATGAAACAACCAAAATAAAAAAAATTTAAAACGAAATAACGTATATTTGTAAATATTTTTTGACGAAAGGACCAAAATAGAAAAACTAGTATAAGGCTCGGACCACACTATGCGTTTTGGCGGGACTGGTTTAACGGAACCGGTTGACCGGGAAGACAACAACTTGGGCTGGGGCCATATGCGTTTTGGCGGGACCGGTAAAACCGCATCCGGTTAAACGGGATGGATCGTATAGCATCCACATATATCCCGCAACAGGACGGCAGCAATGAAAACCAGATTCGGACACAGTCGGATCAACATCTGATCAGTGCAGAGCCCAAATAGTTGTCTATTAAAAAACAAAACTAGACCCCTGTGAACGCTCGCATTATCTCCAATGTGTTGTAGATGTCATGCGGCAAATTGACCGTCTCGCCATATCACAACATGCTGCGGTAGTATCCGGCAACCGGACCGCAACCGCATCGGTGTGGACGCATTCATTTAAAACAATAAGTTTAAACTATGTTTATTGCAAAACCATGGTAACGCGCAAAAATCTTGTATATCAACGGTTTACTGTTTATGGTTTATACGTAGTTTAAACCACTGCACATATGTTAAACGCTCGTGATGGACCGTAGAAACTATGGGTAAACTTAGTTTAACTTTAAACTGCCGATATTTTAAGCTGCAGTTTGAACTGTTACAACCGGCCCTAATAGTTTAATGTTTGATACAATACTGCCATCTATTGGTTTGGCCGCTAACTTGTCAAATGACCTTTGTATATGTAACATATACAGTATTGAATAATTGAATGCATTTAGTGTGTGTTTAGTTATACATATTTTATAATTCAGTAGCGAATCCACCCTAAATATTATTTGCGATTATTTTGTTGTTGTTGCACCAGCTTGTTATGGCACGTTGTTGTGTTGTGTTGTTGTGTAGATGAAGATGTAGATAAGCAATCCGTGTTTGTTGTGGAAGAGATGGAGTTGGGTGGTGTAGTGTCCCCTGTAGCTGTAGTTAGGCCCCCTCGCCCCACTCAGCTCAGCATCCAGAGCCCTGTGCGACCTGCCCACAGCCAACAACAACAGCAAGAGCGCGATCCTTCACCAGGTTAGATTCTACTAACCAACAACAAGAATACTAACTTGGGGGACGAGAGCCTTACATATATCCTATCATTGTCACAACTCTATTCTACAACTCATATTAAATTTTAAATAAGAAAGATCACTTAAACGCTTTTAACGATACACTTCAATTTTTTAAAGATGTCTGATCAAGGTCCTCTTCGAATTATATGAGTTTAGATTTTGTCAAATTCAGTAGTGTCGTTTACTTCGTTTTTATGGGGGTACATAAGATACTATTGTTATTTTGTTATTATAAAAATATATGTTAAAGCATTCAAAATTCAGAATAAGTCAATTGGTAAATTTATTAGCAAATGAGAAACCAATATGTGAAAAATAAGATACTGACATAAACCAACGCTATACGCACGGCTATGAATGAAGTTAATACGAGGCTTGTCTAAAAAGAATCCTAACCTTCGGTTGGGAAAAAATATTGCATATCTAACGGTGTTGGGGCCCTAATTTCCTTCAAAGTAGGCTCCTTGCATCTCCACACATTTAGCCCACCGATCCTTCCCTTGCTGGCAACACCTATCATGATCCGACGAATACTCACACAGTAGCTACCAACAGCGAATGACGCACCCGATGGCGAAGTGAAAATTCAGGCATGCACATGAAGGTGTCCCCCTCCATTGTGGCAAGTGGTGCCGCCCTACCATCATTATTTTGCGCGAGAAAATTGAAGGCCGGATTCTTTTTAGATATGTCTCGTATATCCGAAATATTAAAAAATGAACTTACGTTACAGCGATAGTATTGTCAACAACAAGCATCGTTATAAAAAGGGCATGTAGTAATCGAGGTCGTAGCTTAATCGAAACAGTATGAATTTTTGAAAGACACCCATTCTTATCGCGCGCCCTTTTTGTCAATGCAAATTTGAGAAAGATAAATGTGTGATTGTGTGATAACTTGTTAATTAGTTCATGACCTTGGTCAGACGTCTTTAAAAAACTAAATTGTATATCGTCATTACAGAAATCTCTGAATAAAAGCAGAATGGCTAAAACAAATTTCGTTAAAAAAAATAAATAAATTTTAATATGAGATAGTGTAAATTAATTAATTAATTCGTCCTGTAATAAAATTCTCATTCATCCTGTTTTATATAATTATAAATGTAGGTGGATGATAATTTCCTTATTATTTGTGTTTGTTTTTGTTGCATGCTTCTTTAATGAACTTAATTTAAAAAGTAACGTTGGTTTTAATTTGTAATTCGGTGCTTCTTCCAGTGCCAGGAGATACCCCGCCACAGGTTATAAGAAGATCTAAGAATACTAACTCTATTGGTAAGTTACTAATGCTACTTATTACACTCCTATAGTAGAACTAATTTTTTTATAACAATGTAATAAATAATAATTTTATTTTTTTTACACTTCAGTCCACTCTTCCATGCTCAAATTCTATTGTTAAAGTTTTAATTGTTATATGGTCGTCATATTGAAAAGAGATTTGTAACTATTTATGTTCATTTTTTTGTTTCGAAAAGAATGCAACAATGAGCCGGTTTCATACTTTTTGTAAAATATTTTAAATAAAATTTATGCAATATTTGTCTTAGTAATAAAAAAAAAATACAGAGTGATCAAAAATAACTGATTCAGTTGGCAATACGATTTTGGGGATCTTTTTATTCCACAGTTTACACAACACCAGGGCCTCAATTCTCGAAATCATTCGTTCGCATTCGTATGCGTTCATGAACGTATAGTGTCTAAACGTATACGTTTCAAAAATTCTATTCTCCAATGGTATACGTTTGTCTCGCTTGATTTGCATTCGAATACGTTTGGCTTTCTAAAGGACGGTTCCACTAGACTTTTTCATTTGTGAATGGACCAATCAGACAACAGCACTACGCTCCATGCGTTTGATTAAATGTCAAAATTTGACATCTTGACATTGATATACACTAAACCTACAATTTTATTTGAACATGAAAAACAATGGCGAAATTAAGTATTTCTTTTCTCTGAAGAGTAAAAAATGATAATTATTAAAACGTGGAAAATTTGATTCGACTTTTACACACAAAAAAGCAATTAAATTTTGAGAAGATTTAATAATGTTAAATGTTATCCCTATATCAAAAAAGACTGGAAAAATTGGAGGAAGATCTATGTATAAACATGTGAAATGTATTTACTGATTGATTTTATACTTGGTACGATAAGCTCTGGGTAAAAGACGCCTTCATACAAAGAAATATAACATATAAGAACACTATTTAAGATACTATGTACTTTTTACAATATATATTTTCCTTTGAGGCCACAGCTTACGGAGGAGCCTCAGAAAAGGATCATTTCATGAATTTTAAATTTTTCTATAAAAAATTAATCTTAAACATACAATTTGCTTTATTGGATTCATTCTTGTAATCAATACTACTAACTCATTTCTTGTAAAAAACAAGTTCACAGTTATTATTTCAATTAATAATGCCAGAAAAATATCCGTTTGGCAGGATATTTCTTCTACTTTTACTTATAATGAGCTCTAATGCAAACGATAGTTAAATATTAACTTTTTCCTTAGAAATAATAAATTACAGTCGGGTTGAATACTTTTATCATATTTCTATTACACATATATTATACATATTATATAAATAATTTATAATTTATATTTTTCAAAATATACTTGCCTTAATAAATAATAACAGAATTCATCACTAAATAATTTTATACTAGAATTATTCCCCATAGTATAGTGTTTTTATGTATAATACTATTGCACTTAGATGTAAACGTATGGAAAATTCAGTGAACGAATGGTCAGTCCCCGTCCGTTGTCAAACGTATGAAAGTTGTACGTTTAGAAACATATACGTTCATGAAACGGACACTGGAGAATACCAAAATCTCATTTCATACGTTTCGAACGCCGCAAACGTATACGTTTAGATTCGAGAATAGAGGCCCAGGTAAAAGCGGAAATACTATTTACGTTATAAGTCCGGTAAATGAGTTTTTACGGTACGAATAAGATGTTTCCGGACGAGGCGACGAAGGAGCCGAGTCTGGAATTTTGAAATGAGTACCGTGAAAATCATTTAACGGACGTATGACGTACAACATTTTATTTCATATCTGTGTCGCATTTTTGGATGAAAGTTTGCTTTATTTCAACCTTTCTTTTTCTCTTTAAAAACAATCATGTCGTCTGGGTCTTAATAAAAATAAAATAGTCATGATACCATAGCAACCAATTTTGTTTTGTTGATATTTCTAACAACGTTTTGCAACGTTTTCAAAAATGAATATGGAAAATGATATTCCGGATCAAATTTTATTAAAATCTGCTGAAGCAAAGGGAAATTTGATCCCCAAAAAATCCGCAGATAGATATAATAACGAATATCGGCTTTTCATGGAATGGAAAAAAGAAAATCAAGTAAGAAACATAACAGAGGATGTATATAACTAAAATTGCGCGAGCTTTTCAAAATGTTAAATTAAATATAACTATTTCTTTACATATTGCTGATTTATTTCGTTTTTTATTTGTATAGGTTTGAAAAATCACAAAATATAAAATTGTTTATAGAAACGAATGTTTTGACAAAATGTTCTATTCCATCACGTAGTTCATTATAAATTATCATAATAAGAAATTGGTTGCTTAGCAACGATACAGTACGGTAAAGAATAATAATACCGTAAAGTCTCATTTACCGGACTGAAATCACAATTGTAAACATGGAAATGCGACACAGTATGAAATAAATTACTATTAGCGTTTCAGTTTTGGAATAAACAAGTAGGTTGTATCAGAACATAGACCTGACAGCTAATAGGATTTCGAATGATTGTAACACTTTAGATTATTGCCCTGTGGCCCGTGCCTGTGGCTAATGTAAGAAATAAAAGGACCATTTTAATAAAAAATTGTAAATGAAATATAATTTAAAATTTTCAAATGTCACTGTCAACAGAGTCAGCGGCAGGAAATAAATTTATGTATCAGTCAGTCTTGGCAATTTCAAGTAAAGTTTTTTATTGCCAACTGAATCAGTTATTTTTGATCATTCTGTAATAATTTGTTGTTATTTTCGTAAATAAATAAATTAAAAGACTGGCGTCAGACACAGTCATGAAAAACAGCTCCTCACTGTTGTGATGTCAAATTACATACATCGCGTAATTCATAGCCAATAGGAAAACAGTTTCTCCATTACCTACATTGTTTATACAAGGTGCGAACATTAGGATTTAACATGGGATTTTAAGTTTTGGCAATTTCCCGCTCTCCTGTTCATTTTACGGCAAAAACTGTAGAGTGCAAAGTTGTACAGAATTAAAATTTATATACAAGACTGTTTTAACATTTTTATTATGTTTCTAGTTTCTTCACAAGTTTATAATAGTACATTAAGATACAAGTTTCATAAGACATGATTTTAGCGCACGCGTCATTTTTAGAAACGAGCGGCTTGCCGCGAGTTTTTTAAGGGGACAAGTGCGCTGAAATGTCTTATGAAACGTGTATTTTATACTATTTTTTCTATTTTGGTCATTTTTTCAAAAAATGTACGTTATTTCATGTCCAGGAATTTCAATTTCGGTTGTTTAATATGTAATTTATGAAACTCATTTGGATGTCATAAAGACGTACTTTATGACATCCAAATGGGTTTCATAAAGTACATATTAAAGAACCAAAATAGAAAAAGAAATTTTAAAATTTCGGTTTATTACTAGTTATAGCCATGACATTTGTTTTCTTTTTTCTGGTTTTCATAAATTATTTATAAACGTTAAACGTCAATTTGACTTATGGAAAAGAAATAAATTTAATAAAGAATTTTTCTAAAGGAATATTATGATGGAAATAGTTCCAAAATTCGGATTTTTTTCCATATGTCAAATTGACATTTGATGTTCATAAATAATTATGAAAACTAGAAAGAAGAAAACAAGCGTCGTGGCTATTGCTACTAATGAACCGAAATTTTGAAATTTCTTTATAATATTGTGAAGAAACTATACACATAATAAAAAAATTAAAAACAGTTTTTATACAACTTGTAATTTTGAACAACTGCACTGTACAGTTTTTGTCGTAAAATCAACAGGAGAGCAGGAAATTCCAAAAAACTAAAATCCCATGTTAAATCCCTATATTCACACCTTGGCGTCAATACCATGTATAAATAAACTTAGGAGATAGTTTGTCACATGTTAAACTGTATGAACTTTGACGTCATATTTTGTTTCAAATCACGTGACATATATTTCAATAATTAATAGTAAAACATCTAATGGATATATCGCGATATTTTCAAATTTGAGACCATTTAACGAATAATGTTATAAAATTTAATACTTAGAAGGCATATAAAAATTCTTCCAGTCAGGGATGGTCTTATTTTACCCAACCCAAAAAAAACTTATACTGTATTTTTTTTTAAACTCAATAAAACGCAGATTAGCAGCTATTTATGTGTTTAGTTGCAAAATGATAGTGATTTTCGCATTAGACGTGAAGATGCCATGTGCAAAAACACGATTTTGCAACGTATCACATAGTAGGTTTTTTTTAAATTCCTTTTAAATTTAACAAGTAGCAAATAATAAATTATTATAAATTAGAACTGTCGCTTTTTGCATTGGTGCGAAAAAATGACAGGCTGTCACTGATTGGTTGATTTGGTCACTTTTCCGCATTAGTTTGAAAAAGTGGCAGATAAACGCATGAATGCGAAAAATAATGTCATTTTGAATATCAAATTTAATTTACACTGTATAATTAATACAAAGAAAAATTATAACATGAAGTTCATAATAAATGTGTAATAAAGTCCTAAAAGTTCAATAAAACCCCAAAAAAAAAAAACGCACTTGGTCGGTTTATTGTAAAAAAACCCTGGGTTTTTGCCAGCCCTGCTGTCAGCAGTCCTATTATTGAGAAATAATTTCACTTATTTGTCTATTTGTTTTCTAGCTGATGAAGATCGCGCAACTCGTAGAGTATCCTACCTGAAAGCAACATGGGGCGATCGAATGCATGTGGAGTCCGACCTGGACCTCAGCGATTCGGAATCTCCTCAGGTGCTTCGTAGGTGAGTAACTTTCACAGTTTTCCTCGTACTCGTACTGTACACAAATCATGTATCATATCATATCACATGCTTGGTTCGGGTGCACTGTTCTCGTTCTCATACTGTTGACTATGGCTGGGTTGCACCTTCAGTAGGTATCGCAGATGGAAGCCGCCCAAGTTTCCCAAGGACATCAAGCCCATTAGGCTGCTCTTCGAAGAGGCTGAAAAGATGGGGTGAGGTCTAGTGAGTGTGCACCAACACAGATTCAAATAACTTGCAATCAAATACCACCAAAACAATTTTTTCATACAAACAAATTCAAGACGTTGATTTTAAATTCAATATAATATTACAATTTTGTATTCTTCATATTCCTAGGATAGTGTTACGTTAGCTTCCAAATAAATATATAATATATTATTTTTTTGGTATTGCAAGTTGTTTGAAATATTCTTAATGTTTTTAGCTTCGCCGACTGCTTGCCACGTTGGGATAAAGGCTGTAATTAATATATCTACGTATTTTCTTCTCTTTTTATGTGAATTCTAACTTCTATATTCGAACTACTATTAACATCATATTGCGTGATTTATAACAAGTGTAACAAACTTCAAAAGTTGTTGGTGAGGTAATTTAGAATTAAAATTGTCGTATAAGACTCATTCATCTAATGGGGCATTCTAATATAGTAAAATATAAAATGTTATAACATTGGAAATAGAACAAAAAGCGAATTTTTTACATATAACTATCCAGGAAGCAGTTTTTCTATCATTAATACGATATTAACTGTCTTGTTCGTATTAGTTTACTTGGTTTTATTTTATTACATTTTGCGTGTTTACAAAATTTCTATTTCTATAAATTTCTTAAATGTCATCAGCTCGTCTTACGTCACATCCGGTAATGTTTAAATTTTCAAGTAATATTTACAAATTCACATCTCGCTCAAATTAAATAAAAAATAAACCACGATGTGAAAATTATCGAAAATAAAAATAAATAATTATTATCCTATTGCGCAATAGATCTTTTCAATTTAACGGATATCTCTTTCTATCGCAGCAAATAGTAAGAAAAATGGCGGCAACAACAGCCACTTGGGCTGTCAAACGAAACGTCAAAAATACTGCAGTCATTAAAAAACCTATATTCTCGGTTAAAATTTGCATCGTTAGACATTTTATTTTCAATAAAAGCTTTTGTAACTTCTTTCAAGAAGTTTTTTAAAGTTGTCTGAGACTTTTCTCACATTTTACGTCTAAATTTTTCAGAAACAAACGCCATGGATCTCATAACAAGCGCGTATCCATGACTCCCGCCATTTGTTCTTACTATGAGCAGATCTCCATTGCGCATACCGGGTGGCGCTCGAAATCCGTTACATGGACATTTAACATGGGAAAACCGTTTTTCCTAGCGCGTTGCTCTCCAAATTATTTTAGAAAAAAAATCTTCAAATAAAAGTTGTGGATTATAAAATTCTACATGTAGATCAGTAAACAAAATTAATTTCGTATGTTTAGTAACTCCAGAAATTGAATATGAAAATTTTGAAATTTTCAGTTTAATAGTGCTAACGATGGAATTAAAACAAAAAAGACAAACAAATGTGATGATTTAAATGTCATGTATTGTGATTTTTTGTCAAGAAAAATGAGTATTTGAACAGTATAGAAGAATTAAATTATTATTCTGCTTAAGAATTTTACGTTGTGATAATTTTATTAAATAATAAAAAGTAAATTAAATTTGATGACAGATAAACACACGTTTGTTTCTTAAGTTTTTTGTTAATTCCATGGCTATCACTACTTTTGAGTAGATTTTCGACATTTTCACACCTAATTTCTGCTGTTACAAAGCATGCAAAATTAGTTTTGCTTATTGATTCAAATGCAAAATTTTATGTTCTACAACTTTTATTTCAAGATTTTTTTTCTTAAATAATTTGGGGAGCAATGCGCTAGGAAAAACGGTTTTCCCATGTTAAATGCCTATGTAATGGAATTCGAGCGCCACCCGGTATATCTTCTATCTCTTTAAATTGAAAAGGTCTATTATAAGAAATAAATATTTTACTAATGGCTTAGAAAATTGACGGGTTTAATATCAAGTTACCGTTGTAAATAAAATAAAACAGTCCAAATGCAGAGAAAAATAATTTTTTATAACAAATTTTAAAGTGTCCTTTTATCTACTCAAAATAATGGATTTAATAACACTTTAACCGCAAGGGTAAAATAATTCTTTATCAGCAAAAGTAGATAAAGTAAACTTCAATTGTGCAATTAACGTTATCAGAAATATCTTGGAATAGAACCCCAACTTATATTAAATTTTAAAATTGTTTTTACATGATAATTTGATTTATAATTGATTTTTCTTATTTTTACAAATTTCATGCACTTACGACGATAAAATTTCATTGATATGTTGAATCGAAAAATTATATCATATCATACTTGTATGATTATATTTTAACATATTTGATGTTTAGATTGTAATCAGTAGTTCGATATATAGAAGTTTTATTTATGTATTAAGAAAGTTTTCATTATGATAACTAACATTTATTAAACAGAAATTTATAAAATTTAATAACCAGAATCAGCTTGAAATTATTTTCTTGTGGTGCTCTCTCATCGACATCTTTGAGAGCCCGTAAGATGACGTCTGATAAATGATACAGATACATAATTGTATCGTCACTACTTAAATCTACGCATAATAAGCCGTGATGATATAATTATTTATTTAAAGAATCATATTTTGGATAAATTGAAGTATTGTTATAAAATAATGAAAACTTTCTTGTGAACAATTTCTTTACTAATTTCCAGCATTTGTAGATAACACTAATTGTAAATACGTATCATAATCTCGTTCTAACATATTGTTATAACCTTTAACATAGTATAGGTATTTCGATAACAAAACTATTTATTTTGCGGATTCCATTTTTACCTTTGATTTTTTATTCCACTATCTTATCATTATTGACAGTTCAGTTTTGCAATCTTCAATGAAATGTAGTCTTATTTTCTTTTATAATGAACATATACAGGAAACATCGCATTCAATTCAGAAGATTTAAAGTTTATTTTTTTGTTCGTATTACTGTCAAATGGAATAGTGAATTGTACGTAGTGTATTATAATAAAAACAAGGATATCGTTGAATTTCGGTATGACATATGTTTGTAATATTATATAAACTTATCGGTTCAGTGATAATTTATTCTTAAGAAAATTTCGTTACGGTACTGAACCGTACTTTACGAGAAATTTGAATTTTAAATTTAACGACTTGTTCATATGTTACGTGAAGACATATTTTTATTTTATTCTAGTGCAATTTAAAATGTAGAAAATATTTCGACACAGTTATTATTTTGTATGAAATATGAAACTATGTGATTTCCTGTGTAATGCCTATAATAATTATTATTGTATTGTATTTTTGTTGTGTACTAACTCATTATATGTGAAAAATAATTGGTTATTATGAATTTGACAATTCACATACAATTTGCTATTATTTATAAATATATCAAGTGTTACTTTCAACAATGGCTGTGAAATTTATTTATTTGTTTTATAATAAGTAGATAATGTTTCAAATCTGCAGTTATTATCATGGATTAAATATGTGATAGATATTTAAATTTGTCTACTTTTGAAAAATAAATTGATAATAATATTTTTAATGGACTCATAAACCATAATCGAAATACATCAAATTTATATTAAAATCGTGAATTAATAATTAATAAGGAGTAACAAAAACATTTTCTGAAAGTTAAATTAAATATTTTGTGACGTCAGGTGTATCCCATTTGTTCTATTGGCCAGAAATATGAAACCTGCGAATCTCACTTGTAATGGGCGCATAAACCATAACAAAAAATAATAAAATGTACACTTTAACCTTGAAGTACTACTCAAATAACAATTTAGATAAAAAAATTACCTGCTGCTACCCTGAGTAAGGGAGGTATAGGGATCGTGCTAAAAATCGCATATCGAGATTTTGGTAAATGACCACGTTTTAAGTTATGTATGTGTGGATCCTCCGCTCTAACTCAAGTTTGAAACCTTGTATTTCTACATTATTCTAACATGGAAAGAAGCCATTAAATTTTGGTGTACCGGAAATGACGCTTTACTTGAAGCTCAAAATAGTTTTTCTCTGAAAAATATCTTTAAATGTTATTTTTTCGAGATTTATGTTATTATAAAGATTAAAGATTATTAAATTTCCTACAGATTTGCATTAATACTTTTTCCATATATTTTATGGATAAATTTGTAAAATTATCTTTGATGTAAATCCCGGAGCCTACGCTTTAAACAACAACAATTCCTTGGTTGGTTACACATGTTACACAATGTATGTAACTGACAGATAAATGTCACTGTCAATGAACTAATCATTTCAAATTAATAATAGTAACGTTTTAAAAAGAAAATAGTAAATAGAACCATAGTTATATGGAATGGAACTTAATATAGTTTTCATCATAAGTAAACATGTAAGTATGTATATTTGAATTAATGAAAATTAAATGCCGGGAGGTGTTGTGTTGGCCACATTATTTTTATTAGTGTTTGCGAGATGTGTGCATTTGTTATCTCGCGCAGCAGATAGCTATAGGTTTCGTTAAAACGCAAATGGAGTGAAACTAAAAACAATTATGACTTTTTATTACTATACTTGTTTCATTTAAGCCATTCGGTATAGTAGAGCATAGGGCATAGTATTGAACACTCTGATTAGCTGAAATTGGTTTATGGGCCTATTCCATAGTGCGCATTGGAAAAATAACTATGAACTGTCATATTTCATTTATTGGTTGGTATTTTAGGTTATATTTACTAGAATATCAAATAAATACTAAACTGACAAAATTTTAATTTCGTTTGTATTAAGTTTAACTGTTCTAAATTAGGACAATATGTAAAATATTATTTTTATATTAAAAAATATATAACACCTGCTCTCATAAAAATAGTTTTAGTGCCACTGGAACAAACACGAATGACGTCACGAACTCATCGCATGATTTAAAAAAATCATATCTTGTTATAAGGATTTTTAACGAAGGGATTTTATAAATCGTCATATCTTTGTATAAAGTTTCATAAAAAGTAATAAAAAATTGGTTTATGTCAGTTTTGTTTGTGAACAGATTTATTTTAATTTTGAAGTAATTATCAGTCTACATTTCAATGATGTACAAAACACATACCGCGGGTCTAATTGAAACCTGTTTATAGGAAACATATTATTAATTTATTTATTTGGCTGTAGTTACCTATTCATTTTAGAGGAAAATTGTTAATATAAAACTTGTTCAGAATTAATATATGGAAAATTTATATTGTGAATTGTCAATATTCTAAGCTAATTGTACTTCTTTATTGTGTTTCTATTATTCTTATTTTGTTCTCGACGTATTTTTAATTATTTTGGTAATTTTCTAGTCGTAGTGGAAGTGCAGAAGGATCTGGACCTCTATCCCTCGGCCGATCTGACACGCCTACCAGTCCGGAAAGGGAAACCGCCCCAGTTACCAGGGATGGACTACTCTACTGCAAATTCATGGAATTAGAAGGAAAGGTAAGCACACAATCATACTTCTTATGTCCATTTACATCACTAACATTTGAAATTTAGTATAAATTAATAAATATATTATCACGGCATATTACCCATTGCTGGATGTGCCAATTTGCTTTATATACACATTTTGGTAATAATGATATTGATAACATATTCGTACCATCCGGCCAATTACCTGGCATCACCTCACTGGTACTCATTGCTGGCGTGGAGAGTGCACCCCGGGATCAAACTCGGGTACCCAAATTCACGACCAGGCACTCAGGTACACGGCTTAGATGATTACGATTCGATTTTCCATTAGGATTTAAAATTTAGACTTGTTTTTATTTTATATATTCTTCACAACTGCAATTAAAAAAAATATTCAGTTGGAATTAGAATTAACATAAATTTATTTAGCTAATTAAATAAAATCTAGTTTAAATTTTAAGTGCAAATGGTGCAGCTGGGTATTAATTGATACCATAACGGTAGCTGATCTTATATTTTATTAATATTCATTTATAATCATCCTCCGACAAAATATTTTTGTACTTCATTTATTTGGTTTTACTTTTCAATAACCAAGTATCATAAAACTATACCATTTCTAAAGCATAAATTTAAAGAACGTTTTCTGTAAACACCTTTTATATTATATTGACACTTATGGCAGGTTGCATCAACGTAACTTAAATTAAACTTGGCTTAAATTGACAATATTGCAATCTTGCATCGAATTGAAATATATTGCTATCAAAATTTCGATTCACATTTTTGTTTAAGCCGAGCTTAAAATTTAAGCCTTGATGGTGCAATTGGGCATTAATTTCCTTTGAATTTAGATCCTTCAATTATTATATTGTATTAATAATTTATTTTGTTTTGTTGTTACAGAGAGCGAACGATCGATCGTGGCACAAAGTGTGGGCAGTTTTGAAAGGACCTCATCTTTTCTTGTACAAAGATCGTCATCATCATCATCAGGTGAGTCCACAAACATTTCTTTACCATTTACTAACAATTCACGAAAAGTTTTGTTTAACTGTGGTCTTATCAGATGTTATACACGAGATTAATAGGCCGGAAAGCCACGCTATCAGTAAAACGACGATATATCCGAAACGGTAAATGCAGAGTACATTTAGTAAAAATCATGGTTTGTCTAAAATATAACTTGAGTTGAAGGAATAATATATATACCGGATGGCGCTCGAAATCAGTTGCATAGGTATGGAAAAACAGTTTTTGCGCATTGCTTTCCAAATTATTTTAGAAAAATATACTTCAAATATAAATTATAGAATATAAAATTCTGCATATAAATCAGTAATCAGTACACAAATTTCTTTTCTTAGGTTTAGTAACATCAGAAATTAAATATGAAAATTTCGAAAATTACAGTTAATTGTTATACAGTGTGTTCAAAAAAAAATCCTAACTCGGAGTAGACTATGAACAGAAAAACGTATGTCTGATCATTATTCAATTCAAAAGCCAAGTTGTCAATATTGAGCTAGAAATGTAATTTTAAGGAAAAAGAATAATATAGAATGATATACTGTATTGCCAATCGCCGTTTCCTAATTTGTTTCCATTTGTAAAACAAGATTCAAGAAGAAAAGCTGAACTTTTTTAACAATATCTCGTGTCAAATTGACATTTATTTTTAAAAAAATTAAATTTACCTACTATATATTGTAACCTTTTTCAAGAAAATTGAGTATTTGAACTGCATAAAATTAAATTCTAATTCTGCACTTAAAAAATCACACATTTATTAAGCTTTTATGTTAATTTCATGGCTATCATTATTTTTGAGGTGATGTTTATTTAAACGAAGTTTATTTAATATTAAAATGTCTATAAATCTGCAGTATTTTTACGGAATAGTTTGTAACTTTGTATTTTCAAATAGAACATGCTATATATTTATGCAAATTTGAAAAGTACATGAAACTTGCTTTCCAATAGTATAAATAAACACAATAATGTTATATTCGTCGGCTCCGGTGGCTCAATGGTTAGAGCAACGGCTCTCAGTCATGAGTATGCTAGGGGTCCTGGGTTCGAATCCCACTAAGGCATGGATGTTTGTATTTGTAAACCTCTCTGTAATTGGGATTTAATCCTGTTGAGAGGTTTTAAAAACAAAAAAAAAAAAAAATATTAAAAAAAATGGCGGATGTTTTAAATATTACATTTTCATTAAATGCAGAAATTTTTTAAATTAATTTTACGTTTATTTTTACAAAAAGTGCTATCTGTTTTTATTTAGTGCATAATTTGTATTCTTGCTATTTATAAAGTTATTAAGGAATATTTATGTTCCGTTTTAAGTTAATTTTTTTATACATAGCCTACAGAATATAACTATAAAAATAAAATTTATTTAAATTTCAATTGCATTTTACTCAATATTTTTGTTACGTAAGGATATAAAATGATTACATGGTTGAGTTCAGAAAAAAATAACGAATGAGCCTAAAAAATATATAGCATCCCATTTAAAAAAATATAACTTTATGTTTTAGTTTGAGAACCACTGGTTAATTTTTTTTCTACAGTCTATATACAAAGTAGTTATTTGCGCTCTCTTTTGTCAACGCAAAATGTTACTTTGTCGCTCATGCGCGACAGTAGAAAAAACGCTCATGTCGCACTTGTCTACATTCATAATGGACACGTTTAGTCAGGAGTTAATGGCACTGTAGTTATACATTTACCACCTTCACATGCCAATCTGACATAACTGTTCTGTCGGTATATTACATAACCAAACAAAATGCCGCACTGCTGTGAAAATAAAATAGGGCGTTCATTTACAAAAACGAAAGTATAAAATGCTTAGATTAGATTGAAGCAATAGCTCAAGAAGAATGGAAAATAACGATAAATTAAAATTTAAAATAAATTGTGTGTATTGTGGAGGACCCCATTGTGGCGACTGTAGAAAAAATCTTGTGTGTTTCGAGAGCAAATGGACATTGTCGATTTCGAGAGAACAATCTCTTAATCGACAGTGTCCCATTTTGCGCTCTTAATACACAAGTAACTATTTTCTTCAACATGTAAATGTCCCTTTGGGTCTACTACAACTTTTATTTGAATGATTTTCTTCTATTATCAATAGTAAAAAAATAACCGTGTCCCGTAACCGAGAAACACTCTGTGTATATTGATATTGATTAACTGATTACTTTTAAATTGGTTCGAAATATAACGTTATGTTTGTATTATAAATTAGCAAAAAAGATGTCTCAAAAAAGTTAATTTTTAAAACAACACATACGCGTAAAATGGGCTCTCCATGATAAAATATTAAAAACTGCATCAAAATCCGTCAAGTGCATATTTTTAAACAGACTTTCGTAGATCTATTTTCTTAATAATTATAACATGTAATTCGCTTTCATTATAGAAACAATTATACTTAGTTATATAATGTATATATTTTTGCTGCACGCATTTTCGTGGAAATTTTGCAATTCTTTTCCAAAGACTGGCTTCAGCTAATTCCTTTAGTTTATAATGACATAATATCCTTAATTACGAAACAAAATACATACCTACTTAAATTTTCAGTTCATGTTCAGTGCGTATTGTTAACGACATTACACATATCCTTTCAGTATATAATTTACTTTCTAAAACTTGTAGAACTTTAAAAATAAGCCAATGTCATTTTATTTGCTATAGTTTTAATTAAATATTTATAAACTTAAAATTAATTTATTTGACGTCCAACTTGAAAATTATTTACAATTTTTAAATAGCAGATATTTCTTGTGCTTATAGTAACAATAGTACATTAAAAAATCTGATGTGGACACCACACGACTTCCTTGTACGCAAGACTAATATGAAGTATGGACTCAATTATAAAATTGCACGTATTTGACGTAATTTGACATTAACATCTATTTTTTATTTTTTGTTATTTTTTGTCCTAATCCATAGCAAGCTTCATTACAAAAACTAAAAAGTATATGTTTTAAATTTACATATCTCGCTTATACAAAGGGCTAATTTAATAATACTTGTGCTAGACGCAGAATTTAATTCTCTAAAACTCTTATTTGAAGCATTTATTTCTAAAATCAAAATGAAACCATTTTATTCAAGAAAAACTGTTAACAACATCATGTAATATATCACTTCCGGTTAGACTGTTTAAACCAAATTCTGCTATGTTATTCCAATTGATATAAAAGTCATATATTAAATTTGAAAAGTTTTGGATTATATTTTAATATAGTTTTTCATTAAAATCTGTTATAGGCTTGAAATAAAGTACCATTTCTGGAAATTATGTAATGACCAAAAAGGGAGGTGCACAACTAGATGTTATAGAAGTCCTAAATACAAAATTTCAACTTTCTACAGCTTACCGTTTTTGAGTTATGCGAGATACGTACGTACGTACAGACGTCACGACGAAATTAGTCATAATGGATTCAGGGATGGCCAAATTGGATATTTCCGTTGAAATCTGGAAACCGAAATTTTTCGCGAATACAATACTTCCTTTACTTTGTACAAGAAAGTAAAAACAAGTATCATAGGGCAATCTGTTAACGTAAAGAGTCCAAGTTTGGGAAACGAACCGCGAGGCGAGTTTTACAAAGGACGAGTGTGTTAACTGGCCTTATGAAATATGTTTTTTATACTATTGAGGTAATTTTTCAATGAAATTTTTAAAAAATGCTACTTGTCAAATATATGACTTCCCGCCACGAAGCTTCCCGCTAAACAATATTGTATATTGTGTACATTAATACATTGGGCGCGTTTAGCGAACACATCAGTTGTAACTCATCTTACAACACGTTTACTACTGATTAGTATCAACACTTATATATTCGCTGAACGGACTTATATTTATAAGGTGTTCGTGTGAAGACAAAGATAATTTTTTCATTATGGATGAAATAATAAATGACTATTTTTTTAAAGATGATTTTAATATGAATAACATAATTCAAGTAGTTATTGCTGAAAATATTATTTCGGATAGAATAGTGCCAGTACATAATGAAGGATATTTGGAAAATATTGTACCTACCTAATTATAGTTTAGATGAATTTAAAAATCATTTTAGAATGACCCGTGCTAACGTAGAAGAATTATTATTTATTACAACCACATTTACTAGAGCGACATTTATATATTTCACTAGAAACAAAAGTTTTGTTTTCATTATGGGTTATATCGAAGCAAGAAAGTTTTTTGGTAGTTTGGGCAGGTAGTGATAGATTTGAATTTTCTAAAAGTACCGGACATTACATTTTTATAAAAATTATATCTGCGATTATAGAACTAAAAGATCAGTTTATTCAGTGGCCAAATCCAAGATCATGTAGTGAAATAGCCTCTAGGATTTTGCTCTATAATTATATTTTCGCCAAGTCCAGATTCTTCTTCAGTCGCTTGATCTACATTTTAATTTACAAATTTACTAATTATGCATCAATTCAAAGCTTTATATAAAATAATATGTACTTATACTATATGTAGAAATTAGTTGATTATTCATAACAACATAATCATTTAAAAATATTATGTTTGGAATTATTCGATATATTTAGCTGTAAACTTTTTAAGTTATTAATATTACGCTGACTGCATACAGCGTAAAAATTCACTGCTTACAATGCTGACAAACAGCTGAGAAACAGCGTATACTCAGCGGTAACGTTCAGCGAAAAATCAGTTTCCGCTGTGACAACTGTTGCGTTCGCTAAACGCGCCCATTGTATCAAATAGTGCGCTTATAGATCTTCTAAACGAAGTGTTTGTAGTTCTTTTATAGACCCATAAAAACACCGAAATAGAAAAAATATTTAAGAAAAGTATTCAAATAGGTATCGTCTAATATATCTTATGGGGCGATTCTGTTTTCATCTGTAAGATCTGTAAGCAAATCTGTAAGGCCTGTAACAACTTACGACCAAATTGCAATTCTGATCACGTCTGTAGCTTACAGAAAATCTGTATATTTGTAAATTCTTACGGTGAAAGAAACCCTGGCCGTAAGCTTATATATCATTTTTAATATATTATGAATTAACAACAACGGTTAATATTTATTGTTTTTTTGTTAGAAGAATATGAGAATAGGTAAATTTGTATAATAAAATAGTTATTTCAGTAACTTTTTAAACAATATTAATGTATTTAAGGATAATTCCTGTGAGATTGGCGCACAGACACTTAAGAGACACATCAAATACTTTTGAAGTTCCAGAATATATTTTTTAATGTTTAAAATAATATAACGGCTTTAGAAGTAACTTCATTAAAAAGTAGGTGTAGTCACTTTTTTTTATTTCAATATCGGATTTTACCTATTATTTTTAGGTTCTATAGCTACCCTATTTCTTTTATTTTGGCTTTGAGTCGTATCAAAATTTTGGTTGCAATAATTCGATTGCTATAAGTCAAATCAAACTTCTTTAAGTCCTATAATTTTCCATTATTGTTGACTATCTTTTAAGACAAAATTTTTGTATAATCCCAGAAGAGAAAAAAAATTATAAAAACTTACTTAAGATTTTATGAAAAATAGTGACTTTAATTAATTTATTAATTAATTATAATAAGTAATCACAGATTCTAGTTAATTCCAAAATTAGGAGTATAACCTGTCATGCCCGATATACAGGCTCTGTCTTTGATTCTGCTACCTACATAGCAAACGAGTAATATTAGAAGTTATTTTATGCAAAAATTTGAGGCTAAATATACTCATTTAGTAGGTAAAATCATTCAAATAATTTAGTAATATTGAAATATAATTTCTGAATTTCATAAACTTGTCAAATTGACTTTTTTGACGTTCAAAAGGTTTTATATGAAGATAGCTCCAAGCAACATTTTATAGAAAACTTAAGTTTTTAAGGTCTGTAACTCAGATCCTTACAGATATCAGAACAGAATTGCCCTATCTGTAAATTTGTAAACTTCGCATTTACAGATCAACCGTAAGCTACAAATTTACGAATTTACAGACAGAATCGACCCATAAATATATTTGTAGGAAACAGAATGATGTATGTCTACGTCATATAATATATTCTCAATGAAATCAATGGAATGTTGAGTCAATTAAGTGATACAAGTGCGTCACTATATTTTTTCAGTATTTAGTCAACCTAATACGGCAAAAATCTAAAGATAAACTGACATAATGTGCACACAAATATTTATAGAACAGAAATAAACGATGACTGACCTAAGGCACGTATGTAATACAGATAGGAAATTAAACAGTAGTGAGTGCAGTTGATACTAAAGCAAATACTACTAACATATATTACGTTAGAGAAAGATATTTTTAGCATGAACTATTTGAGAGTAACATACTATATTTTATTATATTTCTAGACAGCTGTGAGCACAATACTCATAGAAATCAACTTTTAATCAATAATGTAGCAATCAGACTAAAAATCGAGATTGTAGTAAATAAGTGTGTTTTAAGGTCCCTAGAATCTGATTTTATTATTTTTTCGATCTATATATTTGTAGATATTCATAAACATATTTTTAACGGTTCGTTACAATTTTTATTCAGTAAATTCAAACGATACTGATTAGTCGAATCAAATGAAGCGAAAAAATCGTTAAAACTTTCAAACCCACAAAAACAGATTCGATTTTGATATTTTTTTTTTTAAATATATTGGATAAATCTCTCCAGATTGTTCTGCATGTTGATAAAGGGATAAAATGAATTACACCTGTTGTGTGATAATGCAGAATGTATTATTTATTTAATTAAGTGGCGATCGATTTCGGACGGTAGTTTTTCATCAGACCGACGCGTTAAAATAGTAAAAATATATATAGCACAAAGTCTATGTAGGACAAAAACATCTTATGTTGATGCCGAAAATTTAATGAAAATAAAAAGAATATATTGATAAACGAATAATTGTAAAAACATGTGGTACTGCCCAAGAAGGAGTCGGGCAATTTTTAGTTTGTTCCAACACACCATCAAACCAGTTTGTGAACGGTCAAGTACATGCGCAGAGTGCATTTAGTGTTTCAATATAAATTTCGACGGAATCATGTACTAAGCGTCGGTTGTTCCAACATTAAATTGTTCGTTCATGAACAAACTTCCAAATATTTCTATTTTACGTATTTAAGCTTTCTGCTTTCATATAAAGAGTTGATTAGATTTTGGGTAAAATTGGATAACCGGAAGTTATACTTTACATGAAGCCCATAACAGTTTTTAATGGAAAACTATATTAAAATATAATCCTAAACATTTCAATTTTAGTATTTAAGACTTTTATATCAAGGGGAACAACATATTAGATCTTGGCTAAAATTGAAGCTCTGAACAGATTTTCGTGAAAAATATATTATGATATACTCCAAAACTTAGTATTTAAGACTTATATGTGCAGAGGAACAACATATTAAATTTTGGCTAAAATTTATAAACTGGAAGTGATACTTTACTTCAAGCTATGAAGCGATATTCGTGAAAAATATAATAGGATATATTCCAAATCTTGTCAAATTTAGTATTTAAGGCTTTTATATGTATGGGAGCAACATATTAGATTTTGGATACAATTGATAAACCGGAAGTGATACTTACAAATTTAGTATTCAAGACTTTTATACGAAGGGGAGCAACATATTAGATTTTGGATACAATTGATAAACCGGAAGTGTTACTTTATTTGAAGCTTTGAACAGATTTTTGTGAAAAATATTTTCATATATTCCAAAACTTGTCAAATTTAGTATTTAAGACTTTTATATAAAGGGAAGCAACATATTAGATTTTGGCTAAAATTGATAAACCGGAAGTGATACTTTATTTGAAGCACGGAACAGATTTTCGTGAAAAATAAATTGATACAATTTAAAACTTCAAATTTGGTATTTAAGACTTTTATATTAATGAGAACGACATACTAGATGTTTTCTAAAATTAATAAACCGGAAGTACTACTTTACAGGAAGCTATAAACAGATTTACTTGAAAAAATATATTAAAACATGATTCAAAACTTCTCAAATTTGGTATTTAAAACTCGTGTATAATTTGAAACAACACTAGATTTTGACTATACCTATATGATAAACCGGAAATGGTACTTAATTTGGAGCCCTTAACAGATTTTCGAGGAAAAATATAAAATATAATCCAAAATTTGGTATTACAGATTTTTCTATTTTTTGGAACAACAAATTAGATTTTGTTCACAAACTATCAACTGGAAGTGATACTTTAAAGGACATTGCTATTTCAAACATGGAATTGACGGGAGGTCATGTGTTGGCCACATCAGATTTTTTTAATGTGAGTTGTTACGGCATTCGAATTTCGAATTTTAAACTAAAAATTACTGTTGTGCACCGTTCCAACACAAAATAGTTCTGAATCAGTTCAAAATTAGTACTTTATTAGCGCATAACGATACGCAAACTGTATGTTGGAACAAACTTAATAAATCTCCCGACTCCGACTCCAAATTATTCAAAATATAAATTGTTTTCTTTACAACTAACTAAATTATTGTACAATGAAACAACAAATAAATTGCTCTCATGAAAAAAAAACAGTTTCAGTGCCACTGGAATGAACACACGTGTTGTCACGAACTCATCGCACGATTTAAAAAAATAATCATGTTTAATACCAGGAATTTTCACGTAGGGATTTTATTAATCTTTTTACAAAGTTTCATAAAAAGCAGAAAAAATGGTTTATGGGTCCATTAGAGTCGGAGTAGTCTAAGTCGAGGATTTAAAATTTCTGGAGTTTGAGTCGGAGTTGCAGTCGCAATTTTTTCCCCCGACTCCACACTGCTGTTTCAAAAAGGCGATGAAAGTAGTGAGAATTTGGAATAGAGTAGATGTGTAACGTAGATACAGAGATGAGGAAATTATATTAAAAACTCGATTATTTTAAAAGGCTAATAAGTTTTTTGAAACATTGGTACTTCTTAACATACAGTTTTTTAATGTCTAGTTTTAATATATAAATGACTCATATCCTAATATGTTATTACGATCCTAATATGTTATTACGATGGAGGACCCCACTGGACAAACGAAAATAATAGTTTTCTGTTATACTTTGTTTGTTCTTGTGTATAAAATTATTTGAGTTTTTATTACATTAAGATAAGTATTTTCTTTCTCGAGAGTTGCAAATTTAATTTCTAGATTCTTTCAAGATAACAATACTTTCTCCACAAGAAAACCCCATATTATATTACATTTATCTAGATTTTAGATTGTTATCATATATTACAAATTCACGTCTGTAATGTCCCAGATAATTGTAATGGAAACACAAACATGACAATTCAACGCACAATACTGTTGCCGAATACGTCACTAAAATGGTCTCCCAATACCAATGGGGCAACTTTACAAATTGAACCTATACCTTGTTCCATTTAAGCCATTCAGTGTTGCAGAGCATACGGAATAGTTTTGACCTCTCTGATTGGCTGAAATTGGAGACAAGAGACAAGTTTACCCAATGTAATTTCGGCTACTTCAAATTTGCGCTGTTGCCAGCTTCAACTACTGAATGGCTTAAATGGAACAGAGTATAATTAGTATCTCTTATAGAGGGTGTTTATGGTCAGGTGCGAACATAGGGATTTATCATGAGATTTTAGTCTTACGCAATTTCCTGCTCTCCTGATCATTTTTCGGCAAAATCTGTAGAGTGCAAAGTTGTTCAGAATGAAAAATTACATACAAAACTGTTTTTGAATTTTTTATGTTTCTAGTTTGACAAAATATTAATTAAGTCAGGGCTATTGCTACTAATTAACCAAACTTTTGAATTTTCTTTTTAAAATTGCGAAGAATCCAGAAAGATCATAAGAAATGTAAAAATTTTGTGTAACTTTTCACACCACAGCACCAGGTGACAGGTGCACTTATTTAAAAGATTATCTTAAAACGTTATAAAATTAATAAAAGTTCATGAGCAAATCTGTATTTATGTAAATATAAAACACACGTGCCATACGTGTGTCTAACGGATTCCATAAACAGTTGTTACCCTTAAAAATAGGGTGGGTAACCATTGGAACGCATAATGAAGAAAAATTTTGAAATATATTTATATATGCATAACTTAAACATTGTATATTTTATATTAATTTTTAAGTAACCGGTCGTGTCCGACCAAGAAGACAAACGTCAAACTTAAAAATTATATCTAATATGACGTGATGATATATTTATTTTTTTATTTTATTTAAAGAGCACAAAAGTGATCTCTCCCTCTAACAGTTTTGAAGATTTGTAAGTGTCCTCGCGATTTTAAGTTAGTTTTACCGCCATGTTTTGTGACGTCACAATGCGGTCTAGCCAAGTGACAGATGAACTAAAAGCTAACCTAGTTGTCTGTGTGAACAACTATGATTAAGAGAGTTTATAATTTTATGAAATTATAGGGAGGGAGAAGAAATTATTGATTACGGACACATAATTACATGGAAAAAATTCGTTGGAAGAGAAAAATGTAATAAATATTTTTGCTTTGTGAACACTTTTTAACAACTTTTAAAGCAGAATTACTCAAAATGACGTTTACATGGTGTAGTAACATCGGCCATACTATAATCTGGCCGCATTGTGACATCATTTTTAAGAGCTTATGAGTTGGCTAGCATTTTTCTTGAATCGCGAATAGGGTATTCTCTGAGGACTACCAATATTAAAAAATTATTTAAAATTCTAGTGTTGATAGGTAAACAACAGGGAAAAAACAAAAAATCATATTATAAATTGATTGTTACAAAAGATATAAAGCATTTAAATTTTGCTGATGTACTAGATGACCTTCCAATGGGAGACCAGTTGAAATCCCTACTCCATGTTCGAATGTGATAAGACGCCGCATGAACCACTAATAGTACACCGCTGGTACTGTACAACTAGTACGTCACTATCACGTGGCACAACAAAATCAAATTTTAAAAATTAATATCTCGCTTATTAAAAGGAATTTTTCACTCGGGCTTTCACAGGTACTCTTAGATATAACTGTTCTTTAAGAAAAATAAATTAAAAAATATGAGAGAATACCCTATTGCGAATAAAAGCATGTTGATGTCATGATATATTTATTTTTATCTAATTGGAGTCGATTAACAAGTGCACCTTTTATTTCGAAAATTATTTGAAATGGCACATTGTGTGAATAAAAGCAGATTGGCACACCCAGAAATATATAATACTAATAATAAACCGAGATAATTTATTAATGTTTGAAGTTAATTATATCAAACATGTATGTGATTTTATTGAAATATGTATTACAATTTGCACTTTAGATAAACTGTTGATAATTAATTACGTATTTGTATATTAGTTCATACTTAGCATATCTATTATCTATATTGTTTTTGTAATTCGAGTGTAGATATGCAACATATTGTTTACGCTACGCTGTGATGAAAAAATAATCTGTAATAACTCTTGTCTCCTATTTCGTAATTTGAAACGACCTTTCAATGCTGGTTGGTAACTAATACATAAATTACCAATTTATTTCAATACGTTAACACCGTTCTATATATTTATAATTACCGTACAAAAACAGCATACCATACTAGTTTACCCATATACCTAATAACTGCTATAATATGCATTACATTTCCATTTTAGACTGAAAAAAGTGCACTACCGTTATTAACATTTTAGCATATAGAAATTAAATGGTACTGAAATATTTAGAACGAACTGTAGTTTAAATTTTTTACAGTAAGGCTACTTTTAAGCTTTAACTTTCTTGTTTCGGTATTTCGAGCGAGATAATTTGATATATTGTTGTTATCCATTTTTCACAATCTCATTGATAATTATTAAATAAATATCTGTACTCGAATGCAAGAACAACTAATGTTAAATTTTGACCAAAATAATATTGATTATATAATTGGCTAAAAATATTTTTTATAAGGTGTCTCTAAAATACGTGGACATATCTTATGCACTGGTACCTAAGCCTAGCTAATTTAGGACGATTTAACTAAACGTACCTACCTCTTACCGAAAATGTATCGTTTAGCCAGTATTCTGCTTCTTATAAAACAAATTGAGGAACCTTTAGCAAAAACAACCCTAGCCCATTTTTTGAATTTGAGATAATAAAAAAAAAACTTTCTAGCTCCTTACTGTTAGATTTCTGAACTTAAATTAATTCAGGATCATAATTAAATATTAGAAAATTCCATTGGTTTATCTCAGCGGATTTAAAATAGGATTGAGTTATTTTCAATCTTCTTTAAATTCGTATAGACTTAAAAAAAGATAGTTAAATACTCGAATATGCAGACAGACAGGGAGAGGTATATGATCTAATTTCATCCTGGATAAATAACCCCGAAATCTAAAAATTGTCATGTTGTTATTTGTCTTTTTCAAAAACAAAAAAAACATTTATTTCTTCATTATATAAATATTTCGCTTTTCGACAATTTTACTAAGTTTTATGTCGCGACTTTTATAAAATGATGTAAAATGCAAACAACCAACAAATGATATGAATTTAGTTACACTGCAAACATATTGCGGATGCGAGCATGCGTAATTACATTATTTGAAGCTTCAATGTTTATTTCGACAGAAGTTTAGCCGCTTCGTAAGTCCAAGCCTGTTATTTTATAGGCTTGACTTGACATTTTCAAGCGGCTTCAAATATTAATCTCGATTGTTTATTTCCAAGATAGAAAAAGGATTTACTAAATTCAAGCGGCTTCAAATGTCGAGATAAACGTAGTCAATGTAATAACTAGCGACCAAGAAATGTACTTTTTGCGAGGGACAGTTTTGTCAAACTGTTTGGCATCCTTGAAAGTAAATGTTGCTGTAACTGAACTCATATTTACAATATTTGGACCATGGTTGTTTTTGCCAAAAGCTCCTCAAGTATTTTGGATGAAATTTTGTACGAGGGTAGCACCGAAAGTTTCTGCAAACAAATATAACCAAGGTAGCTACGAAAAATAAATACATGGCAAAACAAAAGTACACCATTAGGTTAGCAGTTCTTGTTACAATTCGTTATCTGTTATAAGTAATTTTTCATGCAGTTTTAAAGTACGCACGTCGTACTGAAAATGCAGTTAACAAGAGAAGCCATGATATTTTACGATTTTAAAAGTTCGCTCTCTCCAAAACAATGCATTGAAAAGCTTTTAGATGCTTTTGGAAATAACGCAACTAGTATCAGGTCTGTTCACAGCTGGTACAATGAATTTAAATTTTATCGAGATTCTCTCAATGTCGATTTACGCGAAGATCGGCCAATCAATTCAATGATTAAAGAAGACAACCGTGTTACATACACAATTATACGGGCTACTTTGGGCATTGGAATGACCGCTATAAACAAAATTTTGCTCTATCATCTAAAAGACAGGAAAGTTTGTTACCGTTGGATACCTCATAATTTAAATGATGGCCAAAAGCAACATCATGTGGAATGGTGTATTAAAACATTAAAAAAGTACAACGAAGGTAAATGTAAAGCAGTGTATTATATTATAACAGGTAATGAATAATGGATTTATGCATTTAATACTGAAACAAAACAACAATCAGCTCAATGGGTCTTTCCACAGACCCCGATCCTGTCAAAGTAAAACGAGTTCGAAGTATTGTTACAATAATGATTGCCTCCTTTTTCTCAAAATCCTGTTCTACTGGCAATATTGCATTAGAAGATAGGAAAACAGTAACTTTTGTTTGCCATGGGTGTTTGAAAAAGTGCGTGAAAATAGGCCTCGAAGTAAACTAGTATTGCATCAGGACAATGCATCCTCACATACTGCTACGCAAACTATAGCCTTTCTAAAAGAATCAAAGGTGGAATTACTAGAGCACCCACCATACCGTCCTAACCTTGAACCTTATGATTTCTTCCTATTTCCTAAATTAAAGGAAATAATCGGCCTAATTCTGTAAGAAAGTTGTTAAGACTTAGCAACGTTGCTAAAATTTGTAACCAATAGAAACAAATATAAAGCCTGTCATTTTCAAGTTTTATTCTGTGTTCGCTATTATTATTGGTTATTTACTATAGCAACGTTGCTAAGACTTAACAACTTTCTTACAGAATGTGTGGTTTCCGATATAAAAGTGCAAATGAAACGGTTGAAGCCTTCAAAACTTTGTTTTCTCAAGTGTCTCAAGAAGAATGAATTTCTTGCTTTTACGATTGGTTTTATCGAATGCATAAATGTGTTGAGTTAAAAGGAGAGTATTTCGAAAAACAATAAAAAAAATTCTAGACAATTTTGTTTTCTACCAATAGTTTGCAGAAACTTTGGTGCTACCCTCGTATGACACTATATGTGCACAAGGTAGAAGTCATCTTCTAAGATTTAAGATGATATTTGTTAATGAATCACTAATGCGTGAGCAATTTTTTTCGCATTATTTTAAAACTAGTAACATCCATTTCTCCGAGAAAAAAAATCTGATGTGGCCAGCACATAACCTCTCGCCAGATATTTTACCTGGTTGTACGCATAAAACGAAAAATATTTTTAAATACAAATACATATTCATGTCTCACTACAAAATAATTCTCACATATATTTGCAATGTCTATGGGATATTTTAATATAAATTATGTACAATACATACATTTTCTTTATATTCAATATCCTGAAATTTTCTTTTTCTACTTTCCGTTTCTTTTTCTTCATATTCGTCATTTTTTCGCAAATTCCTTTTGTATTCTTGTTTACGTATATTCTTTTGCGTTGTTGACTTTTTTATTTCCATAATCTTCATAATGATGTACAAATATTTTTGTCAATGGCATACAAATATTTTTGACAGTGACATTTATGTGTCAATTACAAACATTTGAATTTCTTGTCTTGAAGTTGTTTGATCTGAGAATTTTTTACATCAAATTATTTTATATCCATTTCTTTATCTCTAAATCTATAGAAGATATAATGAATTTATATTTATCGAATAAAGAATTTAACGTTCTTTAATATAAGTATTTACATAAATTTTCGATAAATAATATTTAGATGATTTTTTTCTTGTAACTACTACTTCCGGGTTGTCCAATTGTTACCAAAACTTAATCAACTCTTCCCATTATTGTTCAATTGAGGAATCCGTAGTTAAAAATGTCTTAAGTTTTATAGTATTTGAGAAATCGTGGATCCAACATCCACACACACATCCATACACACACGGATATCATCGTAAAAATGTTATAATCGGATTCTGGGGACCTTAAAACGTGCTTATTCACTAAAATCTGGATATGCGATTTTTAGCATGAATCCAATACCTCTCTAAGCGAGAGGTAAAAAAGAGTATTTGAACAGGTTTTCGTTTGAAGAACAAATTGATGCTGCAATTCATGATTATTTTGAAATCATCTACATTTGAAAAGAAGATTTATTGTAAGTTTGTGAGTTTTTAAGAAATGAAAGGAAAGAATGGTTGTGTGTATTATTGTTGAAGGGAGCTACTTTGATCATATTTAAAATAAAATTCTAAAAAATGTGATTATCTACTACGAGTAAAAAGGATGCTCATCAATCTTGTCTTGTTAGAAAATTGAAAATAATTTTAAAGTTGTGACGTCGGTCGATAAACCATCCATTACACCGAAATTATGACAGAATCTAAATAGAATTTTGCTGATTTTACGTCTGCCAAACCTACGAATATATTGGGTGTGTTGTGTTGTTTATCAAGTATGGAATGTGCGTGCAAGGAAATAAAAAATTTGGTAGGCTAGCGAAAGTTTGTTTACATGCACCCATCTGCTAACGTAAACAATAGTGCGGGCATTCTATGACGTATAAAGTGTAGTTTGGACTTTGGTGATGAGCATATGTGTGTGGAACCCGCATGGTTAGTATTTTTATACATAACAGACCGCTGACCTGCTCATGCTGGCTAATGTGCACCCGTCATTCACGGAAAATTTATTTTTGATTCAAAAAATTGTGAATTTCTAATAAGTTATTAGAGCATAAAAAAATATTGGTTATTATTTATTGGAACATAATTCCTGTTTCTGGAATCTACTGAGCACTTCAGACAAACATTAGTGTATCATGTAAAAGAAATGGCTTCTCCTATAATAAAATACGAAGCGAATATTCAAATAATTTGTTCATGTACTAGAACTATTAACATTTTAAAAAATTCAACACTATATAATTATACCTTCGATATTAACTTGCAGTTAAAAAAAGTATTATTGAAAACTATTAGGTACTATTAAACTTTGATTTTAATGGGAAAACGAGAAATGCTACTGAATTTTGGTTTTCCTATTAAAATCAAAGTCCAGTATTAATTGATTTCAATAATTTTTTTTTAAAATGCAGGTTAATGTCGGAAGTAACTATGTATGTCTATAGTGTTGAATTTTTTAAAATGATAACAAGTACAGTGTGTTCAAAAAAATTCCTAACTCGGAGTAGCCTATGAACAAAGAAACGTATGTCAATTTAAAAATATTTAATTAAATATCAATTTGACATGAGATATTATCAAAAATGTTATCTATACTCTGTTCCATTTAAGCCATTCAGCAGATGTGGCTCGCATCAGCGCTAGTTTTAAGTAGCCGAAATTACATTGGGTAAACTTGTCTCTTGTGTCCAATTTCAGCGAGTCAGACAGGGCAAAACTATTCCCTATGCTCTGCAATACTGAATGGCTTAAATGGAACAAGGTATAGAGAAATTAAAGTTTTTCTTTTTGAATCTTATTTTAGAAATGGAAACAAATTAGAAAACGGCGAATGTCAATATACTGTATCCTTCTTTATTGTTTTTTCTTCTTAAAATTACATTTCAAGATCAATTTTGACATCTTTACTTTTGAATTGAATAATGATCAGACTTACGTTTCTCTGTTCATAGCCTACTCCGAGTTAGGAATTTTATTGAATACAGTGTAGTTCTAGTACAGGAATAATTTATTTGAGTTTTCGCTACATATTCTAGTACAGAGTGGTACAATCAAGGAAGCATTATTAAGACACATTGAAATGAAATTGAAATATATTATTTTTCATGACCTGTGAGTAGTGATGGGTCAATTCCCGAAATTGAATGATGAGGAAAAATTCCCGGAACTTCTCAGGAATTTTTTTTTTTTTATTTCCCAAGTAATTTCAAATATTGAGTTGCACCACAATATTTGTTGTCGGAGTAAGAGTAGGTAACAGGCAGGCATAAGGCACAAACATGCAAAGCAAAAGAACAGTCATCAAGGTATAATATTCTCTAAAATAAAATTTAAAAAAAAAATTCGGGAAAAAAGTAAAGATATTGTTCCCCGCAAACCGTAATTGCAGGAATTTCCGGGAATATTCCCGGGAAAAAACAAAGTTCTCTGCGGGAATTTTTTAGGGGTGCACCACTACCTGTAAGGTGATCTCAGATATTTAATGCTAAAATAGAGTAAAACTACATTGATATTATAGGAATGGTATCCCGCTGGTAAGTTTTTTTCTTAATAATTCATACAATAAACGAAAGATTTGCTTAAAAAACTAATAAAGTAACGTTACAGTTTAAACAAGAGACTAAAAAAATCACCAACTACTTTTGCAGTAATTTTCTTCGAAAGTTGGAAAATTTAATATTTCGGTTGCATTTTCGTATTTATTATTATTATTTAATAAATAGTACATATTTTTCTTGAATATACTGTTCTTTTGATACGATAATTACATCAACAATATATTTTTTTTCTATTTCGATGTTCTTATGCGTCAATAAAAGCACTGCAAATACGTCGTTTAAGAGATCTATAAGCGCACTCTTTTGATACAATGTATTAATATGTGCAATCAGACAAAATTCACAACCACCACTACACACAATACATAAACTGTCAAAATGTATAATTTGAATTGTTAGCGGTAAGCGCTACCTACATAACTGACAAAAAAATCCAAGTCATATTTTTGATTTAGCATGTATAAAAATCTCATTGTAAAATTACCTCATTAGAAAAAATAATATAAAAAAATATGTTTCATATGGCCTTGCGGCTTGTTTTCCAAACTTGGACTCGTACGTTAACAGATTGCCTTATGATACTAGTTTTTTAATGTACTGTTATACAGAGTTATTAAAAATAACTGATTCATTTGGCAATACAGTTCTGGGGATCTTTTTATTCCACAGTTTATACAATACCACGTGAAGGCGGAAATACTATTTCACATGTTAATTGTACAATAAATACAAACAGGTTATGTCAGATTGTCAGGACAGGGGCTTGACAGCTAATAGGATTTTGAGTAATAGGGGTTCCACCATTTTTTTTATAATTTCATCTGAACGTATAAGTAAAACTAAGACTGTCGGTGAAAATCCGGTGAAAAATTCCTATTAATAAGCGATTTATAGTCCTCCGAAATTTGCAAATATAGATGTGACGTCACGTATCTAAGTATCTATTTTCTTCGTGGACCTAAATGTTCTTGAAATATATGCTATTTCTAAATTATATTTATAAAAAATAAATGAATATTATTATACTGTACAAGTTTAATGTAAAATATTTATATTCAAATAAAAACTGTTTGAGAATTGCACTATTGATAGCCACGCCTCCGCTATTTGAATTTCTCTATTTCCATTGGTAGTAGGCTCCGCCCCTAACTCGGTATTCGTTATATATTTATAGGTGGTCTTTGAGTCGCAAATCAAAATAATATATATGGATTTCATATGAGTGACGAGCTGCTAAAACAAAAACCCCCTTATTTCCGAAGTATTTTAATTATATTATTTTATTTCTTTATTAATATTCATTATTAAGCATCTATTTTCACTATTTTTTACTAATTTCTCTTAATTCGAATGAGCTGTAATCCCCTATTGAAATATTTCAAATAATATATTATTATTGGACTGTGGTTAATGTAAGAAATAAAAAGATTTGGGTAAGGGAAACAACGGCCATTTTAATAAAATGTACTGAAATTTAAATTTTCAAATATTTTTTTTTATTGCCAACTCAATCAGTTAATTTCGATCACTCTGTACTTACCCTAAACTATTAAAAATTAGAATATTTATTTTTATAATTTCCTTGGCTTGAGAGTATCATGATAGTACCATGTTGAGATGTGGAAGGAAGAAATGGCGAAGTATATTATTGTTGAAGGGAAATTTTGAACATATTTCAAATAAAATTCTAAAAAATATGTATCATGTGCCTTGTTCTCAATAATTCTAGTGTGATCCTCGTACCTACTATTATTAAAAAGGTCAAAGATTTAGTTTTGACAGAATAAAGGATGAAAGTTTTAGTATTGCGAATGAAGTAGAACTACTAAATTAAATAAGTATGACTCAATATGAAAAAATAAATTTTACGTATATAATTATAAATTTTGTAGCATTTTCACCAAGGCTTCGTAATTAATATCTTGTTGAGAAAATTGGTATGAAAATTTGTGTTTCTTTTCTGCATCCTAATTGCATAATTAAATAACAATTTAAGTAGTGTTTTACAAGTGGACGTCAATGTCAAAGCAAAGAGTACAATGTCCTTTCTCAATTAACAAACATAATGCTAGTTGCAGTCATGAAATCGAAAGTTTTATTTCATTCTTTCGTCTCACTTTCTGACTCTGTGAGTAGAAGATGCTAATTAAAACGTACCCACGTAATCTATTCACAAAGAGAAGAACTTTTCCCCATTTGATTTAGTATCAGATGATGAGATTAAAAAGAAAAGTATGTAATTGTGTATAATTAATAAGATACAGAAAAGAAACTGTTAGTAATAATTATGTAGTAAATTATTATAAAATATATAAGTATGAGTCATTATGCTATTAATATGTTGTTTAATATAGTTTTGAATGACTGGTTTTGTTTATATTATTTCTGTATTATAAAATATTTTTGAAAGTTATGTGTAATTGTGTAAACAATTAATTAATCTAAATCATTTGTGTATCATACACAGCATATAATATGATGGCGTGTAATATTGGCTATTACTACTCAAGGGGATGAATACTTGGAAAATTCTTTCTTTCTTTCTTGGGATTTATCGTCGAATGAATTGCAGGTGTTACTGTTCTAATTTTTATTTACTAACAGCATAATGCCCGTATTCATAAAAGTCAATATAACGCTTCGTAACAAAACGAACCGTAATAATTTAACATTCGTTAAATGTATCAGAGTATTCACAAAATTTAAAAACAAAATATAACGCTTCGTTTTGTAACAACAGATTTCAATAAAAAAATTATGTGTGAAAATTTCAAATTTGACACTTACATTTGTTTAAGTGCACAGGGTTTAACAAGATTTTGTACATTTTGCGGTTGTAAAGATGAATCATGTGAAGAAAATTACAAGGGAAAACATATTTGTGATGTGGACATTGATATTCTACCAGATTTAATAGAAGAAAATGTTAATAGACATGTGAAAACTGATTCAGAAAATATGAAACTGTAAAATGATGCCTGGAAAAAAAATCACACAAAAATTCAATGCTGAAAAATGTAAAGTTATGGTGATGTTTGGTAATAATATTGAAGAAGCAGATGATGATGATGATATCGATAAGAAAGATTACATTTTCCAGTAATTTAGTAATATCCTTAAATCATATTATAATTAAACGTATCTTATGACAATTGTAATAAATTAAAATGTACACTTGATATGCCAATGTCAAAATTACATGCATGGAATTTCAACAAATGATAAAATTCTTATTTAACGCGCCGTTATACGTATTACAGTCGAAATTCGAGTCGTTAAATATTACGATGGATTTTACGGTTGTTATGAATAACGAATGTTTATGAATAAAAAATTTGCTATATTACAGGCGTTTTGAATATAACGAAGCGTTACCCTTGTTACGGACTGTTATGAATACAGGCATACAGGGACGTTTCGGGCGTTAATTAGCCCATCATCAGCAAAACAAGTAGAGAGACATTAATGTAAACCAAAGAACAGCAAATTTGGTTTTACATTATATAAAAATAAAATTACAATTTTCGTTTCAATTCAAATCCAGTAGGAGAGCTTCTTCTGTCGCCGTGGAGAACGCTACGTTTCTTAAATCTTTCATGCTACGTTTTTCAATAGATACTGGATTTGAATTGATACGAAAACTGTAATTTTATTTTTATATAATGAAAACCAAATTTGCTGTTCTTTGGTTTACATTAATGTCTCTCTACTTGTTTTGCTGATAATGGGCTAATTAACGCCAGAAACGTTCCTATACTTATACTGTTAATAAATAAAAATTGGAACAGTAAGACCTACAATTCATTCGACGGTCAAGGGGATGAAATTTGCGACACGAGCGTAACCAAGTATTTTAATACAAATGGGGTCCTCCTTGGTCCTCCATTATTTTTTTTTATGAAACTCCCTCTAAATTAAATGCGATAGTTTAGTTTTAGAAAGTCTCAATGGGATCCTCCTCCAAAATAACAAATCAAAATATAGGCCATTTAGATTAAAACAAGACCTTAAAACTGTATGTTAAGAATGTAAGAATTATCAAAGTTTAAAAAAGTTATTGTTATTATTCGTTACTAGTTAGTTACTCTGTAAATCAATATTGTAAAACGATCTTTTTTTTTAGTTTTATTATCATTATCATATTGTTTTAAGGTCTGGTTTTAATATAAGTGGCCGATTTTCCAAATTTATTACTATGGCGGAAAAAATATTGGTATTACAAAAAATCCGTAGCAGTGGTTATGTATTATACTAGTATAGATAATCCCAGAGGTTATAAGTATAACGGAAATACCTTATATCGCTATACCGTTCCTGTATAGATTAGGAAAAACGACATTCGCAAATGGAACTTATCTCCTTTAACGGACAAGATAAAAAATGCATTCGTAATGACAAGTTTTGAAATTCATACAATGAAAGTAAAAACAAACGTGCCATGAGAATTTATTTTCATTAATAAAAGAGTGAAAGTAAAAATATAAAAATATTGTATTATTCGTATTCGTATTATTATTTGAAAAGAAAGCGAAGGAACGAATGAATGAATGAATGAAAATGAAAGCTAGACACATAAACAATAACATCTAAACGAAATTATGTATAATTCCGGAACAAATAAGAATTTCTGTAGTTATATTTCCGAAAAGAAATCGCACATAATAAAGAAATCTTTTATTATTATTTCTTAACCAATTTATCTTATAAGTTTCTAAGAAAAGTACAACAATAAAAAAAAGAACATCAATGTAAACAATGTTTTGTTTAATAATTGCTATACCATGTTCCTCTTCAATGGTGCGCAAAATATAGAACATCAACTTCTTTCTATAATAAAAATATATTGCTTTATACGAGCGTCAGGCTAAAATTATTGGCTCGTAGTATGATCACGGTTTTAACCAAAACGCTGTTTTAAGAAATGTCAAATTCAAATTATATATTTAATTTCGCCCTTATGTACAAAGAACAATTTTTTAAAAATATTTGTTTGAATACAAGTTATGTTCTGCTTCAAAATCTTATTTTTATAAATTTGATATTATTTATTATTGATATTAAACAATCAAATTTGACATTTTTTAAAACAACATTTTAGTTAAAACCGTGATCATATTACGAGCCATTGAGAATAAGACACATGGTGAACCATCTTTTAGAATTTAAATATGTTGAAAGATCAAAGTACCTAGTTCCCTTCAACAATAATACACACAGCCATTCTTTCCTTCCACTTCTTATAGCTCCCAACCAATCTTGTTTTGGACTGTGTCAAAGCTGTCAAATTAATGGAGGGTTATAGGGCGCGAGTGGACACGTGACTCGAGCAACCTTGAAGTGCTTGAAATCAGCTGAATTGTGTGCACGTGTCACCCCATTACAAGTTAACTTTTAAACTGCCATAACAGTCAAACTTATTGGGGGACTTAAAAACTGTCAAATTAATTTCGGGCTAATTTGAAGAATGTCAAAGCTGTCAAATTATACATCATGATTCGAAAATGCTGATTCCATTTTTTCATTTATAAAGATATTTAAAAAATGGTTAACTATAAGTTCTAACCACTATTCTTACTTTTGCAACCTAATTTCAAATGACAGCAGGTAATAATTGTTTAAAATGATGTGCAAATTTTGTTTTCCATTTCCTACCTAATTTTAATATTCTCAATAATTCTAGCGTAACCCTAGAATCTAAAATAGTGAAATGTACCTGGTTACCAATAATATAAATGGATTTTCCTAAAATTTATTTAAACAAAATTTCAATTTGTACATTGATAATATATTAAAAATTTCCTAATTTATATATGACATAGATAGAAATTTCATCGATTTGTTGATTTTACTTGAATTTTAATATTAAATTTTAATCTCTACAAAGCAACAAGCAACTATAATTTATATCACGTACATGCATAAATACAGTAGTATTGTTAGTTTTATTTGTATTTTAACGGTACAGATTAGCCCAGGGATCCATAGTCTATAATATATGTATGTACATGGCTAAGGCTAACAATGTCCTATGATAATCCAAAGATTCCCTTATCTAAAAATATGCAAGTTTTGTTATTTTTCAAGGATTTAAAAGTAGCACAAGTGCATTTTGAAGTTGTCGATAAGATTCTTTTGTAATACGAAAATATTTTTAAGATAATTTCACATATATTAACTAAAAACATGAATGTTATTCGTGGTTGAAAATTCACTGAATTGCAGTAATCTACGCAAAATACAATTAAAATTATCACTGAAATATAGAATTATTGTCGTTTCCTGTACATAAAAGTTAGAAGAATTTAAAAACGAATTCAACACTCCCATAAAATATAGGTGACAGATATTTATGATAAATTTATAAGTATACCTATATTAATTGTCTATATAATTAATTTATCTATTTTAAAATCATTTCCTTGTTTATAAATAGAATAAATTGTTAAGCGACTACTTCATTTCTAGTAAGGAACAAATATGATATTTTCCACATAATTATAATAATTAATTATAAATATAATTAAATTAATATATCGTCAAGGCTTATTACCCATTGCTAGGTGTGCCAATCTGCTTTTATTCGCTGATTTCGGTAATGATGATATAAAAAGGTCACAAGAAAGTCAGGGAAGCTATGGAAAACAAAATTCTAAATAGTTATTTATCTGTCAGATGAAATTAAAATTGAGAAAGTTAGAGTTTAGGACCGTTTTCATAATATGCGTTACCTTCACTGTAATACTTTAAATTAAAATTAAAGTTGTTTTCGTTTTCTTAATATAATTTTAGCACTTTAGTGAGCACTGTGGCATTACTCTGATTATAATAAAAATAGTCAAGTAATTTTAATTCAAGTCTTAGGCCCGGTTGCACCGTTGACACTTGAATTTTAAATGTTCCTTAATTTGGCAATATCATATCGAAACAAAACGTCAAATGAGTATTTGAATATTGCTGTCAAAATTTCAATTTACATTTTTTTATTTAAGCCTAAGCTTAAAATTTAAGTGTCAGCCTGATTATGAAAACTTCACTTATTTAATCAATTTTGTAAAATGTGAGAAAAATCTTTGACAACTTCAAAATACTTCCCGAAAGAAGTTACAAAAGCTTTTATTGGAGCTAAAATGTCTATTAATGCAAATTTTTATCGAGAATACAGGTATTTTAATGACTGCAATATTTTTGACGTTACATTTCACAGCCCAACTGGCAGTTGTTCGCGCCATTTTACTTATTAATTGCAGCGATAGAAAGAGATAGCCGCTAAATTGAAAAAGTCTATTAGAACTTAATAATTTTTTTGAAGTATCGTTGTCGGTAAACATGTGGAATTCACAAGAAACCCGCCAATATACAGTGTGAAACTTTTGATTATTTTTTTGGATTTATTTAAAATTTACGGGATACGGGATAAAGGTTTTCGTCTGCAGAATAGATTGATTCTGCAATTCATGATTATTTTGAAAGTATTCAGCATTCCAAAAGAAGACAAGTTTTGGGCTATCAAGAAGTTTTAACACATATCATAAATAACTATTATACTCTAAATACTAAGCCTGTTTACCGGTATGACATGATAGTTAATAAATTTATAAAAATATAGTAAAATCTTCGTTTCCATCCCAATTTTCATTATAACTCTGTTTACAATAAAACGGAAATAAATGATACCTATATATCGTCATTACCGAAATATATTAAAAAGATTGGAGCGCTCAACAATGCCCAAAAAAGAATGATACATTTATTGACAATACTAATTGTTTCCTATAATTAACTTGGCAATGTTTAGATTTTCCGTATGTTGAAAGTAACTCGTATATTATAGTGGTCAGTGACTGCAGTGGAAGGGATAGACGACATGTGTTCTAGTCAAGCAAGCCAATTCAGTTTTCAAAGACGTACTGCTGCGCTCGCTACTTTATGACGTTCTTATACGTAATATAATGTGTAACAAGACTAAAATAAAACTCAAATAAATACATTGGACACCAGTTGCCAATAAGAATAACACAGAAGCAGAAAACTAAACATTAAAATATATATTATGTTGTGATTTGCTAGGTTATGTGATGTGATTGTTGTAATCAACATAAATTGAAACTATGTGTTTATTTTAAACGTTTTTGTGATATTTTCTATCAAATATTGTATTCTACACAAAATAATTTCTTCGTAAGCATGTAATTCAAGATCTCAGTGGACTTTGAATATACAGAATTGCAATTTCAATTAGTTTAGTAGTGTAAAACATTCCAACAATGAATTGTACGCGTTATAATCAATTAGTTTGAAAAAATCCGTACAGTGATTTAGTGTATTGTTAAAATAATAACTGATGATGATTGAACAACAGTTAGTGAGTTTATATTCTAATATGCACGGACGAAATAGAGACCATTCTTGGGATTTTGGGTCTATGTCGTGTATTCCGCTGCATTTTTCGGCCCATGGGCTGTTTGGAAGGCGGCTTCGTAGATGGGGATCTACTGGGTCTTGGGTAAGAAGATATATCTTGTTTTTTTTGCCCTTTATTGGGTATTCTTCTCAATGCGCTGATTCCAATATTTCAAATTTTGAAGCCGCTGGTCGATGTCTCTTTTCGCCCGCAAAGTTTAACTCAAAAAATACCCATTTTTGTATTTGGACAACAACTCAAAAATGGGTGGAGTTACGAATTTGGCAATACCACCATTCAGTTCTACGGGCAAAACTACATACATATACCAATATTAATATTCAAAAATTTTTGAACAGTAGATACAATCTCTAGCATAAAATAACTGAAATGACCAAAAATCACAAAAAAAATCTAATGCGATTTTTTCAGATTGGGCCGTTTTCAATCTTTTATTTATAAAAATTGAACCAGTTGGCAAAAAATTATAAAAATTGGTATACTTATGTAATTTTGTCCATAGAATCATTTGGTGATATTGTCAAATCTGTTCTGGATATAGACCCATTTTTGAGTTACAGCCCAAAAATAGATTTTTTGGGTCTAATTTTGAATGTAAATATCTCGAGAATGAAAAGAGATATCGACATTCGGTTTCAAAATTTGAAATCGGTGCGTTGGGAAGAAATTAGAAATGAAAAAATTGGATTTTTGAATTATTTGAACTTTTCGTCGAAATATGGAAAGTCAAAAATGGGTAGAGGTACGGGCTTGGTGAATCCACAATCTATTTCTCAGCCAAAATTACATACATGTAGTAATTTTTAGAATTTTTAAATAGCAATTTTATTATTTATAAAGAAAAGTTTGAAAATATTAATTTTAAAAAAATACGTTTTAAAGGGTATAGGTCATTTTAAGTAGTATGATAAAATGGTTAGAAATACAGACACTGACATATCAGCATTATATTTTACAGATAAAATTACATAAGTATACCCTCGAGTATACCAATTTTTAGAAGTTTTTTATAACTCAATCAATAATTGTTAGAGACAAAAGTTTGAAAATATTTATTTAAAAATCTGATGTGGCCAGCACATAACCTCTCGCCAGATATTTTTTACCTGGTTGTAAGCATAAAACTAAAAATATTTTTAAATAAAAATACATATTCATGTCTCTCTACAAAATAATATATATTTGACAGTGGCATGGTGGCATACAAATATTTTTGACAGTGACATTTATGTCTCAATTACAAACATTTGAATTTCTTGCCTTGAAGTAGTTTGATCTGAGATTTTTACATCAAATTATTTTATATGCATTTCTTTATCTCTAAAACTATAGAAGATATAATAATGAATTTATATTTATCGAATAAAGAATTTAACGTTCTTTAATATAAGTACTTACATAAATTTTCGATAAATAATATTTAGATGATTTTTTTCTTGTAACTACTACTTCCGGTTGTCCAATTGTTACCAAAACTTAATCAACTCTTCCCATTATTGTTAGATTGAGGAATCCGTAGTTAAAAATGTCTTAAGTCTTATGTATTTGAGAAATCGTGGATCCAACATCCACACACACGGACATCATCGTAAAAATGTTATAATCGGATTCTAGGGACCTTAAAACGTGCTTATTCACTAAAATCTGGATATGCGATTTTTAGCATGAATCCAATACCTCTCTTAGCGAGAGGTAAAAATGCATTTTTGAATGTTTTTCAATAAAAAATACTACTACTATTAAATTATTTCTATATTATGTAGTATTTGAACCCACATACTGTCACCATAAACGCTTGTGCAAACAACTAAGTCAACAGTTCTACTACCCGTATTCTTTGTAAAATTCGTTAGAAATTATGAAAAAATTTCGATTAAAATGCGTTACACGTTACATTATCCTGACTACGTGCATTTTAAAGATTCTGTTTTATTTACATTACTAGGCCAGTATTTGCTGTTTATATCATATCGTATCGTATGTTGTAACAGCTTTAAGTTTTGTATATACAATAGACAGACTATAAGATACGCCTGTTTATTTTAGAAAGTTTTGGAATTCAAATTATGTGTAAATTTGTAAATTTTCGACAAATTAACTAATCAAACATCCCTTTGCTACATAGCGGAATTACACCAATTTAAAATGATTTAATATCCCAAAATCCTGTTTCTGAAATAAGCCATTCGAGAAAAATTCCACTATGGAATCGGAAGGGGGGGAACTTGCCGAGCGACTACAATAGGAATGATAGCTGTCTGTAATTATGTGTATACAGTAGGAATATCCTGGTACATTTTTTTAAAGATGTCTGATGAAGGAATTAACAAGTTGGCATTCATTTATCTCTTATATTTGCATTGACAAGAAGGGCGCACAAGAAGGGCGGATATAACACGCTTGTCTTTCAAAAAATTATAATATTTTGACTCAGTTACAAGTGACAAGTATTAAAACAATGCTTGTTGACAATACTGTCGCTCCAACATAAGTTCATTATCTTATGTTGCCCCATAAATTCGAGGATGACTTTGATCAGACATCTTTAAAAAAAAATACTTTATTCTTAATGGTGTATTCCAAGATTTTTTAATGCAACTTCTAAACTTAAAGTGATTTGTAGTTTTAGAAAGTCTTTATTGTTATTCGTTAAGCCATAATATTTTTTTAAATATTCTGTGACGTAGAGTGTGGAATAACAAATTGATCTTTTTCAATACTTATAAAAATAGATGAATATGTTAAAATAACTCTTGTGGTCAATAATTGGAATTATGCGTGGATAATAAGACTATTTAATAACATAATTAATAAAAAAAAAAAACTACGTATATTGTGGTTCAACCAAGGTTTGAGTACCACCCACAGCCTATATCATTCAACATATCTTTCACTTTCATACCAACGCATAGCGCCTGGCGTAGTGGTATCATTAATGTAAATTTGTTATTTGTTTTACATCTGTTGTTTTATTGTTAGTTTTTGAATTCATGTATTTGAAAATATATTCCGCATTTAAAAAAGGCGATAGCAGAAAGCTTGAAAGTAGTGATAATTTATAACCCATGTTTTAATTTGTGACTACTGTTCTATATCATTTCAAAATAATCAAAAACAATTGATACATGTAAACATCAGCAATTTATTATCAATTTTGTGACAATTTCTCTCTTTCCAGAGTCCAATGGGTTTGGTAGATACCGACCAACAACTCCCAGGGGGAGTCGACATGCGCTACTCTGTTGTCAACGTAGCTGACGACTACACAAAACGAAAAAACGTCCTTCGAATATCAGCTGCTTACCCTTATCGCACCGAACTACTTCTCCAAGCCGACAGCCCGGTCGAAATGGCGGACTGGGTTCGAACTTTACAAGAACAAACAGGCGCGTCAACCGAAGAAGAAAAACACGAATGTATGAGCGAAAACAAGCAAGCCGTTCCCCAACAAACTCCAGCGAACACAAGCGTTCAGGTACAAGGAACAGCGAGATTATCACCTCAACCGACGAACAAATCGAAATTATCGACGTTTAGGAATCGATCACCAACGGGGCAAAGCCCCAAATCGAAAACATGGAGGGGGAGAGTTGTCAAACAATTCAAAAAATTAAATCAAGGGTCTGGAAGTCCGAATTCTCCTACTACTCCTGAAAAACTTACATTTGGTGTCCCGTTAGAGAGTTGTCAAAGAAGTATTAATAATGAATTTGTGCCTAGATTTGTTGAAATGTGTACAGAAATTATTGAAGAACGAGGTTTAGAAACGATAGGAATTTATAGAGTACCTGGAAATAACGCAGCTGTATCTACTTTAACAGAAGAATTAAATAAAGGTATCAACTTGGCCTTACAAGATGTCAGATCTAGTGACACAAATGTAGTATCAAGCTTGTTAAAATCATTTTTCCGAAAACTACCAGACTCATTATTAACTTCAGAATTATACCCACATTTCATCGAAGCAGATAAACTCGACAATCCTAAATTACGGCTTCATGAAATCAAAAAACTACTAACCGAACTACCTGATCATCAATACGCAACTTTAAAACATCTAATCCTCCATCTTAAAAAAGTTGTCGACAACTCCGAAATCAACAAAATGGAAGCCAGGAACCTCGCGATAGTTTTCGGTCCAACTCTAGTGCGAAACGTAGAAGACAACAATATGGTGGCTATGGTGACTGATATGTCGCATCAGTGTCGAATAGTGGAATCGTTGTTATTGTACGCGGAGTGGTTCTTCAATGACGATGAGGCGGAAGTGTTGATACAACCGAATATACCGTCGGATGTGACGTCAGTGGAAATGGATAATACCAGCGCAACGGTTAATAATTCGTTATTGTTGGGCAATATTAGCAAAATCGAAGGTAAGAAAGAAATCTTATGTTAAATTTTAAGAAGTGTATTACTATTAGAGATTCAGATTAACTTTTCCCGCCGTTATAGTCCTGTTCTGACGTCACCACTGGGATGGGGATGTACGAGCTGTCAATCTGTTACTGATGTTGTATTTTACACTTTTTAGAAAAATTTAAAAACATTAAACTTGTGTTAGAATATTTTACATTATTTAAATGGCCTGCAAACTCCAGAAAATTTGTATGAAAGGAAGGAAATAATATATTCTGGGCATATTTTTAATTCAAAATTTAGCCACCAGATAGAGTTTAACTTGAATCCCGAATAATAGGTCTGTTCATTTGTCTTGTTCTAGCTGCACAAACTTGTAATTTTGTGAAAAATATGTTCGTTTGTGTGTTTTAAGTTTGTTGTCGTGCATATTGCACTAACTTGCCAGAACTGTACTACCTCCCGAGCTAGTTCACTTAGTGCAGTTTACGTCACAGTAATTTGACAAACAGGCCGTTATGAACTTGTAATTGGCATTATAATTTTTCCAGACATCGGAATCTATTTTAAATATTATCAAAAGAAATGATTTGTTGTAAGAGATGAACATGAAAAATTCCTTTCCAATGAAAACTATTATTTTTGGTAGTTAACCTATAATCTGCATTAACTTGTCTAATTTGTGTTCAATCGTATTTAGAAAATAAGTGTGCACTATTTTGTACTAAACTGCATTAATAACGAATTCTCAGTACATGTTGTACAAGTTAATGTAATACAAACGAACATACCTAATATAAATTCATCGTGACTGCAGATATGGGAACCGGAATTTTGTGCTTTAGGTTAGGGTATTTTATTTGGGTATGTTATTAGAGAAATAGGGTTCTCCACCATAATAAAAACTGAGTAAAATATTAGTTATATTGAAAGTAGATAAGAACAAATCATGATTGAGATAAAAAATGTTTTTAATTTTAATTGTTAGTTTTTAAAATATTTGAGATTATAAGCATCTATACATCTACGTCATAACTATTGCTATCGTTCTCGCGTAGCCTACTATAGAAACTGGTGCGAGAAAGATAGCTTTAGGTTTCGTTAAAAATCAAATGCAGTTGAACTAAACACAATTATGACTTTTGAATACTACGAATTGCTTCAAAATTAAACGAACTTTCATTTTAAATAATTAAAAAATTAGAATGGACGACCCTATTGTCGAACTCTTCATTTTATAATTTAGTGCAAATAATATAATAGACCTTTTCAATTTAAAGAGATAGAAGATATGTGCAATGGGGATCTGCGCATAGTAAGAACAACAGAGATCTATGGCGTACGTTTCTATAAAAATTTAGACGTAAAATGTGAGAAAATATTTTGACAACTTTAAAAAACTTTCCGAAAGAAGTTACAAAAGCTGGAGCTAAAATGACTATCGATGCAAATTTTCACCGTTGACAGCCCAACTGGCAATTGTTTGCGCCATTTTACTTACTATTTGCAGCGATAGAATGAGATAGCCGTCAAATTGACAAGATCTATTGTGGTGCATGTAAGCGCATAAAGAGAGCAATTATTAACATTTAGCAGTCAGTACATTATCTAATTTTTAATGAAATTGTTACAAATTAAAAATAATCGGATATGACATAGATCTGCATACAGCGCAATCTACTCGTATAAGTTGAACAAGGAAACATTCTTGCAACGGTATCGTCCTCTATTTTTTTTTTTTTTTTTTTTGTAAAACTTCATCTAAATTGGAAGCGGGCTGTAATTCAAAAAAGTCAATTGTTATTCATTAAGCCGTTTTATTTACTATTTTATTTTATGACAGAAATATTCAGGATGTTTTACAATTTCGAATAAAAATTTTAACACGTTCGCGCCGACGTGTTCCTCCGGTGGTATACGATGTACTTTGGTCAGGGCCGGCGTGTGCCACCGGTGATACACGTCGTAAATTTTTGAAAGAATTTATAATAAGTTGTAATTTTAATTGTGTATAATTTGTAATGTGTTAAATTTAAGAGTCTACAATATTAACTTTAAAGTCGGTTTTCTATAACTACGTTTTTCAAAGAATTATAATGATTTTTGTAATGTTTAGCGCATTACAAGAAAAGTGACAAAATCAATTACGGCTGAGATGAAAGACCTGTAAATATCACTACGGCGCGAACGTGATAAGGGCATATAGTACTTACCAAAATGAGTAAGAAAAGCTTAATCAACAGGGGTCCAATCTTCAATAGTTTTTGAGATATAAAAGACTTTTTGTTTATCTTTCAGAGGTCATCTTAGTTGTGCTTTTGTTCTTCAAAAAATCAAATAATTGTAATTGTACTAAGATAAATGTTGTAGCGATCTTAATCAATATTTCATTTTCAAATAACTTCTTAATTATTATAAATTAAGAAAAATGTTTCATACGAAATTTTATTGTATATTTTTATCTCGATTTTTATAGTCTATTTACTGGTATAGACAAAATTTTATTCGGTCGCTATCTTTGATAGTTTTTCTTCGATTCTAATGCAAAATGGCTACTTTTTTGGAAACAGTTCAAGATCGGACCTATGGTGATTAAGCTTTTTTACTCATTTTGGTCAGCATTACATGCCCTTAAAGTTTGTCCACGAACCTAACCTAACGAACAAAAGTCACGCTCGGAAAACTCGGGCCAAGTTTTGTGCGTTAGGTCAGGTTATTTTTATATTTACGGCAGAAATTACCAATAATCCGTTGAAAGCTAATTCACCAACTTAATATTTGAATCAAGGAATTATGGTCAACAGAATCACAGTTTTGTGTTGGTTTTAGATAGTTAATGGTGAATTGGATTGATTCAGATTCAGCGTTGATTTGTAGATCAACTTATGATTAAGGAATGGCGAATTCAGCTATTAATCAAATATACCATTTCTGTCGTCACAAATGAGACGTCATAACTGAAATCGGAATCAGATTGCAGTCCCTTGGTCAGAACGCAAGGCACACCCTTAGATGAATAATGGTCACCAACTTTTATTTTTGACGTAAAAACAAATAAATAACATAATCAGCATTAAAAACTCGATTACTGATAACTTTTTTGAAATGTTGGTGGTCCCTATCATACAGTTTTAAGGTCTAATTTTAATATTTTATTTTAATTTCAGTGGATTATTTAATTTTTCAGGTAAGACTGAATCATCGCGCGAGAAAAAAGACATAATGTCGTCGATCATCTCCGCAGCGAATAAAAAAATACAAAGAAAATCTCGCAAAACAGCAGCTGATACCACAACCAAAGAAGAAGTTACGACGCCTACCAGCGATTCCAAAGAAACTATAGTTCCTTTACTTCCTTCCGCCGATCAGAAACAGGTAAATTTTCTTATATTTTCTTCGTATTTCTCTCTCCTCTACAGCTTTCAAGGCTCTGCCAAACCAACGCGATAGTGAAACTTTTGCTTTTCCAAATTGTCATCGACTAAAACTACACAGCGACAGTGATAGTCTTCACACTGACGCGAAGATATTGAGAAACCCTCCGCGAAACTGCAGCGATTTGTTTACCATCGCTATATGCACGGTTTTTGTTGCCATCGCTGGTTATTCGCTAGTGATTTCATTAATGACATTTACAAAAAAATACATGGAAATGTCAACAAAATACTCAATTTGTGTTCATTTTTGTCATATAAATATAAAACTGTTGTTTATCTTGTCGAAATTGTGACATCAATGTATGAAATTCTTCGAAATTGGGCTTTCAAAATAAGAATACACTACTAGCGGCAGAATTCTGAACTAAACGTAAGGGTCATAATTGTTTACATTTGTAACATTTACCTTTGTTGATTGAAAGATTTTCACATATACAAAATACTATTAAAATAAGAGGTAAGTTATTATTTCAATCAAAATTAAAAAATATTAGGCCCACTTTTACAATTGATGGATAAGCTATGGTATAGCTATCGCAGGTATAACTTTATCCTAGTAATTATACCTTCGATAAACAAGACTGTCTTTTACAATGCATTTTTATATATCAGATATACCAAGAATTACTTTAAATCACTTTAGGTTTGTACTGACACAATAAAATTATCTTCTTGTTAGATTATTTTTCTTCAATACTGTTATTATTTCTACCTTCTAATTTGTATTTTTCACGATGTTAGATGATATAAATGATATTTTTGATTCTGACAGTGATGATGAAATACTTGATTGACATCTGTCAAACGTATGTATAACAACACATCGTTTGTGTTTACGTGATATCCATAAGAACAAGGGATAAAATTATCCGAGGATTATACGACCGATTTCCATGGGGTTAGAAATACTGGTGTTTATTCTATCTGTGGTTTATCCGAGGTTTGTAAAATAACAATTTTCAATTTTATACCTGGTATAGCGTTATACGAGGTTTTTATAATGATTGTAAAAGTGGCCCTTAGAAGAAATTCCATCAAGTATTGTAGGTTTATGTCATTTCATTGTAGAATTTTTACTGTAAAAACTACTTAAAATAATTGTTTCATTTTAAAGAAACAATAAACAAAACTACTAAAAATAAGAAAACATGTGCCGTTTATGGCTGTAAAACAACGGCACACAAAAATAGGAAACTAAGATTTCATCTTTTTCCTAAAATTAATATATAAAAAAGTAATATCAACTAAACTAAGATGCTGTTAACCTACAACTACTTACTAATTATCCTTATAAAATATTAATAAAACTATCACTAAAACTACAACTACGGGAAACTTTAAACTAAACTCTACCGAAATTAATAAAAAAAACCCTGAACTAAAATACAAAATAACTCAAGAATCTAAGAAAATTACTTTGACAGCAGTGCTACTGTCTGAAAGCCAGTGAAGAGTGTACCTTTGCCCATGAGTTTGACGTTTGTTGTCAGCGCCATCTCTTGATAATTTGGAAGCCCAATATGTTTTAAAGCGATATACATATGTCTAACGCATGTCTAAAGTCTCAAGCAATCAATAAAAGTGCCTCTTTATCGTCTGATGTGGAGTACATTGTCGCAAATCCTAACCGAGAACTGACGCTTTGGTGGGGCTACAGACACGCGTATTTCGATGCCGCAATGAACGCGAAATTGTCGCCGTCGCTACCACTGCGAATTTTTTGCGTTGGTTAGGGAAAGCGTTTAAAGTCCGCAAATGTTTGAAAGACCTATAAAGACTATAAAATTCTTTTCAGCCATCTTTGGAATCGGAAGAATCGTCAGGTTCCGACAATATAGTCCCCGAAGATCCTCTACTAATGACATATCCACAATTAGAAGCGAAAACCAATGAAAGGGTGGAAAAATTCCGACAAGAAACGATGGCGATGCTTCAACAGAAAAGAAGAAGTGACAATACGAGAACTTTCACGAAACCGTACCTACAAAATGGCGAGCAGACAGAAAACGACAATCCAAGTAAGTTTAGAGGTTATGTTTTTGTTTTTCTCGCGATTTTTTCGTTGCACTTTTATTTGCGCGTAGCTTACTTTAGCCTAATTTAGTGCTTAATGCTTAGCTTGTGCTTGATAACTATTAACAAGAAGATGTATAAAGTGAAAGGTAGGTGCTTGAAATAATAAACTAATAAATAATTATAGGTGGCTATGAAACGAAATAAAAATCGTTATTTTTGTAACAAGTGCGGGAAATTAGTGATTCAGTAACGGATTTGTCGTTTTATTAATCGCGGCTAGATTGTCAAATAAAATTTTTGTTTTAATTATTTGTCGCACAAGTGAGAGATTAGGCTATTTCCCGCACTCATTCTAGTTTGAGAATACTTATTTCCCGCACAATTATAGAAAAAAAAATTGACCCGGGAAAATGTGAAAAAATTATTTATTTGAAAACTGATGTCTGCTCAGACATCTACTACCGGCTTATATGTAAGTCAAAATTCAAAATATGAATTATTTAATCAAAATCAAGCCCTGTTCATTTATTCGTCACATGGATTGAGGACACTGACTGCTCTACAATATCAACATTTGGCTCGCAACTAAAAGAAAAAGAATTCAAATATCGATCGTTTCAATGGCCAGCCTGCCCGTAAATAATACAGTTTCTATCGCATGTTTTTCCTCATTTTCATTTCATTTCTGTTTCCTTTTCATATTTAGAAAGTTTATTTGTAATTCAAAACAGTTACTTTCGATTTTTTAATGCCAGATATGGTTTGTTACAAGTTACAACTACTGTTAATTAATAATATGTGCGTTGTACTGTTTATTTATGTTTCATGTTTGAATTATTTATTATTTCTGAAAATCATAAAACAGATTTTATTTTATTATCAAGTTTCTTTTGTTGTGTGGTGTGATAGATTTCGTTTGCTTTTTGTTTATGTTTGACGTACATTCTAAAAACAGTCCAGCATAAAAAGTAAATTTGCTAGACACATTTTGAAAATAATTTACAATTATTATTGAAGCTGGTTCTGTAATTTATTTGTAATTTTGTTGTACATTGTTTGGTATTTGTATTTATGCCATATTTAAACAAGGCCGACCAACACTCATATATAACTATTAAAAATTAAAATTTGTATGCAGTTACGTACTTTACCCCTTTTGTTTGGTGTAGCAGTTTTACTTTATCACTCCAAAATTCAAAATGTTTTTAATGCCCGCACACAAATATTATAACTTACTTAAAATAGGGGTTTCCAACCTACAAAATGTTTTGCGACCTTGTGCAGTCTGTCCCGTGCTGTGGGTACAAAATTATAACGTCACAACATCAGACTCAGAATTTTTATAAAGAAAATCATTATCATGAATACATGAATAATAAATATTAAGTAAATTTTTCATTTATGAAAAAATAATACATTTTTTTTTTTGTATGACCCCTTTATTTTTTAAATCCGTAGACTGGGAAACTCTTAGGGCTGGTTGTACAATTACAGTTTAAACTGCAGTTTAAAATATCGGCAGTTTAAAGTTAAACTAAGTTTACCTGTAGTTTAAACGGTCGATCACGAGCGTTTATCAAAAATGCAGTGGTTTAAAGTAGGTATAAACAGTAAACCGTTGATGTACAACAAGATTTTTGCGCGTTTACGTGGTTTTGCAATAAACAAAGTTTAAACTGTGATTATTACAAAACCATAGTAACGCGCAAAAATCTTGTACATCAACGGTTTATACTTAGTTTAAACCACTGCACATTTGTTAAGCGCTCGTGATCGACCGTTTAAACTACAGGTAAACTTAGTTTAACTTTAAACTGCCGATATTTTAAGCTGCAGTTTAAACTTGTACAACTGGCTCTTATTCTATACCAAACACAACTATAAACTATATTCTGTTTGAAATAGCGAAAGAATTTTGACAGATAGATTCTTGTGAATCTATTATTTCCCATTATTTATTCTCTTTCGGTTTTGTGCAATTGACGCTTCTTTTTAAACATCGTTTTGGTGTAAAACTAATTCCTAAACCATGCCCCAATTAATCGTTAAAATTCTTTCGCTATTTCAAATATGATATAAATATCAGTTTTCATTCTATAACGAACTAGGTATATATTTGTTTTATAGTATGTTTCAAGATATAGTAGAGTGACACAAAGATGACGATTTATTTATTCTAATGGGCTACTTGCGTGCCATTTTTTATTTATTATTTTTAAAGTGCCGTTAAAAACTTGCTACCCATATTTTTTCTTTTGACAAAATTTTCATTAATTTGCCGTCAAGCCATAGCATCGATACGTCCCATAGCAACGACATGAATTACTGTCAAATTCAAATTAAAACTCGCACGCCATCTACAGGTTACATTCATAAATATGTTTTCCTTTTCCAGTTCAAAATAGTCACAAAAAATGTTATTCCTAATTTGCTAAAAAAAATATATATAATTTCTTTTAAATCAAATTTATATTTTTACAGACGTTTCAACATATAGATATCGGATTTTCAGTACTGCGCAAGTAGCCCATTATCCAGTAATATTTCATTTTGAATTTGTAGTTTTTGTAAGTAATTTTAAAGAATTAATGCGAAAAATATGAAAGTCTGATCTTATTTTTCGACGAAAAAATTACCATCCCCTCGGTCGGCCTTGTTTTTGTCATTCGCCATTGTATCTCTTCCCCGTTGTCGTTCGTTCCGTCTGTAGTGTATGTTTGTGGTGGTGGTATGTAGATGCGGTGGTGGCACCTCCGCGGCGCCGCAAGGGGGCCCTGCAGCCGCCGCCCCCGCCTCTGCCCCTGCACCGGCAGCCCTGACATAGACTCACACCCCCACACAGGTATACGCTAGCTGCCAAAATGCCTACTGCCTGCCAAGCCAAAACAGTAACACTACGCTTACATACTCGCACTCTCTCTCTTTCTTACTCTACTCTCTCTCTTTTGACTCTTATATCACTCTAGCACTCTTATTTTATAATATGGGTTATGTTGGTTGATGTGTTGGTTTAACTTAACGTATGCTGAAATCACCAAAATGAATGAAAAATTTGTCAGTAATTATTTAAATATTTACAAATAACAATTATAGAAAAAATAATTAACGCATCTTTTAATTTGAAGTACTTTTCCTCCAAAATCTATAAACGATTGATAGAGATAAATCAGTACTAGTCAACTTCGCGCTAATAATTTTTCATCAGTTTTTTATACTACCAGCTACATGTGTTGTAAGAGATTTCAATTTAAAAATATCTAATAGTGTTTTCCATTTATGTATTTAGTTTTGCACTTAGTGCAACTAATGTCGTCATGACCAGCACCAGTTCTTGTTACAACACATGTGTAGTGCATTTTAAAAGAAACAAGCAAGTTTGTTAGCTTTCACTGTCAAATAGCAAGGTTATGTACAATCGAAATCCGCAACTGTTTATTTGTATTACAAACGTACGTTTCCAATAATGGGGATTTCCACCGTAATCAAAATAGTGAAAAATAGCACTATTACAGTAAAATATATTATAAAACATTTATGAAAACATTAACTGAATGGTAAAATATGTTTCCATTTTTTTTTTTACATGAATGAAAACATTATTGGCAACGAAAATGACCGATAGAGGTAGCACCGATTTTAGAAAATGGCCAGCGAGAAAAGTAATTGTCAAAGCAAATAAAGTATATTTTAAAATATAAATTGATTTGAAGTGCAGTATTGTTTAAAAGGCAGTATGAGAACCGTAAACACAACAGTTTGATTACTTTTTTGGCAAGTTCATAATTTTGCCACCAGGTGGCTACGAGTTTATTTACTTCGCCAATAGGGCGCGAGCAGACACGTGACTCGAGCGTCTTTGACGTACTTGGAATCAGCTGATTTGTGTGCGCATGTCATTTTGACAACAACAATGTCACTTTGACAAGACCAATATTTTGACTTATTTTGATTTTGAATTGCTAAAATATTATTATACAATTTTCAAGCAGTAAAACACATGAAATTAAAAATAATAACTTTTCAACAGTTCAAAATTAAAATAAGTCAAAACATTGGTCTTGTCAAAGTGACATTCTTCTTGTCAAAATGACAAGCGCACACAAATCAGCTGATTTCGAGCACTTCAAGGTCGCTCGAGTCACGTGTCTGCTCGCGCCCTATTACTGCGTTTGAAACGCTGCTAGCCAATGACGTTACGTGTCGGCTCGATTTTTCAGTTTCTATGTTATCTGTCAATGCGATGGGAGTAATTTATAGTATTCGATTTTACCTACATACATCAAATAAATTCAATATCTTCCTATGCAATAATAGATGGCAGCACATTCAAATCGCAACATTATAATTTAAGAAATATTGAAGGTTAATAGTAGTTATTATAAACAAATTAAAGTTGAAATTGTGAATACAATACAATTATTATTGTTTGCCGTATACTTATTCCTTTGAGAATTATATATTTTATGTATAAAAAAAATTTCGTTGTCTTGTAATTTATTATTATTATTAATATAAAATTATATCTATGACTAGTAGTATTTACAGCTATGACTAAACTAACAAATTCACTTGTTTTTTACTAGTCATGACTGGTAGTATATTATTTACTCTTAATTCGTTTTTTTCTTAGTCATACCAATGTATTTTTTCAATAGTAGCCATGGTAAGAGTGACTAAATTTTTTAGTAAATACTACCAGTCATATGTTGAAGTGTTAAGGCTCAAAGAACAAACACATGTCAAGTGGCATAATTGACACTAGAGGAGAGTAATCCTATTTAACGCGGAGATACAGACATTTATTTATTTTTACGTGGTGGTATTGTCAATTTTTTAATCTAATTAATTGCAAATTTCTTTATTTTTGTTCTTTTAAGGTTCATAGTTCAAAGTATAAAACATTATTTTTAATGATATAATAATAGTTATTAATAATAATATTATTAAATGAAATCAAAATCTAAGATGAGAAGAGTGTTAGTACAACATCAATTGACAGATAACGCCACTAGAGTCCACTATCCTGCACAATCTATTGAGCATTGGCTACATAGCCGGCCTAAAACGCGCTGCCTGGTGGTAAAAATTGGCCGTTTAAACGAGCTACAAATAATTCTGTTTTCATTATATTTTTTTGCAGAAAAACTGTTATAAGAAAAATCTTTTATTTATTCTAATACATATAACTTTTCATGAAGAATAACAAAAAATTGGAAAGTAGTAGAAACCCCCATTATTCTATTATTAATATTAGTAATTTACGTAACAAGACCCGAGAGTGATACTTTACTGGTGAGCAAGTATATTGCTTGTGAGCCCAGTAAATACACTCAGGTCATGTTGGCTGCAAAATTTTTTTAGCGGTCCTGAAAAAAAATAATTTAGATATGCATTATTTTATATTATTTCATACTGTCCACCATGTACGTTGCTAATTTGAGTCCGGGAAATGGCTCATTACAGTACCGGGACCGGGAAGTGTTGCCTGGAAACATTTCCCGGACTGTTTACGAGTATTTTTAACAAAAAGAAACGTAAAACTTAATTTCTATCAAATTTATTTTACATAACACAATTTGAAACTTATGAACGATCAATATGGTACAATTATAATTTTCACCTATTCTAAAAGTTCGCATGCCCCATCGGTAGTTAGAGCTACCGTGGTGGTACGTCGATAGAGCCTAGAGCACCGTAATAACCGGTACAGTTTTTCGACAACTTGGTGGGAACAAGCTTCACCGTAGCCTCGCCACATTATGTAGAATTTCACCAAAAGAATAATTTAAATTTTTAAAACACGTAGACAGTATGAAATAAAATGTTGTACGTCATTCAGTCGTGAAGTAGTATTACTGTACTCATTTCGAAATTCCTGACTCGGCTCCTTAGGCGCCTCGTCCGTAAACTTCTCATTCGTACCGTAATAACCCACTTCCCAGCCTTATCACGTAAATAACTATTTATTGCGGAGAAATAATAAATAAATAAATAAATAAACAACTGATCGCCATGGACACATTCATCGTAAATTAATTTTCAGATCCCTTAAATACTCCGTTTGCTGAAACGAGAGAATGTGGAACTAATACTTGTACAGAGACAAGTCATTCTATTGGTCAAAATAGGATAATTTTGGTGCCGAACCAAAAGAATGACTTGTTTCTGTTTCTAGAATTAGTTCCACATTCTCTCATTTCAGCGAAGTATAGGCAATTTTTCGAGTTAGCTCAGTAAAGAAGAATTTTCCAGTCAAAAAAGTGATCAGAAACATCCCATTTTCTGGACGATCGCGAAAGAACACTTTTTACAACTCAAAATATATGAATTTGACAAACTGCACTGGCAATAATTGACGATCGTAGTAAGTGCGCACTCAGTAAGCTTCAGTTCACTCGAAAAGTAAAAAAAAAATGAAACATGTAAAACTCAGCTAGTGCGCACTGATTATAGGTATAAAATAGAAAACGAGTTGTGCCCTCAGTGCAAAAAAGTTCGCACTAAATATCTATATAAATGAAAAACGCTATATTATCAATTGAACTTTCCCGTTTAAAAAATTTAATCTGTAAATTTTAAACTTTGTCCCAATTTGGTGATTTCAGTTCTTTGTTTGTGGTGTCTTATATCGTTTGTGTCTTTGTTCCTTTTGTGTCTTACGTCTCACATTTATTGTCTGTTCAGGCTCTGATTTACTGGCCACTATAACATCGGTGTTCGACAACAAAATCAAAGCCCTACAGAGCCCTACTAACTGCCTAACAGTCTCGGATAACATTCCTTACGCCGACGAATCGCCTGATGTCACCCTCAATTCCTTCGATACTGTTGTAGAGGGCGCTAAAATGTTCAAAGAGTCTGTCAAGGACGACGAACTTGATAAAATGTCTCTCAAATCTTTTAGAAATCCCAGTTTGCACAAGAATTTCAATACGAGTTTGAAGGACAAGAAAAAGGACGATAAGGATAAGGAAAAGGATGTGGATGAACATGAACAGGAGTCCAAGGAAGAAAAATTAACAAATTTTTATAAAGAATTAAAGTGTAGTGCAAGTGATTCCAAACTTAAAAGATCAGAATCTTTAAACAAATCTGATAACAAATCAGACCACGGTAAACTAAAACGTTCTGTAAGTCTCAACCGAGCTGCTGATAGGCTCAAACGATCCGATAGCCTAACAAAATATGAAAAAACGGAAAGCAATATTAATTTAAGACGTGAATTAGCGGACGATTCAAACCGCAGATTAAAGAAAGGTTCTACTAAACTTAAACGAAAAAACGGCATGCCTGAGCGATCGATAAAACGCCGACACACTGTCGGAGGTACGAAAGATTTTGACAGGATACATTGGTTAGATAATAGATTACGATATGAAGCTGAAGAAAGCAATGAACTTAAAGAAAAAGTAGCAATGAGGTCTAGTTCTCCAGATTTATCTGGAGGGAAGATTTTAAATAATGAAGATGATACGAAACCGTTGGAATCTCACATTTAGATTTACGATAAACGAAATAGAAAGTAATCAGGAAAATTTGATAGTTTACAATGAAATTTCACATAACATTTTTTTTCTGTAAACAATACCTGAGAGATGCTATTTTTCTGATATATAATATGTGGTGCACTTTTCAAATTAGTTATGAGTGTCTATACGTATCAATAAATCTATCAATTTATCTTGAACAGTGTAATAATTATTTATGTACCAAGGCACTGAAGTTCCATTGTTTATCACGAATGTGGAAAATAAACCATATGCGTGATAAAAAGAACTTTAGTGCCTGGGTGCATATTAAATTTTATTTGAAGAGCCAGGGGAAAAAAGATGAATGTTACAAAAAGTGTTTTCTTAAAACGCGAATTTTAAAGTTTGAAATCTTGTGGAAAGTTTTTGAAGTGATATAGTATATTCAATCTTAGTTCAAAACTCAGATTAGTCATTTCTTAACATTATTATATGAGATCTAATAGAATTTTACCAGTTTGGCTACCGAATTTACTAAGCAAAAATGCTTGCACCGTCATGTTTTTAGCTCTCGTATTGCAATTTTTAAGGCCTGTATCTCAGGACTGTTACCGCTTTTACCTTTTTCAAATATACCATTTGAAAGCCCCACCTTCAATCTATTAGTAGGACCAATCATCTCATTTTGCTAGAAAATGGACGTACATTCTTTTCCCCCTGGCTCTCCATTTGAAATCGAAAAATTGTGATAATGAATGGAATATTTATTTTTATAGGTTATGTTGTTAATTTCGCACATTGAAGTTATCGTAAAGAACACTCAAAATTATGTGTTTTATCTCAAACTCTTCATCGGAATTATTTAATTCGTTCTTTTTTGCACATATTTTTTGTCATTTTACGAACAATTTTACTATTGTACATCTTACACCTGTCCAAATTATCTTACATGTACAATAATCATCATAAGGTTGGCAACACTGCCTTTGCATGAAATCGTATAATTTCAGAACTTTTAATGACGATTTTTGTGCACTTTAGGGACAATTTCAATTAATAAAAAAATATTAAAAACATTCCCTACGCTTTTGTAGGAGAAGAAAAATAATTTCTATGTAAAATTTCATTGTAAAAAGTGTCATTTTTCGTGATTTTTTAATTTTTCGTCGTTGTCGAGTGTACATAAAATTTAATTCAGTATTTATTTATTTCTACAGTGCGACACTGTGCCTTAAATGTGCCCAAATTAGTGCAATGGACACTTACGTCATATCAACTGTGCAATATAGTTGCTTTGTAAATATTGTACATTAAAGCTCTATACAGCCTGATAAGGAAAAATACAAAAAAATGTATAGTGCAAGAATGATTTCTTCTGGTGATCGTTGTATTTTAATCTGTATAGGTGAAAAATCGATGTATGTGATTATTTTTAATATTCCATTAAGCAATTTGCTATTGTGATATGTGGGCGATGTAAATTATTATGAGATTAGAAAGAACTTTATAAAGTGAAGTGAAAGTATATACAAAACAGAAAACAAAAAAATTGCAAAAATTTCGTCAGGTACAATAAATGTAACAAAAGTGGTATGCATCACCCCTAATGGTCATAAATCAGGTGTACCATTAGAATCCTACTGGATTAAAACACCTTATCCACTTCCGGTGAAGTAATTATTTATACATTATGATACTGAAGTTCTACTTTTTATCACGAATGTGGGAAATAATCTATGTGAATGTTAAAAAAGAACTTCGGTGCCGAGGTGCATATTAAATTTTATTTGAAATCGAAAAACTGTGAAAATGAAAGGAATATTTATTTTATTATTATTTGTTTTATCTGAAACTTGTTCATTGGAATTATTTAGTTCGTTATTTTTTGACATTTTACGTACAAATTTAGTATTATACATCGTGCACCTACCCAAATTATACTCGTAAGTACAATAATTATCGGAAGGTTTACAACACTGCATATGCATAAAATCGTGGTATAATGGTTACTTTAGTGCCGATTTTAAATAAAATAAGTTTTTTCAAGTTTTCCAGTAAATATATAAAATTGAAAAATGCTGTTTCTCTTTTTTAAATATTGTTTATTTTTCTTTATTAAATGTCCTTTTGTATTTTGTTTATAATTCGTGATTTTGTTGCTGTTTATTAATCAGGGCACCTTTAAAAATCAGTAAAATAGTTGCTGCTAGAAATTAGTTAGACAGTTTTTCTGTGATTCTAAAAGCTTTACTAAAGTGGATTTAAGGGGTTTTTAACCTTGCGGATTCATTTTTTTTGCGTCTATTGTACGTAGTCATTATTGATTGTAATATGCAAATAATTTGTGCAGTACAATAAGTATAACAAAAAGTGGGTCACCTTATTTATGACCATTAAAGGTCACAAATCAGGCGCAAATATTTGCAAATTTTCCCGTTTTCTGTGGCATAAGATATAATACTCTGTTAAGAGAGCTGTTCTACCAGTAAAGTATATTTTAAGAAAATTCTTTTCTTCAAACGAAGAAGTATGGCAGTATTTCATCTGTGTGCCACATTGTTAAATGTCATTCGAGTTAGAGCCCAGCCCATTCATTGAATCATGATTCGTTAGCATTCACTAGAAACCACTCGGTTTTGCTTCAGCATATTATGGTTTTCATGGTGATTTTATTTTACATTTTAGTAGGCTGTCATATTATCTTGCCTGTTATTTGTATTGTTTTATTATTATTGTAGGTTTTAAGTACAAATTTGTAAGAATTTGTTGTATTCTGTGAGAATTGTAAATATAATATTTTCATGAAATTATACAGGAATGATTATTTTTAATAATTAAATTTTAAATAGAAACATCAACTACAACGCTAAGAAAGATGATGATCTATGATCCTAATATTTCCTCATGTACTCTACACAAATATAAAAGGTATTGTATATTTATACAGGACACGGCGATGGCGGTTAGGGGTGCTCTCCTGTTCATTTTTCGGCGAAAACTGTTAGAGTACAAAGTTGCATGCAAAACTGTTTTTGTTTTATTATGAGTTTGGTTTCTTCATAATTTAAAAAGTTCCGTCAATTAGTAGCAACGGCCATGTCATGACAAAAAACAATATTTTATTCAAGTCAAAAAAAAATTGTAAGAAGTAAATGGGGTATGTGACCATATTCGAATTTCAATATATATGTCATAAAATATAAAAACAAACCACTATAGCTTTTTATTATAATAATAAAAACGAAACATTAATTTGTAATAATCTTGTTATTAACAATTTAATGTTTTGGAGAAGGGATATATACCGTAAGTATGGTAGAATCGTGGACAAAGACAGATAGACTGCGGGAAGGAAAGAGACAGTTATAAATAAGCCTATCAGCGCCGCGTTTATGTTGTGGTAGGCGTGGCAGGGTGGGGCATGATCACATCTGACTATAACTGTCTCTTTCCTTCCCAATCTAACTGTCTTTTTTCAAGCTTCTACCATTGATACGTCACAAATCCCTTCCCCAAATTTTTAATAATTATTTTCTCGTAAAGTGCGAATAATTAATCGATGTAAAAAAATACGGGTATTTTATTTTTTTGTCTAGTATCATATTATGTAAAAATAAAAATTTGGTCTCATACCCCATTATAGCCTAGGATTGTTATGACTATCATAACTGTCGCAGATGTCGGCTTAAAATCCGAGCTTTTCGAGCTCGGATTTTAAGACATTAGAGCCTCATTTCCACGGATTGTTTTAATGTGTAGGAGCTATAATAAATAAACTAAGCGCAATGCGTAATTTTTTTATCATATGGCAAGTTTACTACCATTTCCATCTATGCATAAGGCTTAATGCTTAAGAACTAAGAGCAATGTGTAAGAACAAAAGTTTACAAACTCCAAAGTTTAAGGCATAATGACTAAGCGTAATTGTGAGATAGACATACATCACTGTAGGGATGGCAACGATATATCGATAAATATAATATATCGAATAAAAATATTCGATAAATATTTAAACGATGTATCGAGTAATTTATCGATACGATATATCGTTAAGACAGAAATATTTTTGTTTTGTTTTGCGCACATTTCCAATACTGCTAGGAGTTGTTATCTATTAGCAGTATAAATTTCAACATTTATAGAATATCCATCGCGTGTACGTACTTGATCATTAGTAAGTATCTAGAGATACGTATTCACTTCATTGCCACTTTTATTGACAATGGTTGTTTTATTTTTTAGTGGTTAAATTATGAATTGTTTTTAATAATGGAACCACCTTTAAGTTGTATTTTTATTTATTTCTTGTGATTTCTTTATGTACATCACCGATATATCAATACTCGATGTATTCTCACTGTTATATCGAATATATCTATACCGCTTTATATCGAATGATACGATATATGCTACTACTTTTGCCATCCCTACATAACTGTCATCTGTCTTCCTTAATTTTCTAATCTGAATTGTCAACTGTCAGTCTATTTTATAAGTATTAAGTTTTTAATTTTTCGATATGGATATACATAGATACAGAAAATTATGTATGTGACATATTAAAAAAAATAAGAATTACTGCTGCAATTGCAGTCTGCTAGAGTTAAGAATAAAAAGGAAAAAAATATGACATTTCTGTCGAATTAGTCACTAAACAAAATAGCTGGAAATGGTATCCTAGTAAATTGTTATATTGCATTAAGCCTTATGTACAAATTATTATGTATTAAGCATTAAAACATTCGGTGGAAATAAGGCTTAAGGCTTGTTATGATTCATAACATCCGTGGTTTGTTTAATGGTTTATCGGTTTCAGAAAATGAAGAAATTATTAATAAATATAAGTTTTTGAAATTCTCTCATTAATGCTACTTTCAGAATGCTATGATATACAGTACAATTATTTTGACATATATGTCAATATGACAAATATTCAAATTATGTGCTTTATTCCTCGTTTATTATTTTAAAATAAAATAAACCATGTTACGAACGATACACTAACATTGTCTGTATGTATTAATCAAGAGCATTATACTTTCATTTTATTTTCAGTTTGTAGACAGTTGGCATTTCAGTACGGTAATAATATATTACCGTACAGATTCAGGTATTACCTAGTTACCAGCCTACTTTTGTACATCTAAACATAGGCTTAATATCCTGAAACCAGTAAAATAATAAATAATGATTATTCGAATGGGGAACGGGTTTTTATCATAAATAAATATTATGGTGGAAATTGTAAAAGAACATGGGATTTATTTTACATAAATTAGTTTGACGTTTATATATAATTTATTAAATTCAGAAAAAAAAGAATGCAAGTGCCATGGCTATTGCTACTAATTGATGGAACTTTTCAAATTTCTTTTTCAAATTGTAAAGAAACCAAACACGTAATAAAAATATAAAACAGATTTGTTTGTATGCAACTTTTAATTCTGTGTAACTTTGCACTCTACAGTTTTTGCCGAAAAATGAACAGGAGAGCAGGAAATTGCATAAAACTAAAATATATGTTAAACCTCTATGTTTACCCTTAACCGGCACCACCTTGTATACGTTTATTTTGCTTATAAAATGTGAATTATATATATATATATATATATATATATATATATATATATATATATATATATATATATATATATATATATATATATATATATATATATATATATATATATATAAAAGCTAATTAGTAGAAAAGGAACTGGTATTATCACATTTATACAATTAATTACATAACCTTATCTATGTGATATCCTATATTTATATTTGATAACATGAAGTTTGATAAGTACTATACTAATGACCCAATACATCATGTTTCACAACTTCGGATACAAACTTTAAGGGCATATAGTTCTGACCAAAATGAGTAAAAAAAAGAAAAATGAATTTTTATGGGATTACGGTTACTTTTGTTATCTCGAAAACTATAACAGTTACTACTTCGATTAAATGAGACTTTTTGTTTTCCTTTGAGAGGTCATATGCTTTTGTTTTTCAAAGAAATCAAATAATGGGGCATGCGACCAAATTTTTATTTTTACTTTACGAGAAAATATTATTAAAAATTTGGGGAAGAGATTTGTGACGTGACAATGGTACAAGCGTGAAAAAAGACGGTTAGACTAGGAGGGAAAGATATAGTTATAGCCAGATGTGACCATGCCACACCTACCACAACATAAAAGCGACACTGATAGGCTGATTTATAACTGTCTCTTTCCTTCCCGCAGTCTGCCTGTCTCTTTGTCCACAGATCTAACATACTTACGGCATATATCCCTTCTCCAAAATATTAAATTGTTAATAACAAGATAATTACAAATTATTGTTAAGTTTTTATTATTATAAAGAGAAGCTACAGTGGTTAGTTTTTATATTTTATGACATATATATTGAAATTCTAATATGGTCACATACCTCATTGTACTAAATAAAATGTGGTGACCTTGACAATATTTAATTTTAAAATAACATTAGAAATTGAGAAAAACGTTTCATATAAAATTTTATTTATTTTTATAGTCTAGTCATCTTTGTCAGTTTTTCTTCGATCTTAATACATAATGGCCTCTTTCTCGGAAACAGTTGAAGATCAAACTTATGTTGATTATGCCTTTTTTTACTCATTTTATACTCTTAAAGTGTACCCGAAGTTGTGAAAAACCCAGTATTTGTTACTATGTATTAGATATACATCATACATAAATTTACAGTAGATTCAACAATTACTGTAAATGCGTTTTATGCAAAAAATGTGGATTAAATTCCAAACTATAATAAAATCTTCATTTTGTTTTAGTAAACGTAGTGGGAAATATTATAAACCCTTTTTTTAAAAAATATGGAAATGCAAGTTAAATTATTGGTAAAGCAGAAAGGTTTCTTGGTTCGTGTTTCATTTTCATACAGGAATTTGAAATTACTTGTAAGTGCATAGATTCTTGTTGAAGTTGGAGTTCTTGCGCGTCGAAATATTTATTTTATTACGGCTCTGACATATGAATCAAAATTAGTTCTATATTTGGATATACCACATTATCACGTCTAGAATTTTATGATAATTATTTAATATATTTTTATTTATGTGGTCGCATTTATGTGCTTTACAAGTTTGACGGCCCGGATTCAGATCCGATCTACGTCAAACTTAAGAATTATTTTCAAACAACAAAAAAATTGACTGCACGACTTTTTTGGGAACCTATGAGGTCACGCCTGGTAAGCACCTACATTGATACAGAAATATTGTCATTACTGAAATATGAATTTTCTTTAATTCACAAATAGGATTTTGGCGCCGCCTCTAATACGCCACTGTTGGCACACCCAGAAATGTGTAATATGTACGGTTGCCAACTGTCCCGATTTAATCGAGTACTACTGAATCTTCTTATACCGCTTTTCAACTCCTTCCATATCATTTCAGATGGACAAAAGTACTGTATGAGCTCATAGAAATTTTGACCCGTATGCGCACTATGTGGCGCGGGCAGACACATGACTTTGACAAGTGCTTGTAGGGCCCCACAAGGATGCCAAGTATGCAACTTATGTATCTTGCCTTTGTTGCCAAATCAATTTAAACATAAAATTAAATAAAATTTTAAAACTAGTTATTATTAATGAATATGGTATTGTTTTATTTTCTGACACATTGAACTAAATTTTTAAATTAGTTTTTATAAAAATAGAGTGTTCAACATAAACTGATGGTTATCCCAAATTTAGCGCACCAAGAAATCTTTATATCGTAGATGGCCGCACTAATCGCCCTATTTAAAAAAAAAATATTTTAAAAATTAAGTTTATGTCAGAAAATAAAACAACATGATATTTATTAATAATAACTATGCCATGTTCCATTTAACCCATTCAGTAGATGGCACAGCGCAAATCTGAAGTAGCCGAAATTACATTGGGTAAACTTGTCTCTTATCTCTAATTTCAGCCAATCAGAGAGGTCAAAACTATTCCCTATGTTCCGCAATACAGAATGGCTTAAATAGAACAGAGTATAGTTTTTTTTTTTATTATTATTAATTTTATGTTTAAATTGATTTGGCAACACAGGTAAAGTAGACAACCATATTTTACAAGGCTTACCGGGACTCTAAAAAAAAATGTTAAAATAAGGTATGCTTACATGAAGATACATGTGTGAGAATTTGTTTGAGATAGAAGTGTGATGAAACAAAATTTGTATGAGTCTAAGAATTCATGCTATTTCTTACTAACTCAAAATGTATCAGGAAAATGTACATTTTAAACAAAATGTATGAGCTCTTGTATTAGGTGATGTTTCACGGTTTGTTTATTTGACATGTGACTCACTCAAATGCTCATACATGTATCTGAATGTAAACTTGCCTTTACCAAATGCGGTAATATATCTTTGTCTGCTTTTATTGGATTATAAATTTTGTACAAGTTTCAAGAAGATTTGTCTTAATTATTAATAATTTAGCGATGGTGGTAACGTTCATTCTACTTTTTCCTTTGCTGTTTTTTGACTTGACAAACAAAGCAAACTGAAGGTGCCTATTTTGTAACTCAGTGGTTAATTTTTAACCATTGGGTAATTTTTTTAACCAATTATGTATGTTGGCATATTACAAAAAAGGGATTTTTAGTTGTCAAATCAATATCTATTGGATAAAAATATTAACCTGTATTAAAAATTAACCACCGAGTTACAGAATAGAGCCCTAAGTAAATTGAATTGTTTTAGAGGAGTTTTATTGTTTTGACAATATAAAAATACTTTCTTCAGTTCATTTTATTATTTTTAATTTTTCTTATATTATTTTCCAAATATATGATTTAATATTGCCTATTCACATTTTACAATCTCCAAATATTAAAAAAAATATTTCTTTGGTGAAACATCGTGTCGTTATAAATAAAAAAAGAAAATTAATAATTTTGTAGAAATCGGGCAGGACAATACAAAAGCCTGACGGAACGCCGGGATAGTCTATGAAACCCGGGACTGTCCCAGCCAAACCAGAACGGATGGTCACCCTTTAGTATACTTGACAACTTTGTGAGGCCCTACAAACACTTGTCAAAGTCACGTGTCCGCCCGGGCCTCATTATATTAAAAGCGCTATTATATGAAAGCACATGAAAGTATAAAACGTACCTTTGCATTATAATCTTATGAGGTTAAACGTCACTTTTAACCAAAGTGCTCTATAATGTAAAAGTGGATTCGTAATAAGGGCCAATGTTTCGGATTGTTTTTTTTTTCTTTCAAAAATAATAGTTTCAACAATGAAATAAAATTTTAAAGTTCCATAAACACACTCCACATTAAAATAGGGTAGTTGTAATTAATGTAATTTTTCTAAACAAACCGTAATATGACCTAAATTAACACCCAAAACTTGCGTTAGACTACAGTAGGGTAAGGTATGTTCACTTTCCTAGGGTGCAAGAATCCTATTTTATTGTTACATCGATTTTTCTTAATGTACGAACGCGCAAGTACCCTTTTTTAATGTGCACTTCGAAATTTTTACTGTTCATTTGCCAGTTCTAGGAAATAATCCAAACATATAATTTTACACTGTTAATTAAGTAGTAAACATGATTCAAATAAAATCCAGAGGCCGCACACACATTAACGAGCGGTGAGCGGTAAAAAATATTTTCAACAACTGCTTTTACACGATAATGTGAGTGTGTACATTAACATGAGCGGTGAGCGATAGAGTTGCGCTGTCGCGCAGCGGCGCTATTGTTGAAAATATTTTTTTGACCGCTCATCGCCCACTCCTTACCGCTCGCCAATGTGTACGTGACCTAATATTTTGAAGAATTATTTCATGTACACTGTTATAAAATTTTCAAATAATATTAAGGTTTTCCAGAAATTAACAAAACGGACATTGGCTCTTATAGCTCTAAGGAACAGATAATATTCTCCATATTTATTTATTTATTTACAAATTAAGTATTGTTCTTTCATTGTTGCATATCAAATAGACCGTATTTTGTTCTACGAATCTCCATAAAAAAACCGGGAAAATACCCCGATAATCTAATCATTTCTCGGCTGTATCAAAACCTCAAGTTTGGAACCTCCATTTAGTTCAACGGCAGCAGCGAGGTATCTATCTGACATTTCCATCCACTGTTTCGGTTTCATTTTGTTACTTAACTGTTGAGTTGAGTACGCCCTGCAGAATCGATCGGCATCCTACGCAATTCGTATTATCGCACCGCGCACCCTTCGTTGGGTTGATGTGCGCGCATTCCGTTATTGGTTTGGTTATTCTATACCCAACAGCTGAATAGAACTGTCGCAGAGAATCTCTTTGCATCTTCGTACAAAATCTAGATATTTAGATTGTAATTTGTTGTGAATAAATACAGGAACATGCTGTGAATAGGAGTGAGTCTGCGATTTAAGGTTAGTGGTGATTTTTGACAAACATATTGTTGCTTTGACATGAAAGATGTTTGACATTGATATTTTGTTTTAATTTATACTGAGAACAAAATTTGTGTGTTGTGCAATCGTTTGTGTAGGTAACCTCCTGTTGCATCGAGTTTATATCGATTTTTGTAATTTAAATGTTGAAAATGTTTGCGAACATATTTTTATTAATCTACAAATGTTTTTTGGATATTTCCTTCTCAAAATTATATTTTATGTATGGAATATTTTGTATAGTACCATTTTACACAATTTAATTTGTTAATATCATCCTTCATTAATTAATTACATTATCTGGCCACCGGGTAAAATAATTCCATGGAACATTTCTAATTGATGTATAATACCGCTCATCTATTTAATTGATATAAAAATAATATTGTTATATTTTTACACTTTAATATGGATTGTGCAAATTTAAAAAACATAATGAACTGTTATTAATTAAAATTATATATTAGGTATTATTTTCATAACGTGCGTTCGTAAAAATCTATAATGTTATTGTACATGTAGAGCACGTTTGTATGAACGTTATCTACGTATATGGCATTCATTTGCCGCTTGTCGGCATATTACTACAAGCTTAGTAAGTGTTTTGCATGGAATAATAATGACAGCTGCAACTTTTTTTGTTAATATTCTTATCCATTTTGTTTATTAATTCTAGCAAATAATGGATCTGGAGTATGAGTCAAAATATTTTAACACTTGTACTTGTTCACCTACAACCTACACAATTTATTGATAAAAGTAGTTTCATCTTTGGCTTTACATTTCAACTACATTTTTTTATTTGGATGCGAATAAAAGTTTATATAGGAAATTTATAAATGCAATGTAAGAAACGTTAATGCTATTTAAAAAAAAATATAGTCAGAAAAATTGACTGGCGATATAAAATATCGTAATAATTATGATAAGGCGGCACATAACTGCCAATGCTTGCTTTTACATTGAATGCCAACTCCAACGTGCCATTATTTGTGCCTCTCTGTTGAAATGAAGACATGCATTGAATGGATTTCCTGCCTACTCGATACAGAGTGTCTCAGGACGAGCTTACTCTATTGTTATTTTAAAAACAATTCAATATTATTTTATGACATTTGGTATCTAAGGGCTTTTCGGCATGCTTGTTTCAGCTAAAATATTTTCAGAACAGTAGCACTTCTGGTTTAACCGAATGTAGACCCTAACGTTCTTATTTTAAATGGAATGCTAGATTCTTTATTTTACTATTGAATTCTACAGTAAATTTTACATATGAGAGAAGACTGTTTTGAGTAATGCAATAGTGAAATTTCTGGAACTCATAGTTACCATCAGATGTATTAAATAAATCCGTCTTCGTTTGTTTATTTTACATATGAAACTATAAAAAGAATTACTCACGATCAGCCACTTCCGGCGTAATGAAACTTTTTTGATTTTTTCTCTAATAACGGCCACTTTTTTCACTCTTAAATATTTTCCATTTTACTAAAAATCTATCAACTATCAAAATAAGACAAGCCACAGAAACTACCCCTATTTTTCAACGAAGAATTCATTTAAATAAAAAAATGGAGTGTTCTATTTTTAAAAAATTGAGTTTTGTGAACTTCAACTTTACGATGACGTACAAATTACAATTTTCAAATTACAGATTATAGAATTTCGATTCCACTCTCGCTGAATAAAGAAGTGGCCGTTTTTAGAGAAAAAATCAAAAAAGTTTAACTATGCCAGACGTGATTGATCATGGGTAATTTTTTTATGGTTTCATATATAATTTTTTTGCTGAATTCAACGGTAAAATAAAAAATATAGTATTCCGTTAAAAATAAGAATGTTAGGGCATACTCCCGGTTAAACCGGAAGTGCTACTGTTTTAAAAATATTTTAGCTGAAACGGCATGTCAGGAAACCCCTAGATTAAAGATGTGTCAATTCCCGAAATTTAAAGATACGGGAAAATTCCCATAAATTTTCCCGGATTTTTTTTTTGTGAAATTTCCCGAGGATTTTCCAGGAAAATATTCTTCGGAAAATTTCGCAAGCAATTTCGTATATGAATAAAATTGTAACTGTCGGTTTATTTACTTTTATTTTTCAGTGAAATTATGATAAAAAAAATACATACATATAGGATATAGGTACTCGTAACAATATATTTATGCACTATCGGTCATAAATACGAGTAGACCGACTCTTTTAGGAACTAATAAAAAATACTCCCCCATATTTTAAATTTTCAATATATTTTCAAACTTCTTATATAAAGTGAAGATGCAAATTTCATAAAACCGTAAATGAGTGATTCAAAAGCATCCTACTAAATTTCACAAGTACTTATATTTACTTTAAAAAAAATAATCAGAATTACAAGTACGCACTTTTTTGCACTGAGCGTTTTCAGCTTGTCATTGAGTACAAAATTTAGTCAGTGATGCGTTTTCAGCTTAAGTTGCACTGGCTCAGTGCAGCTTTTGTGCACTGACTCCTGCAAGTGCAATAGTGTCAGTGCAAATATGGCGGCTAAACAAAATCGTTTTCACGTGATATGTTGCACTCAGTGCGCACTTGCTCTGTGTAAGCTGAAAACGCTATTAAATTATACAAATAATGGACAGTGTTACATATTTAATAATTATTTATAACATCTTGCAACAAACATGAAGGCCAAATATCTTTTAAAATTTACGGGAAATTTGCAAAAATTATATTCACGGGATTTTTCCCAAAAAAAATCCGGGGAAACAGTAACAAAATTTCTTCCCACAAATTGGGGATGAAGAAATTTCCGGGAATTTTCCCGGGGGAAAAACAAATTCCTGGCGGGAATTTTTCGGCGGCACATCACTACCCTAGAACCAAATTTTATTAGATAATATTGAATAGTTTTCAAAATAACGATAGCGCCCTGGGACACTCTGTATAGTAAAATAATCTTACTGTTCTTTTGACATATAAATGCAATTTTTGTTTAAAATCATAAGAATGAAAACTGCAATTATTATACAAAAATAGCATTTATATATTAAAGGAACAGTTAGATTATTTTACTTATAGAGAGTAGGCATGGAATCCATTCAATGCATGTCTTCATTTCAACAGAGCGGTACAAATATGGCTTCCATTTAAGAAAATGTAAGTTTGTGTTATATCTCGAAAATTTACTAATAGAAAAATTCATTTTGTACGCCACTGGATAGACACTAAAAATAAGTAACTACTTTATTTGAAACATTTATCTTAATTAATGATAGATTAGATGTAATTTCAAAATGAAAAAAATCGACCAATTCAGATTTTCGCCATTATCTACCTATGAGAATTTTGGTAAAACAAAAGCATATCTATGATAGCTAGTGATGCCGCGAGATCTCGCATTTTCGGGATCTCGACTCGAATTTTCGAGACGAGATTCACCTCATTCTCGTCTCGACGATTCGAGACGAGACGAGAGTATTGCCCTCGAGATTTGCTCGAGACGAGAGTGGAAAGTCGAGATCTCGAAGAAACCTTTTTTTAAAAATTTCCAATTAAAATATAAGTACCTATAAAAGAACAAAATATTCATGAATTGTCTCTTCATTTACATTCGTATTTACTTATTCATTTTAAAGTTATTTTGGATTTTAGAAAAAAAAAAGTGATACCTATAGTGTACTCTTCATACCAGCTTCAAGTGCCCGCACTATACGAATATATAATTATATTTACCAATATCTGCGTACAAAACAGATTGACACGCCCAGCAACGGTTAATAAACCCATGATATTGCGTATTTTTTATACCTAACCATTTAAATACCAGACAGTAAAAAAATCAGTTTTAATTAGTGGTACTCGTTTCTTTGCTAATTATAAATTCGAGACTCTCGAGTCGAGATCGAGAGAAGGCATAAGAAAAATTATGACGATACGAGATACAGAGTAATCTCGTCTCGAAATTTCGCGGCATCACTAATGATAGCTCCCCAAAGGCACACCGAATGTCCCATTTAACAGAAGTCGTATCTCCATGAGTATCCCTTATAGTTTCCGAGATCCCACTGGTGGCCTTAAATCCGGACACACTGTATAGCGTTTATTTTTTCTATATAGCAAATCGATTTTTATATATAGTATATCTGTAGATTCTATAGCATTTATTTGGTGGCAGTTAGATACTATTAAATTTGAATGGTTCAAATATATTCCGTAATTAATAATTCGTACTTGAAATATTTCGGGAGTTTTCAGAAAAGTATTTTATTTTTGTTTCTAAATATTTCTTTGTCGTTTTATATACAGGTGTCCGTCTGGCAAATATCTTGCTTATTATTACTTTTAGCGATTTTAAGTATACAACATAAATTATAGTACGTTAACTCCTATAAAATTCTGGAAGTAGATCAATATTATTACTTCCGGCTGTAGAGTAATTGAGAATAACTTTTAATTTTCAAATGGAACAACCTATATATTGTTTAAAATTTGAAAAGTACATGAAATTTTCTATCTAACTGTATAAAATTAATCGTATGTTGTATTCATAAAAAATAGAATGGCGAGTGATTAAAGTAGTACATTTTTGTTAAATATAGGAGGCTATGCATTTCATTCATTCTACATTACACCTTCCAAATATAAAGAAAATTAATTAATTAAATATTTAAATTGATGTACATTTACTTTAATACGATATTTAATTGTCATTAGAAACAAAAAATTGTATTGCAATGCCTCCTACATTTAATAAAAATGTAATATTTTAATCATTCGCCATTCTATTTATTAATAATATAACATATAATTGTTTATATACAGTTGGATAGCAAATTTCATTTCACTTTTCAAATTTGAAAAAATATATAGATGTTCCATTTGAAAATTAAAAGTTGCTATCAACTTCTCGACAACCGGAAGTAATAATATTGAATTACTTCCTAAATTTTATAGAGGAGTTAACATACTATAATTTATATTATGTAAATGAAATCGTTAAAGTAATAATAAGCGAGATATTTGCTGGTTTATTTATAGATATTATATATTTTTAAACAATGAAATACCGTTGTACAACATACATGTACTACATTTTGCTGTAGAAATATGTTCAAGTAAATAATATATAACATAAATTTTAACGAAGCTACAGGTAACATAATATGTTCAACGATGCATATATGTAGGACAAGTTGCCTGCTTGTTATTATGTAAAGTTTTTGAACAGATTCACTGAATAAATACGGTAGATTGTTAGAAGTTGTAGAAGTATTATCTAGTATGTATGTAGAATAAAGCATGGTATTTTACCTTTTAAATTATTTAAGATATTATATTGCTACATACTTCAGAGAACTGGCTTTACGGTTAACTATAAAATTCTCGTATAGCTTTTATAGTTTTATTGGCTGCCTGAAAGCCAGTTGACCTAATGTTTTTTTTTTTTTTAATTCTATAAGTATCTTCGATTGTCCATAAATTTTATAAAAATAAATTAAATGTAGCATTTCGGATGAATTTCTTTTGATTCCCCCTCCTATCAAAATTGTTTACAATAATATAAAATATAAACGATATTGCAAGAATTTGTATATGCCTGTTTATTATCACAGTTCTACAAGCTGTCAATACCACAGCGGGCCACTAAGCGATTAATTTATATACAACGTGCGCCAAAACGCACAATTTCTACTGACAGCCGGTATTTCTACAGTTTCTGCCAACTGCAACTGATGAACTTCCGACTTTAACATCGATGACGATACAAATAGCCCTTGTCTATATAAGAACGTGTATGTCAATCGATATATAATATTTAATCGAAAGTTCCAAATAATTCGAATCCCTATTTCCGGGGGTATGTAAACAGGTGGCATCACTAACTGCTATGATTATTGTCTGGAAGCTTCTTAGTCACTACATTGGACTCACTTCACTAGGTATTTAGGGTTCATTTTAATTAATACCAACACCGTGTAATTTAAGGTTAAATTTTGACAATAACACATATTACTTGTGTTAAACATTTAAATACTGTTTGGAGATTATGACAACGTATAATGTCGTTTAGCATCCATTCGTACGGCGATAGACTTTAGTCCACTTGTTAAGTTCGTACGAACAGTTTGTTTACTTGTTATCTGTACAAGCGAGTGCAACCTCGCTTGGAGCCGCATATTTCCGTACTCAGGCATCAGACTTCGGCGAGAGAGTTCCTAAGTGATTAATGCTGACTAAAACTCTTTACGTCTCGCCTAAGTTGAATTGCGTTTTTCTTAACTTTCTGGCGCAACTGCGCCTGTCTTACTATTTAATTATTTACGAAAATAGCAAGAAATAATTATTATTTTTATTACTCTGAAAATTATTTCATAAACTTTCATTTAAAATACCTGATATGGACACCACACGACTTCCTTGTACGCCTATTAAACTAAACATATTTTTTAAATAACTAGATTACAAAATATTAATTTTAACTTCAAAACAGTAAGATATATAGTGATCATGAAGGTAGATGCACAACTAGACTTTATATAAGTCGTAAATAATAAATTTCAAAAGTAGTTTGAAAAATAACGACGATAAAAATGCGTCAGAAGAAGACCAACATGTATGTATAGACTCAATCATAAAATTGCACGTATATGACGTAATTTCACATTAATATTATTTTTTTGTCCAAATTCATAGCAAGCTTTATTACAAAAACTAAAAAGTATATAATTTTTAAATTTACATATCTCGCTTATACAAAGAGCTAATAATTTAATAATACTTGATGTGCAAACGCAGAATTTAATTCTCTAAAACTTTTATTTGAAGCATTTATTTCTAAAATCAAAATTAAACCATTTTATTCAAGAAAAACTGTCAACAACTTCAGGTAATATATCACTTCCGGTTAGCTTATTTTAACCAAAATCTATTGTTATTCCCATTTACATAAAAGTCGTAATGTCTGTACTTACGTACGTAACTAGCATAACTCAAAAATGGTAAGCCGTAGATAGTAGAAATTTTGTATTTAGGATTGCTGTAACATCTTATTGTGCACCTCCCTTTTTGGACATTAAATAATTTGCAAAAGTGGTGCTTTATTTAAAGCCTATAATAGATTTTAATTTTTTTTTGATTTTAAAATATAATACAAAACTTTTCAAATTTGCTATATAAGACTTTTATGTAAATGGGAATAACATAATAGATTTTAGTTAAAATAGGCTAACCGGAAGTGATAATACCTGAAGTTGGTAACAGTTGTTCTTGAATAAAATGGTTTAATTTTGATTTTAGAAATAAATGCTTCAAATAAAAGTTTTAGAGAATTAAATTCTGCGTCTATGTAAATTTAAAAATTATATACGGTTTGATTTTTGTAATAAAGCTTGCTATGGATTAGGTCAAAAAATAAAATAAAAATAATGTTAATGTGAAATTACGTCAAATACGTGCAATTTTATGATTGGGTCTATACACGCTTCATGTTGGTCTTCCCTTTTTCCCACTTTTTTTGCCGTTATTTTTAAAATTAGTTTTGAAATTTATTATTTACGACCTTTATAATCACTATATATTCCACCGTTTTGAAATTAAAATTAATATTTTGTAATTTAGTTATTTATATGTATAATTTAATAGGCGTACAAGGAAGTCATGTGGTGTCCACATCAGATTTTTTTAAAGAATATTTTATACTCGTAGTTTGTATGACTGAACTGCGTATTGAGGTATTGTGTTATGTATGAACTTTTCCACTACTTTTCGTTTTTCGTAGTTCATATTGTGTTTATGTAACTAACAATGTTGTTGTGTTGTGTGTGTAGCAGGCCATGCTCCCGCTAGGCGGTGCCTGGCAGTTGCCTGCTCTGCTGCTCCTGGCTACCGTCGGACCACCTGGATTAAGAGCCGATGGCAATGTTGGTAAGTCAATAAAGAAATATTTATTTATTTAGAGAGAAATTGGAAAAAGTTCGTTTTCTCCTACTACTCGCATTCGTATTATGCTTTCTAAGTTAAAATTTTGATTGGTATTGATACTAAGATGAAAACATTCTAAAAAGGTTTATTTTATATACTCTACATACCTTTTCAAAGTTGTATGAATATAACTGTAAGTATAATAACCTACTATGAACGGTATGAACATAAAGTAATGCAAATATTTTGTTCCATTTACATACTATCAAAGATATGCAAAACTACTTTTACATATTTATATATGAATCTTACATAGTATAAATAAATTTAATATTATGCCTTTCTAACCAATTGTTTGGTGTTCTAATATTGTATATAGATTTACGCCTGTGCTCAGGGAGCTAAAACAAATCCAAAATTAAGATTGAAATATTTTATGATTGTCCTTCGTTATCAAGTTATTGACAAAAATAATTATTTAAGTATTAAGGGCAGTAAATTCTTCCTGCCGGTCGAGGATGATCCAATGGACCATTTCAGAAATTCAAGCGCATGCGCCAAGTGTTAGACTGCGACAAAATCTTAGTGCCGTTTACCGTATATCCATCCTTGTTTACATGACAGTTCTGTTTATTTCACTGTCTTTTTTGTATTGTTGGTTTCGTTTTTCAAATAATTATGATGTGTTTAAACTTCTGGTTCCCAAAATATTGACATTTGAAATGTTTTGTCTCGTTTGGCAAATAAACAGTGGGGTTAAGTATGGTAATACAATATTTTATAATTGATTGATGAATATACTTCAATTTTTCACATACTAAAATAAGTTTTTATTTGAAAATAAGACTTTAAACCATACCTTATACTCAAATTCATATTGACAACTCCTATGAAGTTCTAAAATTTAAAACTATATGCCCGGGTCACCCATAAATTTGAAATTCCGCCATTTAACGGCACTAACTTTTTAGTTCAAAAAGTAAATCTAGTGGTCGCTCAAATTTCTGAAATGGTCTATACATCCGATACTCGTAGAAGAGCACCTACTATTACTGACTGCAATGCTTATTACGTTTTTTGCACGATCGACTCACAAAATTTAAAAAAATCTGATGTGGACACCACACGTCTTCCTTGTACACAAGACCAACATGAGATTGCACGTATTTGACGTAATTTGATATTAACATTATTTTTTTCATTTTTTTGTCCTAATCCATAGCAAGCTTTATTACGAAAATCAAAAAGTATATACATAAATTTTAAATTTACATATCTCGCTTATACAAAGGGCTAATTTAATATGTGCTAGACGCAGAAATTAATTCTCTAAAACTTTTATTTGAAGCATTTATATCTAAAATCAAAATTAAACCATTTTATTCAAGAAAAACTGTTAACAACTTCAGGTAATATATCACTTTCGGTTAGCCTATTTTAACCAAAATCTACTAAGTTATTCCCATTGATATGATAGTTATTTATACAACAAGTGTGTAAAGTAGTACTTTTTTGGTCGCATGCGATGTTTTACGCGCAGTCGAATGCGAAAATTGTAGCACGAGACAAAAAACACTATTTTACACGCGTGTTGCGTACGTTTTTCCTACAGCCTAATTGTTAGTAATGTTTCTGATTATACTGAGTGTACAAACATCCAGCATGTTCAAATAAGTACTGTTAGTGCTCATTCTCATAATACTGTACAAAATGTAACTTAAACACTTGGAAGAATCTCAGACAGAAGTGGATTAGTCTTCTATAATTGTACAAATTATACATTTAATATTAATATTAAAAATTAGGTTAGATTAAAATACGTGTCAAAAAAATGTTAATGTTCTTAAAAATTAGATTAATGTTAAAATTATTACATTTATTTCAGTTAGTTTATATTAATATTTCTTAATAAATTTTATTACTTTCGTTATTATTTACTACATAATTATATATTGAACAGGTAAAGTAACCGAATTTTACTGTTGCTTAGCAGCGCCTATTTACGCACTAGTGCTTGAATAATGACTTTACACACTGTAAAGAGTGCGTGAAAAGTACCTTTCACGCACTGTTGTTGGAAAACGTCTTATATACCAAATTTGAAAAGTTTTGAATTATATTTTAAAATAGTTAATAGTATATTAAAGAACGTGTTTTATAAGACATGTTTTTTTCGCGCGCGTCAAAATTTAATTGACAAGTGCGAAAGAAAGTCTTATAAAATGAGTTCTTTATACTATTTTTTACATTTTGCGCCTTCTACAATAACATTTACTTACTCAATTTGTGATTATATTTGTAACCATTTGTACATTTTCATGTAAATAATCTACTCTAAATAATAAAAAAAAAAAATAATAATAATTTCGACATATTATTAAAATGAATTGTCAATTAACTAAAAATAAATTAGGTTAGAATGGGTCAAAGAAACGTCATCTAGTACCAACCGTCTAAAACAAAAAAATGCGTATCGAAATGAAGGTCATTACGATACGCAATTGCGTATCGTAATGACTTAATTATGAACGCAAAATATAAAAAATATATTATAGACTTCAAGTAAAGAACCACTACTGGAAATTATGTAATAATCAAAAAGGGATGTGCACAACTAGACATTATAGCAGTTCTAAATATAAAATTTCAATACTGGGAAAACTTGGAGAAAAACAGTCTTCAGGGAAATGTAAGAAGACATATTTGGTGTCGAAACGTCGGTTATGTAATAAAACAATCTCCAAACGTTTTCATCAGACTGTTTTTCTCCAAGTTTTCCCAGTATTACCTTGATCCAGTCGAGGATTACATAAAATTTGAACTTTCTACGGCTTACAATTTTTGAGTTATACGAGATACGTACGTAGTTACAGACGTCACGACGAAATTAGCCAAAATGGATTCAGAGATGATCAAAATGGATATTTTCGCTAAAATCTGAAGACCGAAATTTTTCGGGATTGCAATACTTCTTTTACTACGGTAAAAAATATTTGAATATTATTTTGACATTAAAAATTTTTAATTGCCATTTTTAAAGTAAGCTTTGATCGTTGTTTTTATTTACTTACCACCTCGTCACTTACCGATCAGTAATTTGTAAATAAAACCTGCTTTGGAAACCATATTGTAAACATGAAAAAACCAATCGTGCAAAAACAAATATTAATATTTAAATATTATTTAAAATGAATATACCATAAATGTTCAAATAGGTTGCCTCCTACTTGAAGGCAAACATTCGCTAAAAGCAAAATATTTTTCGTACGGTTTACAAGTTTAATTTGCACCACTGACACTTAAATTTAGACTTGGTTTTATTAATTTAGCCAAATAAATTGATGTTAATTCCTATTGAATATTTTGTTAATTTCAATGTTTAATTGAATAAAACCAAGATTAAATTGTAAGTGTTAGTGGTGCAACTGGGCATAACACGGCAGATATATTACCGAGGTATCAACGACGCTTCTGGTCGGGACAGCAGTTGTCGTTGTGTGCGTGTATGTAAGCAGGCACTCGAGTAAAGATAAATAAATTTTGGGGACAGGCAATAAATGTCTAAATTAAAGCAGCATCCATTAATAATGATATGAGAAAATACGATTTATATTTTTGTAATAATATGCGTTGATTGACTAAACGCCTCATATAAAGTGAACTTCAACTCTCTCTTTAATAACCTTTAAAATGCTACCTTTTGCTATCAATTCCCAATTCCCATGGAAAATACTGAAATTACAGTTTCAGCAAAACCAAACAGTAAATAGGCATTAAATTTTACCACACATGGGAATGTATAAAAAGGGGCAAAATAATCCATAAACATAGTGACCGTGTTAAACATTTTGAACTTATCAATCAATGAACATATGTTACTATAAATTTTACACTTTGCAAATAAAAGATTATCGAGCAGTTTAAATAACTGTCGTATGGGTGCATACTTAAGTTTGCTTATGTGTATTTTTCACCACGGCCACACTTACAAACCGGATACATATTTCAAGAATATTTCAGGTTTTGTAATTCCCGCTCGATTTTGACGTCACGTTTTAGGAGTCTATACGAGTATATCGTAAATAATTTATTTTTATTTCAACACTATATTACAAAGTCATATGCCATATTCCATACCAACAGTTAAGAAAAGAATTTCTTCGTACAAGGTGAAAAGGTCACGCCATGTTCATTCAAATAGAACGTATAATATATACAGACGTTACTACATATAAAGCAGAAAATTTCATATCAAATTTCACGCTTAAATGAATTTCTTATATGAAGATATTTCATCGTTTAAGGGAAAGGGCGACATTAAGTTGTAGGACATCTTTCTACAGATAGATACCGCAAAACAGAATAAATAAAAAAATGTACCTATAATAATTATACTATACAAATTAAAAAGCTCTTGGCAAAAACAATCATAGTCCAAATATTGTAAATGTGAGTTACATACACTCTAAGAAATTCGGTGTTAATTTTTACTCAGTTTTAACACCCTGAGAATTCTATATAGGTCCACACAAATTTTGGTGTTAAGTAGAACACTTTTGCTGGAGTACAAAAATCAACACAGATGTAGAGCTAATTTTGAGTAATGGTTTACACCTTTTGTGGTGTTATTATTAGCTCAACACTAGGAGTAAATCCAACACTATCTACAGAGTAACTTTTACACCATCTGGATTAATAATTTTACTCGAAGTGGTGTAAATTAAACACCATCAACAGTGTAACTTTAACATTTTCACACAGGAAAGTAACACCAATTGAATTAATAATTTTACAAAAAATGGAGTAAATTAAACACCACCAACAGTAATTTTAACATAAGTATGTTTATTAGTAATTTATCTATGGAATTACAATATGATATTTTAAAACAGCATAATTATCACTGTGGAGTTTCTTATAAAACTTTTTCCTGGGGTTACGTATTTGATAGAGTTGATGTGCTGGTTGAGGTTGACACATATGTAATATCTAAATCTTCAGAATTTATGGTTACTGTAGGTAACTCTTGTCTCACGATCCACTATGGGATAGCATTTCTACGAATAAATTTATTTTAAAAGAATACCTCAAGATTATTACTATCATTCTACCACACACTAACTACAAACCTTGTTTCGAACTACGCATTAAAAACTAAGTAAAGTTTCCTACTCCGAGTTAGGAGTTACCAATAAATAGAGTAAAATATAATACCAACGGAGTGAAACTTAATACTAACCCACGAATAGAGTAAAATAAAATATCTATGGAGTATATTTTACCCCGTCTAATGACACTTTTAGGAGTAAGCTTTACAGTGTTGCAAAAATACAAGTAAAATATCATTTTTTTACTATGTAAATCAGAGTTAATATTAAATAGATGGTAAATATGAAAATTACACATTTAATAAACAAGTGAAATGAAACAAAAATAAATCTAACATAAAATAAATATTATGAATCTACGTAATATGCACAAATTGCAACACTGTATAAAAGTCTTTTACTCCGTTCAAAATTTAACACATTTTTCATTTACCAAACTGAAGAGTGTTAGAACAACACAATAATATGGGTTAAGTTAACACAATATATTGTTACCAATTACACAATTTAACTTTACACCGCAAATTTTTTAGAGTGTATAGCGACGCGTAGGTACTTTCAATTTGGTAGAACTGTTTCTCGCAAAAAGTATATTTATATATATATATATATATATATATATATATATATATATATATATATATATATATATATATATATATATATAGTGCATTTTAAATTAATCATATATTACAAAAGTCCGGGGCAAGTTTGTAAACTGTCACTGTCATACCATAGGGTGGACGTTTTCAATAATTCTTCTATTATTAACAAACTTATTTTTTTACATTCATTATACCTACACAGACTCTTTTTATTACAACTCAAAATATATAATACACATACACATAGCGGCCCGCAGGGGGGTGCAAGATGGGGCTCAGCCTCATCTATGATTTTAAAAAAGAAGAAGAAAAAAATAATAAATATTATAAAATAGTTAAATGTTAAAAGTGACATTTTATTTTGTGAGAAAGAAGTACAAATAAAATTACTGTTAACACGTATATCATACACTATTTTTTCTACAAACACTATTTTTAAATTTAAATTTGTATTTCAAATAATTTTTTGACATTTACTTTTAACACTAGTGTCAAAAGTAACAATGATCAGTCACTTTTAACACTGGTGTCATAAAATGCCATTTTTAACGCTAAAAACAAACATTAAAAAGCCCACTTCAAATAGAAAAAAATATATTTATTTCAATTTTATATATCGATTATAGCCAAAGGCCGGGGGAAATAGTACAATTTTATACACATTTATAATAAGACTTGATTTTCAAAAACAAAATGAACTCGCCTTTGCGATTCTAAATATTTATCAATAACTGAGATGATGAAATCTTTGTTTTTGTTATGCACATTTAGTGTAATGCGCCAATAACACTCCTTCCGACAGTAAATTATTTTTCAGCCGCATATTACGAAAATTCCTGCGGGCGCCCATGTATATATAGTATGTTTCACTTTACATGAAGACACGTAAATAAATTGTTTATTAATAACGCAATCAGTATAAAACTCTTACCAGTGACTACGTTTATCTCGATAATTCAAGCGGCTTCAAGTATATTATGGCTTGAAAAATCCTATTGGTTTATCTCAGCGGATTGAAAATAGGATTGAGTTGTTTTCAATCTTCTTTAAATTCGTATCGACTAAAAAAAGATAGTTAAATACTCGATTATGCAGACAGACAGGGAGAGGTATATGATCTAATTTCATCCTGGATATATAACCCCAAAATCTAAAAATTGTCATGTTGTTATTTGTCTTCTATTTCAAAAACATTAAAAAACATTTATTTTTTCATCGCTCCAAATGTTTCGCTTTTTGGCAATTTAGTAAGTTTTATGTCGCGACTTTTATAAAATGAGGTAAAATGCAAACAACCAACAAATGATATGAATTTAGTAATACTGCAACATATTGCGGATGTGCTCATGCGTAATTACATTATTTGAAGCTTCACTGTTTATTTCGACAGAAGTCAAGCCGCTTCGTAAGTCCAAGCCTGTTATTTTATAGGCTTGACTTGACATTTTCAAGCGGCTTGAAATATTAATGTCGATCGTTTATTTCGAAGATTGAAAAGGGATTTACTATATTCAAGCGGGTTCAAACTTCGAGATAAACGTAGTCAGTGATAGTTGCCATTACGATTAATATTTTTGTAGGACTGAATTTTTTAAAGGTCTAAATCCAGCCAACTATGATTAGATAAAAATTAGTGTTTGAAGTAGTGATATCAGCGATGACGATAGAGAAAAAAAGTATATAAGAAAGTTGTTGCTAATTACTAAAATACTCCACATACGAAGTTTCGCTTAAAACTTTTAATTTTGTAATTTTTCTACATTTTTGTGTAAACTCAGAAAAAAATCTTATCTCAAATATCAGGTGTGCAACACACAATCAAAACAATGTAACATTGTTTGAAACGACAGCTATAAAAATAATGAACAACGATTAAGTATTCCTGAAAGGTAGAAATTACAAAAAAAAAATTCAGCGAAACTTCGTATTTGGAATATTTGGTGATTAGCAACAACTTTCTTAAACACTTTTTTGCTTTATCTTCATCGCTGATATGACTTCACTTGAAACACTAGTTTTTTTTAAATCATAGTTGGCCGGATTTAGACCTTAAAAAATATTCATACCTACAAATTTTTTAATCGTGATGGCCTCTATCACTGCTAAAAGTTTTATACTAAATGCGTTATTAATAAACAATTTATTTAAGTGTCTTCATGTAAAGTGCAACACACTGTATATGAATTTGACAAACTGAACTGGCAAGAACTGACGATCGTAGTGCAAGAAAGTGCGCACTCAGTAAGGTTCAGTTCCCTCGAAATGTATAAGAAATGAAATAAGTACATTAAATTTAACCAGCAATATAACTCGTCGAGAGCAACAATATTTCTTAATAACTTTTTCTCGAAATCGCATATATTTTTTGCATTTTTACAACCCCGTAAATTGACGAGTCGTTCCAAGTATTTTTCTAATAATTGAATGCAGTAGCAATAGCTCTGAAATATTTTGTTTTATCAATTGACAGTCCTGTCAGTTGTTGCAATTAAATTTTGACATTATTAATAAACTTGTTTATAAGATAAAATTCTATCAAAATGCTTACGTTTACAAATAGCGAGTACACAGATATTGTAATTACTTACCTATGATTTATTTATTATTCGTATCTTTAGTACATTTTAATTTGTCGTTGATAAAAAGTCAATGTTATAGAGTTGCCAACCCATTTAAACGGACCGCTTCCACATTTTTTGAATGACGTATTTAAACTATTATGATTTGTCGACAATAAATAATCATCTCATAACCTAATAACTATGTTTTTGCTTTTCCTCGTTACCTCCTTGTCTTCCTCTATTCACAGGTGATTAAAAGCCTGGTTTAATACACAACTTTATAATTTTGTTATCCAAAATTTAAATTACTTTATTTTCAAAATTGTACTATTACGAATTAATTAATAATAAATGTTATTTCCGTTGATTCGTTTATTAATTACTGTGACTGCAAGTGTAACCGATAACCAACATTTTTTGAGCTGTTTGTATCCCACTTGAATACGGCAGCAGCCATTTGTTCTCCGTGGGCGGGTAACGAAATATGCAGCAAATCTCTAAAGAATTTTAACTCAAAATCTAAAAGATAGAAAAAAGTTATTAAGAAATATTATTGCTCTCGTCGAGTTACATTACTGGATAAATTTAATGCACTTATTTCATTTACAGCCTGTATAAATAATGGAAAATGCTATTGTCATAAGTTATTTCCTTTTAGTCTGAGCGTTTCTACAAAAACGTTCTATAAAAATTATTATATAATCGCTCATCAATGTTTATTTTTCTAACATCTGGTAAATAATTTTCTAATATTTAATCATGATCCTGAGTTAAATTATGTTCCAAAAATTTATTATTATTCTTTGATTATCTCAAATTTTAAAAAAATGGACAGATTGTTTTTGCTAAAAGCTCTTCGATCGTATTAGTGATAGTAATAAAGAAAAACTATAGTTATATTAAGATAGAATGAAATATGAGACAGAAAATTATTCCTGTTCCCATTAATAATGGATAAATACATTTAATATAAAAACGTTACGTTATATCCAGAATTCTCCATTTTAATTTAAAATGAGATATATCCTCACATATACATTTCCTAAACTGAGTTATGTCAAATATAAATCATGCATACCACTCCAACTTTTCCAACATACGTCAGAACTTTTGAAAATCACTAAATTTACAAAGATTCTTTCACAAATCTAAATTTGATTCTTGAGATATAAGTAGCAACCTTTAAAAGCAATATTGTTCAAAATAAAATTAAGAGTAAATCGAGAAAATTTATTATTATTTGGCCTGCTTTGATGAAGCTTAACAGCTTAGTAAAATACAAGAAAAACAATTTATAATAGAGATTTACATTCTGAGGGTGTTTTTTAAGTTTTATTTTTATTTTATGTGACATATACTCAATAATGAAACAGGTGCTCTAAACAAGATGGATTATGGTAATAAATAAAGCAATATAACAAAAGAAATATGAAGGGTAATAAGATTTATCTACGTCTAATAAATAATATGTACATAAAATGTGGTTTTTGCTACCTAATACTATACAGGGTGTTGATGGTCAGGTGCGAAAATAGGGATTTACCATGAGATTTTAGTTTTATGCGATTTCCTGCTCTCCTATTCATTTTACGGCAAAAACTAGAGTGCAAAGTTATACAGAATTAAAAGTTTCATATTAATCTGTTTCTACATTTTTTATTGTTTCTAGTTTCTTCAGAATTTTAAGTAGAAATGTCAAAGTTCCGTTAATTAGTAGCAATAGCCATCACTTATGACATTGTGGAAAACAATATTATTTTATTCATATTGTCAATTTTTTTTATAAAAGTAAATTAAATTTTGAATGTTTATTCGAATAGGGAACATGCCATTAATTTAAAGAATCATTGTGGTGGAAATAGTTATCGAAGATGAAGAATATGGGATATATTTTCCACAAGTCAGATTGACGTTTGACGTTTATTAATAATTTCTGAAAACCAGGAAAAAACAAATGTCATAGCTATTTATACGAACTAACAGAAACTTTGAAATTTCTTTTTAAAATTGCAATGAAACTAGACATGATATCTGGTGTGGCCAACAGAATACCTCCCGCCATTTACAGCCCGAGTCACAAAAAAGATTAATCCTTATTTTTGGATTAGCGAATTTTACTCTAACTTCGACAGTTTATTTCTTAAAATATAGTCTAATCTAATCAACAGGATTAAATCCCAATTACAGAGTGGGTTCACATTCACACACATCCATGCCTTAGTGGGATTCGAACCCAGACCTCCGAGGGGCGTTGCTCTAACCATTGAACAACCGGAGCTATAATAAAATGAAGATTAAATTTTAAATACCGGGATAGAACAGAATTCATTAATCCAAAAATGAGGATTAGCTTAAACATTTTCTGAATCGTTAATTTTTATTAATGTAAATACGAGGTGTGTTCAAAAACTATCGCGAATTTTGAATTTTCGCGGGTTACGTATATTCGAATTTCGATCTTTTTGTGGCTTTATGTTGGTACTCATGTCTCTCACTTATGTCGACAAGCTCGGCCATTTTGAATGTTCACTTAATTGTTGACAGCTGCTTTGCTTGCACGTGTTTTGGATCGTCTTCGATTTTTACCTATTCAAAAAAATGGAACAAAGAACCTGTATCAAATTTTGTGTGAAAAACGAAATTAAGTGCGCGGATGCATTCCGAATGTTGACTGTGGCATACGGAGAAGCTACCTTGGACCAAAGCAACGTTTATCGGTGGTACAAAATGTTCTCAGAAGGCCGAGAAGATGTGAACGACGAAAAGCGTGCCGGACGCCCGAGCACTTCAACAACAGACGAAAAAATTAATGAAGTGGAGAAAATGATATTGGCCAATCGTCGAATCACCGTTAGAGAAGTTGCTGAGGACCTAAACATATCGATTGGCTCGTGCCATTCGATTTTTATCAATGATTTGGGCATGAGACGGGTCGCCGCGAAATTTGTACCAAAATTGCTTAATTGCGACCAAAAACAGCATCGCATGAACATTGCTAATGAGATGTTGGACTCTGTCCGCGACGACCCAAATTTGCTCCAGAGGGTCATAACTGGTGACGAATCGTGGGTTTATGGTTATGACGTGGAAACCAAAGTTCAATCATCTCAATGGAAGCTGCCGCACGAACCAAGACCGAAAAAAGCGCGCCAAGTTCGGTCGAATGTGAAAGTTTTGCTGACAGTTTTCTTCGATTGCAGGGGCGTGGTGCATCATGAGTTCTTGCCACAGGGTAGAACGGTCAATAAGGAATATTACCTGCAAGTTATGCGCAATTTGCGCGAAGCAATCCGCCAGAAACGCCCGGATTTGTGGAAGAACAAAAATTGGCTTTTGCACCACGATAACGCCCCTGCTCACACATCGTTGCTTGTGCGCGACTTTTTAGCCAAAAACAACACACTAATGATGCCGCAGCCACCGTATTCCCCAGATCTGGCCCCCTGTGACTTTTTCTTGTTCCCTAAACTGAAGAGGCCCATGAAAGGACGACGTTACGCTACGCTTGACGAGATAAAGACGGCATCGAAGGAGGAGCTGAACAAGATAAAAAAAAATGATTTTTTGAAGTGCTTTGAAGATTGGAAAAACCGTTGGCACAAGTGTATAATATCTCATGGGGATTACTTTGAAGGGGACAAAATAGATATTCATGAATAAATAAATAATTTTTGAAAAAACACAAAATTCGCGATATTTTTTGAACACACCTCGTACATACCTACATATTTACTTATGCTGGAAACTGTGAATTCTTTTCTATTGTTCTATTTACTTTTTTCTTTTTAAAACTTTACTAATATTATTTTGAAATGATTAGTTCTTTGATAGTGACATTTATCTGTCAATTACATACATTTGAATAACGGCGTTATGTTTGTTTAAAGCGTAGGCTCTGGGATTTAAATTATAGATAATTTTATAAATTTATCCATAAGAAAAAATATTAATGCAAATATTATCTTTAATTTTTATAATAACATTAATCTCGAAAAAATAAGATTTAAAGGTATTTTTCGAAGAAAAACTATTTTGAGCGTCTAGTAAAGTGCCATTTCCGGTTATCCGATTTTCACCAAAATCTAATGGGCTCTTTCAATTACAGAAAAAGTTCGAAATACAAGGTTTCAAAATTTTCTGAATGATAGTATTTGAGTTAGAGTGGAGGATACACACACACACACACACACACACACACACACACACACACGAACGCACGCGCGCGCGCACACACACACACACGCACACACACAACACATCCTCGTGTTAAAATTGGATTCTAGGGACCTTAAAACGTGGTCATTTACCAAAATCTCCATATGCGATTTTTAGCACTATCCCTATACCTCCCTTACCAAGGGTAGCGGGAGGTAAAAATGTAGAAACAGTTTTATATGTAACTTTAAATTCTGTACAACTTTGCACTTTACAGTTTTTGTAAATGCATAGGGGAGTAGGAAATCGCATAAAACAAAAATTTCATGTTAAATTCATATGTTCTCACTTGACCGTCTACACCCTGCATATAAATCCCGCAGGCAATAATGATCCGAGAATAATAGTCATTATTCCCTCTGATGCACCAATCAGAATATTTTTAATAAAATAAATATGCGAAGATTTGAATTTTCAACATAACATATCACAATACATTGCAATCTTGTAATCATTTCAATAAGAAATACGTCATGTGGATCGGTTAATTTGGAGTTCTGAAACGAAATTATTAAAAAAAATTGTATGTAATAAGTACATTAATCGTAGATAAAGTATAGTACACCACTTAAAGGCTATTATTACCTCGGATGATTACAACCCTTGCTCGCTCCGCAACATTAGTAGAGGATGTATTCGTGCAGTTTATGGAAGTGAAAATAACTTAAATGCTATTTTTGTGAATACATGCATAAAACTAACCTCTTTTTACCTCTCGCCATACCGAAGGTGAGAGAGGTAATGTTTTTGGTCCAAAAATTCGATAGAGTTTTCAGTGAATAAGCACGAATTAGGGTCACCCAACACGTTTTCATTATTTTTACGATGATGCTTGCGTGTGCGTGCGTGTGTGCGTGCATGTGGGCGTGCGCATGCGTGTGCGCACATGAAATTGGCGAGATGTCATGTGCTGGCCACATCAGATTTTTTTAAAAATATAATGAATAAATCTTCACAGTATTCAAGACAGGTATATTCAATTATAATTTTCTGATCCACGCTCTGGAATTATTAGCTATTTTCATCTTGTGAATTATATTTTTAATGTAAACACTCACTTTTCGTTTACGCGGGAATTAGTGTCAACATGATTTATTGTCTTTCTCACATGACAATGTGCCCCAAGTAAATAGCAGTGTTACTCATATTACAAATTGTATGTCGATTTAAATACACAAATGCGTACAGTATTTAACAAATTTTTAATGTTACACACTTTAATAACAAGTAGAGCTGTAGTCAAGCTGTAGTGCATTATTTCGGCACCAGGTCTCATATCGCTTAGCAATACATTTATACATGCCAATAGCGCCGTTGTATACTATACTTTTTTTGTTAATATGAAAATTTAACAAATCCATATATCATTCATTAGTAGATTCACATAAAATTTGGTAGAGACACTGACCAATGACAGTTCACATAACCTCACAAAAATAATTGTGCGTCTAGTTCTGTCCTCTCTGATTACGCTGCGAAATTTTCAATCCACATTTGTATTTTTTAAATCTTTCATTTTATTGTCGATAAATCCTTCATTTTCATTAATGACTGTAATTTCGTATTTCAGCTTGCTTTAATTCTAATTGATTTTAATGTCACTACAATTCACAATAAATTATTCACCTTCTGACATTTTCACAGATCAATAACATTCTAAACTTATTTATTTACTTTTTCTGATGATTTTCTCAGAATTATTCCAGAAAATATGACGAAAATAAACGAGAAAAACATGTTATCTTGTTATCGACATATACAGGTCGTTGAAATGTGATACAAGATAAAAAATAATCAATAAGTAACAGACAATTACGGTGATAAACATTGTATGTTCGGTTATCTAGAAAATTCATTTGGTGTAGTAAAATATATGATAACATTTTAATAGTTTTTACGTTATCTACACTAAAGTGCTTATTAAAGTTTCAGTAATTACAAATACGAGTACTTTGATTTAATAATAATAGTAATAATATTCTGTTATACGATGGTCACGTTAGAATTATTGAGAATAAGACACAGGGTCCACATTTTTTAGAATTTTATTTTTAATTTGTTCAAAGTAGTTCCCTTCAACAATCCTTCCATTTCTTAAAAGCTCCCAACGTCCCAATCAATATTCTTTTGGAATGCTTTCAAACTAATCGCCCCTATTCTGTAAATCAATCGACAATAAATATTTATCGATCGATAATAATTTTTGATAAATAGAAACAAATATGTCATCTTGTCAGATTTATTTTTTATTTAGCTTATACTATAATTATTGACTACAATTTATTTTCGATCAATAAAAGTTTTAAGAGCAATATTTACCCCTGGCGTCTGAGCAGAAAAAAGGGGTACAGAATATATATTTTTTCTCGGGACTCATAAAAGATATCAATTTCAAATAAAAAAATGTATTTAGACAAAGAATGTATCTGGGTCTGAATTGTGTTAGAAATTCCATTTTTTGGTTATTATACTAACAAAATGTATTTAAAATAGCTTATCTTTCAATGAAAATTTGACTGTGATAAATATAAAAACTTAAAATTTCAACACAACCCAAACATAGATTTGACTTTGGAAAATACATTATAATTTTCAAATTTGTTTTATTACCCCAAAGAAGAAAAAAATCTATGTAATAATCTAAACCTCTGTATACTGTATTTTCGTAGCAAAATGCTTGTCATACAGTGTCGCCGTGCAGTGGTCTTAAATGGTACTTCGATGAAAATCTGGTCACTATAAGTTTGCAGTCAGAAATTAACATAGGTAATCGATAAGCTTGTTAGTGAAGTATAATGGCAAATGTTTCCCAGAATTTTGGTTCGACCTGTCTACATTTACGCATACATTAGAAGCCTCGTTAAAAGCGTTATAATCGAAAACTACAAGAGATGCTTCCTTCGGATAAAATATTTTTATTTTTTTTTTCAGTATTTTTTTTATTTATTTACATAAATATTTAAAAAGGATACATTACTGTGGACCTATAACAATACACTAAATAGAGAACAGAATTCATATTAATTGGGTTTAATGATTGAATATTTTGCATTGTTTAAAAAAATAGTTCAATAATTCCAAATTTTGAAAAGATTATCAAAAAATGAGACGCAGTGGGCTATAGATGAAGGAAAGAAGAAAATAATGTGCGTTTTTTTTTACTAACCAAAGAGTTGGGAAGTGACTTGTTTACTTCATTACCCTTTACATTACAAAAGGCAACCTATCTAGCACGAATTTGAAATTCGAACACAAGTACTTGAATAGAATAGGGGTGAATGTCTAGGAAACTGTCAACGCTGTCAAATTAATTTTTGAAGACTTAAAAACTGGCAAAGCTGCGAAACTAATTACTGATGAACTTAAAAATTGTCAAGTTATAAATAATGATTCGAAAATGCTCTCTGGTTAAATTCATATTTTCTCTCACAAGGATACTTAACTTTCGCAACTTAATTTCAAATGACAAATAAATAAATGCTTAAAATGCAAATTTTGTTTTCCACGGCGCAATTGATTTTCTTATTCTCAAGCGAGACCGTCGTACTTACGGATAATGTTTTATCATCACAGACAAATAAAAAATTATTAATTTCATTATTACTCTCTGATCTTAATCTCTCTTTAATTATAGATTATACTTCAATCAACTTTTGAATAGAAAATGCAGCTCACAAGAAGTTAAATTTTGTACTTTTTACTTCAAAGATTTTGTTCTTTGCAAAATAAAATGAGTTCAAGATAAATTTCAAATAAAATTGCTTTAATTATTATTGTAATTAAATTCTTTATACATTAATTAGAATATTTTTGTATTTCTGCAATTCATTTTGATATTTTAAGTAATTAATCTGAACTGTGGCAAAATTTTAGTAAAAATAACTAAATGTAAATTGCTGAATCAACATTGTACAATGTTCTCATCGTGAACTTTTGTTTGACTGAAAAATTACAACTTTAATTTTAAATTTGCTGAGAAAATATTCGTTTTCAAATATATTTTTAAGAAGTATGTACATACTTGCAAAATATATTGTGCAAATACATAAAATTTAGATCTTACAAACTCAATTTATTATGTCGTCGCACCCAGATTGTCAAACCTTCGTTGACTTAGCGATGTTTTACAATCTGGCTGTAGGTTTTATAAAACGACAAACAACTTACGGCGATATTATTGTAATATTAATTTTTTTAAACTAACATAACCTAACCTAACGTACAAAACTCACGTTTGGAGAACTTGGCCCCAGTTTTGTGTGTTAGGTTAGGTTATTGTTGCTATACTTATGTAGAGAAATACCAGTACAAACTAAGTAAGTTGTTCGTCGTTTTATAAAACGCCTAGACGACTAGCCAGAATGTAAAACATCGTTAAGTCAACGAAGGTTTGACAATCTGGCTGACTATACATATAAGAATTCCACTTGAATTTCTGCAAATTTTACTTGCATTTTTATTGACTATTTTGAAATGTCATTATGAAAACTTTATTTGTTTTATAATTTAATTTAATTTTACTCTTTATTCAATCGTAGATTAATTCTGTTTTCGATTTTGAGAGCAAACTGATGTGTATGTGCTCGTTATGAAGTTTTGTACGATGTAAAACTGAATGTAAAGAACGAATGTATTTTGTGTATATGAGATGTAATATTTTGTTAGATCTTTACCTACCTAACCCAGAAGAAGGTGCAAGTATGCTCCGTAACGTCTGTGTTGTAAGACAATAAATGCTGAGATTTCGAGTAATTCTTAACACCTTAGATAGCTCAAATTGATCGAAATAAACAAAATTAAATAATCAAAGTGGTCGACTTCTATGCACGTAAGAGTAGGTACATCAGGTGAACATCAAAATATGATATATCCTCAAAAAAAAAATACAAACGCTGGCAAACTGATAATGCATTAAAGTTTTGTAAAATTAATAATTTTGCAGCCGCCTCGGTGACCGAGCGAATTGAGGCGGCGTGTTTTCAGACAGGACCAGAAGCAACCTCCACCGCTCGGATCCTGGGGTCGTGGGTTTGATTCTCACCAGGGGCTTGGATGTTGGTGATTGTTTTCAAATACATTTATACAATGTAATGTACATACATACATACATACATACATAATCTCGGACCCTTTTTGTACCTTTCGGTGAAAGGGTGCCGGGCGCACAGAGCCGCAGTGTGATAATTTTTTTTTTTTTGCTGAGCTTTCCCGCACCGTCATATCGCTGCTGTGTAGCCTGTTCGGACATGTCAATCACAAAGCAGACACTCTAACCACACTACTGTACTGCCGACACAATGTAATGAAATGTAATATTAAAATAAAGTATTTGAATAGGGTATAAAACCGATAAAATATTATTATTATAACTTTTCACAACAAAAAGTGGCATATAATTTCGCCTCGAGGTATCTAATTTACATTATGAAAATAGCTTGTATAGGTTGTAGAAAATTTCTCAAAGTGTTCTTTTGGTTATATTCCAGTCAAACACAGAATTTGAACCATGACCTTTTCCTACTATAGACCATCTATAGACTATGTGTGTACTCGTATACTCTCATAAAAGTAACATGAACTCTTTACTTCAATGTACAATACCTGTGGAAATATCCTCTACAATTTCCAAACCTAAAAATAGCACAATACCTTCAAGCTGTATTCGCGAAATACTCGTATCTACAGAATTTCAAAAATGTAGTAATTAAATTTCGGTGATGTTCGTTATTAAAACACATATATCAAACTCTTTCATTCGTTCTAAAAATAACGCTTTTATTACAACAACAATAACGTATTGTAACGTTTTTTATTTATTTGGGTGAAGTATTAGGCAATTATTATTAATTAAAATAAAGGTTTATTAAACTATTATCCCTGATCACATAACTAACTGTTATTCTTATGTGATCAGAACGAGATCAGAACTAGTACGAAATATTAAGAAAGATATTAAATAATGACGATTACTAATATTGAACAATTATTAAAAACTAATTAAGACTAAATCTATAATTAACTAGACAACACTAACACTTTATTTATTTAACACTACTATTTATTGCCACGATATTACTAATTATTTATTTCACTACGCGTTCCAATCTTAGACTGCCGGTCTGTTGCACACTCTTGTAGACTGTTTACGCGGTATTTATACCACTACTTACTTTACTATCTATTTATATCACGTTCAACTGTCCACCTACCGACCTCCACAGCGTCTATATACTCAACTGACTCAACAGCGTCTGTACATTCAACTGCTCGGACAGAAGTCACACTTTCACCTCACTGTCTGCCTGTTTATGTAACTAACTTTCTCCTCGCACAGTCTCAGTGTCACCGACTCTCCGTATGCCACAATTCTTCAACACCACTACCGAGTATTCACTTCCACTTGCCGTTACTGTCCCCGTATACCTAGCTTCTTAATACTCTTCAACAATACCGAGTATTCTCTTTCACAGCTATCCCGGTATACCAGTAACTTCCCGACTCGCCGTTACAGTCCTTGTACATTATAGCTTCCCAATACTCAACACTACCGAGTATTCACATCTACAGCTATCCCAATATACCAGTGTTATAAATGACGATTAAATGTTAGCGCTGAAAATTAGAATATTAAAACACATTTATCACCCAAACCGGTATATACAGTATTAATACAAAAATAATAAGAAATCAAGATGACCGTCGCCTGGCCGAACCCGGTCACGCGGAATCCTCCTTCACGCCTTGATTATTTCTGTAAAAGAATTAACACATGAGAAATACTCAGTGAGGAGGCTATCATTTTCAAAGGTTCAGGCATTCACACACCGTACACACATGTTGGCAACTACGGGCAGTACCGCCAGTTACTACGGAACCTCTGCCGCTTCGGTGGTGATCCGGGAACACATCCACAGAGATCACTACAGCCCAAACTGCTGCTACCGTTGGCGACCCAGAAGCGGGTCACTACAGCCTTTCCCTGCTGCTGCCGCTGGCGACCCCCGGGTCCACACGGGCGGCCACTACGGAACCTCTGCCGCTTCGGTGGTGATCCGGGAACACATCCACAGAGATCACTACAGCCCTAACTGCTGCTACCGTTGGCGACCCAGAAGCGGGTCACTACAGCCTTTCCCTGCTGCTGCCGCTGGCGACCCCCGGGTCCACACGGGCGGCCACTACGGAACCTCTGCCGCTTCGGTGGTGATCCGGGAACACATCCACAGAGATCACTACAGCCCTAACTGCTGCTACCGTTGGCGACCCAGAAGCGGGTCCACACGGGCCTGGCCACTACAGTACCCAGTACTGCTCACACGCACACTCTCAATCATACACATGCTAGATTAACTCTCTCACCTGAATCACTATAATATCGATGTTCTCACACTGAAATCTAGAAATAAACTGAAATAAAATACGTGAATACCAGTATCATTAAATGTAGCTCTTATCCAACAGCATCGGTTACGTACCTAAATAACTAATTAGAGACAAAACATAATAAATTTAATAAAAATAATCTTACGCAAAATAATATCTGTGACAGTTCGGCCATCCTGAAAAGTTCCTCGTCCTCGAGGAACCAGTTCCAAATTCCTGCAGCATCAGTATCAACATCCGAAGCGCTGTTGTCTTCCAACAGTTCACGTGTACTTAAATATGGTTTCATCCTGTCAATCGCCACTACGTTACTATATTCTCCTCTTCTACTTCGATTTGTACCAGGCAAATCTTCTACTAAAAATCTATTGTTCAGTAGAACTTTCTTTATTTGGAATGGTCCTTCATATGGATGGTGTGAAATGGAATCGGTAGTTTCTCAATTGTAATTCAATAGTTATGGCTGCTTTCTTAGCTGTTGTTTATGGTAAAGACATCCTTACACGAGTCAGTGTACTTCGCGAATTTTCTCACTCCAGGAAACCAGTAAATTCCAAAATGTCCAAACTCATCAAGACAGGAACGTACTATCTGCAGCCGCTGTCCTCTAGGTACAATCCACTAGATTCCGGACACGGTAATTCGGTAAACCCGTTCGTCTCGTAAACAGTGATTTTTATAAATATTCCTTTCATAGTTAGTTTCCGGTGGTTTACTTAAAATGTTCTTGATAATTTTCAATTTGTCATTTGTCCGGCGAGTATCCAGTTAGCTTGTTATAATTTTATCCTTCTGAATTGTTAAGTCCGCATCAGTTCAAGACTGGGAGAACACATTCCATATCTTTGTCTGCTACTACATTGTTCGCGGGAATACGTGCTCGTTTCCTTCATGGTTATGCAAGTGGACCCCATATCGACGTACGCTTAGACAATTACCGCTTACCTCCGCAGAAGTTGTTAAGATGGTCCTTTCTGGCAGTTGTGGTTGTGGCTCTTGTTGACGTTGAACATGCTGATGTTGACGTTGTTGTGGTCGCTGGTTCCTATTTCCACTGAATTCGCCTCCATTTCGTCCTGCACAATTCGATACTCGTTGCCGTTTTGTGTTATAATGTGAGCGTGTATGTCCTAATTTTCCACAAATAAAACAACAAATGTTCTCCATTCCATCGTCGTGCTGCTTCGTAGTATAGTAAGGCCACTTGTTCTTCTGAAAAGTACGATGTAAATCGCGTTTAAGGGGAGTAGAAAGGTTTCGTGTTGCTAATTTATCTTCGTTCGTCTTCAAAAATAATAAAAAAGACTGCGGCTTCTTGCATTCTCTGATAAGGGCAAGTGTTGAGTAGCGCCAGCTTCTCATAATAGTATTGCAACATGTGTTCATCCGGTTTCTTATTGCGAGTAATCATTTCTTGAAGCAACTGAAAATAATTTTCCTGTGACGGAAATGCCTTCAACAACATAGCCTTCTATGACTCCCAAGAATGATTTATTCCTTGCAGCGCTTTATACCATATTTCTGCATACCCTCTCCAGCGAGATCTCACATACATGATGGTAGTTATTTCGTCCCATTTATGCATAGCGCGTAAAGTGAACGTACATACTGAAATTGAGGACTGTTGTTAGGTAAAGTCATGTTGTAATGTTGTTCCAGGTTCGTAATCCAGCTAAACATAAACGTAATCAATATCCGCACTGTTCCAAAAGCTTTGTTGGTGTGATCCCAAAAGCTGAAAGTTAAAAATGTTCTGATCCCACTTCTGAAATGTTATAAATGACGATTAAATGTTAGCGCTGAAAATTAGAATATTAAAACACATTTATCACCCAAACCGGTATATACAGTATTAATACAAAAATAATAAGAAATCAAGATGACCGTCGCCTGGCCGAACTCGGTCACGCGGAATCCTCCTTCACGCCTTGATTATTTCTGTAAAAGAATTAACACATGAGAAATACTCAGTGAGGAGGCTATCATTTTCAAAGGTTCAGGCATTCACACACCGTACACACATGTTGGCAACTACGGGCAGTACCGCCAGTTACTACGGAACCTCTGCCGCTTCGGTGGTGATCCGGGAACACATCCACAGAGATCACTACAGCCCAAACTGCTGCTACCGTTGGCGACCCAGAAGCGGGTCACTACAGCCTTTCCCTGCTGCTGCCGCTGGCGACCCCCGGGTCCACACGGGCGGCCACTACGGAACCTCTGCCGCTTCGGTGGTGATCCGGGAACACATCCACAGAGATCACTACAGCCCTAACTGCTGCTACCGTTGGCGACCCAGAAGCGGGTCACTACAGCCTTTCCCTGCTGCTGCCGCTGGCGACCCCCGGGTCCACACGGGCGGCCACTACGGAACCTCTGCCGCTTCGGTGGTGATCCGGGAACACATCCACAGAGATCACTACAGCCCTAACTGCTGCTACCGTTGGCGACCCAGAAGCGGGTCCACACGGGCCTGGCCACTACAGTACCCAGTACTGCTCACACGTACACTCTCAATCATACACATGCTAGATTAACTCTCTCACCTGAATCACTATAATATCGATGTTCTCACACTGAAATCTAGAAATAAACTGAAATAAAATACGTGAATACCAGTATCATTAAATGTAGCTCTTATCCAACAGCATCGGTTACGTACCTAAATAACTAATTAGAGACAAAACATAATAAATTTAATAAAAATAATCTTACGCAAAATAATATCTGTGACACCAGTAACTTCCCGAGTACCTACTCGACACCAACTGCATACGCTCACTACGATACTGCTGTGCTTCTCACTAACACTTTACTTTACTTTGACCGCATAATAAGAATAAACACAAAAGGTTCAAGCGACCGCAAGTAATTAAACACGTCGCGACCTGTTCGCTTACGTCGCCCGGCTGCTAGCGCGATTACGTCACCGCTATAAATAGACATTCGCGTACAGCGGTGGCGACGACGGGCGTTCCACGTTGCAGTATGTAACAAAAGTTTTGAGAAAAATTTGAGTACGTTCCACGCGGTCGAAATCCCATCTGTCGAAATCCCACGCGGTCGAAATCCCAGCGATCGAAATGTACCCCCACCACTTTGTTCGTTCTCCAGAAATTCAAATATTTCCACGCCGTCGAATCCCACGCGGTCGAAATGTTACACGATACAAATCCCTCGCTCCCGTACAGCTCTCTATATCGATCGTATTGCATTCTAACAATCTATGCTTCGTGGTAGTTCCGCGTCAAAGATAATATATTAAAAAGAAATTTTAAAACATATTATATTATTGTACAACAAACTATTTAATGAATGAAGCAGGAAAAGAATTTACCCATACATTTTAAGTAAACATGATAGTTTACTAGTTATTAATATTATAAAATAATTAAATTTATTTTCAAGTAGACAAGTATGTGTAGATATAAAAGGAAATAAAGACACTAGGTATTGTTTCACAAATTTTAATAAAATTCCTTTATTACGTAATTTTATTAAAATTTGTGAAACAATACCTAGTGTCGTTATTTCCTTTTATAATCATGTTTCACCGAGTGCCAACAGCTTCATCAATGGGGTCATACCACAATTTTCCAATTTATTCATTTTCTGAAAGTACATTTAAAACTACTAACGAAAATATATATTTTATGTCTCATAAGTTTCTAGTTTTACAGTAATAATTTTTTAAAGTTTTATATAAAATTTCAAATGACGTCACAGTTTTGCGGCCGTAGTGACGTCTACCGAACAATGAACAAAAATGGAACTACTTTGACGTTTATGTCATCATGTTTTGAAACTACACTTGAAACCAACGAACCATCCGTACTCATCAAAACTTTTGGAGTATTTATTGCCTTATACCATCTTTCCCTTACATCTTGAGCCATAAGAACACAGAACAATATTGTACAACCATTGTAATATCTAAATCAAACATAAATTGTATTTATTTATAGTTTTTATTTAGCATATTCTGTTCTTTGTACTCACTTTTAAAAAAAAAAACAACTTGTTGCAAGAATGTTGACGTTACTTTCAAAATATTGGTTATATAAGGTTATATTAGAAAAAAGTGACTGATCTGTTTATGTACAGTAAAAGCACGAGTACGGGTGTGCCTCACTATCGTATATTTGTGTACAAAACTGTGACGTCACAAAACCAAACTCATAATCTTTATAAAGAAAATCATGAATGAAAAGTATAATAATATTAAATATTTTTTATGTATATATGCATAATATTAGGTAAATTTTTTATTTATGAAAGAAAAATCAACATTTTTTTCTTTTTGGTATGACCCCATTGAATTTATATGTGTAGATACATCAAATTACCGTTATTGTCAAAATATGCCGAGTGGAAGAAAATATATTTGGAAATAAAAGCAACATAATATTTATAATAGACACAGTAATACATAATTTTACAACTGAAATAAGGAGTGAACTGCTTATTCACATAATATGACAGCTAATCTAAAATGGCGGACCAACAATATCAATAATTTTACTTAAAATGTATAAGTTAATTCTTTTCCTGCTTCATTCATTAAATAGTTTGTTGTATAATAATATAATATGTTTTACTTTTTTTTTAATATATTATCTTTGACGCGGAACTACCACGAAGCATAGATTGTTAGAATGCAATACGATCGATAAAGAGAGCGGTACGGGAGCGAGGGATTTGTATTGTGTAACATTTCGACCGGGTGGGATTTGACGGCGTGGAAATATTTGAATTTCTGTAGAACGGACAAAGTAGTGGGGGTACATTTCGAGCGCGTGGGATTTCGACCGCGTGGGATTTCGACCGCGTGGAATTCGACCGCGCGGGATGCAAAACTGATGTCCGGTTTCACCAACATCAAATAAATCTTCGAATAGCTTATTCGTCGAGTAAGAAAAAAATATCGCATTGAAACTGAAACACAAATGACGATATTTATTCCAGCTGTCATATTTTCATGTGATATTTTTCAATTATTCGATGAATAAGCTATTGGAAGATATTTTATTTGATGTTGGTAAAACCGGGCATAGTTGTTTTATGATGTACCATGTCATTGCGAGAAAAAATTATAAAAAATGTTATACAAACTCGAGTACAAACTTGAAATTCCTACGCAAATCTCATTATAGTTAGTTGACAGATAGCCGAAACATGAATTTGTTAACGTTCAAAATATTGGACATACTAACTATTTACCGAATTATACAGGAATGTGAAATAGTTGTAGTATTAATTTACCAACAAGTGTGCGACCCGAACTTTTGCCCCCAAATCGAATCAGCAGACTCATGCATAATGCTCGATAAAGTTAGAACGTTATCGCACAAATTAACTCGACAATTTAGAATTTTAAAAATGATTGTTACCAGAACTTTGGTTAGAATTGATTTAATCTTTCGAAAAATAAAATGTAACCAAATAGACTGCTTGAACGAATCTCCAGATGCTGCAGCCAACATTTTATAGAAAACACACACACACACACACACACGCACGCACGCACGCGCGCACGCACGCACGCACGCACGCACGCACGCACGCACGCACGCACGCACGCACGCACGCACGCTTGCACGCACGCACGCACGCACGCACGCACGCACGCACACACGCACGCACGCACGCACGCACGCACGCACGCACGCACGCACGCACGCACGCACGCACGCACGCACACACACACACACACACACACACACACACACACACACACACACACACACACACAGAGAGAGAGAGAGAGAGAGAGAGACAGAGAGAGATAGAGAGAGAGAGTATAATCCCCCAAATGTTTCTCAGTTATGACTGATTGAAGACATTTGGGCATTTCTTAGCAGAAAAATATACAATAATGACTGGCGAGCGTACCAAAACGAATAATGGTTACAGACAAGAATATTTCTGACGGTCCGGGAGGTAGATTTAACATCATTCAGAGACAAATGAGACAAGGTATTAAAAAACTGCGTCGCATTGAAGATAATGGTCCCATATCAGTGTTGTAAAATTAGATTTCTTATCTCCTTAGTTAATAGGAACAACCCCTTATGTCAACGTTTCAATTAAAAAATCCTTTCTATTTGATGGAAGAGGTCTAATTTTTTCTCAAAACTTTTGTTACATACATTATTACATTTGAAAGGAAATATGATTTACAAAAAACAAAAAAGGTATACCTTTCTAGAAACAAAGATTGCTTTCAATTTATATAATGTTTCATAAAAAATAGTCGAGGATCCCATTATTGATAATGGTTCTTTTATGAGCGAGTATTTTATTCTAACTTTACTACTTTCAAGTTAAATCAAATTATACTCTTCCTACAAAGTCTATCCTCATTAAAAGTTAAAAAAAGATGGTGAATCCTGTGGTATACTTAGCAGGATTAGAGTCTAGATTTCCGCATTAGAAGCCGTGGCCCGTGGCATTCATTGTAGTGTTGATGAGATTTGCGTGTTTTGCGGTAGTGATTGACGTGGTGAAGAATACTTCACGTCCAATTCGAATCGAATAAACGAGAACGGGAACGAGGATCGAGCAAAGTTGTTGAAATGTTCGGACAACTGATATGCGATGTGTGGCAATTATTGGAATACAAACAATTATACGTTTATTTCGACGTTGATGTCTCTATTATTAGACAAATATATCATTATAGATTTGTGACAGTGACATTATTGTTCTGTACGGAAAAATGAGGTCCACCACCATGGTAATAATTTAGAAAATTTGATTATTTACATATATTAAAATGAAACCTTAAAACTATAAAAAGGGACTACCAAAGTTTTAAAAAGTTTTTGAAATATACGAGTTTTTAATGCCACTTCCTCGTCCACGTCACAGAACTACTCTATGTCAAATTATTTCCACTATTAAGCCTTCTGTTGACACCTTTTTCAAATTCGGAATTAATTTTCAATTTCATTTAATAATTAATGTAAGTAAACAAAATAGCATTGAATTTAAAAACCACGTGCGTTTGTATGAAATGAAAGATCTGTTGAATAACATTAGGGTGGCAGTGGCAATCAAAACTAGGAATATAATATATAACTAGGAATATAATATACAGGTGCCCATTTTAAAAGTTCCCGCCTGAAAATTTATGAATAGGCAATCCATGATACATTTCATAAGTGACTTGGTTTATAAAATTTTGTTTTGCTCTTATACCTACTGTGATTATTCGATTTAAAGTACTATAATATTCACCAAGTGGCTTATGAAATATATTCTGTTTTGCCTATTCTTAAAATTTCAGGCGGGAACATATAAAATGGGCAACCTGCATTTAGCTTTATTTATTTTTTCGGTTGCAAACTATACATTTCGCAGATGCAATATAGGCTAACCAAGTACGTATCGTCGCGCCACTCGCGGATTTTTTAACACTAGGGCTGGCAGGAGGTTGAGATGACAGCTCGTAAACACGCGATGGGCAACAAAAACCGTGGTAAAAAGCCATCAAACACATGTTGTGTTGTAGAGTGCAAATAATCTAAATATAATGGGGATAAAAAGATTCAATTTTACTCCCCTTATTAACCTTGGGAACAGGTAAGACAACAAAAATGGATACCATCGGTTCGTCGAATGATATAAGTACAGTTGAATTTTATTAAAAATCTGATTACATATTTCTCAAGCACACAACATGGTTTAAAAGTTTATATATTTTGTGGTTTTTTCAAATAAAAAATTTAGTCCAATAATTATGACTTAGGAACAAAATACTTCGATTCAAAATAGGTTATAGGACATATCTGTGTGCCTTTGATAACAATAATGAAAAATAAAATATCTATGAAATATACATGCTACTGAATGTAAAATGTATAATTGTACAATATTTATGAGATCTACGATAAATTATTAGTAGACAATTTTATACAAAGCACACGAAGGAAATCTTTATACTGACCTTGACAAAAATATACGTCAAAGTTCAAGAAACATGTAAGAAAATGGAATACACAAATTATATATTAACGAACGTTTCTCCCAAATCAACGGGAAATACTTTCCAAATTGTCGTCGACTAAAAGAACACAGTGACAAGAATATACCTATAAAACTAAAATATACTGCTGGTGGGAGTGAGATTTGTGAGACTAACATTGGACGAGTGCAGACATATATATAATCTGCATATATAGTTGCACTTGCCTGTAAGAATAGTTCTGCGCAAGCGCCGGATTGATTTGATTTTATTGGTGTAGAACGATAAAGGGGAACTAGCGGGAAGGAAATTCTTACACTGACAAGGATAGACAATAATGTTTGTAGCAGACTCCTCCGACTCCTCTTAAGTGAGAGATAGGGCATCAGCAGTATATTTTAGTTTTATAGGTATATTGTGACAAGTAGTGATAGTCTGACAGTCCTCACACTGGCGCGAATTTACCGCGCAAACGTATAAGAAAGGTATGTCGACGTTTTCAAAATCACAGCTTATAATAACACACGTATTTTCTACTTCAAGTGGTGCTTCAAATATATTTTAAACTGACAAAACAGTTCGTGTATATATATAAAACGCCATTCTACACGTAATATATCCCTCCCAGAAATATTTACCGGGAAATCCATCAGATGGCGCGACCAGCGACACGGAACAGTTGCTTGGATAGCCTATAGGCCGCAAAATCCATATTCGCCATACCATAACCAATCACTTGAGAATTGACATGATTGATAATATGACAATGACAGTGACGATTCTAAAGCATGACAGCAATAAATTTCTTGGGTTGTTTTTTACCTCCCGTCACCTTTAGGTAAGGAAGGTATTGACTTTGGTCGAAAAATTCGATGATGAGTTTTTAATGAATAAGCACGTTTTAGGATTCCTAAAATACGATTTTATTATTTTTACGATGATGTGTGTTATGTATGTATGTATGTATGTATGTATGTATGTATGTATGTATGTATGTATGTATGTATGTATGTATGTATGTATGTATGTATGTATGTATGTATGTATGTATGTATGTATGTATGTATGTATGTATGTATGTATGTATGTATGTATGTATGTATGTATGTATGTATGTATGTATGTATGTATGTATGTATGTATGTATGTATGTATGTATGTATGTATGTATGTATGTATGTATGTATGTATGTATGTATGTATGTATGTATGTATGTATGTATGTATGTATGTATGTATGTATGTATGTATGTATGTATGTATGTATGTATGTATGTATGTATGTATGTATGTATGTATGTATGTATGTATGTATGTATGTATGTATGTATGTATGTATGTATGTATGTATGTATGTATGTATGTATGTATGTATGTATGTATGTATGTATGTATGTATGTATGTATGTATGTATGTATGTATGTATGTATGTATGTATGTATGTATGTATGTATGTATGTATGTATGTATGTATGTATGTATGTATGTATGTATGTATGTATGTATGTATGTATGTATGTATGTATGTATGTATGTATGTATGTATGTATGTATGTATGTATGTATGTATGTATGTATGTATGTATGTATGTATGTATGTATGTATGTATGTATGTATGTATGTATGTATGTATGTATGTATGTATGTATGTATGTATGTATGTATGTATGTATGTATGTATGTATGTATGTATGTATGTATGTATGTATGTATGTATGTATGTATGTATGTATGTATGTATGTATGTATGTATGTATGTATGTATGTATGTATGTATGTATGTATGTATGTATGTATGTATGTATGTATGTATGTATGTATGTATGTATGTATGTATGTATGTATGTATGTATGTATGTATGTATGTATGTATGTATGTATGTATGTATGTATGTATGTATGTATGTATGTATGTATGTATGTATGTATGTATGTATGTATGTATGTATGTATGTATGTATGTATGTATGTATGTATGTATGTATGTATGTATGTATGTATGTATGTATGTATGTATGTATGTATGTATGTATGTATGTATGTATGTATGTATGTATGTATGTATGTATGTATGTATGTATGTATGTATGTATGTATGTATGTATGTATGTATGTATGTATGTATGTATGTATGTATGTATGTATGTATGTATGTATGTATGTATGTATGTATGTATGTATGTATGTATGTATGTATGTATGTATGTATGTATGTATGTATGTATGTATGTATGTATGTATGTATGTATGTATGTATGTATGTATGTATGTATGTATGTATGTATGTATGTATGTATGTATGTATGTATGTATGTATGTATGTATGTATGTATGTATGTATGTATGTATGTATGTATGTATGTATGTATGTATGTATGTATGTATGTATGTATGTATGTATGTATGTATGTATGTATGTATGTATGTATGTATGTATGTATGTATGTATGTATGTATGTATGTATGTATGTATGTATGTATGTATGTATGTATGTATGTATGTATGTATGTATGTATGTATGTATGTATGTATGTATGTATGTATGTATGTATGTATGTATGTATGTATGTATGTATGTATGTATGTATGTATGTATGTATGTATGTATGTATGTATGTATGTATGTATGTATGTATGTATGTATGTATGTATGTATGTATGTATGTATGTATGTATGTATGTATGTATGTATGTATGTATGTATGTATGTATGTATGTATGTATGTATGTATGTATGTATGTATGTATGTATGTATGTATGTATGTATGTATGTATGTATGTATGTATGTATGTATGTATGTATGTATGTATGTATGTATGTATGTATGTATGTATGTATGTATGTATGTATGTATGTATGTATGTATGTATGTATGTATGTATGTATGTATGTATGTATGTATGTATGTATGTATGTATGTATGTATGTATGTATGTATGTATGTATGTATGTATGTATGTATGTATGTATGTATGTATGTATGTATGTATGTATGTATGTATGTATGTATGTATGTATGTATGTATGTATGTATGTATGTATGTATGTATGTATGTATGTATGTATGTATGTATGTATGTATGTATGTATGTATGTATGTATGTATGTATGTATGTATGTATGTATGTATGAATGTATGTATGTATGTATGTATGTATGTATGTATGTATGTATGTATGTATGTATGTATGTATGTATGTATGTATGTATGTATGTATGTATGTATGTATGTATGTATGTATGTATGTATGTATGTATGTATGTATGTATGTATGTATGTATGTATGTATGTATGTATGTATGTATGTATGTATGTATGTATGTATGTATGTATGTATGTATGTATGTATGTATGTATGTATGTATGTATGTATGTATGTATGTATGTATGTATGTATGTATGTATGTATGTATGTATGTATGTATGTATGTATGTATGTATGTATGTATGTATGTATGTATGTATGTATGTATGTATGTATGTATGTATGTATGTATGTATGTATGTATGTATGTATGTATGTATGTATGTATGTATGTATGTATGTATGTATGTATGTATGTATGTATGTATGTATGTATGTATGTATGTATGTATGTATGTATGTATGTATGTATGTATGTATGTATGTATGTATGTATGTATGTATGTATGTATGTATGTATGTATGTATGTATGTATGTATGTATGTATGTATGTATGTATGTATGTATGTATGTATGTATGTATGTATGTAGTATGTATGTATGTATGTATGTATGTATGTATGTATGTATGTATGTATGTATGTATGTATGTATGTATGTATGTATGTATGTATGTATGTATGTATGTATGTATGTATGTATGTATGTATGTATGTATGTATGTATGTATGTATGTATGTATGTATGTATGTATGTATGTATGTATGTATGTATGTATGTATGTATGTATGTATGTATGTATGTATGTATGTATGTATGTATGTATGTATGTATGTATGAATGTATGTATGTATGTATGTATGTATGTATGTATGTATGTATGTATGTATGTATGTATGTATGTATGTATGTATGTATGTATGTATGTATGTATGTATGTATGTATGTATGTATGTATGTATGTATGTATGTATGTATGTATGTATGTATGTATGTATGTATGTATGTATGTATGTATGTATGTATGTATGTATGTATGTATGTATGTATGTATGTATGTATGTATGTATGTATGTATGTATGTATGTATGTATGTATGTATGTATGTATGTATGTATGTATGTATGTATGTATGTATGTATGTATGTATGTATGTATGTATGTATGTATGTATGTATGTATGTATGTATGTATGTATGTATGTATGTATGTATGTCTGTATGTATGTATGTATGTATGTATGTATGTATGTATGTATGTATGTATGTATGTATGTATGTATGTATGTATGTATGTATGTATGTATGTATGTATGTATGTATGTATGTATGTATGTATGTATGTATGTATGTATGTATGTATGTATGTATGTATGTATGTATGTATGTATGTATGTATGTATGTATGTATGTATGTATGTATGTATGTATGTATGTATGTATGTATGTATGTATTGTATGTATGTATGTATGTATGTATGTATGTATGTATGTATGTATGTATGTATGTATGTATGTATGTATGTATGTATGTATGTATGTATGTATGTATGTATGTATGTATGTATGTATGTATGTATGTATGTATGTATGTATGTATGTATGTATGTATGTATGTATGTATGTATGTATGTATGTATGTATGTATGTATGTATGTATGTATGTATGTATGTATGTATGTATGTATGTATGTATGTATGTATGTATGTATGTATGTATGTATGTATGTATGTATGTATGTATGTATGTATGTATGTATGTATGTATGTATGTATGTATGTATGTATGTATGTATGTATGTATGTATGTATGTATGTATGTATGTATGTATGTATGTATGTATGTATGTATGTATGTATGTATGTATGTATGTATGTATGTATGTATGTATGTATGTATGTATGTATGTATGTATGTATGTATGTATGTATGTATGTATGTATGTATGTATGTATGTATGTATGTATGTATGTATGTATGTATGTATGTATGTATGTATGTATGTATGTATGTATGTATGTATGTATGTATGTATGTATGTATATGTATGTATGTATGTATGTATGTATGTATGTATGTATGTATGTATGTATGTATGTATGTATGTATGTATGTATGTATGTATGTATGTATGTATGTATGTATGTATGTATGTATGTATGTATGTATGTATGTATGTATGTATGTATGTATGTATGTATGTATGTATGTATGTATGTATGTATGTATGTATGTATGTATGTATGTATGTATGTATGTATGTATGTATGTATGTATGTATGTATGTATGTATGTATGTATGTATGTATGTATGTATGTATGTATGTATGTATGTATGTATGTATGTATGTATGTATGTATGTATGTATGTATGTATGTATGTATGTATGTATGTATGTATGTATGTATGTATGTATGTATGTATGTATGTATGTATGTATGTATGTATGTATGTATGTATGTATGTATGTATGTATGTATGTATGTATGTATGTATGTATGTATGTATGTATGTATGTATGTATGTATGTATGTATGTATGTATGTATGTATGTATGTATGTATGTATGTATGTATGTATGTATGTATGTATGTATGTATGTATGTATGTATGTATGTATGTATGTATGTATGTATGTATGTATGTATGTATGTATGTATGTATGTATGTATGTATGTATGTATGTATGTATGTATGTATGTATGTATGTATGTATGTATGTATGTATGTATGTATGTATGTATGTATGTATGTATGTATGTATGTATGTATGTATGTATGTATGTATGTATGTATGTATGTATGTATGTATGTATGTATGTATGTATGTATGTATGTATGTATGTATGTATGTATGTATGTATGTATGTATGTATGTATGTATGTATGTATGTATGTATGTATGTATGTATGTATGTATGTATGTATGTATGTATGTATGTATGTATGTATGTATGTATGTATGTATGTATGTATGTATGTATGTATGTATGTATGTATGTATGTATGTATGTATGTATGTATGTATGTATGTATGTATGTATGTATGTATGTATGTATGTATGTATGTATGTATGTATGTATGTATGTATGTATGTATGTATGTATGTATGTATGTATGTATGTATGTATGTATGTATGTATGTATGTATGTATGTATGTATGTATGTATGTATGTATGTATGTATGTATGTATGTATGTATGTATGTATGTATGTATGTATGTATGTATGTATGTATGTATGTATGTATGTATGTATGTATGTATGTATGTATGTATGTATGTATGTATGTATGTATGTATGTATGTATGTATGTATGTATGTATGTATGTATGTATGTATGTATGTATGTATGTATGTATGTATGTATGTATGTATGTATGTATGTATGTATGTATGTATGTATGTATGTATGTATGTATGTATGTATGTATGTATGTATGTATGTATGTATGTATGTATGTATGTATGTATGTATGTATGTATGTATGTATGTATGTATGTATGTATGTATGTATGTATGATGTATGTATGTATGTATGTATGTATGTATGTATGTATGTATGTATGTATGTATGTATGTATGTATGTATGTATGTATGTATGTATGTATGTATGTATGTATGTATGTATGTATGTATGTATGTATGTATGTATGTATGTATGTATGTATGTATGTATGTATGTATGTATGTATGTATGTATGTATGTATGTATGTATGTATGTATGTATGTATGTATGTATGTATGTATGTATGTATGTATGTATGTATGTATGTATGTATGTATGTATGTATGTATGTATGTATGTATGTATGTATGTATGTATGTATGTATGTATGTATGTATGTATGTATGTATGTATGTGTATGTATGTATGTATGTATGTATGTATGTATGTATGTATGTATGTATGTATGTATGTATGTATGTATGTATGTATGTATGTATGTATGTATGTATGTATGTATGTATGTATGTATGTATGTATGTATGTATGTATGTATGTATGTATGTATGTATGTATGTATGTATGTATGTATGTATGTATGTATGTATGTATGTATGTATGTATGTATGTATGTATGTATGTATGTATGTAGTATGTATGTATGTATGTATGTATGTATGTATGTATGTATGTATGTATGTATGTATGTATGTATGTATGTATGTATGTATGTATGTATGTATGTATGTATGTATGTATGTATGTATGTATGTATGTATGTATGTATGTATGTATGTATGTATGTATGTATGTATGTATGTATGTATGTATGTATGTATGTATGTATGTATGTATGTATGTATGTATGTATGTATGTATGTATGTATGTATGTATGTATGTATGTATGTATGTATGTATGTATGTATGTATGTATGTATGTATGTATGTATGTATGTATGTATGTATGTATGTATGTATGTATGTATGTATGTATGTATGTATGTATGTATGTATGTATGTATGTATGTATGTATGTATGTATGTATGTATGTATGTATGTATGTATGTATGTATGTATGTATGTATGTATGTATGTATGTATGTATGTATGTATGTATGTATGTATGTATGTATGTATGTATGTATGTATGTATGTATGTATGTATGTATGTATGTATGTATGTATGTATGTATGTATGTATGTATGTATGTATGTATGTATGTATGTATGTATGTATGTATGTATGTATGTATGTATGTATGTATGTATGTATGTATGTATGTATGTATGTATGTATGTATGTATGTATGTATGTATGTATGTATGTATGTATGTATGTATGTATGTATGTATGTATGTATGTATGTATGTATGTATGTATGTATGTATGTATGTATGTATGTATGTATGTATGTATGTATGTATGTATGTATGTATGTATGTATGTATGTAGTATGTATGTATGTATGTATGTATGTATGTATGTATGTATGTATGTATGTATGTATGTATGTATGTATGTATGTATGTATGTATGTATGTATAATGTATGTATGTATGTATGTATGTATGTATGTATGTATGTATGTATGTATGTATGTATGTATGTATGTATGTATGTATGTATGTATGTATGTATGTATGTATGTATGTATGTATGTATGTATGTATGTATGTATGTATGTATGTATGTATGTATGTATGTATGTATGTATGTATGTATGTATGTATGTATGTATGTATGTATGTATGTATGTATGTATGTATGTATGTATGTATGTATGTATGTATGTATGTATGTATGTATGTATGTATGTATGTATGTATGTATGTATGTATGTATGTATGTATGTATGTATGTATGTATGTATGTATGTATGTATGTATGTATGTATGTATGTATGTATGTATGTATGTATGTATGTATGTATGTATGTATGTATGTATGTATGTATGTATGTATGTATGTATGTATGTATGTATGTATGTATGTATGTATGTATGTATGTATGTATGTATGTATGTATGTATGTATGTATGTATGTATGTATGTATGTATGTATGTATGTATGTATGTATGTATGTATGTATGTATGTATGTATGTATGTATGTATGTATGTATGTATGTATGTATGTATGTATGTATGTATGTATGTATGTATGTATGTATGTATGTATGTATGTATGTATGTATGTATGTATGTATGTATGTATGTATGTATGTATGTATGTATGTATGTATGTATGTATGTATGTATGTATGTATGTATGTATGTATGTATGTATGTATGTATGTATGTATGTATGTATGTATGTATGTATGTATGTATGTATGTATGTATGTATGTATGTATGTATGTATGTATGTATGTATGTATGTATGTATGTATGTATGTATGTATGTATGTATGTATGTATGTATGTATGTATGTATGTATGTATGTATGTATGTATGTATGTATGTATGTATGTATGTATGTATGTATGTATGTATGTATGTATGTATGTATGTATGTATGTATGTATGTATGTATGTATGTATGTATGTATGTATGTATGTATGTATGTATGTATGTATGTATGTATGTATGTATGTATGTATGTATGTATGTATGTATGTATGTATGTATGTATGTATGTATGTATGTATGTATGTATGTATGTATGTATGTATGTATGTATGTATGTATGTATGTATGTATGTATGTATGTATGTATGTATGTATGTATGTATGTATGTATGTATGTATGTATGTATGTATGTATGTATGTATGTATGTATGTATGTATGTATGTATGTATGTATGTATGTATGTATGTATGTATGTATGTATGTATGTATGTATGTATGTATGTATGTATGTATGTATGTATGTATGTATGTAATGTATGTATGTATGTATGTATGTATGTATGTATGTATGTATGTATGTATGTATGTATGTATGTATGTATGTATGTATGTATGTATGTATGTATGTATGTATGTATGTATGTATGTATGTATGTATGTATGTAGTATGTATGTATGTATGTATGTATGTATGTATGTATGTATGTATGTATGTATGTATGTATGTATGTATGTATGTATGTATGTATGTATGTATGTATGTATGTATGTATGTATGTATGTATGTATGTATGTATGTATGTATGTATGTATGTATGTATGTATGTATGTATGTATGTATGTATGTATGTATGTATGTATGTATGTATGTATGTATGTATGTATGTATGTATGTATGTATGTATGTATGTATGTATGTATGTATGTATGTATGTATGTATGTATGTATGTATGTATGTATGTATGTATGTATGTTGTATGTATGTATGTATGTATGTATGTATGTATGTATGTATGTATGTATGTATGTATGTATGTATGTATGTATGTATGTATGTATGTATGTATGTATGTATGTATGTATGTATGTATGTATGTATGTATGTATGTATGTATGTATGTATGTATGTATGTATGTATGTATGTATGTATGTATGTATGTATGTATGTATGTATGTATGTATGTATGTATGTATGTATGTATGTATGTATGTATGTATGTATGTATGTATGTATGTATGTATGTATGTATGTATGTATGTATGTATGTATGTATGTATGTATGTATGTATGTATGTATGTATGTATGTATGTATGTATGTATGTATGTATGTATGTATGTATGTATGTATGTATGTATGTATGTATGTATGTATGTATGTATGTATGTATGTATGTATGTATGTATGTATGTATGTATGTATGTATGTATGTATGTATGTATGTATGTATGTATGTATGTATGTATGTATGTATGTATGTATGTATGTATGTATGTATGTATGTATGTATGTATGTATGTATGTATGTATGTATGTATGTATGTATGTATGTATGTATGTATGTATGTATGTATGTATGTATGTATGTATGTATGTATGTATGTATGTATGTATGTATGTATGTATGTATGTATGTATGTATGTATGTATGTATGTATGTATGTATGTATGTATGTATGTATGTATGTATGTATGTATGTATGTATGTATGTATGTATGTATGTATGTATGTATGTATGTATGTATGTATGTATGTATGTATGTATGTATGTATGTATGTATGTATGTATGTATGTATGTATGTATGTATGTATGTATGTATGTATGTATGTATGTATGTATGTATGTATGTATGTATGTATGTATGTATGTATGTATGTATGTATGGTATGTATGTATGTATGTATGTATGTATGTATGTATGTATGTATGTATGTATGTATGTATGTATGTATGTATGTATGTATGTATGTATGTATGTATGTATGTATGTATGTAAACTATTATTCACGAAAGATGACTATTCAAGGTCATTTGTGAGCCGTCTGATATAATATTACCTGCAGATAACTTCATTGTATTTCGTTTGCATAAGCGTGCAACATGAAATATTTATGGACACATTTTAACTGAAAAAATAAGAATAATTCATTTGAAAATTATGTTTCTTTCTAAATAATGCCTTTCTGAAAGATTTATATTCTTCACTTATGTTTTCGCAAAATACAAAAACATAGACTTAACTTATAAACCAAGGAATAATAATTTAATTTAAACGTCAACGCCACTGGGTAAATATTAGCACAGAGGGCAGTGTAGTAGATAATTAGGTATCTGTAATTCTACGACACATGTCATTATTATTTATAGTGTGTTAGAATGCCTCTATTTACGTATATCTGTCACACCACATAAATTAAATAGACATAGGTGAAATAATCTTTCTCTTTCTAATACAAAATATTGCTAAGATACTGCTATAAAGTGATGTGTATTCTTTCTTTGAACTTGATCAACTCCGTGCGAAGAACTTTAAATACGTGTGGACAAAGAATGGAAAAATTCTTGCGCGTAAATCTGACACCTCAAAAACTGTTACAATTTCATCTGAAGCGGATGTTAATAAACTACAGTAATAATATCTCCACTTCGGTATATTAAATACTCGTATCTTTTACATCCCTTATGTCTCTGAGTCTCTATTATCAAAACGTTCGTGGTTTAAGAACTAAAACACATGATATAAAAATAAATTCTACTACGTGTGATTTTGACATTTTGTGTTTAACTGAAACATTTTTAAACACGTCTGTTTACGATCATGAAGTTATTGGTGATAATTACTCCTTAGTGCGACGTGACCGACAATCCTCCTCTTCAGTGAAATGTGATGGTGGTGGAGTACTTATTGGTGTTAAAAATAATATCAAATACAAACATAAAACCGAATGGTCTACTAGTGTTGAGGATGTTTGGGTATCGGTTTATTTAAAAACAGCTAAATTAAACATATGTTGTGTTTATATTCCCCCTGATTGTCCTGAACATCTATACATTTTTATGAACAATTTAATTCAACTGATAGATTCTGCGCCGAATGATAAATTTATAATATGTGGAGATTTCAACTTGCCCCTTTTACAATGGCGATTATGTAAAAATAGTTATGTAGCCGACAATATCTACAACACATTATCATCAGATTTCATAGATAATATATCTTATTGTAATTTAAAACAATTTAACGGCATTTTGAATCAAAATAATCGATGTTTAGATTTAGTTTTGTCTATAATGTCGATTGCATGAACACCATTCAGTGTAGTACACCTCTCACAAAAGTAGATCTGCATCATCCACCGCTAGTTACTCATTATCATTGTGAATTGCAATCGACATTGGAACATAACAACAGGGAGGTGTAATTATTTAAAAAGACTGATTACAACGTTATAAATGATCACTTCTCAAAAATAAACTGGGCTGAAGAATTTCATGGTTTGAATTCAGAGCATTCAGTTAATAAATTTTATGACATTTTGAATAAAACTATTGAATCATATGTCCCCAAAAAACTAATTCCTAGAAATACATACCCTTCTTGGTTCTCCTCGGAACTCATAAATTTAATTAAAAAGAAACACAAAGCTCATTGCAAATTTAAAAGGTTCCACAATGCCTCGGATTATATAACCTTTTCTTCGCTTAGGAGACAAGTGAAATATTTATCCACAACATGCTACAATAATTATTTAAAAAACATAGAACAAGAAATCCCTGGCAATATCAAAAAGTTTTGGAGTTATGTTTCCTCTGTAAAAAAAGACAGTATTCCATCAAATATGTCATATAATGATTGCAGCTCCAGTGATGGCCATGAAATAAGTAATATGTTCGCTGATTATTTTCAATCAGTCTTTTCAAATAATAATAATAATAATAATACGCCGCCTGCTTGTAACTATAATATGTTGACAAATAATGTAAGTATTGGTCAAATTGTTACAAATGAGAATGAAGTACTCGATGTTTTGTCTACTCTAGATACAAACAAAGGAGCTGGTTCAGATGGAATTCCCTCTTTACTTGTAAAATCATGCTCCTCCTCCCTTTGCCATCCTCTAACATTAATCTACAATAAATCACTTACTGAAGGTTATTGTCCCAGTATTTGGAAAAAAGCACAAATTACTCCAGTTTTTAAGTCTGGTAACAGGAATTCTATTGAAAATTATCGACCTATTTCAAAATTATGCATTTTCGAAAAGGTTCTAGAAAAAATAATTTATAAACATTTATTTTCATCGTTTAAACATATTATAAACCTTGAACAACATGGTTTCTTTAAAGGTCGCTCTGTTGATACTAACTTGGTAGAGTATACAGATTTTATTTTGGAACACATGAATGAAAGGACACAAATCGACGCAGTTTATACTGATTTCAGCAAAGCGTTCGATAAAATTAACCACTCCCTATTATTGTCGAAATTAGAGATGTACGGCATACATAGTAATCTGCTTCAGTGGTTCAAATCTTACTTGACAGATAGGTACCAGTGTGTTTCATTCAATGGTTTTACATCGAATTATCTTCCTGTGACCTCTGGAGTACCACAGGGATCCCATCTAGGGCCACTCCTTTTCATCATTTTTATCAATGATATAAATAAATGTTTTATTAATAGTAATTTTAGTATGTACGCAGATGATCTTAAGATCTTTAAAGCCGTCTCGAATAATTCTGATGCTTTAGATCTTCAAGCTGACCTTGACAGGCTTAGCTCGTATCTAATAGATAATCATTTATTGTTAAATATTAGTAAATGCTCTTGTATAACATTTACTCGTAACAGAAATGTGCTTCAATTCAATTATTATATTAACCAAAACCCCGTTAATCGAGTTACGCAGATTAAGGATCTTGGTGTCATTCTCGACGCTAAATTATTATTTGATATCCATATTGACAGAATTGTAAAAAAGGCTTACAGAATGTTGGGCTTCATTCTGCGAATTGGCAAACTTTTTTGTAATTATAAGTCATTTACTAATCTATATTATACCCTAGTCCGATCGCAGCTTGAATTCTCATCAATTTGTTGGTCTCCTCAATATCAAATATATATCAATAGAATTGAACGAGTGCAACGAAAATTTATCTCTTTCATGAACTGGAAATTTCCTCAGAACTCCACTAATCTCATGACGTTACAAAATAGACGTATAGTTCTCGATTTGGTATTTTTGTACAAAATATTTAACAACTTTTTTGATAGCCCATTTCTCGTTGGCAAGTTCTGCATAAGGATACCTGTTCGTTCCACTCGTTCATGTAATTTGATCTTTATAAAAAATGTTTAAACTAATTCCGAAATGAACTCACCTGCAATTAGGTTACCTATAACCTACAATAATTTTTTGAGTCATATTAATGATATAGACATGTTTTTCTTCAACTTAATAAAATTTAAGAAGACTGTTATTAACTATATTTCTGCGATTAATTCGTAACTTTATTATATTCATTTATATGGTAAATTATATTAAATATTTATTTTATTTCCTTGTATGAAATTGTATCTACACTACAACTTTCAAATTATTGTTCATTGTTGTTTGTAAATTAGTGCTGTACTATAATTGGGACTAGCTCCTGTTGTACGGCCTATTATTATAAATAAATAAATAAATAAAAAAAAAAATGACCTTGAATAGTCATCTTTCGTGAATAATAGTGTATGTATGTATGTATATATATATGTAGGTATATATGTATGTATATATGGATGGATGGATGGGATGGATGTATAAAAATTATAATTTTAGCGTATTCCGTTTCTTTACATCCATATGAAGAGCTGATTAGATTTAGGTTATAATTGGTTGACCGGAAGTACCATAATTTGAAGATTTCAAGTTTTTCTTGAAAAAACGGTGTTAAATTTCATTTTTTCACATTTTTTAATTTAGTAGATTTGTTATTTAATATATTAGTCACACAAAATGAATTTTATAACGAAATGTTAGAATAATATTACACGTTAGATACAGACCCGGCAGATCCAAATTGATACCAAAAATTGAAATTATTACGTACTATACTTCGTTTCACGTAAGAAAATAATGATGTGAAGATAGCTGCAGTTTGATATTGTGTTTGATTGGATAATATCGGGATATTCTCCAATCAAAAAACAAGATCAAATTGCACCTATCTTCCCATCACTATTTTCTTACGTGGAACGAAGTATAGCAGATGTTTACTTCAACTCGGTTGATTTTGACATGGTTGTCAACGTGACTCTATTGATATATACCTTATTCCATTTAAGCCATTCAGTATTGCAGAGCATAGGGAATAATTTTGATCTCTCTGATTGGCTGAAATTTTAGACAAGAGACAAGTTTACCCAATGTAATTTCAGCTACTTCAAGTTTGCGCTGTTGCCAGCTCCATCTACTGAATGGCTTAAATGGAACAGAGTATAGTATGTTTGTGTTATATTTTTATTGGAAATATATATAGAATCTCTTTCTATATGGAATTTGTACAAAATACATAGAACTGACTGAAGGTAATGTACTGGAAATATGGAATCTTTTGCTTTAAACTTTCTGTGTAGAATTTATACAAAATACTTAGAACTGACGGAGGGTAATGTTCTGGCCACATCATATTTTAAAAATAAATAAAATAGTTATTTTAGAAATAACCTTTTGTTCGCTTCACGATTTTTTACAAAACTAACTATTTTGTTTATCAAATGTCAATCCCACAAAAGCCGCCTTTTTATTTTAATAAATTAAACTATTTAAATACAATAAAATTTGTAAATACGCATTCTTTACGATTGCAAATAAAAATAGTGTGTACACCTTATTGTCCGCGAAATCCTTTATCGCCCTCGAAATCCTTTATCGCCCTCGAAATCCTTTATCGCCCTCGAAATCCTTTATCGACCTCGAAATTGTCCTGCCCCGGCCGCATCGACCTCGTCCTCAATTTTACGCTCGGAACGCTAAAGAGCGATTTCGCGGCCTTGATATACAAATAACAAATAACTATTATGAAATTGCTTATTATCAATCCATATTTCCAATTATTGAACATTAAAGTTATTTTAAACATACATATATTTTTAAAAGTGTTGAAATAGATTAATATATGTAATCTGATTGATTGAATCCGTCGTTGGCATAGGTGAAACATTTTAAACAGAAAAAATAAACACTTGGCTAAGTTTTACAAACTTTGTGAAACTTAGCCAAGAGTTAATTACTTTACCTTAATATATGTACCTCCAATTATTAGTGAACACCACATTGTTCTTGCCTATGCTATTCAACATATCTTTTATTTTCATGCAAATGTAAGTGGTTTTATTTAGTGTGGCATCATAAATTATGTAGTAGTTGAAAATTGATTCTGGATTTGAAATACGCGATAGTAAAAGTCCTCAAAGTATACAAACTCTATCCGTTTTAACTATAGACTAGTGCAAAGATAATAGCAGTTTGATCTTGTTTTCTGATTGGATAAAACCCCGATATTATCCAATCAACCAACAAGATCAAACTGCTTCTATTTTCACATCACTCTATACTTAAAACGGATAGAGTATAGTAAGAATTTAGAATAGAGTAGATGCAAATCATTAAAAACCCGAAAATTGTAAAATCTAATAACTTTTTTAAACTTTGATACAATTTTAAAGTCTAATTTTTAATTTTCTAATTTGTTAAATGGCGGAGGACCTATTTACTGTGTTAAAAGTAGGTGACACAGAAATTATAAATAAATGTATTTATATTCTTTTCTTTTATATTTTAATTTAATTTTATCTTGCCTTTTGTTTTGTGCGTGTCTCCATTTAGGCAGCCTTGTTTACGTACTAATTTACATTAATAAGTTTATACGGATTAGATTTCAGCAAGTCTCGTGATACCAACGTTAGCATTAAGCATTAGCATTAGCGTCACCTCACTGGCAAAATTGCTCGAGGTGTTAAACGTTTGCGCCAACTATTGAGCTGAGCTAGAATTGCGCTTGGCAAATTATGTACACGATTCTAAATAAATAAATTTAACGAATGAATATCTCGATTTATTTATGGAAGCTACAGGTAGATTGCCGTGAAAACGAATGAGAAATCAATAATGTCAAATTGCGACGATGATGGAAGGTTTTCAAGATGTTCCATATTATTTTTTTCGATATAAAACGAATATAGGTTGCCATCTACTACTACTATTATATTATATTAAATGACAAATAACATATTGTCACGTTTTCTATTCATATCTTTTTATTGTATGCTGTATACAATAAAGATTATATGTCCAGTTTTGCAATAGGGCGCGAGCAGACACGTGACTCGAGCGACTTTGACGTGCTTGGAATCAGTTGATTTGTGTGCGCATGTCATTTTGACAAGAACAATGTCCCGTTGACAAGACGAATGTTTTGATTTATTTTAATTTTTAACTGCTAAAATGTTATTATTTTTTATTTCATATGTTTTACTGCCTAAAAATTGTAAAATAATAACATTAAAGCAGTTCAAAATCAAAATAAATCAAAACATTGGTCTTGTCAACGTGACATTATTCTTGTCAAAATGACATGCGCACACAAATTAGCTGATTCCCCGCACGTCAAGGTCGCTCGAGTCACGTGTCTGTTCGCGCCCTATAGATCAATCCATAACAAATGAATTTAGTGGAGGGCAGCTGTCAGAAATAAATTGCATTCATACTTTATTCAATAATAAAGCTATGGAAAAAATTATGGTTTAATTTAATGAATAATTTGTATCAAAATTTCTCGATTTCTATAATATTAATAAAATATGTACTCGTAATAGACCTTTTAACTTTTACAATCATTAGATAAACCTCGTATATATAACGCCATACCAGATATAAAATTGAAAACCGTTATAAAAATAGATTAAGTAAGGAATAAGGCCGTCGCGCACGTGAGCGACGCGAAGAGTGGCGAAGCGAAGCGCAGTGAAGAGAAGTTTTTTTCATTCAATATATTCTTTAAACGCAAAGGAGCTGCTTCAAAAAGTATGGACGATTTAAACTTTATGTAAACATTAATTATTTCTTGTTATTATAATTTATTAATTTGTTTATTTGAGAAATGACTGTATTATTTAATGCCTAACTATTATAAAGATTAATTTTGTCTTATGCCTCATCCACACGTTGGCCGAGGTTAGGCGAATGAAAGCCAACGTCGAGTTTACACCGTGTGGAAAGGCTTTTTGTCTAACTCGCATTGGCCGCTCGCCTTTTGCCGACGCTCGCCTCAGTGTCGGTTTATGGTGCGCGAGTCAAAGTAACGAGAAACGTCTGATACTGGCCTAATGGTCTGGGCCAAATACATGCCAACGTGTAGACGCAAAATACTTGCGCCGACTCGCCTTGCTTTGCCTGGTCGGTATTTGTTTATATTGGTTTATTGGCGTTAGTTGGCCCAACGTGTAGATGAGGCTTTATTGGCGTAGTCCTAGTGTACAGACGTGCGTACGCACACTTGAGCGAGGGGCAGCACGGCGAAGCAAAGAGCGGCGAAGAGTCATTTTTAGAACCAACGCGCACTTGCGAACAGTTTTCAACGAAAAACGGCCGCGTTTGCTTCAAAAGATGGACAACTCGGAGGAAAGGCAACAACGCAGGCACTATCTACACGAGACATATCTATAAATTATTTATTCATCTACATTCTGTAACCAAGTAGTTAATCTCCTTTTTTGTTGAGTCTCCAATACTATATTGTACAATAGAAATCGTTTAATATGTAAGGAATTTTGAAACCAAAATAACTAATTTGTCACATTTTACCATATTCTATACGTATTATTTTGCTATGATGTGTGAAAAGTGTGAAATTTAGTTCTACATCGGCTATTTCCGATGCGTCTCGGGTATATTCGTTCTGATTTAGGTAGCTGTTGGGCTGCGCTATCGCACACTTCAGAGCAGCGAAGAGCAGAGAAAAATATTCTCTCCAAATATTCCGGCAAGTCGCTTCGATTCTCTGCTCTTCGCTGCTCCAAAGTGCGCGTATACACATAATAATATATTGAATGAAAAAACAGCTCTTCACTGCGCTTCGTTTCGCCTCGCTTCGACTCGCCCAAGTGCGCGACGGCCTTAACTTCCTGGTGATTGTAGATGATTTGATCTATGATCTATGATATTCTATTCACAACAACTACATAGAACTAGTCTCAACAACACACGCTTGTGTGTCTTTTTGTTTCAATGGGATCCTGCACTCTGATTTTTTTTATTATTATAACTAACATTTTACTAATATATCTAACTCGGTTGATTGTAAAATCTCGGCTGTCACCTCGATTTTACAATATTCAACCTTATCTGTTATTTGCTTCATATCAGCCTTATGGCGTTAATAACTATAACATGATCACTTACAAGAAGAAAACATTCACTTCTTTAGGTCAGGGCCACGTCAGGGCAATTTAATTCTATGTAATAAAAATAACATATAGTCATTTTTTCCATTCGTGCCACTCTTATTACAGCCATATTTTAATCAAATTAGTCTAAAACTTTACATGCATTTTTCTCAAGAAAAATGTTATGTAAGGGTATAAAAATATGATATCTCTGAATTTTGAATTAAATTCTCTAACAGATGAGCAAATAAAAAATATATGTTCTCATTTAAAATTAAAAAGTTATGTCCCGTATTTTGAGAACCACTGGCAAAAAAATAATATTTTTTTTATTTAAATTTGTCTTTCTAGCTCTTATCTCGATATAGCAATGGTGGCCCATTTAAAAAGGAACAGCCTGTATATATATATATATATATATATATATATATATATATATATATATACAGGGTGTAAATGAAATAAGTGCATTAAATTTGACCAGTAGTATAACTCATCGAGAGCAACAATATTTCTTAATAACTTTTTCTCGAAATCGCATATTTTTTTAGCATTTTTACCACCCCGTAAATTGACGAATCGTTCCAAATATTTTTGTGATAATTGAATGCAGCAGCAATAGCTATGAAAAATTTTGTTTTAGCAATTGACAGTCCTGTCAATTGTTGCAATTAAATTTTGACATTAGTAATAAACTTGTTTATAAGGTAAAATTCTGTCAAAATGCGAGTACACAGACATTGTAATTACTTACCTATGGTTTATTTATTTATCTTTTTACTCGTATCTGTACTACATGTTACTTGACATCACGGTTCTCATAAAGACAGTGTCATGGAGTTGCCAACGCATTTACATGGAGCGTTTCCAAATCATCACCAAATCATTCTGTTCTTAATATTCGCACATTTGTTAATCTTGTACATCTGTATCCATACCATGTGCAAAAAGTTCAATGTTTTCAGCACATAACAGACTTCAATTTTGGGAATGGCTCATAATGTTCATTCATGAAACTGAATTTACTTGGGAAGGTGTATTTATTATGCACAATACACATCTTGACAGACGAAAATGCTGTAAAAATTTTCATTAAAAAATGTTTTGGGCGGGAACAATAAATGGACGACTAATTATTGATACTCATGTACCTCTTTTAAATGGACAAAAGTTTGTACTTACATTTTTTGAATAACGTATTTAAACTATTATGATTTCTCGACGATAAATAATCATCTCATAACCTAACAACTATGCTTTTGCTCCTCGTCTCTCCTTGTCTTCCTCTATTCACACTATTCAAAGGTAATTAAAACCCTGGTTCAAAACACAACTTTATAATTTTGTTATTCAAAATTTAAATTTATTTATTTTAAAAATTGTACTCTTACGTATTAATTAATAATAATGTTATTTCCCTTGATTCGTTTATTAATTACTGTGACTGTAAGTGTAACCGATAACCGACAATTTTTGAGCTGATTGTATCCCACTTGAACACGGCAACAGTCATTTATTCTCCATGAGCGGGTAACGAAATATGCAGCAAATCTTTAAAGAATTTTAACTCAAAATCTAAAAGACTTAGAAAAAAAAGTTATTAAGAAATATTGTTCCTCTCATCGAGTTACATTACTGGTTAAATTTAATGCACTTATTTCATTTACACCCTGTATATATATATATATACCGTGTGTCTGTCTTAAAGGTGTACATAGGAGATTAACATGGGAAATCAGTTTTTCGCAATTTTCTGCTCGCTTAATTATTTTAAGCAAAAACGCGTCAAATAAAAGTTTTAGGGCATAAAATTCTGCAACTAAATCAATAAACAGAATTACCTTTACATGCTTTGTAACGACAGAAATTAATTATGAAAATGTCGAAAATTACGTTGAAAATATCGACAGCCATGGAATTGAACAAAAAATAAATAAATGCTTGACGTTTTATCTGTCACAACGTAAGTTAACTTATTTGACGTTTCTGACAATGGACCTTTCCAATTTAAAGAAATAGAAGATATGCGCAATGGGGATCTGCGCATAGTAAGAACAACTGAGATCTATGACGTTTGATTCTAAAACATTTAGACGTAAAATGTGAGAATATCTCGGATAACTTTAAAAAATCTTATCGAAATAAATTACAAAAGCTTATTGAAGGTAAAATGTCTAACGATGCAAATTTTCACTGAGAATACAGGTATTTTAATGACTGCAATATTTTTGACGTTTCGTTTGACAGCCCAACTGGCAGTTGTTCGCGCCATTTTCTTACTATTTGCAGCGATAGAAAGAGATAGCCCTTAAATTGGAAAGGTCCATTTGATGAAACGTCAAGCATTTATTTATTTTTTGTTCAATTCCATGGCTGTCGATATTTTCAACGTACATTCAAAATTTTCATATTTAATTTTTGTCGTGAGAAAGCACGTAAAGGTAATTCTGTGTATTGATTTAGATGCAGAATTTTATGATCTAACACTTTTATTTGACGCGTTTTTGCTTAAAATAATTAGGCGAGCAGGAAATTGCAAAAAAATGATTTCCCATGTTAATCTACTGTGTACACCTTTACGACAGACACACGGTATATATATATATATATATATATATATATATATATATATATATATATATATATATATATATATATATATATATATATATATATATAAAAGTAAACCGCCAAACTTGAAATATTTATGATCTATTTGAAATACATATACATATATCCAGATTGTTTAATTTATATATTTAGAAATTACATAAATTACACAATCTACATATATTTAAAATGATGATAAATATTTCAAGTTTGGCGGTTTACTTTTGCCCTAAAATGGCGGACGTTGGCGGTATTACATACCTATATGTAGTAGTGACTTTAGCAGAAACTTTCATTTAAAATACTTTATAAAAATGGTAATAAAAACTGGCTCATTAATATGAGGGAAACATTGTATAAACGTTTATAATATGTATAATTGATTAATTGAACGCGAATCAAAGTAGTCAATATTTAATGGATAATTTGCCTTTCCTAATGTAAATTTCTAATGGAAATTGTTTAGTAAATAATGAATTTTAAGGCTTTATTGATCGCTGATTTATCCAAGGTGGCTTGGAATGGAAAACAGAAACAGTACGTTGATGACGTCAGCAGACGAGTACGTGTAGGTGGAGCTAGGGTTTGTGTTAGTGCGCGGTAATCTCATGCAATTATACTCGTATAACATACGGACGTGTGAATGTACCGGCATGAAAATATCAAGGGTGAAGTGGTAGTACATTTGCGAATGAATGGGGATGGAAAAAGGTTTTTTACAGAGTTTTTATAAACAAAAAGATTATGAAGTACTTTTATTACATTATAAAATTATTTTTGTAGGAAATATAAATATGTATTTCAAATGTTTTATCATAACGGTTTATTATCCATTGTTGGGTGTGCCAGGTTTAATAAAGATAATACAAATGTTGGTTATAATTATTTAATTATTAAAAGTAGTAAATTTATTCAAAATAATCAAAATAAGAAAACATCTGATGTGGACACCACACGACTTCCTTGTACACAAGACCAATACGAAGTATAGACCCAAGTATAAAATTGCACGTATTTGACGTAATTTGACATTAGCATCTATTTTTTATTTTTTTGTTATTTTTTGTGCTAATCCATAGCAAGCTTCATTACAAAAACCAAAAATTATATGTTTTAAATATACATATCTCGCTTATACGAAGGGCTAATTTAATAATACTTGATGTGCTAGACACAGAATTTAATTCTCTAAAAATTTTATTTGAAGCATTTATTTCTAAAATCAAAATGAAACCATTTTATTGAAGAAAAACTGTTAACAACTTCAGGGAATATGTCACTTCCGGTTAGCCTGTTTTAACCAAAATCCACTATGTTATTCCAATTGACATAAAAGTCTTATATACCAAATTTGTAAAGTGTTAGATTATATTTTAAGATAGTTTTTCATTAAAATCTATTATAGGCTTCAAATAAAGTACCATTTCTAGAAATTATGTAATGATCAAAAAGGGAGGTGCACAACTAGATGTTATAGCAGTCCTAAATACAAAATTTCAACTTTCTACGGCTTACCGTTTTTGAGTTATGCGAGATACATACGCACGTACGTTCGTACGTACGTACAGACGTCACGACGAAATTAGTCAAAATGGATTCAGGGATGGTCAAAATGGATATTTCCGTTGAAATCTCAAAACCGAAATTTTTCGCGATTACAATACTTCCTTTACTTCGTACAAGGAAGTAAAAAACGGTAGGTACCTACAAAAAGAAAAACCACGATATTCGTGTAAAGATTAATGTTCTGATAGAAGAATAGGGGGTCAATTTTATAACTTTAAATTCTACTGGATTTCAAATTCTTCTGTTCCAGTCAATTACTATTTATATATTAAATTATTTTATTATTTTATAACTTACAAATTACAATACATTGTTAAAACTTTAATATTTTAAATGCAAATATATAACTACTAAACTTTAAGTATGAAGGAAAGTTAGATATACTTTTCTTAAGAAAGTTTTATTAAAATATAGTTTTCTTTGTATTATAATATAATAAACAAATACGTGGGTTTGTCTCCATGGCAACGATGACGCACATAGAAATTCGCTTGTTTTCATTATATCCTGTACGAGTAGGTACAGTGAAACTTCAATATCTGCAAATTATATACAAAAATATTAAATACTTAATTTATACAATATACAATAGTGTTTTTCCAAAACAAAAATGGATAAATCATTGTGCCGCGGTCGCGGGGGTAAGTACATTAAGCAACTAAGTGGTTTATTAAATAGCATGGTGCTCTCGCCACAACAACTTGGAGTGCCAGAGAGGTGACGCCTGGTAACACCTTTTGACGGTACAGGTATATTGTCATTATCGAAATCTGCAAGTAAGACAGACTAGTACATCTATGTGAGCATGATTAAATTTAGAGAAAGTTTTAATATATTTAGTATTAAAAATATTGTACCCGTCTTTTTTAAATTTGTTTAATATTAAAAGAATTCGAGAAAAACAGCATTAAAAATTCTGTGACGTAACCTGTGCGAAGTAATACGTACAAGCAACGAGGGCGAAAGAGGTATCACTGTATTTCTGTCTATATTCCGTTCGCTGAAACGAGAGAATGTGGAATTAATTCGTGAACAGAGACAAATCATTCTATTGGTCAAACGAGGATAATTTTGGAACCGAACCAATAAAATGACTTGTTTCTGTTCAATAATTAGTTCCACATTCTCTCTTTCGGCGAACGGAGCATGATACGACTATTATTTTTAACTTTATAATTAGATGGATTAAATTTTTAAACAGTCACCCCATTAATGTGATGATATATTTATACATTTTAATCATAAACACATTTTTAATAGATGCGACATTTATAGATTGACGTAATAAACGCTATTTATATATAGCTAAAAAGCCATGTTCACACTACCCTATATTATAGCTATAGGAAATTATTACCGGTAGAATAAGCTCTTTGAATGAAGATCATGTGTAAGAGATAGGAATATGCGAAACAGATAACATATTGTATTTTTCATAATTTAAAATTCGTGGTGTCATTCTGCTTTAAAAAACTTATTATAATAATAATACTCCGTAATAATTTTTTCCAAAAAAATATGTACAATATACAATGGGAATTATAATAAAATATGGTGAAAATACTCTCTTTTGTAATCACACCGGTACTCTGAAAATGATCATTTAAATGATCGAAACCGGTTATTTTGTTATTAAATTTAAACAGTGTGAATAAGATATTTATAGTTTTATTTTAAAAACCTTCTTCCTTATAATACAGAGTGATAATGTAAGTAAGTGTGCAACGCTTAATTAACCCATGGTAAAACTGACTCCATACATGATAAATCTGGCTGTCTACAAAAACTGGAGTCCTTCAAAACTGACCAATCACGTTATAGTTCAACATTTTGTAAAATAATAAACTGACGTGAAACGTCAAAAATTACTTTAATTATTTTATAGCTATCTATTTTACTTAACTGTTAGTCTAATTATACGTACTTATAGGCAGGTAAGAAAATCAATGTTTATAAACATGTAGTCTTTCATTATGAAAGCATGAAATATGCCGCGACGTCAGTGATCTTATGTGTCAATTGTGACAGATGTGTCACTGATTTTTACTTTTTTTTTACAAAATTTTGAACTATGACGTAATTAATCAGTTTTAAAGGCCTCCGTGGAAAGCATGTTAACAAAAATTATTTCCAGATTTGCTATCTATGGGGTCAGCTCTACCATGGGTTAAACGTTGTACACTTACTTACATAACACTCTATACACAATAGAAAATTTTAAAATATGAGTGTCACTAAATTAAATGAAAATACGAAAGGCCTTGTAAAATAACATTTTAAAAAGTTATTTATATGTAATTTGAAATTAAGTTAAGAAAACTAAGAGTTTAGTTAATCAGTTTTATTAAAGTATCATGACGAGTTAATCAGAACATTTTTCAGTTTTTGGTGAAAATAAAATGTAACAGAAACACTCACCATACCTACTTGATTTACATTGCAGGATTTTCAGCTATTTTTCGGACTTTTTAAAAATTTTGTCCGAATAAGAAATTGATGCTGTAATTTATGATTATTTTGATAGCATTCCAAAAGAACACGGAGAAAAATGTATACTTACAATAAAGATAATTATGTATATAATAACAATAAATTATCGTACGCATAGTGACAGCACTTTTATTACTTGCGATTACAATACAAATATTGTTAAAACTTGACAATTTATTATATGTGCGACAACTATACATATTGCTGTCAAATAAATTTAAAATGTTGGCTGTAATATCATATTGCCACTTTAACAATACCAGTTGGATGTTGTTGGTAGTTCACATATTTAGGGTAGCAATTATTATTCTTATTTTATGTATTAAAAATTGTTACCTTTAGCATTTTGAGAATGTTATTATAGGTATTATGATGTTTACTCTAACAATATATGTTATTTGTAGTTAATAATTCATATATTTATGGTACAAAACTTTTAATTTGTACTTCTGCAATACTTACTGTAAGTATTTTACCTAGGGAGGTAATAAAACACCAGAGTTTAAATAAACATATAATAAAAAACATAAATAACATTATGTTTAACATTATACAAATTTAACAACAAATAGATAACATTCAATTCAAAATATCGTGTTAACTGTTAACACAACGGAAACGAACACCAGAAAGAACGTCTTCGTCGGGTCGTATCGCAAGTCGTGTTTGTTGTACACGTTTATACTAAAATCGACGTTACTATAGTTCATTTTTTTTAAGAATGCAGTACAGGGAAGATAGGGCTTATTTGATCTTGTTCTCTGATTGGTTTAAATCGAGGAGAAGTTTACACCGACGATATTTATTTCTCCATCTCAACCGTTTCTCTACTCATCTCTCTCTTTTCACATACATTTGTAGTCATTAGCGTAGAATTTGTTGATATGTAATTAAATGAATATAATACTACGAATAATTTCTAAATATATAATACTCGTATAATATAATATATTATAATATATTATAATATTATATATTATAATATAATATTATTTAATATAATACAATAGAATGTTAAATTATAATACGGCTAATATTAGTTCGTACGTCAATGCATGTTGAGCTTGAGCTGTCAGTTGTCAATGGCTGCCAACTGATCTGTTGGTATCATTTCCATTTTTGCGTTTTTCTGCATTTATGTGTTTGCATTTTATTTTTCTTGTTGCCATTTGGTGTATTTAATCTATTTTTCAATACAAACAATAGTAGTATTCGTTCTTTCTGTTTTTATTGTTTTATCTCATTGAAGAAAGTGTGCACCGTCGTATAAAGAAAAATCCGAAGGGAAAACTTTTAAAAAGTGGACAAAAGGAAATGGCCTACAACAGTTATTTGGCCCATAAAAGTAAGGGTGCAACAAAAACTAAAGCTGTGGAATCTCTGAAAGATCTATGTATAAAATTGTTGCGGAAATGGATAAAACAGGACAAGTTTCATCACCAAAGAAGAAAAGAATACGCGAATATTTGTTTTCAAAATTATCGGAAGATTATTATGGAGATTGTGCCACAAGGATGATTTTCATGTAACAAATTGTTAAAAACTCTTGACAAACAATTTACTGTGTTGTTTTAAGCTTTGCTTTTTTACATTCTCACGATAATTGTAAATTATTTAAAATAACTGATTTACAAACTTTTGTTAATTTCTTGAAATTTTAAATAAATCCATTTTAATTGTATAATTCTTTTATTATTATCATCTTTGTAAAACTATTACTTTTTAAATGCAGTTTTATGTAATAAATTTAAATATATGTGTTTTCATTATGTTTTTTAAGTAATTATAACTTATTCAACTTCTCATTTTAAATTACTAATTTAAAAAGTAAATTTGACATTTTTCTTCATTTTCCTGTAATATTTTAAAAATTACCATTATTAAATTTTATATTCGAATGTAATTACATAACTGTTATTATTTCAAGTAACTATATTTGAATTTAGCGCCAAATTTTATAACTAGATTGACCATTTGTCATTGTGTAAATCAGGTTTCTAGTTACTGCATTCTTTAAAAAAATGAACTATAGAAGGTACACGCAACAATTCAGATTGATGTGTTGTAACAATACTAGATAATGATAAAAGATAAAAATAAGCTTGTAATACATATCTGTATACACCCTGAATTTAAAACAATAATAGGCACCTACTTGATTTTATAATATATTGTTATATTTTTAGCAATATGTATTCCAAAAATCTGGTGTGGCCAACACAATACCTCCCGCTTTTTAGAGTCCGAATCACGAAAAAGATTAAGATAATCCTCATTTTTGGATTAGTGAATTTTACTCTAATTTTGACAGTTATTTCTTAAAATTTGAAAACAGGATTAAATCCCAATTAAAGAGTGGGTTCACATTCGCACACATCCATGCCTTAGTGGGATTCGAACCCAGAGCCCCGAGGGCACTCATGACATGAGGCGTTGCTCTAACCATTGAACCACCGGAGCTATAATAAAATGAAGATTAAATGTTAAATACATTTTTGTGAATCGTTAATTTTTATTAATCTAAATACATATCTACATATTGACAGGCTGAAAACTGTATTGAATTCCTTTTCTATTGCTGTTTATTTTTTTCTTTTTAAAACGTCACTAATATTATTTTGAAATGATTAGTTCTTTGATAGTGACATTTATCTGTCAGTTACATACATTTGAATAACCGCGTTTTGTTTGTTTAAAGCGTAGGCTCTGGGATTTAAATTATAGATAATTTTATAAATTTATCCATAAAATATATAGAAAAAGTATTAATGCAAATCTATAGAAAATTTAATAATCTTTAATTTTTATAATAATATTAATCTCGAAAAAATAGCATTTAAAAGTATTTTTCGAAGAAAAACTATTTTGAGCTTCTGGTAAAGTGCCATTTCCGGTTATCCGATTGTCACCAAAATCTAATGAGCTCTTTCCATCACAGAAAAAGTTCGAAATACAAGGTTTCAAAATTTTCTGAATGATAGTATTTGAGTTAGAGTGGAGGATCCTTACACACATACACACAGACATCATCGTGAAAATGTTAAAATTGGATTCTACGGACCTTAAAACGTGGTCATTTACCAAAATCTCGATTTGCGATTTTTAGCACGATCCCTATACCTCCCTTACTAAGGGTAGCGGGAGTTAAAAATAGCAATACAGAATATTTAAAGTAACATTGCGGATACGTACGAAATTAACAATATTTATGTGATAAATTAACGTATCAAAAATAATATCAGATTGTTATTGTAATTTTCTATATTATTAGTAGAAATATAATTTACTTAGCAATAAATTTTTAACGATTCATTTTTCTCCGAGAAGATTGGTTGAGAAGTGGCAGGAAAAAATGGTGAAGTGTATTCTTGAATTCTTGTTGAAGGGAACTGCCTACTTAGAACATATTTTTTATTCCAATAATTCGAGTGTCACCCTCTTAAGAAATTTAAATTTGTTTTACATCCAAAGTTATCAAATAATTTTTTTGGAACTCTCATTGAACTCTATTGTTACGAGTTCATTGTTCAATTTTATGCACATAATCACATGAATTCTACATTCTCTATTCTCTGCGTGGGTGTATGTATGTGTTTACCTATATAATACACAACATTAAATTCAATCATGTTTACCCTACTATCTATACAAATATCATCACTAGTTTTACACGTCTGTTTACATAACCTCTTCTAATGTGATTACAATTCTATTGCGGATGTTTTGTTGTAATCAACACTGACGATTGTCTTTGTTTGTTCCAGGTTGCTTGTTCAGTGAAAGCCTTTGCATCGAAGACGAATGGTGTTACGATGGTGAGTTACACACAATTTTATTTCACCCTTCTTTTTAATATTCTGTTTGAAACACATAGCCGACAGAATTTATTATTAACAAGGTTTTCAAATGTCATTGTGTAAAATATGAAATATGAGGAGTATTTTATTTCAAAAGTTAATGTAATATGATTTAATGGCCGGCTATATTTTTTCATCAAGCGCAAACGTCATATTTTAAAATTTATGTGAATACCACTTAATCCGCGGGTTATAATGTGTATCATTTTTTCTTCTACCAACAAAACATCTGTAGTATTATTAATCAAATTTTATTGTTAAATAAAATAATAATCTTTTATTACATTGTATCTTTCCTTTTTTACAAGTGACATTAGCTTTTATAACTTTCGGTGACTCCAGATAAAATTTAATCGATGCTCTTTTACATAAAAGGCACATTGTACAAAAATTCAAAGAACGTTTTATCTTCTTGTAGAAGGAATAAAGGAAAAGCCGTGACGTCTAAATTAATTTTCTTTTTTCATATAGACATCATCAAAGATTAAGGAAAAATTTAAATACGTTTTATTAAAATAGCTATTCGTGTATAAATTTATTCTGTCATTCTTTCTTTAACTTTTGAATTCATTCGGTATCGTACAACAAAACAGGCACTAACACCCCATTATATAGTTTATTTATTTTTAAACATTTAAAATATGATACTACAAAGAAATCTCCTAACACCCTTACCACAAATGGGGACTTATAAATTTGACGTCACCCGCGGCGGATCGGCGGCGGACCACCCTCCACACAATTTAGAAAAGAACAACAAATTTTTAAAAAGAGAGAGGTGATATACCATGGCCGAGTCGATCAAATGCTCTCCCCTTCAGCACTTCGCCTCGTTGGTCACTAAATTTGTTTGTTATTTAGTCAGCAAAGTTTGGTTATGTTATTTTGTGTTGTGCCTGTTATTAATTATCTTTTGTACTAACATGTCCTTGGAATTTGAAATATCACTAAAAACCAAGTTCACAAATAAATGAGTTTAACATAAGATGATGTACCGGGGGCGCGATTTGTATTTAAAAACATTGAAAACCATTCCATCTTATAGTTGAAGTGATGGTTAGAATGCCGGGGTTTGAAGAAAAATGGAAATAAACATGAATTAATTGAAAGGTATGCACTCAGTAGAATATATGCTTAAATAATTATATAAAAATGTATTCAGTCTGACATGTTTACGTTTCATTTCAAAAAACAGTTACAGTGATCACGTGGTGGATCGCGTGATTGATAAATGTCAAATTGTAGAGCTAAATCTTGCTCACTACATAACTACTTATTAAATACTTTTTTACTCACTGGATGGCGTCCGAAAAGTTTGAATTGTATAAGTCCCCCTTGCTTTAAATCTGAAAACATTTTACAATGGCCCACAGTTGGATTCTATGAAAATTGTTATGTTTTTGACGGCATAATCTAGCTTTAAGGACAAATAAGGAAAAAATTACACACACGGTAGGCAGGGCCGGTTCTAGGCGGGTGCGAGAGATGCGGTACCAGGGCCGTAACTAGCTATTCTTGCGCCTAAGGCGGAATATAAAATTGCGCCCCTTTCCCTTTATTTCTAGCAAATTATTATTTTAAAAATGTAACTACATAAAAAGGTAATTTCGGCTCCAAAATTATCCTCTTTTGACCAGCATAACGATTTGTCTGTTCAAGAATTAGTTCCACATTCTCTCGTCTTAGTTCCATATTCTCTCGTCTCGGCGAATGAACTATATAGTTTTAGTATTAATTAACAGTATTTAATGTATATTTCAATTACAATAATTATAAAAAAAACAAAATAAAGACAACATTATGTCTGACGCATATCAATTGACCATAACTGGAACGCAGAATTAGAATTAAATGTTTATATCTTGATCAACACAAAGATGCGTTTTTTTTTCGTCAAATATATTATTGACTTTGCATTAAGAAACCAATTAAAACTTATTGTTAACATGTCAATGCAGTACGATTGTTAAAAAAGTAGGTTCGCGGAAAGTTTTTATCCTTTAATATACGAAATTCTATTATTATTGCGCATAAACTGGGCTTTCTGGACAAAAAATTGTAAAAACTTAAGAATTCGTCAGGAACGACGAGAAACTTAATTTTGCAGTTTAAAAATACCGGAAATATTGAGACAAACGTTAATGATTGCGAAAAGGGATGACCGTGCTCTACGGGCACATTATAGAAGATCGCCGAGTGTCTATCCCAGATTTGCCTGTCAAATGGACAAATGTGATTGGCAAATCGATTTTTAAAGACACTTGTCTAAGAAGTATGAAAAAATTGAGATATGGGTTCTACAAGGTAAAATAAATCATCATAATACAATCCAAACTTGTAATTTTTTCATCTAAGCGATAGAAAAATCTCGACTCGCACAAAAACAAAAGCAAGCCTGATTTTTAGTCCTGCGATTCAATCTCTGTGTTCTTTTGCCGATACATTCAGTGACTGGACTGCCACGCGCTGACGGTGCCTTTCGCCCGAACTTTAAAAGTCACAGTTCACAGAAATACAATATTAATTCGTAAAGTGTGCAATAAGAAATCCAAGAGTGTGCTTGTCTTATATTTAAGAATTTTTTTGAAAATTATCAAATAAAGAACTTGTTTTTGCGCCCTATAAACAGCTGCGCCCGGGGCAAGAGCCCCGCTCGCCCCACCCTAGTTGCGGCCCTGTCGGGTACACCCGGCCCCGCGTTATACCAGCCCTGCACGTTCTTGACTTTAGGTTAATGCTTGTTCTATAATATAATTTCATTTGTATCCACCGTTTCGTATTAGTAATAAAAAAAAAATTTATACCTTACCTACGATTTCATCAAGTACACTTGTACACAGCAGTGTCTTCTCTTAGGCCTGGCGACAAAACTATAAACCCGCCGTAATAAATAACTTTGCAGCATCAAAAGCACGAAAAGTTCATTTTTAATATGTACTAGTCTTTGTATTACGTAAGAAAATAGCAAATGGCGCTTGAGAATTTATTTCCTTTTCTAAACCAACGCTATTTTCTTACATGAAATGAACAATAACAAAATCTCGCCATTATTTATAACATACCTTTGTTTTATTATAATTATATTATAAATAAAAAAATCTGATGTGGCCAGCACATTACCTTCCGTCAGTTCTATGTATTTTGTATAAATGTCATACAGAAAGTTCCTTGCAAAAGATTATATTTCTTGTACATTACCTTAAGGCGGTTGTATGTATTTTATACAAATTCCATACAGAAAGTTTCTAACAAAAGGCCCTATATTTCCAGTAAAATTATAACATAAACATACTGTCAACTGCACTTGACACTGACACCTTTCAATCTGAATTTTCTTAATGTAGCAGCTGTTTCCAGAGTTATAGCAAAGCTGACTAATATATATGGAATTTAATTTCTTTATAATTTTTTAACTCTATGTCCATTTAATATGAAGTATAAAATGCATTCAAATCGTATAGAGAATAAATAATTCTTTAATATTTATAATAACATTAAATGTGAAAAAATGATATTTAACATCGTTTTTTCAAGAAAAACTGTTAAAATCTTCAAATGAGGGTACTTCCGGTTGACCAATTATAACGAAAATCTAATCAGCTCTTCACATAGATGTAACGAAGAGGAATGCGAAAGAATTATAATTTTTGGAATTGTGGTATTAGAGTTATCGCATTAGAAAATTTTGTCACACACAGACACACACACACACACACACACACACACACACGCACGCACGCACGCCCGCACGCACGCACGCACGCACGCACGCACGCACGCACGCACGCACGCACGCACGCACACACACACACACACACACATATATACATACATACATACATACATACATACATACATACATACATACATACATACATACATACATACATACATACATACATACATACATACATACATACATACATACATACATACATACATACATACATACATACATACATACATACATACATACATACATACATACATACATACATACATACATACATACATACATACATACATACATACATACATACATACATACATACATACATACATACATACATACATACATACATACATACATACATACATACATACATACATACATACATACATACATACATACATACATACATACATACATACATACATACATACATACATACATACATACATACATACATACATACATACATACATACATACATACATACATACATACATACATACATACATACATACATACATACATACATACATACATACATACATACATACATACATACATACATACATACATACATACATACATACATACATACATACATACATACATACATACATACATACATACATACATACATACATACATACATACATACATACATACATACATACATACATACATACATACATACATACATACATACATACATACATACATACATACATACATACATACATACATACATACATACATACATACATACATACATACATACATACATACATACATACATACATACATACATACATACATACATACATACATACATACATACATACATACATACATACATACATACATACATACATACATACATACATACATACATACATACATACATACATACATACATACATACATACATACATACATACATACATACATACATACATACATACATACATACATACATACATACATACATACATACATACATACATACATACATACATACATACATACATACATACATACATACATACATACATACATACATACATACATACATACATACATACATACATACATACATACATACATACATACATACATACATACATACATACATACATACATACATACATACATACATACATACATACATACATACATACATACATACATACATACATACATACATACATACATACATACATACATACATACATACATACATACATACATACATACATACATACATACATACATACATACATACATACATACATACATACATACATACATACATACATACATACATACATACATACATACATACATACATACATACATACATACATACATACATACATACATACATACATACATACATACATACATACATACATACATACATACATACATACATACATACATACATACATACATACATACATACATACATACATACATACATACATACATACATACATACATACATACATACATACATACATACATACATACATACATACATACATACATACATACATACATACATACATACATACATACATACATACATACATACATACATACATACATACATACATACATACATACATACATACATACATACATACATACATACATACATACATACATACATACATACATACATACATACATACATACATACATACATACATACATACATACATACATACATACATACATACATACATACATACATACATACATACATACATACATACATACATACATACATACATACATACATACATACATACATACATACATACATACATACATACATACATACATACATACATACATACATACATACATACATACATACATACATACATACATACATACATACATACATACATACATACATACATACATACATACATACATACATACATACATACATACATACATACATACATACATACATACATACATACATACATACATACATACATACATACATACATACATACATACATACATACATACATACATACATACATACATACATACATACATACATACATACATACATACATACATACATACATACATACATACATACATACATACATACATACATACATACATACATACATACATACATACATACATACATACATACATACATACATACATACATACATACATACATACATACATACATACATACATACATACATACATACATACATACATACATACATACATACATACATACATACATACATACATACATACATACATACATACATACATACATACATACATACATACATACATACATACATACATACATACATACATACATACATACATACATACATACATACATACATACATACATACATACATACATACATACATACATACATACATACATACATACATACATACATACATACATACATACATACATACATACATACATACATACATACATACATACATACATACATACATACATACATACATACATACATACATACATACATACATACATACATACATACATACATACATACATACATACATACATACATACATACATACATACATACATACATACATACATACATACATACATACATACATACATACATACATACATACATACATACATACATACATACATACATACATACATACATACATACATACATACATACATACATACATACATACATACATACATACATACATACATACATACATACATACATACATACATACATACATACATACATACATACATACATACATACATACATACATACATACATACATACATACATACATACATACATACATACATACATACATACATACATACATACATACATACATACATACATACATACATACATACATACATACATACATACATACATACATACATACATACATACATACATACATACATACATACATACATACATACATACATACATACATACATACATACATACATACATACATACATACATACATACATACATACATACATACATACATACATACATACATACATACATACATACATACATACATACATACATACATACATACATACATACATACATACATACATACATACATACATACATACATACATACATACATACATACATACATACATACATACATACATACATACATACATACATACATACATACATACATACATACATACATACATACATACATACATACATACATACATACATACATACATACATACATACATACATACATACATACATACATACATACATACATACATACATACATACATACATACATACATACATACATACATACATACATACATACATACATACATACATACATACATACATACATACATACATACATACATACATACATACATACATACATACATACATACATACATACATACATACATACATACATACATACATACATACATACATACATACATACATACATACATACATACATACATACATACATACATACATACATACATACATACATACATACATACATACATACATACATACATACATACATACATACATACATACATACATACATACATACATACATACATACATACATACATACATACATACATACATACATACATACATACATACATACATACATACATACATACATACATACATACATACATACATACATACATACATACATACATACATACATACATACATACATACATACATACATACATACATACATACATACATACATACATACATACATACATACATACATACATACATACATACATACATACATACATACATACATACATACATACATACATACATACATACATACATACATACATACATACATACATACATACATACATACATACATACATACATACATACGTACATACATACATACATACATACATACATACATACATACATACATACATACATACGTACATACATACATACATACATACATACATACGTACGTACGTACATACGTACATACGTACATACATACATACATACATACATACATACATACATACATACATACATACATACATACATACATACATACATACATACATACATACATACATACATACATACATACGTACGTACATACGTACATACATACATACATACATACATACATACATACATACATACATACATACATACATACATACATACATACATACATACATACATACATACATACATACATACATACATACATACATACATACATACATACATACATACATACATACATACATACATACATACATACATACATACATACATACATACATACATACATACATACATACATACATACATACATACATACATACATACATACATACATACATACATACATACATACATACATACATACATACATACATACATACATACATACATACATACATACATACATACATACATACATACATACATACATACATACATACATACATACATACATACATACATACATACATACATACATACATACATACATACATACATACATACATACATACATACATACATACATACATACATACATACATACATACATACATACATACATACATACATACATACATACATACATACATACATACATACATACATACATACATACATACATACATACATACATACATACATACATACATACATACATACATACATACATACATACATACATACATACATACATACATACATACATACATACATACATACATACATACATACATACATACATACATACATACATACATACATACATACATACATACATACATACATACATACATACATACATACATACATACATACATACATACATACATACATACATACATACATACATACATACATACATACATACATACATACATACATACATACATACATACATACATACATACATACATACATACATACATACATACATACATACATACATACATACATACATACATACATACATACATACATACATACATACATACATACATACATACATACATACATACATACATACATACATACATACATACATACATACATACATACATACATACATACATACATACATACATACATACATACATACATACATACATACATACATACATACATACATACATACATACATACATACATACATACATACATACATACATACATACATACATACATACATACATACATACATACATACATACATACATACATACATACATACATACATACATACATACATACATACATACATACATACATACATACATACATACATACATACATACATACATACATACATACATACATACATACATACATACATACATACATACATACATACATACATACATACATACATACATACATACATACATACATACATACATACATACATACATACATACATACATACATACATACATACATACATACATACATACATACATACATACATACATACATACATACATACATACATACATACATACATACATACATACATACATACATACATACATACATACATACATACATACATACATACATACATACATACATACATACATACATACATACATACATACATACATACATACATACATACATACATACATACATACATACATACATACATACATACATACATACATACATACATACATACATACATACATACATACATACATACATACATACATACATACGTACGTACGTACGTACGTACGTACATACACACACACACACACACACACACACACACACACACACACATACACACACACACACACACACACACACACACATACACACACACACACATACATACATACAGACATCATCGTAAAAATAGTAAAATCGTATTCTAGGGACTCTAAAACGTGCTTATTCATCAAAAACTCACCACCGAATTTTTTGACCAAAGACAATACCTTCCTTACCTAAAGGTGACGGAAGGTAAAAATGTCGATAATAAAAAAGGATTGCCAGGCGTCCTGTATATAGGAGAGTGTCCCCTATTTCAGCTAAAATTTGAGCAGCCTGTAAAGTACTATTCGGGACGCCCAATTGTGAAGAGCGCGATTTAATTAACATTTAATTATTATAGTTTATTTTGAGCAGTTCAATAGAATAATTATATTGTTACTTATTATTATAGTTCTAATTTAATGCAATATTGTATTTTCAGATTTTCTGTTTCTGTAGTTATTGCTTATATATGATTGCATCTCGCATCATAATTATATTTCAGTTACTAAAGGTCTTGTAATGATTTTGCAAATTTTATTAGCAAAAATAAAGATGCAAATAACAATTTATTGGCAGTTGCAAAATCGCAAAAGAAATATAAATTTAAAAATGTTTTTTTAATATTTAAGACTGGTAATGTTACTTTTGTTATAGAATTTTTCTCAATTTTTTGTTAATATTTTATTTTAATGTATTATTTATGTGAATGTTTTCTTACAATAAAATAAATTATTAGTTTTTGATTTCTATCCTATTTTATTTTTTTAAGAATTTGTTAAATTTGCTTCATTGAAAAGAACTCTATACCGCTCTATACTTACTACATTTACATGCAGTTTTGAAAATGGTTTCAGTTTTCAGTCAAAATTATGCAAAACTGTTTACATGCAGTTTTCAAAACAAGTTTAAAAATTGATTTGAAATCAGTTTCGGCGCATGCGCATTTAGCTGATGTAAGTGACATCCTCTTCACTCCAAATACTTCATTTTGCTATTATTCCAATTATTTTTTATACTTCGTATCACTACGCACTAAAACTACACAACTGTCTGTATATTTGAAGGTTAGTAACACAAAGTGACAGAAACGTTATGCTCTGTACACATGCGCAGTATCGAAACTGAATTTTAAGTGTTTACATGAGTAGTTTTGAAACTAGTTTTCAAGTCCAACCCATGCATTTTAGTTTTGGTTTGAGATAATTCAAAACCGTTTTGACACTGTATACATGGCGTTTTCAAAACTAAAAACGTTTTAAAAACAATTCAAAACTGCATGTAAACTCAGTAACTATCTTACTTTGCATTAAAACACGTTTGACTTTGAAAATTTTCAAAAAATCGCCTGCAGCGCATTTTTTTGTAACAAATTTTGAATCCTTCCCGTATTGTTAAATTATAAATCTGCCAACCCTATAATAAAAATATTATATAATTATTTCTTCATATTTTAAAGTGGCTCCGCAAAAAGATTTTGCACCCGGCCTCACAAGATCTAAGACCGGCACTGACGGTAGGTTTCACAAAATTTAAAAGATTCTTTATTACAATTTCGGCGTTGCTGCATCCATTCAAGCTATTCACAATGGCTATAACCTTATGAACGAACAATTAGACCTTTGTCCATCTCCGATTCTGGATTGTTTAATCATTGTACTATATTTAACCTACCTGTGTAAGCATTCTGAATTTTAACTTGTAATTCTTCTGATAATGGCAGCAACGCGGAAATTTAAATAATGAATTTTTTAAATTTTGTGAAACCTACTGAGTGTATAATTTTTCCTTATTCATTATGTTTCACCGAGAACCCACAGCATCTTCAATTGATTTTATTAAATTATAAAACCTACACAAATGGTAAGAAGTGTCTACAAAATTCTTTAGACTACTTTAATTCATATAAACTTACAACTTACAAAAACGGGTCATCTTCTAGTCCAGATTTATCTTCAACCCCTTCAGCCTTATGGAATACCACATTCTTTCTATGACGTAGAAGTTAAGCCCATTTTATTCTTAAACAGTGCAGTTCGCTAATAATTGGACTCACATAAATTGATCTCTTTCAATATTTATAAAAATATATAAATATGTTTCAAATAACTTTCGTCGATAATAAGCAATTTGATAAAATAATTAATGAAAAAGTGCATCTATTATAGTCCAAATTTGATTGCTATTGGCAGCATAATGTCATTCAACATGTCTTTCATTTTCATACAAATGTACTTGGTTTCCATCCAGCGTGGCATGATAAATTCAAACTTCAAACAAGTATTACGTGGTTTATTTCCGTTGTTTTGTTATGTTCTGCATTCATATACTTGAAAATGGACTCGGGGTTTCAAAAAGAATAGAGTAGTGTGACATAAATATTAGGGAATTAAAAACTCGAATATTTTAAAACTATACTTCATTTCACGTAAGAAAATAGTAGATGGCGCTTGAGAGCCGACTGTTTTTACATGCATTAAATAAATAATTTAAATTCGTGAAACTAAACTTTGTCAATAATAAATATTTTTATCTGTAAAAATGTACAAGAGCAGGAATATTAAAAATTACAACAAAAAATGATCATAAACATCACTTAATTCTGCAGATTTTATTATATATACAGGTAATATTTTTTCGTTTTTGTGAACTAGGTTTGCATTCTGACCAATCAAAGGGCAGTATTTGTACTTCTGTCTAACCCAATACTATTTTCTTACGTGAATTACTTTTTTAAATTTTGATAGTCTCTATCGTACAGTTTTAAGATCTTTAATATAAATAATTATTTTTCTAATTTGTTATAATGGTGGAGAACAAGGATCTCATTGTTATTTTTGGAATTGTAATATTCCTAAATAAAGACATCATCATAAAAATAGTAAATTCGTATTCAAGGGACATTGAAACGTATTTATTCATTAAAAATTCACGATCAGTTTTTCTGATCAACTACCTTTAGTTAACTAGAGTTAAAAAAAACTGTAATACCACTGTTATTCCATCTGTCAATTTGATTTCCTGTCATACTGCCCTATTTTAATTCCATTTTAATCCATTACGTGTAGTGAATATTCATGAAAACTGAAGACCAAAATCAATATGCCTCTAATGTAAAATTAATGAACAATGGTTTACTCTACAAATATGACCGGTTCACTGTCACTGATTTTGTATTCTCTTGATTTCAGATCACGCTTTCGGGAGATGTCTGCCCGGTTTCGGGAGCGTCGTGGACGACGATCTATTCAGGTAGGACTACTTTACTTTCAAAGGAGATTCAAGCCAGGATATTCAAAGAGGTTGTTTGAAATGGAATATATTTCATATAAAAAAGCTTTAACTTTTGTACGTTTGAGAAAAGAAACTGGTATATACTCGCAGTAATCTTTTGAAGTTTATAAAAGTATATTTTAATATACAGGAAATATTCCAGACTTCAATTCAATAGATTGTTTATTTTTTTATGAAATTTCATCTATACTGAAAACGATTTATATAGTTTTAGTCTTTATTATTTTTCTTTACGCCGTAATATTCTGTGATGTAAATATAGAGTTGATTTGTTCTCAAACAGTGAACTTCGCTAATAATTGGAATCACGTAAATTGATCCTTTTCAGCATTTATAAAAATATATAAATTTGTTAAAATAACTTTTGAGACCACCATTTGGAAATATGCGTGTATAATAAGTAATATAATTCAAAAAATCATTTAATTTAATTTTTTTCCTGAATCATGAATTTCAGTACGGTTTTGTTAACAAATTTGATCCGGTTTCACATTTTTTTAAAAGTATTTAAATGAAAGTTCGTGATATTTTTCATAATAATAACAAAAATAATAATTTTAAAAATCCTACTTGACACGTTTCATAAGATTTTAATTTCTGAATCAATCTTACGGTCATTTATCAGAGATTGGCCCACTCAACCAGAACTTCAGACGCATTATGCTCTTATTGGAGTTTATCAGTGTGGTGTACTGCAGCCTGATCCGGTTTCACATTTTTTTAAAAGTATTTAAATGAAAGTTCGTGATATTTTTCATAATAATAACAAAAATAATAATTTTAAAAATCCTACTTGACACGTTTCACAAGATTTTAATTTCTGAATCAATCTTACGGTCATTTATCAGAGATTGGCCCACTCAACCAGAACTTCAGACGCGTTATGCTCTTATTGGAGTTTATCAGTGTGGTGGACTGCAGCCTTTAGGAAGCAATGACTAGGTTGAGTGGACGGATGTTAAACTAGCCTGCAGAAAAGATTATTGTAATTACGGTAGAGGAAACTAACCATACGCAGAGGCATTTATCGAGAACGCCGTAAGCTTGGCCAGCAATAAATAATAGTAAATGTTTAATAAAGTACAATTGCAATACTTGGTGTGAAATTTTTCTAATATAATATTGTAACCTTTTTTTTTTTTGGTGAAGTGTAAAAAACAAGGATATTATTAATTAAAATACATGTTTATTAAAACGATAAATAATATTATAAGATAATTCACTGACGATTACTGTGATTAAACAAATATTAAATACTAATTCAAGACTAACAATATAATTAATTACTTAAACATTAAGATTATTTTTTTATTTAAACAATTTTCACTTGCGAATAAAGGTTTAGATAAATTTATCCTTCAGATAAATATTTTTGTTGTCTTTTTACTTGCAAATAAATTTATTCGGAAGAATAACATCTGTTATTCGCGAAATAAATTATTCGGTACTTGGGTAGCGAATAACCGTTTATTCGTAAGTTCATTACATTTCCACATAGCGCAGATTTATTAACAAAATGGATATATTAAATAATATGATGATATTTTCAACTATCAATTAATAAATAACGTGAGAAATCGATATCACACCATCAGACAGCGACATAACCACATACATGAAATAATTTTTCACAGATTCCGTTTATGAAAACAATTTAGTATCACGTATTGGGGATCGCATTTGATCTCAAACAGTAAATAGGTAAATCGTTATAAAGATCCTATCATTTGACGCTGGCAAAATATTTTCAAATTTTGGATACTTTTGTTGAATACAATGACAAACATTTACTTCGAACTGAAAGAAATACAAAAAGTACAAGGACAATTTTACAATATACATAACTCGTTTACCACACATGATTGCTGCAATAGCCGGTACACTTGTGAAATTATAGTCTGCCGGGGCTAAAAATGCAGAAGAATATAGATGACATTAAAGATGTCAAACATAATTTTGACAACTACGGATTCAAAAGAAGTTGGCGTATTTCATCCTTGTCTGCTTAACGTGGCTACGCCAAACTCCATCCTTTTCTATTGACACAAATTCACTCTGTAAGGTTACCAATTCACAAACGTTAAAGCTATTCGACAGACAGCTATTTGTTTCTTTAAAATGTGTGAAAAAACGCAATGGAATTATTCGTTGGATAAATATATAGAATAAATTTATTTGACGAATACAGTAGGGATATATGATGCGATCTAAAGCACCCACCCACCCACCCACTCAATCTTTTAATATAATAACAATATATCTTGGCAAGAGCTATACTTGTAGATTTCGAACATGTCCATTGAGCACTATTTCTAGAATACATTGGCCGGGTGACGACTAGATTGGTGTGAACATAGGGATAGAAGTATGCCTACATTAGCATGTAATTGTCTTTGACTTACGCTTCTTCTTTGGTTAAATGCAGACTCCTGAAATACGTTATACACTTGATCTACAATTAGTTCTTTAAGATATTTTTTCTCTTTATTATATTAATCAATATTAACTATGAAAGCTTCAGGTTTGGTTTAGACTGGGCCCTTTCGCTGACTGGGCCTCTGGCGATCTCCAAATCGCCACAATGGCCAGTCCGACACCACGACCACGATACTGCTTTGCAAACTCACTAATTTCCAGAACATACCTCCCCAGCCTCTATATACTCAAATGAGCTCCACAGCCTCTGTATACACAACGGAGCTCCACAGTCTCTGTATACACAACTGAGCTCCACAACATCTGTATAATCAACTGCCCGAGTTCACCTTCCCTCACGGCCCTCACGGGTCTTCATTCGTCTGTCTTCATCTTCATTTTCACTAATGGAACTAAACTATGTAACTCAACCCCTGATCACATAACTAATGTTAAGTGATCAGTTACTCAACTGAACTAACTGTCGGACTTCACTAATGGAATTGTCTGTCCGTCTTCACTAATGGAACTCAACTCAGCTTTTCTTTTCACATTTCATGTGGTTAGTTACCTCTGTATTCATCATGTCATCTTGGATGGTTTATCATCCGTCCACTCAACCTAGTCATTGCCTCCTAGAGTTGCAGTGCACCAAGCACCATACTGATGAGCTCTAATAAGAGCGAAATTCGTCTGTGATTGTGGTTGAGCGGGCCAGTCACTGATAAATGACTGAGAGGTTGATTCAGAGACTAGAATCTTGTGAAAAGTGCCAAGTATGTTTTTTTAAATATTATATTAGAGGGGTCCTAAATTAAAATAATTATAAAATGTACACTTTATACTTAAAGTATTATTCAATAAGTAGTGATTAAAATGAAAAAAAATCTGATGTGGCCAACACATTACCTTCCGTCAGTTATATATATTTTCTACAAATTCCATACAGAAAGTTCCTTACAAAAGACTTTAAATTTCTTGTACATTACCTTTCGACAGTTGAATTTATTTTATACAAATTCCATACAGAAAGTTTCGAGCAAAAGATCCTATAGAGCGCGAGCAAACACGTGACTCGAACTAGTGATGCACGATGAGGCGAGAGTACTCTCGCATCTCGTCTCGTCTCGTTGCATTATGCGAGACGAGAACGAGAGCGAGATTCTAGTTTAAAATTCGAGGCGAAATCGATATAACAACTGCGAGAAGAGAGAAATCTCTCGAGATTCTCGCGAGAGTCGCGCAATAAAAAGTATATGTAACTTTATAGCTTTGACTCATAAATTCAATGAAAAATGCATCGTACCAGGAGTAGAGTCAACGCTAATTCGTGCATAGAATACGTGAATGTGAAAATTATATAAATTCACTATATTACTGTGTCTATGTAGAGTCGATTGGTATCGATCCCAGAGCACGGAAATGCAAAATAAAGACAAAATCGGTTTTGCATTCAATAGAACTAGTTTTCTCCAATATTTTAATCCCTAATTCACCCCAGTTAAAACCAAGGTTAATATTTTCTTGCCGCACCTGAAAAGTAAAGGATGTTATATTAAGCGTCGATGGAAGCCAAAACGCAGAGAAGCGGAGTGATTGGTTGCCGGCGGGTACCAGTGTAGCGGTTTACAAAGTTATAAAAAAGAATTGTTTAATGTTTTAATTCGTTTTACCGATGATAGAATGTATTAACAGATGTTCGTATTGAAATAGTTTAGAGATCATCACTAACCCGAACAACCTTGGCGTGCTTAAAATCAGGTGATTTGTGTGCGCATGTCATTTTGACAAGAACGATGCCACTCTGACAAAACTATTGTTTGAACTTATTTTGATTTTGAACCGCTAAAATGTTATTATTGTACAATTTTCAGGCAATAAAACACATGAAATTAAAAATAATAACTTCTTAACAGGTCGAAATTAAAGTAAGTCAAAACATTGGTCGTGTCAAAGTGACATTGTTCTCGTCAAAATGGCAAGCGCACACAAATCAGCTGATTCCAAGCATGTTAAAGACGCTCGAGTCACGTGTCTGCACGCGCCCCATATTTCGAGTAAATTTATAACACAAATATACTACTAATATGTCAACTGCACTTGACACTGACATCTTTCAATCAGAATTTTCTTAATATAGTAGCTATATCCAGCATAGCTTGCTAATTTATGAAATTTAATTTCTTTATAACTCTAGGTGCATTCACAAATGAAAATTAGATTTATGGTTTTTGTTTAGGTTTAAGTAAGTAATAAATGTAAGTTTAAATTACCTGAAAATTAGTTTTAATATGTACAGACATCTATGTAAATGCTTCAAAAACAAGATTAAAATATCGGTAGAGCAGTACTCAACGAGACACCTGTGCGCCGTGAAATTATCATTCGCTTGGCATTATTGGTTATATTTCAGCATTTAAGTTATGACAGTCTCCATGTTCGCATTTGTGTAAAAAGCCGAATCCAGTAAGTGGATACTAAATAAAGATGGGTGTATATATCTACATCATTTCTCATTGGTGAAGTTTGTGACGTCAAACTAAATCATAAACCTAAAGTTTGGACTTTGCAATGTTTAGCTTTATGATTTGGATTTAGAGACCCTAAATTCTGAAGAGTGAATGGAGTCATTACATAATATGCGACCAAAGTCTTTAAATCTAAAGTTTAAACCATAAATCTAAACCTAAGTTTCATTTGTGAATGCACCTTATATCCATTTAATATAAAGTATAAAATGCAATCAAATCGTATACAGAATACAATGTTCTTTAATATTTATAATAACACTAGCTGACCCGACAGACGTTGTCCTGTCTTAACTATGAATATTCAATTCGAAGTGGAATAAATAATAAAAAAATAATTATTTCGAAAACATAGTGTTTATTGTAATGCTTTTTGATACACAACATTTTTAGTTTTGTTTTGTGGCGCGTAAATAAAAAATGTTGATGGTTTTCCGACACGGGAACAGGCGACATACAGCTGGCTATGTGGAAAACATGGATTTTCAAGATTGATGCCACAAACACTTAACGACTGTCTTTGCGATTTATTTATCGGCATTGCAAATGCAAGCCGCACTGGAAATTGTAACCGTTTAAAGTCGAATGGCCTGTCGTTTGGAATCATAGGAATGCATGAAATCAAAACGTCTTCGCTTTGTGGCTTCGATGACTTTATTCATTAATTTTTTCACCGCAAGCCGGGTGTCATTACAAAGACGTGGCTGGTTTATGTTCCGCAACATAATGATTACCGATCCGATTTTTAACAGCAGATTATGAGGTGGTAATCCGGGCAATTCCAGCGAATTTAAGAATTCTGTTGGATAGTTGACAACATCATCTTGGTTAGTCACGGAATCAACCGATTTGTTTGTCATCAATTCGCCGGCTATCTTATTTTGAATCTGAAAATTCATTTCATTGACATCAACGTATTTTGCAGCCAATATAACACGTTCGCTCAACCAAACACGATTTTTGTAATTTTGAGCAATGTTTGGGAAAACCTTCTCGATGAGCTCGGTCTTTGATTCAGTAAAGTGACAAAAATTGGTAGGGAATGTAATGTATCCAGACAATGAGTCAACAGGAATTTTGTCATTACCAATATCGACCAATTGTTTGGAAAAAAACTTCTCCAGATTGTTCGTTCTGCAATTCGACTCGCATGTTCATATTTAATTTGAGTGTTTTAACGTATTTCCATAAAATGGACGACTTCAAACATGCATTAAGTTCGTCGGCTGATGTTGACCGTGGAATCACTGGCAATGTTTGTCGAAAATCACCTGCTAATAGAATTATCGCACCACCAAACCGGTTTTGGTTATTTCGTAAATCTTGCATCGGGTGGTCTAATGCCTCCAAAAAATTTTTGTGTGCCATCGTGCATTCATCCCGAACGATCAATCTGGTTCGCTGCAACATTGGCCATCGCAGAATTCCTCGAAAGGTTGCAAGTTGGAGTTTCATTAATTTGCATGTTCAATGGCAACTTGAGTGCGGAATGAGCTGTTCGACCGCCATCCAACAAAGTAGCTGCAATACCTGATGAAGCAATTGCAAGTGCAATTCCATTTTGCGATCGAATCGTTGCCAAAATCAATGATATTAAAAACGTTTTTCCAGTTCCACCGGGAGCATCTAAGAAAAAAATTCCGCCAGTTCCATCGTTCACTACTTTTATGAGCGTATCGTAGGCATATTTTTGTTGCTGATTTAAAAGGGGAACGTTTCTTTGAACGGTTTCTCTTAATGCCTCGGAATCGTATTGGGTTTCGCGTCTTAACTCTTGATTAAATACCTCGTGCATTGGGCGTTGTCATTTCTAATTGTATTAATCCTTTGTTGGTAAGCATCAAGCACATGTCCTCAATTAAAATTAATACATCATTGTGAATTTCTTCGTTCATGCAGCCGTTCTTGAGTTATAAATGGTGTAACTAACCCGACTTTGTTTTATATATTAAGATTAAATGTGAAAAAATGATATTTAATATCGTTTTTTCAAGAAAAACTGTTAAAATTTTCAAATGAGTGTACTTCCGGTTGACCAATAATAACCAAAATCTAATCAGCTCTTCATGTGGATGTAACAAAGAGGAATACGAAAGAATTATAATTTTTGGAATTGTAATATTAGAGTTATCGCATTAGAAAATTTTGTCACACACACGCACGCACGGGGGGCGCACACACACACACACACACACACACACACACACACACACACACACACACACACACACACACACACGCACGCACACACACACACACACACCTAGGGACCCTAAAACGTGCTTATTCATCAAAAACTCACCACCGATTTTTTTGACCAGACAATACCTTCCTTACCTAAAGGTGACGGAAGGTAAAACATTTTTTTAATAATTATTATATATTTGAGGTTTATTGTCAGTGTCACTGTGACGTCACATTAGTGCTATCTTTCTCTCGCTGCCTACTATAGAGTTTGTGCCAGAGAAAGATATAGCAATAGGTGTCGTTGTGATGTCATGTTGACATTGAAAATCAAATGCAGTTAAACTAAAAACAATTAAGACTTTTTAATATTACGAATTGCTTCAAAATTAAAAGAACTTTCATTTAAAATAATAAAAGAAAATCAGAGTGCAGGACTCCATTGTACTTATTTCACGTTTATTATCATGTAAAAATTCTTGCAACAGCCCTACGACAGTGTTAAAGGGCTTTAGTCAATAAATATTCACTGGAGCGAACTTTCAAAAGAATAAACGTCAAAGTATGACGTTTAATTTAAAACGACAACCAAACTCCTAGATTAAAAATTAAACGAACAGAGGCCAATCAAAACCCACGCAACATTTTTCGCAAACCCTATATTACAATTTCTTCGTAAAGTACGTGACAATAATTCCCTATATTTTGTGCTAAACACCAAATACCAAACAATTTCATCTCTGTGAAACCCCAAAATTCCCGCCTTCACAAAATCCATAATTACAATAATATATACAAGTTATACAACCCACAAAAACATAATCTAATGAATCCGTCGTGCTGCTTTTGTTAGCTTGATCGTTGCGCAGCGTTGTGCGTAGGTGTACATGGGCGTCGGAAATGGGGCAAGCCGCCCACGCCGCGCTATTTATACCGCTACGCCCCCTCGACGCCTCTGTGACGACGGCAGCGTCGGCGATGCTCTCACGCTCCCAGCCTCAGAGCGGAAAATGGATGGAGCTACTAGCAAAGCAAAGCAATGGATATTGATTTGACTAGAGCAATATGGAAGATGAAAATAAATATCGCATATATCATTCAGTAATATTTATTTATAAAATAATAACAGTGGGTTATTTTATGTTTTGAATACAGCAAAGAAAGTAAAAATAATAGTAAAATATTTCTGTGGCTTATGGTGCAAGAACAACCAATTTTGACAATTTTTTTTTTAATTCTGGGTGAATTTGTATTGGATATTGAATTCATATTCTTTAATTTGGTGAAGAATGAACTACTATACTATTATAGTCCTTTAAGTAACTATTTATTTCCTAATAAATTAAAAATAATCAAATTTTGACGTTTCGAGCTGTCATAAGTTTTATGTGTGTAAAACGGGCTGGCTCTGAATTGTCACCAAGTTTATTCGTAACTTGAATAGAGTATAGTTTAATTTTTTTAAGTTGTCTGATCCAGATCATCTTCAAATAGGGGATTCCACAATTGTTTAAATAATTTCATCTGAACGCACAAGTAAAACTAAGACTATTGGTGAAAATCCGATGAAAAAATTCCTATTAATAAGCGAGTTATGGTCCCCCGAAGTTTGAAAATATAGATGTGACGTTACGAATACAAGTTTTTATATAAAACTGTTTTCTTCGTGGATCTAAAATGTTCTTGAAATGTATGCTATTTTAAAATTATATTTATACTGTACAAGTCTACGTGCTTTATAATTGCAGTGTATATAAGGGTATCAAAATTATTAAATTTAATGCAAAAAATTTATATTCAAATAAAAAATGTTTGAGAATTGCAGTACTGGACTAGTAGCCAGGTGTCCGCTATTTGAATTTGTCTTCTTCCGTTGATAGTAGACTCCACCCCTAACGCGGTATTCGTTATATATTTATGGGTGGTTTTTGAGTCGCAAATCAAAATAATATATATGGATTTCATATGAGTGACGAGATGCTAAAACAAAAACCTCCCTTATTTCCGAAGTATTTCAATTATATTTATTTAAAAATTAATTCCGGTGCTTTTATTGGGACAACTTTATATATATATATATATATATATATATATATATATATATATATATATATATATATATATATATATATATATATATATATTAGAAATGGTAATTTTATTTATAATAGTAACAATAAACGATATAATTATAATGTTCCTACTAGTACATATTTTATAAGTTCATATGCATCACTAAAAATAATATATCATTATTATTATTATTATTATTATTATTATTATTATTATTATTATTATTATTATTATTATTATTATTATTATTTGCTCGTAAAATATGTATTTGTAGGGCATTCGAAATAAAAATGTAGCAGTACACAACATACAGACTATCAAATTAATTTTAAATAATTAATAAGCATTCCTATATGTAGGTAGGAAGTAAACATAACTATTTATTTGTCACTAAATTGAAATTTATTTTTAGATACAAACATTATATGGTAACAAATAGTTTACCTGTTTATTATGTTATATTATTATGTTATACTATGGTCACGCTGTCACGCTACAATTATTGAGAATGTGTAACACATGATTCATATTTTTTAGAATTTTATTTTAAATGTTTAAATTACCTTAAACTAGTTCCCTTCAATAATAGGTCTGTTCGTTTCGCTACTTTGCGTCTACGGTTTACTGCCGCCTCCATACAAAGTATATGGGCGTGGCAGTAAACCGTAGACGCAAGGTAGCGAAACGAACAACCCTAATAATTCACTTCTTAAAAGCTCACAATACAACACAACCAATTTCATTTTGGAATATTTTCAAAATAATTTCTGAGATACTTAAAAAGTGTAGAATCTGTTAAAATAATTTCTGGTGACTTAAAAACTGCCAAAACTTTCAAACTAATTATGTACTGGGAAATTGTCAATTAATTTCAGGCTGACTTAAGGACCGTCAAATTATAAATCAAGATTAGAAAATGCGCCCACATTAAATCCAAATTTTTCTCACACCGATACTTTAAAATAATTGATTAACTTAGTTCTAGTTCTAACTTAACTTTCGTTTAACTTATATTCTAATGACAGATAAATATTTAAAATGATAGTGTAAATCAAAATGCAAATTTTGTTTTCCACGGCCAGCCTGATTTTCTTATTCTCAATCATTCTAGCGTGAACCTCGTCTGTAGAGATAAATCCTATTCACTTTGGTATAAATCGGTCATAAAACGACGACGATAATATACAGATTTTGAAGTCTTATTCCGCCATTTTTCTTTTTGATGATGATGTCTTTTCTGTCCAGTAGGATTGTAAAATATTTCCAATTTTAAATCCAATACAAGTAGAAAATCCTAGTATATAATGTACAGGATGTTATATAGGTAATATGCCATACATTAATAAACAAGGTTGCAATGTATCATAATCTGCAATAATTTCTTTTCTAATGTGCATGTTGCAATGGGGTCCGGTACTAAAAAAAAGTGGCATATATTTTGTCATATTATGAAAATATGACTAATTTTAAATGATTCTGTACCAAAATATTTTTAAAATATAAAACTTTTCATTCATATATTCATATATTTATATGAAGTTCTATTTTACGTGAAAATGTATGAAACACTTACCATTTTTATTACAATAAAACTTATTTATCCAACACAGACACAATATACTTGTTACTATAGTTATTTGAAATAACTAATGTACAACATTAGTCACTCCGTGAGAGAATATTTTAGAAGTCACGGAGGAATTATTACTGACTTTTGTGTGTGTTTTTTTTTAAATAAATAAAAAGCAATTTTACAAAATTACATTATTATTGAAATAATTTAACATTATGAAAATTATTTATTTAAATTAATTTTAACATTTATGCTAAAATAGGTTACTCATCTTTACACAATGGCAGCTGTCATGCTGTCATGTATGGCTAATGATACGAAAACGAGAAACGAGTTAGTGATTACTTGCTTCGGAATTAAATTCAAACATGATGCTTGTGCTTTAAGTGAATACGTTTTAAAGGAAGGTCCTCATTTTCATCCATTTTAATTTTAATGTATTTTTCTTTCAAATTATTCCCAGTGACAGACAATAATTATTACACCAATTTTTTTTCATTAACAATATAACAAAACCATATATATCAACCATTCAAGGGCTACGTTTGTAATTTAAAATACTACATCAATTGACTTGTCAGTGTCAAACGATGAATGAAAACATAAAAATGATTTAAAAAGTTTCTAAAAAAGTGTTGAATAAAACGTTGTATGTGTAATACACTCGTGTGGAATGTATATTATTCACTAAAGAAAATAATATAATACATTCCACACTCATATAATAAATAACTATTATTCAAAATCTATGTTCACTTCGTATTCAAATATATATTAAACTGGAGAATATCTACGGATGATGGATATAAACGAAGGAAAATAAATATACTTAATATAATTGACATTGACAGATGAAAACAACTTTAGTCAGTAAACGAAGTAAAATTGAAGATATAAGGTCACATAAAATGAATTGAATTTTTAAAAAAATATATATTTCAAAAACTATACACATTTGGAAAATGTAACAAACGCGAAAATTCATCCTTTTATGCAATCTTTCAGAAGAAAAAAATAAATTGATAAAAGGATACCGGACCTCATTGCAAAAGCACTTCAAAATGGACCAATAACATTTATTTATTTGAATAAAGAATTATTTAAAAATCACAGTAGTTTGAGTGAAAACAACACTTGTCATTTTTGCAGGGCCGGATTGGCCAGTCGGGATAATCGGGAATTTCCCGAGAGACCGCAGCTTTTTGAGGCCGCCGCTCGGTGATTACAAACTAAAATTTGAGTACGTAGCATCATCTAATTAACTTCACCGGGTAACACTTCTTATTTAGATCGTTTTCATTATTTTTTAATTATTGTCAAAAATTTCTTTCGGTGTTGCAGATATAGTCCGAGCTCGAATATGAGATTTTGATAATTTTCTATTTTGTAGATTTTGAATGATTGGAATTATAGTTAAGGTGTTGTCTGGTGTTGGTGTGTTGGTTTACGGTAGGGTAGACTGATATTATTAGTCCATGATTCGTTTTCTCTGTTAAAACATAAAAGAACGGAGGGACTCCATGAGACTTTTTCTCCATTGTGAACCTAATATAAAGTATCAACGATATATCTAAGTCAAAGTTTAGGTCTTATATTGGCTGTATCTACTGCTAATTCTTCAAAAAATTCTATGTATAAATTCGCTATAAATGAGAAGAACCCACCACAGCACACCATCTTCTTTTCTTCTTGTACAAAATATCTATCTTTTTCTTGGAAATATGAGTCCTGTAAGCAGCACTGCAAAAGTTCCATAACACCAAGAGGAAAGTCGGTTCTATCTTTTAAGTTGATATCTTTTTAAGCCTTGTCTTGATGATTTCTAAAAATGTCTCTTAAATAAACTTACAACATCAAAGCTGACAAAAAGATTTTGTGGTTGTAATTGTATTTAGCTCAAAAGTTCTACAAAATGTTTTGAATTCTTCACATATGATGTTCTTTTTCCTTGAAGTGGCTGAATGATTGGTATTAGAAATTGTGATGGTTTGTAAGTAGGAGAATTTGTGGAACTTTTGACGGGTTTTTTGGAAGCTCCCCGTACAGGTGTGGAAGCTTGCTAAAATATGGAGTGAGATCTGTTTTGTTCTAAACGGAATGCAATTCTTTATATTTCTTAAGAGCACGGTACACTTTGTTTTCTATAGACGTACTAGAATGTTTATCAAATTTCTTAGAATTTCCTTGATTCAAAAGCTCTTCTATTTTCTGATCATATAAATTGGTATCCAATATTACTGTAACACTTCCATTGTTTGCGGGTAGAATTTTGATTGTGTTATCTTTCAGTGCTTTATTTTCTTCGTTTTCAAGATTAGGTTTGATCAGATATTTTTTTGCATCAGAATTTTCTTCACTTTCCATTTATTAATAATTTAATATTGTATACAACTTTTAAACGAAACTAAATGTTATTTTCTTAATTACAGAATGTTCTATATTTTAAATACTATTTTTAGGAGCGTTTTTTTTATATTTCAACATCTTTTGTAACTGTTCAATTTGTATAGGCAAAAAATTCGTATTATCCAACACTAACTAATTTATTCCTTTGTGATAATATAATTATAAGTTTTAAAAAAACTGGAGATGAGGCCGATCGTGCTAGAATTTTCCCGTGCCGCTGAATCTTCCCAATCCGGCCCTGCATTTTTGAAGGTTTGAAGTTAAAGGCGGAACATAGATAAAACAATTTTTATTAATAGCGACTGTTTTGGGGAACTTCTCGGTAAACCAAATGTATGTCGGTATATTTTTGATTATTGAAAATAACAGGCATTATTAAATATCTAACTATGCCACTTATAGACCTTTTCAATTTAAAGAGATAGGAGATATATGCGCAATCGGGATCTGCGCATAGTAAGAACAAATGGCGGGAATGTGAGAAAAGTCTGACAACTTTAAAAAACTTCTCGAAAGAAATTACAAAAGCTTTTATTGAAGCTAAAATATCTATTAATGCAAATTTTCACCGAGAATATAAATATTTTAATGACTGCAGTATTTTTGACGTTTCGTTTGATAGCCCAACTAGCAGTTGTTGGTGCCATTTTGCTTACTATTTGCAGCGATAGAAATAGTCGTTAACTTGAAAAGGTCTGTCATTTATGATTATCAACAAATATTGTTTTTTGGAACAACTTGATTTTTAGATTTTACAGTCCCACAACTTTACAACTTGACAGATTATGCAGAATATATTTCAGATAATAACTTCTTTCAGTTCTCTTTATCATACTATAAACTATGGCACATTACTTACGTAACACTCTGTATAGGTAAACTATTTCCAGTATTATAATATTAAATTCAGTGCAATATTTTTATGTTTTAAAGTTATTCAACAAAAAGTGGTTTTCACGAAACAATAACGATAGCTGCAACATATTTTATTAATATTTACGATAGCGAGAGAATGTGGAACCAATTCTTGAACAGAAATAAGTCATTCTATTGGTTCTGCTCCAAAATTATCCTCTTTTGAGCAATAGAATAATGACTTTTTCCTCGCTATCGTAAATGGAATATACGAGTATGTTTAACATTTCGCCTACTTTTGTAATTTTTTTCAAAAAATTGCATTTCGCTCGTAAAAAATGTTTCAATTTTAAGATCATCTCCGCTATATTTTTACTGATATTTACCTTTCTTTTCAAGATATGAGTTGGACCGAGAAACCCTCCATTCTTTTGAGCGAGAAATGAGCCGCCTTTTCGCACTGGGATACAGATGGAGCCACGCGTATACCCAATGCGAACTTCAGGCTATGTTATACGCCGCCAAACAAGGGTAAGTTTGTAAGTTTACTTAATCTAACTAAAATAAAAAATATATTGCTGTATTTTACCCCTAATTAATTTGCTGGATTTAACAAGGATCCCAGACATCATTAAGGGTTGGGGTGTCGGACACTAATTAATTATGTTATACAATACATTTAGTAACTATACTATATAATATATTATATGCTAAATTTTGTAATGCTTTATTTTAGCTAGCAAAGTAATTGTTGTTCAAAATTAAGTGCATTATTTCAATGGATAAAATAATGGATTTGTAATTAATATACTGGCGGATTAAAGTAATTAAACAAATTATAAACTAACTCTATTAGTTTTTTAGTTACGCACTAACAAAATGAATAATGTATATAAATTATAGAAATTGGATCAACCGCTATTAATCTTTATGAAACTTCATCTAATTTGAAAGCAATATGTACCTAATTCTAGAAAGTCTTATTCGTTAAGCCATAATATTTGTTTTAAATATTTTATGACGTAGGTATATATGCTCATTTTGTTCTGAATCAGTGAATCAGTGAAGTTCGCTAATAATTAGACTCATATAAATTGATCTATTTCAACACTTATGTATAAAAATAAATAAATATATTTGTTATTTGGTTTACTTTCGTTGTTTCGTTATTTTCTGCATTCAGTTGCTTGAAACAGATGCCAGATTTAAAAAAGGCGATAGCAGAAGGCTTTAAACTAGTAAGAATTTGGAATAGAGGTGTTGTTAATGAGAAATCCCAAAAAGGTAAACTGTTTCTGTTTTAACCAAAGTACAATAGCGAACTCAGGGTGAAACAATGTCTAATAAAGAATTAGAAAAACACTCGCCATGTTTCACAAGATTTCAGTATCTGAATCAACCTCTCGATCATTTTTCAGATGCTGACTGACCGAGCCCAGTTCATAGTTGTGTTTTTTTACGAATTTGTTTAGTTTTATACAAAATTGGTGTAAAGAACTGTAATTTATGTAAAAAATGTAAAAAACGTAAAGAAACCTCCAACTGCGCTTGCACGTGGCTTGCGCAATGTAGCTCTGTCTGTTGTTTGTTATCATTTGTTATCATTGCTGTCTACTGTCACTGTCAGTGTCAGTTTTATGTTTTAGCAGTCTCATAAAAATAAGAGTGTTTGCCGTTAGATGTTAGTAACTTCACTATATATATATGAGATACGAGTTAGTTTTAGTTTTTTACATATAAGTTGAGTTTTTTACAAGAGTTTTTTATATGTAAAAAACTAAGTAAATTACTCTGGCTCAGTTATAAAAAAAATCAAAGACGCGATGGCAACTGGCTCTGCCGAGATAGTTATATCTCATGCTGAGTTGCTGATCATGCAGGTAGTCATTTGTCTCTTCATGCAAAGCAGTTTACACCACACAAATTGATGAGCTCCAATAAGAGCGAAACGCGTATGTTGATACTACGTAACTAGGCTCGGCCAGCATCTGAAAAATGACAGAATATGTTCGTTGAATGTTGAAATTTTACAAATATTAATAGTTCTAGTACAGGAACAATTTATTTGAATTTTCGCTTTATACAGAGTGTTCCGCGACTCGACCGACAAACTTATACTATATATTCCGGGGGTCATTACGATCAAAAAATGTTATATGACCTATTGGGCGCGAGCAGACGCGTGACTCGAGCGACCTTGACTTGCTTGGGATCAGCTGATTTCTGTGCGCATGTCAATTTGACAAGACCAATGTTTTCATTTATTTTGATTTTGAATTGCTAAAATGTTAATATTTTACAATTTTTAGGCAGTAAAAGACATGTAGTTAAAAATAATAACACTTTAGCAGTCAAAAATCAAAATAAGTCAAAACATTAGTCTTGTCAACATGACATTGTTCTTGTCAAAATGACATGCGCACACAAATCAGCTGATTCTAAGCACGTCAAGGTCCCTCGAGTCACGTGTCTGCTCGCGTCCTATACGTGAATACCTCTTTGATTCGAAGATATCAAAGGAATTTTGAAAAAAATGATAATTGAGTTAGCCTTAACGAATGAACGTATGTTTGACAAATGAAGGATTTTTGTGCTGACTTATTAAGTTAAGCCATTATGCCGCATTTTACTAATGCAGAATATATGCCGATATGGTTTTCGTGTATGATTTTTGCAATGGAAGTGGACGTGCTGCAGCTGCGGAGTGCCTCAGGCGATACCCAGATCGCATTGTTCCTCACCACACAACATTTTCAAACGTTTTTCGTTGCTTGAGAGAGACTGGATTTTTTCCATGTTGTCGTATAGAAAGCGATGGAGATGGGCACGCTGTAGTGGTTTTAAATACAGTTGAACGAAGTCCTACCAGTATTCATAAAATATCTCATACAACGGGAATTCCTCGAACCAACGTATGGAGAGTTCTGCACCATGATGGGTTTTATCCCTATCATTTACTTCCTGAAGATTTAGAAAATCGAGTACGGTATTGCCAGTGGTTAGAAAATATTTTGGAGGTTATTCCACACATACTTTTTACGGATGAGGCCCAATTTACATTGAATGGTATTAACAACACACGTAAATCTCACATCTGGACGGATCAAAAACCACACGAAACAATCCTGGTTAACCATCAACATCGTTTTTCCGTCAACGTGTGGTGCGGCTTGTTAAATAATCATCTTATTGGGCCTCATTTTATTGAAGGACGTCTTAGTGCAGAAACTTACCCTCACTTTTTGGAGGAAGAATTGCCGAATTACATGGAAGATATTCCTCTGGAAGCTCGTCGTGGCATGTGGTTCCAGCAAGATGGGGCACCACCACATTTTGGGAGACAAGTGACGGTGGTCCTGTACGGGTGTCTCATTTTCGATGTTTTTTTAGGGTATCTCGGGTAATATTGACAATAGATCAAAACCGTTTGCACATTGCAGGATCAACTTTTTGAGAAAAGTTTAATAGTCACCACAGGAATTTACGATCTTCTTTTGTTTCTGAGCTACAGGCAAAAACTCGTTTTTCGCTCATTTTGACAATGTATCATATCTTATTTATTATGACAGTTAGAGAAAAATTGTTTTTATAAAAATTTTACCGTTTTTTAAATAGAATAAAATGGCGTAATTTGATTTTTTGAAAACTTAATAATTCTCGAGATATAACACAAAGTTATGATTTTTTAAATGGAAACCTATGTTGAAAATAGTCTCATATTTTTGCTTAATTTATAAGCTTTTCAATGATATATAACAAGTCTACATTCTTTTGTTTTAAAAATTAATAAAAGACGAATTATTAATTTATTGGGGTGAAAATATTAGAAATTATTAAGAAACAAATGAAAAAATCTTTTACAGATCATCATTTGCATATTTCTAATAGCATTTGTTTCAGTTTTACTAATTTTTTCAATTTATTTATTTCAAGGGCATATTAAACCGTTTTTTTCGGATTGTGTCAAAGCCAACTATAACGTAGATAAATAGTAATTTAACTAACCCGAAAATAATTGATTAAGAATAATTTTGAGAACACAATTAATAGATATATTTCTTAATAATTTCCAATATTTTCACCCCAATAGATTAATATTTCGTCTTTTATTAATGTTTAAAACAAATGAATGTAAACTTCTTATATATCATTGAAAACCTTATAAATTAAGCAAAAAGACGAGACTATTTTCAAGATAGGTTCCCATTTAAAAAATCATAAGTTGACCCTGGAATGTGCAAACGGTTTTGATCTATCATTAATATTACCCGAGATACCTTAAAAAAACATCGAAAATGAGACACCCTGTACATTGGCCAGCTCGGTCACCTGACTTGTCGCCTTTAGATTTTTTTCTGTGGGGTTGCCTCAAATCTCATGTGTATAGTAATGGTAAACCAGATATACGCGAAGAGTTACTGACCGTATAGTTGAAGCTTCTAATTCTCTAAAGAATGAATTGGCAGTAATTAACTGGCATCATTATATGACATGAAGGATAGCTTTTTAGAAAATGGCGGTTCTTATTTTGAACATTGCTGTAATTTTGTCTTAACTATCTATCCATTGATGAATAAAATTTTCTTTTATCATTTTGTTTTAATTCCTTCGATATATCCGAAACTTAGAGAAAGTCACCTATAGGTCATATAACATTTTTTGGTCGTAATGACCCCCGGAATATATGGTGTAAGTTTGTCGGTCGAGTCGCGGAACAGCCTGTATATACATAATTGACAGAGGTAGCCATTCCTCTTAACTGACAGTTAAAAACAACGCAATTATTTATTTTTTTGTTATAATCCATGTCTGTCTAGACTAAAAAAACACATAAAAACAGTAATTTTATAATTAATTTTTTTGCTTACACGAAGAGCTAGAATAATCGTTTCACATGATTTAGATACAGAATTTAAATCTCCATAACTTGTATTTGAAGTATTTTTGCATAAAATAATTTGGTAACGTTTGCGCAAAGAAAAACTAATTTCCCACTTTAAAACACCCATGACCCATGTCCCGCTTAAATACACCATTTTCATATTTTCTATGTCTCTTTCTATATTATTTTTTCTAGCATTGAATTCGACAACACCGTCTGCAGTCATCTTATCGACCAAGACTTGGAAGGCGCTCTCAAATCCCTTGAAACCGATGAAGTCGACCCAAACGCTATGGCTTACGTTAAATTCACTCCGAGTGCAAATGATCCTGGCTCAGATTTTGCCGACGAAGTCTATTTCCCGCAAGTTTTAGAAGGAATTGAATCAGATCAAGAACTTGTACCTATCAACAATGGAGTTGAAAATATTGATTATGTTGAACCAATAGATAGGATGCTTTATCCAGAAATTGTCAAAAGAAATTATGTTGGTAAAAATAGAAGAAGTTTGAATCCGTATGAATACCCGCCTCAGAATAATTATCAAGAAGAAGAAATAGAAAATTTTGTTGAACCTAACCTCAACGAAGATCAATTACAAGATTTCGAAGATTTTTTTCCGTTTATTGTTTTCCTGAACACTCTAAAATTGTCTGCTGAAGATATTGATTATTTATTGCGCCCTGAAAATGCCGAAGAACTAAAATTACTAATGAATAATTTCTTTCAAGATTATGAGCAAGTAAAACAAGATTCTGAACTGGACGAAATATTTCAAGAATGGCTCCGAGTTCGTGATTTGGAAAACATAAAAAAACAACTTTTATCGAATGATTTCGGGTCAAGATTTACTCGAAAATACAACACTCCTGATCGTTTCAGATCTGGCTGGGAGTCCAGAGATCGAACACCTCTTCTAGATAATACAGATACTGATTTATACGAATCTAGAGTTTATATCGACGAGAATGAACCTGAGTTTTTGCATGAAGAAACCGGCAGTGGAGAAAATGCCCCTCATCATGAAATATTTCGAGAATTACAACAGCAACAAGATTTAAAATATACAGAAAAACCATATTACGAAATTCCCGCGCTTTCTCTGAGACGATATAACCTCAATTCACCAAACACCGCCGCTGAATCTAAAGTCTTCACAGAAGGCGGAGTTGTTTACGTTCCAGATTCGCAAATTTTAACGGAGTCAGATCCAGACCAACTTTTAAAACAAGATATCAATAAGTTTCTCGATGAGTACGATTGGGGATTTAAGCGACCGGAACGTTTGGATGTTAAAAAACCTGGACCACCGTTTGATGAACATACTTTACCATCTACCAAAAGTCCGAAGAAGAAGGAAAGGGAAACGAAGAATGATATTGTTGAACCAGTTGTGAAGAAAGAGCCGAGAGGTGCAGCCGGACATCCAAACCCAGTTGAGCCACAATATGTGGTTGATACGGATTATGTTTACATCATAGTAAAAGATGGGTGAGTATTTTTTTTTCTAGAAATGAGACGCTAGAATTATTGAGAATAAGAAAATTAGTTAGGCCGTGGAAAACAAAATTTACACTGTCATTTTAAACAGTAACTTATCGGCTTGGTGACCGAGCGGGTTAGCGAATACCTATTAATACCGGTGAACGGCTGAACCCCTATCTATCATATAAGTGGAAAATGTTCGGGACATTATTATCTCCATCCTTATCTAGCGCTCGGATACGTGACTACAAGAACACGCGCGCATAGCCGATAGGCGAGTGACAGCCAATAATGAATCAAACTCAGTGGGCACATGCGCACAAGGGGCGGAGTCCACGCTTAAAGAGAGCAAATTTTCCGGACATTTCCTGTGAGCCTTTTAGCGGTATAAATTTAATAGGTATATTGTTAGCGCACATCTCGTAGCTCGCAGTGATGTCACCCGAACTATGCTCCGTGCGTTCGATTCCCGTCAACGGACAATGTGTGATTGTCTTTAAAAAAATCTGATGTGGCCAGCACATTACCTTCCGTCAGTTCTATGTATTTTGTACAAATTCCACACAGAAAGTTTCTTGCAAAAGATTCTATATTTCCAGTACATTACCTTCAGTCAGTTCTATGTATTTTGTATAAATTCCATATATAAAGTTTCTTGTAAGAGATTCTATATTTCCAATTAAAAATGTGTTTCATGCATTTTCATGTAATATAGAACTACATATAAATATATGAATGTTATTTTCACAACTTTTGAATAATATCAAATTATATTCTTTTCGCTTGGTAGACTAACAAAATTGAAGTTGTGACGTGATATCGTATAGCGCGAATAGTTTTTATTAAAATTATGAATGAAAAGTTTTATATTTTAAAAATATTTTGGTACAAAATCATTTAAAATTAGTCATTTTAATAATCGAAGTAGACAATAGAGCTAATTATATGAAAATAGAGCATCAACAGAAAATTGGATCCATAACTATTAATATAATCAAAATCATGCACGATCACCTGCATTTAAAAAGTGTCTTCTTATAACGAGTCTTCTCCAGTTTAATCTGTCTCCCGCTACTGTTTGTGCATCTCGCCACATGACTCCTAAACGTTTAAGGTCCCGGCGAAAGGTTACCCGCCATGTATGCACTGGCTGACAGGGGCGCCTCTTACCGTACAGAGGTATCCAGCGCATTGCCATAGCTACCGGATGTTGCAGATGTAGACACAAGATGTGTCCAGCAAACCTCACACGAAGCTGAGCGACAATGGCCTATAATGGCTGAAACCTCTTATTTTGTAGATTTCTTCATTTGTTCGTTGGTCGCGGTAACTTATATGTAGTATAAAAAGTGTACCTGGTATGAAATATAGGTACACGCAAAAACGTCACCAACGCTTGTGACGCAAGCATTTAACGAATACCTTTGTAATAGCGTACAAAATTTACACCACGGATATTAATGTATAGGCTAAATTCGTGTCCAAACCATATACATTATACATAAAATAATTAAAAATACTCAAAATGTAAATATATTACATATTACAAGTGTCTCGTATAGACTGAAATGGTATCTCTAAATATAACCACAATAACCTAACCTAAAACACAAAACTAGTTTTCAACATCCTAACAACTTAATTTATTTAACGCGTAGTTTGGATATTTTGAGCACAATAAGTCGGTGCACATTAAATACCTACATTATGAGCAATGATATTAACATTTTTATAATTTTGAAGTGTAAAATCTTCTCATAAAATAGCGACAATTAAGTGACACTTTTTTTTATAGAGCGGAAGAATATTTTTCCATGTTCCCTCTTGATGTATTGTTATTTTTATTTGCGGTTACTAACTATCTATTTTAAATTTGATAAACATGAACATAATTATAGTACATACATTTAAAACTTTCTATTAAAACATTTATTTCTGTTCTGCGTCCCCAATAATTAATATATGTCAAATTGTCTCTTTCCCAGTATTAAAACGTGGAAGGAAGGAAGCGACATCATGTCCAGCATCTCCACCATGCTGAACTTAGACCCGAGTACTTTAACACACCCGAGGTATGTCAATCAATCTCAATTTGTTTCGCCCTTTCGGGTTTCGCTAATTTCAATTTGTCCAGGGTCGGAAGAAACGAAGTTACGTTTCGAGTTGGACCCAACAAGCAAGGATTAAACGCTACGGAAGTAGCCAGCCGAATTGGTAGTAACCATCGATAAAGTTTTTTGTCGTTTTAACGAGTTTTCTTTTAGAATTGATCAAGGATCGCTTGAAAAATGAACTCGAAGTAGATGTTGTGCAAGCTGGAGTGGGAGATAAAGTAAGAATAATGAATTACACAAAAAAAATGTGTATACCTTGCCCGCGAAATCCTTTAGCGCCCTCGGCGACAATTTTTCATTCGGCACGCTAAAGAGATGTTTCGCGGCCTAGATATACAAATAACTACAGGGTGCAGCAGAGCAACCTCCCTAGTTTTGAAGGTGAATTAAAAAATTATCTTGAACTTAGAACATGGGAAGTTTTATCTCACGGTGTTAAATCTGGCGAGTGTGCGGGCTAACGAATATCGCCTCAAGGAAATCAAGCGACCTTAGAACAATTTCTTGAAACCTACATTGATGCTCGCGCTTTGTGGGTTGTGGCTCCATCCTGCTGAAACCAGACATTCTCAATGCCAAGTTCTTCAAGAACTGGGGCAAAAAAATTCTTGAGCAGACTTACAGACTTAACTGCCCGATGTTCCTGCATCGATTTCAGGTGTTCGTGGTTCATGGTTCTCCACGTCCTTTTCTGGCAACATCCTGTTGCCCAAAAAAAATTTTACCGCGCTGGACGGCGGCTACAGTCCCCTTTTCGCGGATATAACCTTCCACGACAAAAGCTCGTTGCGGGAATGTCTTCAACGTCCGAATATTCCAAACCAGAATCCACATGCACAGAAGCATTCAAATCCCGAATATTCAAAAACAGAATCGCGCTTAGTCAGAAAGCGCTTCGCCCGAATCATTCGAAAACTGAATACGTGGGCGTGGCCAAGCGAAGGTCACTGTGGGTTAGGTTAGTTCTGCAAGAATTAGGGGCGGGTAATAAGACAAAGAGAGGAAAACATCAAACTAACAAAATGGAGGCAAGTATATGGACATACAACAGCAAGAACAACAATGTAAGATCAACAATTCGAATGAGCTACTTGCGTGGTAAATCCGATATCCATCACTATATACCCAATGTTATGTTGAAATGGTATGTAAAAATATAAATTTTATTTTTAAAAAAATGTTTTTTTTAGTAAATTATGAAAGAACATTTTATGTGACGTCATTATTTTGAACCGGCGAAAGGGAAGCATATTTAAAACCTGTAGATGGCGTGTGTGTGCCAGTTTTAATTTAATTAAGGAATTTAATTTTGACATTAGTTCATTTTTCTCTTCTGTCTCTTGTTTGTTATTTGCAATTTGTGTGGTTCTGTTACTTCTACAGAGTGATCAAAAATAAATGATTTAGTTGGCAATATAAAAATTATTTAAAATTGGCAAGACTGATACTTACATAAATTCATTTCCTGTTGTTGACATTGACATTTGACAATTTAAATTCGAATACATTTACAATTTTTTAATTAAAATGGTTGTTATTTTCCTTACCCATAACCTTTTATTTCTTACATTAAACACAGAACACTAATCTAAAATATTTCCATCATTCGAAATCATATTAGCTATCAGACTCCAGCCACTCCAGCTATAACATAACCTATTTGTATTTATTGTAAAATGAAACGTCAAATACTATTTCCGCCTTTATCTGGTGTGTAAACAGGAATAAATCCTCCAAACAGGTGATCTGTCTTATTTAAATTACCCGCACATGCCGTTGCTATGGGGCGTACCATGCTATGGCTCTACGGCCATTTATTGGTTTGGCGTAATTCTACGTCATACCTGGCGCATAATCAAATTTCATAGAAAAAAATATGGGTAGCAAGTTTTTATCGTCTCTTCAAAATTATTAAATAAAAAAAATGGCACGCAAGTATCCCATTACTACAAACTATATAAATCAATCCAAACGACGTCAATACCACGGTATTTACTGGACGAAATGAAAATTATCAAGATGATTGCCAGATTCAGACGTGGTAATGAAGAGAGAAACAGCATTTACTAGTTATCAAGTGAGGAGAGAAGGTGCAGGATATGCGGCAGAGAAGAGGAAATATCTAGGTAACTAAGAACATCGTTCAGGGAAGTACAGAGAGAAGGAAGAAATCAAAGGGTGGTGTTAGACGACTTAGGGTCAGGACAAGACTGGATGAAAGAAGTCATCAAGAAAAGGGGGGTTAATTTAATATGATGTATTACCAATATAAAATGTATACATATTAAAAAAGGAAGATTCTAAGCCAATTTGGCAAGAATAAATCTAATCTAACCTGGTTGGGTTTGGTTAGGTTAGATACACTTTCGTGAAATACGCGATTCTGTTTTTGAATATTCGAGATTTGAATGATTCTCTGCATGCATATTTTGGTCTTAAATATTCGGGCGTTGAGTATGCACCCACTCGTTGCTCGTTCGTTAGAATTGAATTCTTTTAGAATAGAAACTTCCCATCCACCTGCCTCTATAGACACCACCCCCACTCTTTTACGATCTCTATTCGCCTCACAATGTCATATTAAAATTAGGGAGGTTGCTCTGCCGTGCCCTATACATATTATTATTGACATTTAATCTAATGTAAATTGTATTTATTTCAGACCAAAATGCCGGCTATTCTCAGCATTGAAAACCATTCTGTTGCCCAAATGTATTTGATGATTATAATCCTATGCGGAATTCTCGGTACAATCCTTTTAGCTGTAATTGTATTACTTTTGATTCGTAGTCAAATTCTGTCACGGAAAAAACTTCAAAATTTGACTCATCCAGATACCGAAGCCAGCAAAGATTATCAGGTATTTAATTTTTTATATTTATAAATAAAGTATCCACTTACATACTGGACGTCCCCGCAAACGCACTTTTAATCTCATCAACAAAAATACGTTTCTCTAACAGATTATTCGCCATTTTTTCCAGATAACCGAACCATCTCAACTGACTACAAACATACACCACGCAAATATCTTATGCGCGAAAGTAGTTATTATGTTAATTTTCTACTTTTATATTCTTTTAGGATTTGTGTCGGGCGAGAATGGCAACAAAAGGACAACAGGTCGTTGAAAAGGTTGAAAGTAAAGCAGCCAGAATAACATCCTTGTCGAGAGAATCGGAAGGATCGCAACAGAGTCCTTCTAGCAGGTCAAGTACCAGTTCTTGGTAAGAATTTATTTAACTTTATTGTTGCTTCTTTCCTATTAGAAACTTTCTTCTTATGGTTTGTTTTATACATATTTTGTATGTTTTCTTAAAAAAAATTATGATTTGCATGTCTTATGTAGTTTTTTGACAGTATAATAATTATTTTTGTATTTTACAGGAGCGAAGAACCGACTTTGACTAACATGGATATTTCTACTGGACATATGGTATTGGTAAGTTGAAAATATTACCTATGCTCTGTTCCATTTAAGCCATTCAGTAGATGGCACTGGCAACAGCGCAAATCTGAAGTAGCCGAAATTACATTGGGGAAACATGTCTCTTGTCTCTAATTTCAGCCAATCAGAGATGTCAAAACTATTCCCTATGCTCCGCAATACTGAATGGCTTAAATGGAACAAGGTATACATTGTAAACTTCAATATATTATTGTAAGGCAGCATACTTTTTTAAATGAAGAGTTTTAGTAAAAGGAAAATAATGAAATTTTACTTTATTGTAATAATACATAATTATTCGCTGGTCCCAATCAATTATTGACGTAAAATTTTGTTTGAATTTCAATACAGTTCTCTAGCAACAGTAGCGCCATCCTAACAACATTCTTAAAATGGTTCATGAAATAGATGGAAATAATATTTATTTTAAATATTATTTTTATTTTACTCATTTTTCTTTATTTCTGTATTCATTACTAATTAATTTGATACGGGGAAGTAGTTTTTATACAGCGTGTAACAACTAAACGAGCTACCTCAAATAATTTCTATGTTATTAAAGATACAATAAAATAGTGGTTCTCAAGCAGAGCTGAGCAGTATTTCAAATACAAGTATTTGAAATACGTATTTAAAATACTTTTATGGTATTTGGTATTTAGCCTAAAATACTTTCTAAAAACAAGAATGTATTTTGTATTTGGTCAATTTTGAATATAAGTATTTGGTATTTCAGAGTATTTGAAATACGTTCAATGAGTATTTGAAATACATAAATTGTATTTCAAATACATAAACAAGTATTTAAAATTCAATTAGATATATTTGAAATACAATGAAATGTATTTCAAATACAATAAAATGTATTTGAAATGCTTTCTAGTTTGACACCATAATTTAAATTACCGACATTACCAACTGACGGAAGCTGTTACTAGCTTTATTCGTATTGCACTCTGCTGATCGCAAACGTGTTTAGTTGGATTTGTTGCAGTGTCATCAATTCATAATCATTAGGTAAGTAAGAACTTTGGCTTCTGTTGTTTTCAGAAATAAGTACTTATTATGTTTCATTACTTATTGAATAGTTTTTGTAGATTATCATTGTAAATGTTTTTTAACCTTAATATCTGCAGAAGGGGAATCCCTGACGTTGATATATTAATTTGGTTTTAATTTTTTAACCTTTGTGCAATATACAATCAATATACAGTGTATGTTATATAAGTATTTCTTTATAATATTTTTTTAATAAACGTTATTTAATAAAATAACAGTGTTTGAACTTGTTTTATCATATTTTGTATTTGAAATACTAATCACATTAAAAATACTTGTATTGGAAATCCAATTTGTTGTATTTTGTATTTAATACCAACAAAATACTTTCGGTATTTGGTATTTCAAATACTTTTGCAGATTAAATAGTATTTTGTATTTGAATTTTACAAATACATAAATGCAGTATTTTGTATTTGTATTTAAAATACTTTCTGTGAGTATTTTGCTCAGCTCTGTTCTCAAGTTACAGTACTAAGTTATATTTTCTTAAATAGGATGATACATATTTTTAGGCCCATTCGATAGAATATTTTTTGTCTGAATTTCAACCATGTGATTATTTTATATCCTTACTTAACAAAATTTTGACAAAATTTCAATTGAAATTTAAATAAATTTGATTTTTATAGTTATTTTTCAGTAGGCTACGTATGGAAAACAATAAAATGAAACAAATATTTGTTAACGTCCGACTGGTATGGTATTATCATAACAACCCTGCTTTCAAGGTTGTTTTATGTATACCAAATAACACCCTAGAGCGTGTTATGAGTTGTTGCTATGGTAATATTGCCAATAAATTGATATTGATACTGGAATAAAGCCTAAAAAACATGCAAAAGCATTCATAGCCTACCTACTCCGCAAATTTGATTAAAACTTTCTGATCCGTAATCCGTAGAATATTCAAATTATAGTCGGACTTTAAACGTTGAACGCCAGAGTCCCTCGAAAAGTACACTCAGGCGTTATTGTTCATATAACACCCTTGATACGTTAATTACTATAATAACGTTATAAACGGTGTTCCATTTGATTTCTATCCTAATGGCCAGTTGCACCAACAAGGCTTAAATTTTAAGCATTCCTTAAATTGACAATATTGCATCGAAATGAAATGCCAATTGAATTATTATGCATTGCTGTCATAATTTCGATTTGCGTTTTTTTGTTTAAATGTCACTAAAAATTACGCCTTGTTGGTGCAACTGGACATAAATAATTCAAATTGATAAATAGTAGTTTTTGTTTTTATTTTTCTCAATATTTTTCTCATGTAAAGAAATAAAATGATTATATGGTTGAATTCAGAAAGAAAATATTCTATTGAATAGGCCTACAAAATGTGTAACATCCCATTTAAAAAAATGTAACTTTATGTTGTAACATGAAAACCACTGGTTTAATTTTTTTTTTTTCTTTAGTCGGTTGCCCCCCTTTGTTTTCTATAAGATTGTTTTATAGTATTTTATTGTATCTTTAATAGTTTAGAAATTATTTGAGGTAGCTCGTGTAGTTGTTACACTCTGTATATGTAAATGTCTAATGCAGGTACCTTAGATCAGGAATAATAGGGAGACAGGCCATACTACATATGTATTTCGCCGTAAGAAGACTTTCAAAATCATCTTAGCGATTCTCAACCTTATGTATCGTTAAAAACAGCTGAAATCGGCTAGTCGGCCACAGATGTTACCTACGTGTAGATGTCTCATTTTCGATGTTTTTATAAGGTATCTTGGGTAATATTAAAGATAAAGCAAAACAGTTAGCATATTCCAGGGTCAACTTTTCGAGAAAAGTTTAATAGTCACCACATGGAATTTCGATCTCCTTTTGTTTCTGAGCTACAGGCAAAAACTCGTTTTTCGCTCATTTCGAAAATATCCATATCTTATTTATTATGGTAGTAAGAAAAAAATTATTTAAACAAGCTTTCTACTGTTTTTTAGGTAGAATACAATGGCGTAATTAGATTTTTTTAAAACTTAATAATTCTCGAGATATAACACAAACTTATGATTTTTTAAATGGGAACCTGTATTGAAAGTAGTCTCATCGTTTTGCTTTTCAATGATATATAACAAGTCTATATTCTTTTGTTTTAAAAATGAATAAAAGATAAATTATTAATTTATTGGTTAAAAAAATCTAATTACTTCATTTTAATTTAACCTAAAAAACAGTTGAAAAATTGTTGAAACAATTTTTCTCTAACTATCATAATTAATAAGATATGAGATATTTTCGAAATAAGCGAAAAACGAGTTTTTGCGTATAGTTCAGAAACAAAACAAGATCGAAAATTCCTGTGATGAATGTTAGACTTTTCTCGAAAAGTTGACCCTGGAATGTGCAAATTGTTTTGCTCTATCGTTAATATTACCCGAGATACCTTAAAAAAACTTCGAAAATGAGACACCTGTACAGCCGAACATTAATTTTTTATGTCAATAACAAGCGTCTTACAACCATTTAGTATTTACTGGTGTTTTTACTATGATTATTTATAGTTTTCTTAGTATTTATAAAACAAAATTATTTGTATTTATTGTCATTATGGATATGGAAGATAAGTAGGTATTTATTTGGACTTGGACAGCTGTAACATAACAGTATTTAAATGGTCGCTGACGTTGCAAAAAAATTCAAAATCGCTCAAAATGATTTAGAAACAAATAAATAAATATATCATCACGGCTTATTACCCATTGCTGGGTGTGAATATGCTCTATTTTTGGTCTAAGGCAGATACCCCTAGAATTAACCGTTTGAGAAGCGTAATAAACTCGGGCCTGTGCCATCACAGATAATTTGAAACATTCAAAAATTCATTACCTCTCTTACTATTTCGAATTTTAACATCGCGTTTAACTGAATAATCCAAATTTAAGTGTGTGTTGAAACCGGGCATAAGAAAAATAATGACATCATCCAATCCAAATACATAAAGATATGTGGTAGTATTCCACGTTGAAAAAATCTCCTAACAAAGTTTCATTTGTAAAATTGGGGAGTCTACTGGACGTTATTTTTTTAATATTTTATATTTGTGATTGTTCACTTATGTGTCTACCTACGATGTCTCTATTCTACGCCGTCTATATTCCACGCCGTGTTCATGATTCATGTAAGTTTAGTTACCTTATTTTCTTCGTAGACTTATATGGAAGATCACCTGAAGAATAAGGACCGTTTAGAACAAGAATGGGTGGCCCTTTGCGCGTATGAAGCTGAACCATGTGCAACTACAATCGCTTTAAAACCAGAGAACGTTAAAAAGAATCGCTATGTGGAAATTCTTCCGTATGATCATGCCAGGGTCGTATTGAATGATTTGGCGAATATGTCCGGTTCCGATTACATCAATGCCTCCAGTATTGTAAGTATTTAATTGTTATTTTTATGTTTTACAGTTGTTCAACAATAACGACAGCTGCAATTTTTTTTTTCTTAATATTCTTTTCCAAATTTCATTGAACTTATAACGTATGAACGTAAAAGTTCTCGAAAAAATTTAGACCTCTTCATCAAATAGTAACATTTTTTTTATTCAAACATTGACATAAGGGATTGTTCTTATATACTAAGAGGATAAGAAATCTAGCTTTACAACATCGATAGGGGACCATGATTATTAATTCGACGCAGTTTTTTAATACCTTGTTACATTTTTCTCTGAGCGATGTTAAATCTACTTCCCGGATCGTCAGAAATATTCTTGTCTGTAACTTGTTCGTTTTGTTATTCCCAGCCATTATATACTTTTCTGCTAAGAAATGCCCAAAAGTTTTTAATCAGTCGCGCTTGGGAAACATTTGAAGGATTCTACTCTCCCTCTCTGTTTTCTATAAAATGTTGGCCGTTTAATGCTCTGCAGCATCTGGATAATTCGCTCAAGCTATGTATTTGGTTCCATTATTTCATTTTTTTAAATTTAAATAATTTCTGACCAAAGTTCTGCTAACTATAATCATCTTTAAAATTCTAAATCGTCGAACTAATTTCTGACTTTGTCATGAGCCCTTTAAATAAGTATACAGATTCTATTTGGAGGTAAAAGTTCGGTTCGCCCATTTTTTGCTAAATCAATACATACTACATCTTCTTCATATTCCCGTATATTTCGGTAAATAGTCGTCTGTCCAATATTTTGATACCCAAAAACGTTAACAATTTCAAACTTCGGCTGTCTGTCCAACTAACCTATAGATAGATTTACGTATTTCAAGTTTGTATAACATCTTTCAAAACTTTTTCTGGCAACTCTAACATGGTATATTGTAAAACAACTATACTCTATCCGTTTTAACTATAGAGCGTTGGGTGAGATAGGGCTTAAGATTCTAGCTCTCTGATTGGTTCAAACGTGAACCGAGTTTACACAGTAAAATAATTGACGCGAAATTTAAATTTGCTTGACAACTGTATCAATTATTTTGGCGTCTGACATAAAATATATAAATGTCAACAAAGTTAATAGTACACGATTTATTACATATTATCAATTTCTGTTCAGTTCTGTTTGTTTTTTTTTCGTCTATATAATTTTCATAGCGTTTTGTCGTATTTCGTATTACATAGTTTTCATTGTGCGCGTTTTCTTAGTTTTTAGTTAGTAGTTTGTTAGTTTTGTTATTGTTCTCTTCGTTAATATTATGGATAAAAATCCTGAACCTGGATCTGCCAATGTTTTAAAATATCCTAAAGGAAAGGCCAGCCGAAGGGGGCAAAAAAAGTGGCGTATAATTTATACTGCATATATCGTGCCACGAATGCATATTCCAAATTAGAAAGTGTCCAAATTGTGGCATCAGAACTGGGCATAGGACGATATAATATTTGGAAAGCTATAAAAGAACATGAGGAAAAAGGGTCATTCGGATCACCCCAGGAACAAAGAAATTTGCTCAGAACATTATTTTGTCCATATTTAACGGTGTATATAGTTTACACATATAGGCTGGTAGTATTGTCACGGTTTTATCCCCGGTTGTAATTTTCAGACTAAAAAGCGTAGTAAGGTGCGGTTTTAGAGGTGTTGTAAGTATGTTTGGTTTTATTTACCATAGCAACGCTGTCAAACTTAAAACCAAACTTACAACTGGTATACGGGTAGTATAAGACTTGTTGCAAAGAATAAAAATGGCAGGTGTAGAAGGAATTTTTAACGAAATTGAAGAGGAAAATGAAGTACAAGAAATAGCAGAACACAGAGGAAGAAGGAGAAGATTTCGTGAAAGAATAAGTCCTCTCCAAGTATTGCCAGAGAATGAATTAAAAAGAAGATATCAAGTAACAAAACAAACAGCAAAATATATTATTTTAAAACTCATTTTCGAATGTATACCAATGCTTTTGAAAATTTAGGCCCGGTTTTTTCACCTCTAGTTAAAGTGTCAGTTATCTTAATTGCCACATAAAATAAAAATATCTCATCGATATTGCGGCGTAAATTGACAAAATTATATACACGTCAATTATATGATGCGATATTTTGCTTTTATCTGGCAGGTAAGTTAAGTGGAACTTTATCAAGAGGTGAAAAAACAGGGCTTTATTATATAAAATAATTCTTGTTCGCGAACTATATTAAATATAAGAAAAAAAAAAAACTTGAGGACATCAGAAAATGGCTTGAAAAATGAGGTAATGATTTTAATAAGGTGTTTAGAAAACCAAGAAAGCTTCCGGTAAATATTAATTAATGTAATAGCTTACATATTTTCAAAATTAGTGAAAATTTGCATACTTCTCAGACAAAAATCAATTCTCGCTTCATACTTTACACAGCGTAGTATTTACCGAATACGTTCTGTGCAACCCAGAGTGCACAAAAGTGAATCACCGTACGCTTACTGTGCAAATTATTAAAAATGTGCGTACAGAACTGAATAACCGAACGCACCTATTAAACCTATTCATATAATTTTTATTGCTTTCAATTATATTTTATATTTTTCTACACATTCCAACAAAAACTCCTTTTCCCTTGTCGCCCAATTTTCACTTCTTTTCCCACTCATTTATACTTTTTTCCCAAAAAAATATTATATTAGTTTATTTTTACAATAATATTTTAATAAAATATAATAAACTTGCCAAAGATTCACGAACCTTCAATCTAACCTTAACGTCAAAACTCAACAATTGACAGTTTGACGTAAATTATGACACGTGTTTGCAATGTTGCCAAGTTAAATTTATTGCTTCTCGGTTATATCTTAATACCGGTTTAAAACCGTGACCGTACTAGGCTTGGTTGTAAGTTGGTTTTAAGACATTGTCATGGTTTTAGTTACAACAGAGTTGCAACCGGGGATAAAACCGTGACCATACTACCAGCCATAATGGCCCGTACTACGATCACGGTTTTAAATCGCGGTGTTTGGGTATTTTAGTTAACACCACCGTTAACACCATGGTAATACGATAAAACTATACTCTTAAAACTGAGCGTACTATGATCACGGTTTTAAACAGTTTTAATTAATCCCGCGTCACTACAAAAATTGACCTGACAACACTGTACTATTATTTCAAATCTATATTCACTTCATTGTTTTATCTGTCAACAACTATTGACAACGTGATTGACAAGTTATTTATCGTCTCTGATCATATCATAAATAACATATAGTAAGTATTATTATATATTTTTAAAGAAGTAATTTGTGTACATAGAAATATTTCGTATAGTTAAAACTTATTTCATTACATACTAATCTTTCAGATCAACGATGGAGATTGAGAAAGCTAAAAGAATTCGAAGCGATAACTGGTCTAATGAAGAGAAATATTTATTGTATGAATGTGTGAGAGAAAGGAAAGAAGTGATTGAAAGTAAGACTAATGATGTGAAAGTTTTAAAAAATAAAAGATTAGCGTGGGCGGAAATTGAGAGGATTTTTGAATCGAATGGGTTTGGAAGAAATATAACTAAAATGAAAGATCAATGGAAGAGAATGAAGTGCAGTGCGAAAAAGAATGTTAGTTTTTACAACAGGGAGAGAAAAAAAACAGGAGGAGGATCTCCACCACAAAAACCCAATGAGCTAGATTATTTGATAAAAGATCTATGCCCAGATGATTTTGTAGTTGACTCATCAACATATGATTCCGATAATCTTTTAAATAAACAGGTAAATATAGATGTTCAGCAGTTTGAATGTAATACTCAATTTTTATTTATTTTTTAGAATTCAACAGCGAATCCAGAAAACAACGAATTATTGTTTTTAGATCCTGTTACTGGGTAAGAATGTTTTATTTTTGCAATTTAATTGTACAGTGTATTTTATGTAGCAGTACAAGGCTTCGGAGTATGAATTCTAGATACCAAAACGAGAAAAAAATCATATTGGTGCCAAAACGCTTACTAACAGATATACCGAATAAGTATTTCAGAAAATAACATGAAATAGTAAGTTGGTTTTGTTAATTTTTTATTGGGTCATAAATACTTCATTGTAAAAAGAATCTTATAGCAAATGTTTAAAATAAAAGCCCTTACGAGAATCTTCGCCGAAGAAATCTTTCTGAATACAATCGCCTTGCATCTGCTGCATTTCTTCGTGCTTCTGTGTAAATTTCAAGCATATAGACTATTCACTGAATCAAAAGACTGACGTAATCAAGTTTTTAAAAAATGTTAAATGAAATAAACAAGAGGAATTAAAACGATATAAGCCGAATATTTTCTGCTATTTCAGTATAGCGATTCACTTAAGATAAATCATCCATATCTGTTAACAAGCGTTGTATTACTAATGTTGATTGGGATTTTTTTCTCGTGTTGATATCTAGAATTCCCAGTCCGAAGCCTTACTGTTACATGCAACACCCTATATATATATTAAAATTCTTTAGATATCTACTTATTAACATATGTAGATAAGTTGAAGTTGTAATATCTGTAATAAAAGTTAAAATATATTTCTTATTTATATGTAGTTTAATATGTGATATATCCGAAACCGAAACACAAACCCTTTCCAATCCTGCCGCATCCACTTCCCAACCTCAAGTAATACAAATCATTGAGGAACAAGAAGAAAGTCGAAGTACTAATCAGAGAAAAGTTAAGAAAGCCAAAATATCTTCATATGAAGAAGAACTACTGAAATTAGAAACTAAAAAATTCGAGGCGGAAATGGAATTTAAAAAAGAAAATCATAAAGAAACTATGAAATTATTTGAATTAGAGAGAAAGACAAAAGAAGAAGAATTAGAAGCAGCCAGATTAAAGAGAAAAAGAGAAGAGCTAGAATATTATATTCTAGAAAAGAAAATTAATGCTGATTAGAAAAAAAAACTGTTTTAATTTCCATAGTATCTTTTTTATTATAAATTATAAACTAAGCATTATTAATAATTTAATAAAAATTATTATTCAATCAGAACAAACGAGTTTATTTTATTTACAGTCGAATTTAGTATAAAAAAAACGAATATTTTAGTAAACAGTTAAAATAAACAACAATTTTACTCAAAATACATAGAAGAAGAATAATTTTATTTGAAAGAACGTAAGAATCCACTTATTTCATTGGTAAAATGTTAGTTTCTATATAGATATAGTTTTTCAGAAAAAATTGTACAATATATCATTAATTTAGTGAAAAGTGATTTGGAACCATTACGATGTACAAGAAATTATCTCGGAACTACTGAGAAATGGCGACGTGCAAACTGCTGGCGAAATATATTTCCTCTACGTGTAGCCCCAACTTGGATTTGTTGCTCTGGCATCTCATCTTCATCACTTGAGACTTCGTCGTCAGAGCTCTCCAAATCGGAATCTATATTTTATTGTTAATATTAGCGAATGAAAAGATAACAATATACCACACATCATACCTGCTTCATTGTGCTGCATATTTATTTTTATATTATGTAAAATAGCCATAGAGGCTATAGCTGCTTTTACAGTGTCCAATGAAAGCAGCATCCCGTTTTGAAGAGCTCTGAACCTACCCTTCCATTGGCCAAAACATCGCTCCACAGTGCACCTTGTTCGGATATGGGATGAATTATATTTGTTTTCTGCAGGACTCGATGGATTTAAAAATGGTGTTAGCAAATACTGCGTGCAAGGATAGCCCCCGTCACCCAAAATAACACCATTAAAGTTTCCATCCTAAAAGAAATAAAAATATATGCACAAAATTGTTGAATAATTTAATCAGAATACCTCAAACTTCTGCTTCAAACCACATTCATCCCATATACGAGAGTCGTGCGCACTTCCCCTCCAACGAGCTACGAGATCCACTATGCGGTATCGTGCATCACAAACCACTTGAATGTTTAGCGAATACCATCCTTTTCTGTTACAATATAGCAGGGGTTTGTCTTTTGCTGGATTTTTTATTTTAATATGTGTACAATCTACACATCCTATTACACAAGGATATATATATTGTAAAATTCTTCCTTTGCCTTCTCAATGTCGTAAAATTTGACAAATTCGTGAAGGTGAGATGCCAAAGCAACAGATACTTTCTTCACTATTCTGCTGACACATTGTTGTGATACGCCATGCAGATCGCCTACAATAAATGAAAAGTATTATTTGTACACGTACCTTTAAATCTAAAATTGAAAGAATTAAAATGTATTCATGAATAATTATGAAAATGCATCTTGACGTTTACAATTGACAGATTAGGTCCTACCACACTACGCCACGCGGGTAAATATGCGCAGTGTACACATAGGTACGTATTAGCGCGTAAATTTGAATCGTACTTACCATTATCTTCTTGATATAATCCTTTTGCAAAGAATCTGAGGGTTATCAAGACTTGCATTTCGGCAGAAATTGTACTTCTTGTATCTCGTAATGGTTTCAAATCATCTTTTAATAAATTAATGACATATCGTACAGTTTCTTTTGAAAAACGATACCTACGTAGAAATTCACGTTCTGCCAACGAAATAAGTGGATTCTTACGTGCCTTGAACAAAAATATTCTTCTTCTACGTCTAATAACTTCGCGAACTGCGCGAACAGCACGTATTTTCTCGGAAGCGTCCGCCATATTTGCCTAAAAACCGCGCTTAAAACTGCCTTACGCAGTTTTAGACCGCGGTTCTAAATAGTTGAACTAAAACAAGCTAAAACCGCCAAACACCGTGATCGTAGTACGTGTACTTAGCACACCCAAAAACCATTCTCTTAAAATACCCAAAAACCGTGATCGTAGTACGGGCCAATGTATATATTTTAGAGTGTAAATATTTATATTTCAAAGGTGAATTATATTTTTATTTTACGTTGTTTTCTTTAAAATTTATTTCAATAATGTGGTTTTTATTTATGCATGCCCCTTTCGCCGAAATGTAGAGAAAGTTACGAAGATTATAAGTAAATATATGCATAAAAACACAAAATAGATTAGCACATGTACGTACAAGACAAAATTACTAAAAATATGTCAATTAGAAAGAATTTTTTTAAATCCAGGAATGGCGCCAAAATTTGAATTTTTTATTTAATACATGTAAAAACGGCCGCGCTCGAAACGCCATCTAGTCTATAGTTAAAACGGATAGAATATAGTATGTATATATTATATCCAGTGATAACTAGATTAGACCTCATTTAGTAATAAAACTTGGAGAGTAACATTTTCCCGAAAACTGTTCATACATACGTTATGCTTGAATCAAATATTCTCTCCTAGACTGACCACGATCCAAGAAACCCTGCTTACATAGCAACTCAGGGCCCCTTGCCTCACACTGCCCCCGATTTCTGGCAGATGATTTGGGAACAAGGCAGTGTGGTCATGGTTATGCTAACTCGCTTAACCGAAAACGGCAACGCAATGTGTCACCGATATTGGCCCGAAGAAGGATCCGAAGTCTACCACATTTACGAGGTGCACCTGGTCAGCGAACATATCTGGTGTGATGATTATCTGGTGAGGAGTTTCTACCTGAAAAATGTGAAAACTGGGGAGACTAGGACGGTGACGCAGTTTCATTTTCTTTCCTGGCCGGATAATGGGATACCGACTTCTACTAAAGCTCTACTGGAATTCCGCAGGTGAGGAATTTGCGAATAAAAGCAGATTGGCACGTTAAGAAATTGGAAATAAACCGTGATATTTAAAAATTATGTTTTGTATTCCGTTTTCTTATAATTTTGTTTGTTACAGAAAAGTCAATAAATCGTATCGTGGACGATCTTGTCCAATTGCTGTACACTGCAGGTAATTAGAAAATATATATCTATACTCTATTCCAGTTAAGAATATATACATATACTAGCGGTCGTTGAAAATGCAATACCAAAAAATAATAAGAACTGTGTCTTCCGCGTGTATTAATTACCGTGACTATACGCCGAGGCATGGGCTCAATAAGGTGGCGGATAACATTTTGCAGTATACATCCTCTTCCAACGTTTGCACAGGTGGTTGAGAACGCCTCACTACTCTTCTTAAGATATCGCACAGATTTTCAATAGGCTACTTGTGTGGTACTGAAAATCCGATATCTATCACTATATACCTAAAGTTATGTTGAAAACGAACGTAAAAGTATAAAAATTATTTTAAAAAATTATATACTTTTTAGTAATTTAAGAAAGAACATTTCTGTGACACCATTATTTTGAACTGGAGAAAGAAAAGCATATTTAAGAAAGTAACAAGTAGATGGCGTGCGAGTGCGTTTTAATTTGATTTTGACTTCATTTTTCTCTCACTGCCTCTCTTGTTTATTATTTGTAATTTGCGTGTTTTCTGTTATTATTATTACGTATTTCGGTTTTTTAAACAACATTTTTAAAGATTTTAGCTTATACTCGTACATGATTAAATTGACAAACTAAAATAAAAACCTCCAAACTATTGTTCAAACATCAAACAGGTGATCTGTCATGTTTAATTACCCGCACATCTACGTCATACATGGCGGTAATTTAAATAAAATTTAATTATTTTTCTGGCTAATTAATGAAAATTTTGCAAAAAGAAAAAATCTGTGTTTATAACAAATTTCATTCGTCTCTTCCAAAATATTAAATAAAAAAATCTGGCGTGGCCAACACAATACCTCCCGCCATTTACAGCCCGAGTCACAAAAAAGATTAAGTTTTTTGGATTAGCGAATTTTACTCTAATTTTGACAGTTTATTTCTTAAAATATAGTCTAATCTAATCCAAGTAACTACTTTTTTAAAAAACCCCTCAACAGGATTAAATCCCAATTACAGAGTGGGTTCACATTCACACACATCCATTCCTTAGTGGGATTCGAACTACAATAAAATGAAGATTAAATTTTAAATACCGGCATAGAATAGAATTCACTAATCCAAAAATGAGGATTAGCTTAAATATTTTTGTAAATCTTTAATTTTTATTAATCTAAATACATACCTACATATTTACTTATGGTGGAAACTGTATTGAATTCCTTTTCTATTGTTCTATTTTAAAACGTTACTAATATTATTTTGAAATGATTAGTTCTTTGATAGTGACATTTATCTGTCAATTACATACATTTGAATAACTGCATTTTGTTTGTTTAAAGCGTAAGCTCTGGGATTTAAATTATAGATAATTTTATAAATTTATCCATAAAATATATAGAAAAAGCATTTATGCAAATCTATAGAAAATTTAATAATCTTTAATTTTTATAATAACATTAATCTCGAAAAAATAACATTAACTATTTTGAGCTTCTAATAAATTGCCATTTCTGGTTATCCGATTTTTACTAAAATCTAATGGGGTCGAAATTAAACTTGGTAACTAGGTAGAATACTGAATTTGGATTGGCTTATAAATTTATGAGTGAAATCTAATGGGCTCTTTCCATTACAAAAAAGAACGAAATACAAGATTTCAAAATTTTCTGAATGATAGTATTTGAGTTAGAGTGGAGGATCCACACATACGTACAGACATCATCGTGAAAATGTTAAAATTGGATTCTAGGAACCTTAAACCGTGCTCATTTACCAAAATCTCGATATGCGATTTTTAGCACGATTCCTAAACCTCCCTTACCAAGGGTAGCGGGAGGTAAACATTGGCACGCAAATAGCCCATTGGTGACTAATCTGGAGAACGAGCAGGTCATGGAAACACTGATATTCTGTGCTGATTAAAAAAGGTCAGTGCCTACTCTTCTCGCAACATGTGGTCTTGCGTTGTCTTGCTGAAATACGGTTGTCGGATTAAATTGCATATGGGGAGCAACTTCCAGTACTAGAATGTCACTAATGTATCGGTGACTGTGTAGAGTACCAGGAATGCGTATTAGGCAAGATTGCAGATTAAAAAGGTCAGTGCCTACTCTTCTCGCAACATGTGGTCTTGCGTTGTCTTGCTGAAATACGGTTGTCGGATTAAATTGCATATGGGGAGCAACTTCCAGTACTAGAATGTCACTAATGTATCGGTGACTGTGTAGAGTACCAGGAATGCGTATTAGGCAAGATTGCAGATTAAAAAGGTCAGTGCCTACTCTTCTCGCAACATGTGGTCTTGCGTTGTCTTGCTGAAATACGGTTGTCGGATTAAATTGCATATGGGGAGCAACTTCCAGTACTAGAATGTCACTAATGTATCGGTGACTGTGTAAGGTACTAGGAATGCGTATTAGGCAAGATTGCAGATTAAAAAGGTCAGTGCCTACTCTTCTCGCAACATGTGGTCTTGCGTTGTCTTGCTGAAATACGGTTGTCGGATTAAATTGCATATGGGGAGCAACTTCCAGTACTAGAATGTCACTAATGTATCGGTGACTGTGTAGAGTACCAGGAATGCGTATTAGGCAAGATTGCAGATTAAAAAGGTCAGTGCCTACTCTTCTCGCAACATGTGGTCTTGCGTTGTCTTGCTGAAATACGGTTGTCGGATTAAATTGCATATGGGGAGCAACTTCCAGTACTAGAATGTCACTAATGTATCGGTGACTGTGTAAGGTACTAGGAATGCGTATTAGGCAAGATTGCAGATTAAAAAGGTCAGTGCCTACTCTTCTCGCAACATGTGGTCTTGCATTGTCTTGCTGAAATACGGTTGTCGGATTAAATTGCATATGGGGAGCAACTTCCAGTACTAGAATGTCACTAATGTATCGGTGACTGTGTAGAGTACCAGGAATGCGTATTAGGCAAGATTGCAGATTAAAAAGGTAAGTGCCTACTCTTCTCGCAACATGTGGTCTTGCGTTGTCTTGCTGAAATACGGTTGTCGGATTAAATTGCATATGGGGAGCAACTTCCAGTACTAGAATGTCACTAATGTATCGGTGACTGTGTAGAGTACCAGGAATGCGTATTAGGCAAGATTGCAGATTAAAAAGGTCAGTGCCTACTCTTCTCGCAACATGTGGTCTTGCGTTGTCTTGCTGAAATACGGTTGTCGGATTAAATTGCATATGGGGAGCAACTTCCAGTACTAGAATGTCACTAATGTATCGGTGACTGTGTAAGGTACTAGGAATGCGTATTAGGCAAGATTGCAGATTAAAAAGGTCAGTGCCTACTCTTCTCGCAACATGTGGTATTGCATTGTCTTGCTGAAATACGGTTGTCGGATTAAATTGCATATGGGGAGCAACTTCCAGTACTAGAATGTCACTAATGTATCGGTGACTGTGTAGAGTACCAGGAATGCGTATTAGGCAAGATTGCAGATTAAAAAGGTCAGTGCCTACTCTTCTCGCAACATGTGGTCTTGCGTTGTCTTGCTGAAATACGGTTGTCGGATTAAATTGCATATGGGGAGCAACTTTCAGTACTAGAATGTCACTAATGTATCGGTGACTGTGTAGAGTACCAGGAATGCATATTAGGCAAGATTGCAGATTAAAAAGGTCAGTGCCTACTCTTCTCGCAACATGTGGTCTTGCGTTGTCTTGCTGAAATACGGTTGTCGGATTAAATTGCATATGGGGAGCAACTTCCAGTACTAGAATGTCACTAATGTATCGGTGACTGTGTAGAGTACCAGGAATGCATATTAGGCAAGATTGCAGATTAAAAAGGTCAGTGCCTACTCTTCTCGCAACATGTGGTCTTGCATTGTCTTGCTGAAATACGGTTGTCGGATTAAATTGCATATGGGGAGCAACTTCCAGTACTAGAATGTCACTAATGTATCGGTGACTGTGTAGAGTACCAGGAATGCATATTAGGCAAGATTGCAGATTAAAAAGGTCAGTGCCTACTCTTCTCGCAACATGTGGTCTTGCGTTGTCTTGCTGAAATACGGTTGTCGGATTAAATTGCATATGGGGAGCAACTTCCAGTACTAGAATGTCACTAATGTATCGGTGACTGTGTAGAGTACCAGGAATGCGTATTAGGCAAGATTGCAGATTAAAAAGGTCAGTGCCTACTCTTCTCGCAACATGTGGTCTTGCGTTGTCTTGCTGAAATACGGTTGTCGGATTAAATTGCATATGGGGAGCAACTTCCAGTACTAGAATGTCACTAATGTATCGGTGACTGTGTAGAGTACCAGGAATGCGTATTAGGCAAGATTGCAGATTAAAAAGGTCAGTGCCTACTCTTCTCGCAACATGTGGTCTTGCGTTGTCTTGCTGAAATACGGTTGTCGGATTAAATTGCATATGGGGAGCAACTTCCAGTACTAGAATGTCACTAATGTATCGGTGACTGTGTAGAGTACCAGGAATGCGTATTAGGCAAGATTGCAGATTAAAAAGGTCAGTGCCTACTCTTCTCGCAACATGTGGTCTTGCGTTGTCTTGCTGAAATACGGTTGTCGGATTAAATTGCATATGGGGAGCAACTTCCAGTACTAGAATGTCACTAATGTATCGGTGACTGTGTAGAGTACCAGGAATGCGTATTAGGCAAGATTGCCGATTAAAAAAGTCAGTGCCTACTCTTCTCGCAACATGTGGTCTTGCGTTGTCTTGCTGAAATACGGTTGTCGGATTAAATTGCATATGGGGAGCAACTTCCAGTACTAGAATGTCACTAATGTATCGGTGACTGTGTAGAGTACCAGGAATGCGTATTAGGCAAGATTGCAGATTAAAAAGGTCAGTGCCTACTCTTCTCGCAACATGTGGTCTTGCGTTGTCTTGCTGAAATACGGTTGTCGGATTAAATTGCATATGGGGAGCAACTTCCAGTACTAGAATGTCACTAATGTATCGGTGACTGTGTAGAGTACCAGGAATGCATATTAGGCAAGATTGCAGATTAAAAAGGTCAGTGCCTACTCTTCTCGCAACATGTGGTCTTGCGTTGTCTTGCTGAAATACGGTTGTCGGATTAAATTGCATATGGGGAGCAACTTCCAGTACTAGAATGTCACTAATGTATCGGTGACTGTGTAGAGTACCAGGAATGCGTATTAGGCAAGATTGCAGATTAAAAAGGTCAGTGCCTACTCTTCTCGCAACATGTGGTCTTGCGTTGTCTTGCTGAAATACGGTTGTCGGATTAAATTGCATATGGGGAGCAACTTCCAGTACTAGAATGTCACTAATGTATCGGTGACTGTGTAGAGTACCAGGAATGCATATTAGGCAAGATTGCAGATTAAAAAGGTCAGTGCCTACTCTTCTCGCAACATGTGGTCTTGCGTTGTCTTGCTGAAATACGGTTGTCGGATTAAATTGCATATGGGGAGCAACTTCCAGTACTAGAATGTCACTAATGTATCGGTGACTGTGTAGAGTACCAGGAATGCGTATTAGGCAAGATTGCATATTAAAAAGGTCAGTGCCTACTCTTCTCGCAACATGTGGTCTTGCGTTGTCTTGCTGAAATACGGTTGTCGGATTAAATTGCATATGGGGAGCAACTTCCAGTACTAGAATGTCACTAATGTATCGGTGACTGTGTAGAGTACCAGGAATGCGTATTAGGCAAGATTGCAGATTAAAAAGGTCAGTGCTTACTCTTCTCGCAACATGTGGTCTTGCGTTGTCTTGCTGAAATACGGTTGTCGGATTAAATTGCATATGGGGAGCAACTTCCAGTACTAGAATGTCACTAATGTATCGGTGACTGTGTAGAGTACCAGGAATGCGTATTAGGCAAGATTGCAGATTAAAAAGGTCAGTGCCTACTCTTCTCGCAACATGTGGTCTTGCGTTGTCTTGCTGAAATACGGTTGTCGGATTAAATTGCATATGGGGAGCAACTTCCAGTACTAGAATGTCACTAATGTATCGGTGACTGTGTAGAGTACCAGGAATGCGTATTAGGCAAGATTGCAGATTAAAAAGGTCAGTGCCTACTCTTCTCGCAACATGTGGTCTTGCGTTGTCTTGCTGAAATACGGTTGTCGGATTAAATTGCATATGGGGAGCAACTTCCAGTACTAGAATGTCACTAATGTATCGGTGACTGTGTAGAGTACCAGGAATGCGTATTAGGCAAGATTGCAGATTAAAAAGGTCAGTGCCTACTCTTCTCGCAACATGTGGTCTTGCGTTGTCTTGCTGAAATACGGTTGTCGGATTAAATTGCATATGGGGAGCAACTTCCAGTACTAGAATGTCACTAATGTATCGGTGACTGTGTAGAGTACCAGGAATGCATATTAGGCAAGATTGCAGATTAAAAAGGTCAGTGCCTACTCTTCTCGCAACATGTGGTCTTGCATTGTCTTGCTGAAATACGGTTGTCGGATTAAATTGCGTATGGGGAGCAACTTCCAGTACTAGAATGTCACTAATGTATCGGTGACTGTGTAGAGTACCAGGAATGCGTATTAGGCAAGATTGCAGATTAAAAAGGTCAGTGCCTACTCTTCTCGCAACATGTGGTCTTGCGTTGTCTTGCTGAAATACGGTTGTCGGATTAAATTGCATATGGGGAGCAACTTCCAGTACTAGAATGTCACTAATGTATCGGTGACTGTGTAGAGTACCAGGAATGCGTATTAGGCAAGATTTCCATAAGATAATGTTATACCATTCTCGATTCCATAGTCACCTTTCTCTGCACCAGTCCAATCGCAAATATCTATTGGTGTGCGGTCAAATTCCGCCAAACGCTGACGATTACGTCGTATCTTCTTACCCTTTTCTTCTTTTACTGCTTTTCTAAAGCCGGAGCACTTTGAATACGATATTGCAAAGCTAGGCGAATAAGATGACGGTCCTCTCTGTCTTATGTCCTCCTATGGGCCCCAGATCCTGTCTACCGACTATCTACACACATATCTAATTTATTTGATCAAAAGAACGTCGTTGTCTTCTACGAGGTATATTTACTTAATAATCAAATTCGAAATCAATTTGAATCATTTTGCAAGAAATATGTAATAAACAAATTTGAGCGATAATTAAGTTTGAACATGTATATCTCTTCAAAGACTAAGGCTTGATTTACATTAGCGGTACAATGACGGTACAGTAACGGTACGATACTTCTTGCTGCAATGTATTTTTGGACCCATTTACATCTACGTTCTCGGTACGATGACGGTACAATGAAGACACATTGATAATCACTGATTTACATTAACGATACGACCACGGTACTTTATAGTTTTGTTTCGGGGGAGTGGAAGGTTGCATTTGAAGAATACGTGCACGTCACTTTGACTTTCAAGCCAAAATCTGCTATGCTAGTATGTGATTGACATCTAACATGTTTTTGACTTATTGATGTGTCTTTTAGTTAAACCAAAATGTAGTTAAAATGAACTAGAAATGTGAAATTATTGTACACATTATTGAACAAAAGTTCTCTGCTTATAACAAAAACTTAAAATATACACTTCAGTTTATTACAGTAAAAAAAATAGTAACGTTTTGTAAAATTTTCTGGATTTTCTTCTTCTTCGTCAAGAGTAAAGAGAATTAGCCAAATCTGTATTTGACACATTTTTAAACATTACACGATATTTTCTACTTTTGATAGAAACATGACATATGGCACCAACCCGTCATAATACATAAAAGACAAAATTATATTGTCATGGTATTTTATTATGTTCATATTGTTTCGTCTAATGTAAATGTAATAACTCGTGCAATTGAGATATCGGCATTGTACCGTCATTGTACCGTTATTATGTTGTATGTCCAGTCAGTATGTGCAATAGAACCTAGTTTCCTTACAAAAGGTCGGGTATCAATAATTTTAGGATATGTTATAAGGACCAAGGCTAGTGATAAGAAACCAATTTCGCAAAAACGAAAGTCCTGTGCTACCAAAGTTATAGCGATAAAAGTTCGAAATTTCGGTCTTTTTCCGGCGTTTCTTCAATTCATCTTTCCATACATCGGAGAGTAAAAATTATTATTATCAATATTGTAGAAGACAAAATTGGCTACAACTTTTGTATTTACGATTTTTTTCTATAGGCTATACTTATGGAACTACAGAGCAGTGAAAGTATTAGAATCACCGATCAGAATTTTTGGGAAATGACAATCCGGTTGTTAAGGGCGAAAATTTGCCACCACCTTGCATTTTGTAATGCAAGCAAGCCGTTTGGTTCACATGTTACTCGGACCTTGCACCAGCGAGATGTAGCCACCCGAAAATGCCCCGCAGGCACAAGTTATTGCGGGTTGTACACCTCATTGGCGCGATTTTCTTAAAATCGCAGTGGTGCGCAAACATTGGATTTTATTTTTAAATTAATTGTAATGATAAGGTCATCGATAATGCAATGCAAAAAAGCCATTGTTACGTCAATTGGAGCAAGCCGTCTAGATTTTATGTTGGTGGGTTAATAAACTCCCCATTAAGGAGTGTAGCCACTACGAAAGTATATCTGTATATCTAATGGTTTGTGCACCACTGCGATTTTAAGAAAACCGCGCCAGTGATGTATACAAATGGTCCTAGTAACATGTGAACCAAACGGCATGCTTGCATCACTAAATGCAGGATGGTGCCAAATTTTCGCCATTAACAACCGGACTACATCAATATTTCTGTGATATGAGAGTGTTCTGTCATTTCCCAAAAATTCTGATACTTTCACTGCTCTGTAGATCAATGAGTATGGCCCGTAGAAAAAAATCGTAAATGCAAAAGTTGTAGCAAATTTTGTCTTCTACAATATTGATAATAACAACTTTTACTTTCCGTTGTATGGAAACAGAGGAATTGAGGAAAAACCGAAAAAGACAGAAAATTTCGAACTTTTTTCCTCTGGTAGCACAGGACTTTCGTTTCTGCAAATATTGGTTTCTTATCACTGGCCTTAGTCCTTACGACATATTCAAAAAAATTAGATACCCGACCTTTTGCAAGGAACTTTTTTGTAAAACTTGACTGGACTAAAACTCAACGATTCAAAATTTTAATCGTTTACATTACACTACTAATAATAAGAATAATAATAAACTTGTACGATGAATCTCATTTACTTATTCCTAATATTTTTTGGTGTTGTATTTTCAGCGAACGCTAGTATATTTACGAAAATACCCACAAATTATTTTTTCCGACGACCACTACGAAAAGTACATAAATTCACACGCTAAACTATTACTAAAAGTTGGACATTGCACATCACTAGCAATTCCGTGTGATATGAAAGCTCGTTAGCCAATCAGATGCGTCCGCAACTGTGTGATATGATTTTATCACACGCTGCGATAACTGAGCGAACTAATCTAAAAGTTTGTATTTAAAAGTTTGACAGTTGCAGATAATTTGCTGAATTTACACGGATTAAGAAGGTTGAATCCTGATTTATCAAAATTTAAAATAATTTTTGGTGAATTCTGATATCAATGATGTTAACATAATCTGTTTTAATATGTATATACAGTTATGTTAATTCAAGAAATTGTGGTCTTCGGAAAAGTATCGTGTACAACACGTGCTGAAAGGGTATTTCACACTCATGTGATTGAACCACTCGCCTTCGGCTCATGGCTCAAACTTCACATTCGTGTGAAATATCCAACTTTCAGCACTAGTTATACAATATACTATTTTACTATGAAAAATATTGCAAAAACTTCATTTAAAATAATTTTTGAAAATGTGAACCGGCTGATTGGACACCTATGGTGTCTAAACAAAGAACTACTCCTTTCGATGTTCTCTCTCTCTTTTAGTGACGGGGCCGGTCGCACAGGCACATACTGCCTCATCGATATGGTCCTCAACCGAATGGCAAAAGGCGCAAAAGAAATCGACATCGCCGCTACTCTTGAACACATTCGCGACCAGCGACCATGCATGGTCGCCACCAAACAGCAATTCGAGTTCGTGCTAATGGCCGTGGCAGAGGAGGTGCACGCCATCTTGAAAGCACTCCCAGCCCAGCTACAAAAGGAGGAGAAAGATAAGGATAAGGAAAAAGAGAAGCAGTAGTTGTTTCATAAGCATCAAATGAAATGATTATAATGGTCCGGTGTGCTATTCTGTTTATTTTTGAATGTTTTATGTGTTATCCCTAGGGTGCGTTATCTGTTAAAGCTAAAATCTTCAAAAATTCACAGCGTAGCACTTGTAGTTACTTATCTTTGAAGACTCTTCTACACGTTTTATTTGTCACGGAAAATTAATCGAACCTCTAAAAAAAAATTGTTTGAAATTTTGTAAACGGTAAGTTTAACATGTATTAATTGGATTAGCAAACGAAAAAAAAATTGTTGATCTTAAAGTTTGAACATTGCTCGAAAAAATATTTTGAAATGAATTTTCTAAAACTACAAATATTTACAGTAAATAATAATAACAACGGAAACATCTAGAACGAAATATTGCGATATTTAAATAAGCATATTTATAAAAATAACGTCATTTTTAACATAATATTGAATAAGACAAGAAGTATTTGTTTCAAAAATACAAATTGTGTCGTTAATATATCTCATCTCAACTTAAAACATACTTTACTTTTAAAATTTTAAATGAATTGTGTAACAAGAAAATTTATTTTTCGTAAAATGATTATTTGACTGTTTAACAAACAACGAGTCTTTTATTATATTTGAAAGATATCTTGACACATTTTTTTGCAAGTTTTTAGTTTCCCATGTATGTCTTAGCCAGTCATTTTATAAAACGATTAGGCGTTTTATCAAATATAAAACGAAAAATAGCTTGCGGCCACATTGTACAATAAATATTTCGCAATTTTTCTAAAGATTATTTAACGTAACCTAACGCACAAAACTTACACCTAGAAAACTCTGGGGCCAAATTTTGTGCGTTAGGTTTAGTTGTGTTAAAGTATATTCAGAAAAATATCTAACCTATTTAAATCCAAAACACATCATTTTGCAATTCGCTCAGTCATTCTGAAAACAGATAGGCCTTTTATAAAACGATTGTTTTCGTAATTCATTTATAACTTAATGGAACTGAAATTAGGCGTTTTGAAAAATGACTGAAATGTTTTAACCAGAATGCAAAACTTAATAAATTCGGCAATATGGCCGATAATTGTTTATCGTTTTATAAAGACTAGCCAGATTGTAAAATAAAACTAAGGGCCTGTATTTTCATCTCTAATTATCTGTCAGTTACAATGAAAATATAGAATAAGTTGTTGAAATTACACACTAACTGTTAACAGACAGTTTTACCACAGATGAAAATACCGGGACTAAGTCAACGGAGATTTGACAATCTTGTCGCGTTTTATAAAATGTCTAAACGTTTTATAAAAAGAAAAACTGATTTTATAATCTCTCTGCGACATATATAAATAATTCATTTCACCAAAATCTAAAAAGAACTGAAGCCTTATTTATATTTATAAATTCCTGTGAAATACATTTAAAAAAATTCTCTTTTTAACCTACACTTTTGATTCTAAATGCGATTGGTTCCGTGGCAATTGAAACCCCTTTCCGCACACGCGTCCATAAATCTATGACTATATCCTCGGTCTCTCCTATGTTAGCGTAGTTAACTGTAGACAGAATATCCATCAGTGAGACAGCGAGTATATGTGAACCAGCCCATATATATTCGCTGTACTTACTGCCGCTGTGACGCATATTTCCTTTCGTCCCTGATTATGGGCCTTGTTTGCAAATTTCAGTGAGAGAACATATCTGGTTGTTATACGCCATAATCACGGATTGTTGTCACAGCTAAACTATATGTCAAATATATATATTTTGTGTAAATGTACGAAACACTTATTGATGTGAAGAATATATATTCATGTTACTTGCTTGAAAGTTTATTTTGGTTGAAGATATCTCAGTTTATTTGCAGAATCTAAACGGAGTATTGGTTTTTAAATAGTTCACAATCGTTCAAAATCAGCAATATTTGAAGCGGATGTAATATTCATTGATAAGCGACAAGACATTTTACGCTCGTGACAGACGCTCTTTTTCTGCGTTCCTTCAAGAATAATTAAATAAAATATTACTCAAAGTCATTTGAGGTATTCTATCAAAAAAGTTTACTTTTTTGCCGCTTTTACACAAAAAAAACTATCATGAATTGTGATTATGAAATATTTAAAAACCATTTTCCTAAAACCCCAAAGCATTGGGCCTATGCTACCCCAATTTTAATTTCTATACTTTCTTGTTTCTTTAAAAAAAGTGACCGTTCAACCCGTGAAACTAACCTTTAAATTTGTGTTAATAAATAAAAAAAATTCTTGTCTGTCTATATGTGTATTATTATTATTATTATTATTATTATATATATATATATATATATATATATATATATATATATATATATATATATATATATATATATATATATATATTGTTCCCGGTTGAAAGTGCGCTTTTAAATTGAAACAAGTTAGAACCCGCAGATTTGGGATTGAACCCAGCCTCCCAATCCTAACTCTGCTATTTTAGTTTAAGTTCTTCACCCAGTTGCAGAGCGAAAATGAAATTATGATGAGAGAAATGATGAAATTTGGTGCAATTGGGTTAGTCAAGTTTAGCATTTATTGAAAAGAGATTTAATAATAGAATATGTATTTATTTTTGTCATATATTACGTGTATACAAAAGATGTTATAATTATTAAATAATCTACACAATAACAAATCTCTACGAAATATTTGTTTTATTTATTTATAATATATATTAGTGTAATGTGATTGTAAATCTTCAAAATATTAAAAAGCTACTGTGAAACAGTAGAAATAAGTGATTATTTAAATTCATCATACATTGTTTTATATATCATTTTAATACGAGCTACTTTTGCAAAGCTCCTGGATTGAAATTGTAATAACTGATTCGTTACGAGAAAATTAAAGGTTTATTTTGTCAGTTTCATTGTTGTAGTTCTAGGTACAGACGTGTGAGTGTGGCGTTCTTGTAAACAGAGGGTTTGAGGACCACTTCCGGGTGCTTGGAGACGACTTCTGGACCCCTGAATGGTAGGATTTTATTTCTTTTAAATAATATAAAAGTAGTTTACTTTTCCTAAATAATAACAAAAGAGACACGGAAATATCCTAATATATAAGGCATTTAAAGATTTTTCCAATCCTGTCATGGTAATATTTTCATGAATACATTGATAGTTAACTGACTTAAATATATAGTTTTTGTAAAATGTGCGTATAATTTACTTAGGACTACAGCCTGAAGTCTACGTACTAAGAAGTTTATGAAATTGTAACAGCTAATTTTTAAGTAGTAATTTTTATTGTTTATTTGTAATACATTGTTGTCTTTCTTATGTTTATACCTTCAATTGTATTTATGTTTTTTACGTCTGTTAAAAAACCTCTTTTTTCATTAAAATGGGTTTATAAAGTATGCCTTTTTTAATTCATGGAAGTGCGAAAAAAGTGCACTTTTTTTAACGCTGGGGAGTAAAATAATCAAACGCTACGGCACTTTTTCATGCTCCCATTGCAGACGTAAAAAAATTTGTATCCGACTCGAACTCGAGGGATTTGCGCAGTCGCCTTCGGCTCGTTCGGCAAATTTTCCTTCTCGTGAAAAAAGATATACTTTACTCACTTGGTACATAAATAACTATTATTCTTATTCTTTGTATTTTATAATAGTTATCTATGTAACATGTGAGTAAAATACATATATCTTTTTTCACGAGAAGAAAAATTTGCCGCACGTGCCGAACGCGAATGCGCATATCCTTATAAAATATAATTTACTAACGAGTAGTAGCATACAAATTTCTTTTTCGTCTGCAATAAAAGTGTGAAAAAAGTGCCATAGCGTTTCTATGGACCTTTTACATTTTTATTGCACCCTGACGTCATTTTCCAATGCGCCACGTAGTGAAATTAGAGATGAGGAGGCACTATGTTGTCAAGTAAAATGATTAAAAGAATAAGCATTTATTTTCGATAAAAAAATATTTAAAAAACACAAAAACTTAAATAATTTTGTCTTTAACTATAAAGAAATAATTAATAATGAAAAAAAATATATTTAAAAGAAAAAACAACAATTTTATTCTTGTTTATTACTTTCCTAATATCAAACTGGCAACTACGCAATTATCTGTCACTTTATGTGGTGTTTATTTCGCATCTTGTGGAACAAAAAATCACTTTTTCTGATTCCATCTCCTCTTTCTCTTGTTTTAAAATATTCATCACAAATGCTTTGTGTGATTTTATTTAAGAAATTTAAGTTTTTGCCAGAGTTTTTACTTTCCGCCATTTGTAATCTTATTTGAAATGTAACTGGTCTCCTCAAAGCGCAAACAACCTACTGCGCACTACATATATGTCATTTTTGTCTATCTCTCTCTTTTGATGTAAAAGGTCCATAGACCAGAAAAGTGTATCGGTCAAATTTAGGCGCCAAATTCAAACTCAGTTCATAACGCTGAGAACATAATTTTAACCGCCGTGTATTTCTTACCAAGGAAATTTTGCCTCAACTTTAAAGGACGAGAAATCTCAAAGTAAATTTCTTATGCAAAACATTATATGTACCACTTAGAATGATCCTTTATCTCCAGATTCTTACAATAATATTTACATGAACTATGCACAGTTTATAATTATTTAAATAAAAAAACAACACTACAAAATTCAATGAACGTATATCTCGATTGGTCCTACAACTTCGGTACGCAGCCAATCGCAGCATAGCTTGTGTTGCACTTGATATATTTACAGGCGGGTGAGCGACTATCGACGACATAAGGAATTTTAACTTACACGTAACATTTTATTTTCTAATAATTTTCTTACTCTACCTTTTCAAGGATTTTAAACAGTTGCAATCTATTACTGAATAAACAAACTATCAAATCCTTAACAAGAGCTGCTTAATTTCTTTTACAAAATATCTTTTTTTTGCAGTAAAATAACACTTCCATAAGAAACCCATACAAGGGAATTCAAACTATGAACTCGCGCCAAAAGCAAATTCTAACCTTACTTTTCTGGTCTATTATTACACTACGCAGCGTTAAAAAAGTGCACTTTTACCTTCCGTCACCTATAAGTAAGGAAGGTATTGTCTTTGGTCAAAAAATTTGATGATAAGTTTGTAATGAATAAGCACGTTTTACGGTTCATAGAATACGATTTTACTATTTTCACGATGATGTCTGTATGTATGGATGGATGTATGTAAGTATATATGAGATTCACGATTCTTTCAGATCGCATAACTCCAGTACCAGCTTTCCAAAAATAATAATTTTTGCGTATTCCTTTTCTTTACATCCTATGAAGAGCTGAATAGATTTTGGTTATAATTGGTCGACCAGAAGTACCCTAATTAGAGGAATTTAACAGGTTTTCTTGCAAAAAACACTGTTAAATATAATTTTTTCACATTTACCCCCGGTATTATCAATACGAGATTATCAATATGTAGATATTTAATTTTAAATGAGCATTTAACGTACAAAAGCATATCGAATTGATATGTTATTGGCCTCTGTGGTGCACTCTCCACGCCAGCAATGACTGCCCGTGAGGTGACGCCTGGTAAGCGCCCGAACGGTGCAAATATTTCATCATTACCGATATCTGTCTATAAAGCAGATTGGCACACCCAGCAATGGATAATAAGCCGTGTTGATATATTTATTTATATTATTACGAGATTTCTTATATTGCAATCTAATTTCGATATGCTAATTTCTGGTAAATGGGCATTTAAAATTAAATGTCTGTTGATAATACTGCGGGTTAATGTTATTATAAACATTAAAGAGTATTTTATTCTCTATTCGCAATTGAAATTAACGATAAAGGCGCTGATTTTCGAAACAAGGTGGCCGTCATACGATGGGTTTGACATATGACAGTTCACATTATTCATTGCGTTTTGTTGACTGTATACACACCGAATTTAAAAACTTATTTATATGAAGGCGATAAGTTTAAATATTTAATTATTAATTACTACACTACTCACTCAGCTGTCACTTATTCAATATGGCGCTTGTACGATTGCTTGTCGTAGTATTGATTTGCGCCACTAGAGGAAATTTTTTATCTACGATTGCGAATACGATTTGCCAGCTGCGCTATAACCATGGAAACATCTACTATCTTAAGAAAATTCTGATTGACGAATGTCAGTGTCAAGTGCAATTGACATAGTATGTTTGTGTTATAATTTTACTGGAAATATATATCTCTTACAAGACACTTTCTGTATGGATTTTGTACAAAATACATAGAACTGACGGAAGCTAATGTGTTGGCCACATCATATTGTTTTAACAATGTTCTTCTAATATAATATAAACAAAAAAATTCAACAACCAGGTTCCACGTTTCATAATAATTCCAGTCGGCAGAGAACCCTACTTTAATAGAAAAATACGTCAAAACAAAAAAATGAAGTTCAATAATTCAAAGTTGCTGTTTAAAAATATAAAATTAAGCATTATGAAAAAATGGAATTACTTAGATTATTATTCATTATAGTTCAATAATCAATTGACAGAAACTTGCATTCTGTATTATTATTAATAAAAATATATATCACAATCCCTTATTGCCTTACTTACATAATAAAATAATACATAATAACACGTGTGTGCATGTTTTACAATACTCTATAAATCGAAAAAGAATTTCAACAATCTAAAAAATACAAAATTCAATTCGAAATTTACCATAAAAATATTTTAATCAATCCTTAGTTTCAAAAGACAATTTCTTTTTCAATGTACAAAGTACTTTAAAACATGTATATGGGCAATTATTCACAAAATTAAAATAATTATAATGCAGTATCTATAGACTCAGCTGCTACAGCTTCTTCAGGCTCCATGCTCATTTCTAATTTGTCTAAAGGAATCACCAATTCTACATCATATTGTAATTTTTTACTTCGGATAATACTGTGTGTATTGTCGAAAATAACTTTATCTGAAACATAAATATATCACATTTCAAAAAATGGTACACAGATACAAAAGTTTCTTAATTATATTTGGCCGATTTCAACACTCTGTATGTACGGACGGATGTATGTTTGTATGTATGGATGGATGTATGTTTGTATGTATATATGTATGTGTGTGTGACGATTTTTTCGGATCGCATAACTCCAATACTATCTTTCAAACATTATAATTTTTGCGTATTCCTTTTCTTTAAATCCATATGAAGAGCTGATTAGGTTTTGGTTATAATTGGTCGACCGGAAGTAACGTAATTTGAAGATTTTAACAGTTTTTCTTGAAAGAATGTTGTTAAATTTTTTTTTCACATTTAATGTTATAAATATTTAAGAATATTTTATTCTCTATACGATTTGATTACAATTTGGCCCATTGTTTTCTTAAATAGGGTAGTTAGCGCCTATATTTACTTTTTAATACATGCTATATTTTAAAATTAATTAGTCCCTAATTTTTCAACGGAGAAAAAATTATAGAAAATACGGGATATATACCTAGTCCCGCCACTGCGACGTCACGCTTGCTACTTTCGTTGCAGTTGAGTACCAATATGCTACTGGCTTGTAGTATGTATGACAAATAGTTATTTGTTTAACTAGGCACTAAAATACCAGATTTAGAGCAGAGGCTGCCGTTTCATTGCCGAGACGTAGCCAAGGCAATGAATTCTGTCGAAGCTGTACATCTTTGTTTGTTTGTTTAGTGAAAATTAATATTAATTTAGTATTTATATTTAATACCTATTTAGAAGGTATCGCCATCAAAGTATGTTGCTATGGGTTTCTTGAACGGTTGCTATGTTTGAATAGAGGTTGCTTTGCTACGTAACAGGCAGTAAAAGTGACATTTCACAGACTGTAAGCTGTCAAAAAATCGAACTTTTAATGTCAATCGGAAAAAAATATTTTTTACTATGTATTTCTTACGGGGTTAGGAGAATTTGTTTGGTTGGTAAATATTTATAATTATTTTACTGTTACTTTGACATTTCGCTTCACATTCCCATAGTAGTAAAAGAATGACACTGGCGTAATTTTCGGCTTTTACTAAGCAACCGTGACGATATCTTGACGTCACGATTTGAATCATTTTATTTTTTAATAATTTTTTCAAAATATTTACATATTAAATGGCGACTTTTATTACATTATACAGGGTGTTTCAGACCACCCATCTCAGGCTTTTTTTTCAGAACTACGACGTCCTAAAGAAACCTAACATAACATAATCATATCTGAAGAATTTAATGATAGTAGTCTCGATTTCCGGAATTTACCGAAGTAGGCGTAACTACACTTAGGTTCAGAATTTCAATTGGGAACCTAGGTCCTATGTGATATTGTATTATAAAAACAAACAACGTTTGTTAGACAAATTTTTTATTTATATCATGTATTATTTCGAAATAAATACCAAAAAAATTAAATATTCGAAATCAGCTCATTCCTGTTTTTCACTTGTTTAATTTGACATTCGCTACTTAATCACTGTCTCACACTCACATGTAGTTTTTGAATATATACAATAAATATATTCCGTAAAAGATTGTAATTTCATTAATGCGGGATGTCTCAATAAGCTTGCTTACTATTGGTAACTTTTTTTTTTTGAAGAGATGCGAGTTTGGTTAAATTAGCAAAATTGTGCCATTTCCAATTAAACAATTTGTGATGTCAACAAATATAAATTTATATGAGCGGTTCTCAAAATATGGAACCTAACTTTTTTTATTTTAAATAGGAACATATATTTATTTGCTTATTTAATGCTGAATTCAACGATATGATTGGTTTAAACCATTACATAACATTTTTTTTTTTGAAAAAAATACACAAAATATTATATTAATTTGATTTAAATAGGACTATAATAAGAGTGCCACGAATGGAAAAAATGAATAGATGTTACTTTTTACGTGTAGAATTAGAATGCCTTGAATGAAATAAGTGAATATCTTCTTTCGTCACTTGATCATATTTTTATATTAAATGTCAACACATACAAAATACTGACTTATTTCTTTCATGGCAGTCTAATTATACGTAAAAAATCTGGTGTGGCAACACAATACCTCCCACTATTTGCAGCCCGAATCACAAAAAAGATTAAGTTAATCCTTATTTTTGGATTAGCGAATTTTACTCTAATTATGAAAGTTTATTTCTTAAAATTTAAAATATAGTCTAATCTAATCTAAGTAACTACATTTATTTTAAACCCCTCAACAGGATTAAATCCCAATTACAGAGTGGGTTCATTTTTATTAATCTACATACCTACATATTTACTTATGCTGGAAACTGTAATGAATTCCTTTTCTATTGTTCTATTTACTTTTTTCTTTTTAAAACGTTACTAATATTATTTTGAAATGATTAGTTCTTTTATAGTAACATTTATCTGTCAGAAACATACATTTGAATAACTGCGTTTTGTTTGTTTAAAGCGTAAGCTCTGGGATTTAAATTATAGATAATTTTATAAATTTATCCATAAAATATATAGAAAAAGTATTAATGCAAATCTATAGAAAATTTAATAATCTTTAATTTTTATAATAACATTAATCTCGAAAAAATAACATTTAAAGGTATTTTTCGAAGAAAAGCTATTTTGAGCTTCTAGTAAAGTGCCATTTCTGGTTATCCGATTTTCTCCAAAAATCTGTCACAACGTAAGTTAACTTATTTGACGTTTCTGACAATTTGATAAAACGTCAAGCATTTATTTATTTTTTGTTCAATTCCATGGCTGTCAATATTTTCAACGTAATTTTCGACATTTTCATAATTAATTTCTTTCGTTACAAAGCATGTAAAGGTAATTCTGTTTATTGATTTAGATGCAGAAGTTTATTTGACGCGTTTTTGCTTAAAATAATTAGGCGAGCAGGAAATTGCAAAAAACTGATTTCCCATGTTAGTCTCCTATGTACACCTTTAAGACAGACACACGGTAATCATAAGTGATAAATTTTTGCCGGAAAAATTTTCAGATTGTTACGAGAGCTGCTTGCCTAGCAATTTATTGAGTGGGATTGACAAAAAAATCACGAATTGTTAAACGAGTGATTTTTGATCAAAGTCACGAGATAAATTGGAAACAGGCTCGAGTAAAACAATCGGAAAATTTTTCCAGGATGAAATTTAACCACGAATGGTATTCGGATGACTATTTCCAAAATAAAAATCGGGTAATCATTTATATATTTTTTTTCTTGACAAAAATCTTCTAATATTTATTGTGTTTTGAGGTGTTATATTTAAGTTTGCTTTTTCAACGTTATAAATAGATTTCTGTCCGAATCGACTCGTTTTTAATAAAAACTGATAACACTGAAAATATACACACTTTGACAAGTATGTAAACAATATGTTTCTAAAACGTCACAAAATTTTCGCTTATCAAAACTTACTTGTAATTACACGACATCTTATTGGCTTAAAGGTGCGAAAAAAAATTTGTGACTTTTTTTGTCGAAATTACACTTGGTAACTAGGTAGAATCCTGACCATTACAAAAAAGTTCGAAATAGAAGATTTCAAAATTTTCTGAATGATAGTACTTGAGTAAGAGTGGAGAATCCACACATACATACATACATACACACGCGCACGGGCACGCGCATACGCACACAAACATACATACATACATACATACATACATACATACATACATACATACACATACACACAGACATTACCGTGAAAATGTTAAAATTGGATTCTAGGGACTTTAAAACGTGGTCATTTACCAAATTCTCGATATGCGATTTTTAGCACGATCCCTATACCTCCCTTATCAAGAGTAGCGGGAGGTAAAAAGTAACATTATTCATTTTTTCCATACTTGGCACTCTTTTTATACAGATTTAAATAATTTAAATTAATATGAAACTTAAAAGGATTTTTCTCCAAAAAAATCATACGAGGGTATAAAACGATTATATTGTTGAATTCAGAATTAAGTTCTCTAGCGAATAAGCAAATAAAAAATATATGTTCCTATTTAAAATAAGATATCACCAATTTTGTAACTCAAAATGGCACAATTTTGCTCATTTAACAATTTATACAATTATTTTTTATTTCCTCTTTTAAAAAAATAAATTACACCCAATAATTTCTATAGGTTTTATTTCGATTTATAAAGTTTTCTTTTTCAGGTTGATGATATGCGTCTTCTGCTTATTCATTTTTACCTCCCGCTACCCTTGGTAAGAGAGATATAGGGATCGTACTAAAAATCGCATATCGAGATTTTGGTAAATTACCACGTTTTAAGGTCCCTAGAATCCAATTTTAACATTTTCACGATGATGTCTGTGTATGTGTGTGAAGATCCTCCACTCTAACTGAAAAACTATCATTCAGAAAATTTTGAAACCTTGTATTTCGAAAGAGCCCATTAGATTTTGATGAAAATCAGATAACTAGAAATGGCACTTTGCTAGAAGCTCAAAATAGTTTTTCTTCGAAAAATACCTTTACATGTCATTTTTTCGAGATTAATGTTATTATAAAAATTAAAGATTATTAAATTTTCTATATATTTGCATTAATACTTTTTATATATATTTTATGGATAAATTTATAAAATTCTCTGTAGTTTAAATCCCAGAGCCTACGCTTTAAACAAACAAAACACAGTTATTCAAATGTATGTAACTGACAGATAAATGTCACTATTAAAGAACTAATCATTTCAAAATAATATTAGTAACGTTTTGAAAAGGAAAAAGTAAATAGAACAATAGAAAAGGAATTCAATACAGTTTCCAGCATAAGTAAATATGTAGGTATGTATTTAGATTAATAAAAATTAACGATTCACAGAAATGTTTAAGCTAATCCTCATTTTTAAATTAGAGAATTCTATTCTACGGCAGTATTTAAAATTTAATCTTCATTTTAATATAGTTCCGGTGGTTCATTGGTTAGAGCAACACCTCATGTTTGAGTGCCCTCGGGGCTCTGGGTTCGAATCCCACTAAGGCATTGATGTTTGTGAATGAGAACCCACTCTGTAATTGGGATTTAATCCTGTTAAGGAGTTTAAAAAAGGTACCTAGTTACTTGGATTAGATTAGACTATATTTTAAATTTTAAAAAATAAACTGTCAAAATTAGAATAAAATTCGCTAATCAAAAAATAAGGATTAACTTAATATTTGTTGTGACTTCGGCTGCAAATGGCGGGAGGTATTATGTTAGCCACACCCGATTTTTAATATATTAAACTATGAGTAAGTTTATATCGAAGTCCTATGTAACATAAGATGAAAATGGCAAGAGGCACTGTGCTGGCCATGAGGGATAACATGAATGACGGGATTCAGAACGTCTGCCACTCTCTGAGTGAAAATGAAGTGTTACACGTAGTCAACAATATCCAACTACGGGTGCAAAAATGCAACGAACTAGATGGAAGGCACTTCGAATATTTTTTAAAAATAGTATTTATTTCGTAAATAATGCCTAATATAAAAAAATGTTTACAAAAATAGTTGTTTGTTTTTAGAATACATATCCAACGATACCATACATGCCTAGGTTCCAATTTGAAATTCTGAACCTGAGTGTAGTTACGCCTACTTCCGGTAACTTACGGAAATCGAGACTACTACCATTAAATTATTCAGATAGGATTATGTTATGCTTGTTTTTTCCTGAACATCTAGGACTTCGTAGTTCTGAAAAAAGCTTGGAACGGGTAGTTTGAAACACCTGTATGTATATATATATATATATATATATATATATATATATATATATATATATATATATATATATATATATATATATATATATATATATATATATATATATATATATATATATATATATCACATGATGCAAACGAATAAGAATTTTATTAAAATTCAACATATGTCAACTACCCCATTATTTTATTAATTTATTTATTCCTTTTGAAAATTGGAAATTCTATCATACTTACAAGTTCCTGGAAAATCGCAGTTAATAGCACCAACCTCATTCACAAAATGCGAATTAACTTTATGTATTGGAATAGCTTCTGTTTCTTGTCCTTCGCTATTTTCGTAAATAACTCCGAATTTAATATCGTGGTCATCGGTTTTAAAGTCCCACCTAAGTACACATATTTATTATTTCGTCAAGGATTATGTTTGAAATTAATAATTACCTTAATACACACCCCTCTTCTGCAGTGACAAAATCCAAAATGAACTGTTTTCCTTTCTTTACAGTTTCGGAAATAAACTCACTTTTCTGTTCTTCAACTTGGTTTCTACAGTACATTTCTTTAGGCACTTTACCCCCTTGCTTAATCTAAAAAAATAAAATAATAAATAATAAGGGTTCTGTACTCCATTCCAGTTAAAAATGGACTTAGGAGTAAGATGCCCTATCTTACTCCTAAGTCCATACGATTCCAGCTTTTTGATTGGTCTAAACGCAAATTAAGTTTATAATAGGGAAAAATTTGTAACAAAACGTTTCAGAGGCTTTGGGGCTCAAAAATCATGGCAGCGCTTCCGGTTTGACTTTAACTTTCATATTTCAAATGGGAAACCTTATATATTTCGAATCTACGTAATACTTGAAATGCATTTTTATTGGAAAAATTAATTACGAAAATGGTAGAGAAAATGATGAATAAACCTGCTAAGCCATGATATCAGGCAGGATGTGAAAACAGTTGAGATATTGGTTAATAATTAACTTATTTAAATAGTGAGTTATTTTTGTAAGATTCTATATTTTGTTACAAAAAATTATCAATTTGTTATCACAGCCTACCTGATATGGCTTGCCAGGTTAATTAATCATAATTTTCTCTTATGTTTATTTCTTCAATAAAAATTCATTCAAACATATCTTGAATTCGTAATTTTAAGTATACTCCAAATGTATAAAAATATATGTATAGGTGTCCCATTTGAAATATGAAAGATAATGTCCCGTTTAAATTGGAAGCGCTACCATTGTGCCAAATATACTATTATTCACGAAAGATGACAATTCAAGATCATTTGTTAGAAGAAAGAATACACAGTACTTTATATAACAGTAGCTTAGCAACATTTTGTATTAGAAAGAGAAAGATTATTTGACGTATGTCTTTAATTTATGTGGTGTGACAAGTATACGTAAATAGTGGCATTACTTTCTAACTCACTAAAAATAATAGTGACTTATGTCGTAGAATTACAGATATGTAATTATCTACTACTTATGTCAAGACTACACGTTTGTTTATGCAAAAACATAGATGAAGAAGATAAAACTTCGAGGAAATCATTATTTAAATGGAAACAAAATTTCCAACTAAATTACATTTATTTTTTTCAGTTAAAATGTATCCATAAATGAAATGTTATATCAGACGGCTCATAATGTCCTTGAATAGTCATCTTTCGTGAATAATATTTTACCATGATTTGTGAGCCCCTAATCGTAGTTTACAAATATATGAGAATTATAATTAAAAAAGCTATTTTGGGTGGCCCGTTTTTCAGTGTCACCCTGCTATTTTTTAAAGAGTTAAAAATGATCAAATTTTGACATTTCGAGTTGTAATGTATGTCAACATAAAACTAATTAATGAGTATTATTTGTGTAAAACGGGCTGGACCCAAAGCGCCACAAAGTCCATTCATAACAGAAATAGAGTATATTTGAAATGTAAAGGCACAAATCTAATTAATTTTATGAACAAAGAGTTATACAAGTACAAAATATTTTGGATGATCAACAATTAGAAATTTTAAATTTGGCGGCATTTTTAACATCCGTTTGTATCTCTTTATGACGTCACTTCGTGCCGCGTACCTTTGTAACACATTTGGGATTGCCATCCGGATCCACCTGATCTCCACCTAAATATTTAGGCAAAACTTTTGGGTCGATATAGTTCCTCAAAATAGGTTTCCATTTTTTGGGATCTGCTTTATATATGTGTATTTTACTGATTGTGTATTCGCCCATAAACCTTTTTACGACATTAAATCCTAGAGAAAAAATACTAGGAGCATTTATGATATAACACATTTTGAGAATTTCTGGATAGTTCGCTTCGTACATTTGGATGAGAGTTATTACGAGTTCAGTTGCTAAAAAAAATAAGTTAATATGGTTATTAATAAATTTTTATTTATAATATAACCTGGTTTCCATGCATATGGTCTGATATTAAAATTATCCATATCTATAACGACTACTAATTCATGGGATCCATTATTTCTTCCAATTTCCAGAGTGGTTTCCAGCAAAACAATTACTTTTTTAATTATATCATCTTTAGTTGCTGCATGTAGCATTCCATAAACGTCAAAACCAGCAAATGGCAAAATGGTTACTAAAAATGCAAATATTAATGTAAAAATATTTTATTCTGCATTAATAAAACTGAAATAATATTTGTTTTTGATTGTTCTACTGTAATGTCTGAATTTCGTAATGAAATTTCGTACCTGGAGAGCCATCAGAAATTACTCCAGCTGCACCACTGGGAGTGTACTTTTCCAAAGCTTCTGGAGGTTGCCAGTTTTTTAAAACAGTGTCTACTCCCCATTTTTTTCTCCATTCTATTGACTAAAATATAAAAAAAATGTACCTATAATATAGAATATTGTATGTGTATTTGTGTGTAGATCCAGTAGAAATGTATAAATGACGAGACTCGGGCTCGTAACGCGCGCGCGATTATATTAACATATTTCAACTTTACATTCGATTTATTTTGGTCTGGTGCATTTTTTTTTTTTTGACAAAAATGTGACAGTAATATAATAAATTTAATTTTACAAATTGATAAAAGAAGAAGAGGAAGAAAAAAAATCAGTTTAGTTTAAAAAAAATCGAAAATGTGCTCATAAAATATTTAAAATCTTAAAAAATGAATGTTTTTTTAAATATTTTAATAAAAGAACGTTCAGCGAATGAACGGAAAGGCAAAATAATATTATCTTATTTCTTCTATTAAAGCCTCGGCTTCCGTATTTTTAGTCATTGTCGCGAAGCACTGCTCACTGTAGACTGTAGCTATCATAAAACAAAACACGCCGCCGCGATTTGTCGCGTGTAGGAAATCCTACAAGCAAACAAAAATATAACAGAAAATTGAGTAAAATGTTAGTTACATTGAAAGAAAGAAAAAAATTAGGATTGAGACGAAAAAAGTTTTAAAAAGGTTGTTAGTATTTGAAATATTTGAAATTTTAAGCATCTATATATCTACGTCACAACTATTGCTGTCTTTCTCGCGCAGCCTACTATAGAAACTGATGCGAGAAAGACAGATATTGGGACCCGCAGAATAGCATGCGACATCGGTGGAATTATAGGGAACTAAATTAATGATGGCCAGAAGGACATGACAAATGTAAATGCCGAAAAACATCGTTTCGTTTAACAGAAAAAGAAGTTCTCACGCTTTGATTTTATAATTTCTTTTGAAAATGCTCGAAAAGTTAGCAAATTAAAGAAAATGAACATAATGTACATCAAAATGTGCTGTATTAAAAGGTGTACGAGTACACTAGACGTCAAGACATATTCCATAATTTTTGGCAAAGAAGAAAAACTTGATCGATTGAAAGCACGGAAAATAAATTTAAATATATTGGGAAGCTCTAATCTGATAAATAAATACAACTGTTCTTTGCATTTCACAAAAAAATAATTATAATACAATTATGTAGGTATGTGGTTTTGTGGTTTTAAGACAATAGGCTACTTGCGTGATACTGAAAATCTGATATCTATCACTATACATATACCTAAAGTAATAATGTAAACGTCTGTAAAAATATAAATTTTATTTTTAAAAAATTATGTTTTTTAATAAATTAAGAAAGAAAAGTTTCTTTGACGTCATTATTTTCAACTGGAGAAAGGGAAGCATATGTAAGAATGTAACCTGCAGATGACGAGCGAGTGCGATTTTTAATATGATTTTGACATTAGTTCATTTTTCTGTCACTGTCTCTCTTCTTTCTTATATGCAATTTGCGTGGTTTCTGTTACTTTTATTACGTATTTCGATTTGTTAAGCAGGATTTTGAAGGATTTTAACTTAGCTTATACTCGTACAAGATTAAAATGACAAATTAAAATATTAACCTCAAACTATTATTCAAATGTCAAACAGGTGATGTCATGTTTAAATTACCCGCACATGCCGTTGCTATGATTTTACGGCCATTCATTGGTTCGGCGTAATTCTATTTCATACATGGCGGTAATTTAAATATTAAAATTTCATTAATTTTTTTCTGGCCAATTCATGAAAATTTTGCCAAAAGAAAAAATATAAGTAGCAAGTTTTTATCGTCTCTCCAAAAATTTTAAATAAAAAAATGGCACGAAAGTAGCCCATTATTGACAGTATTTACAAATAAAATTTATAATTTCATTGATTTTACTAATATTTGTCCCTGCAGACTGCAGTTCCAAGTCAGAATTGTTGTAAGTCGAGTTACGCCACAAGTAGTAATTAATCATGAATTTGCGGCTCGTTATCCTTCAACTACGTTTCTTGATGAAAAATTCGACTAAACAAACTTAAAAATTGTGTTGATTTGAACTGGTAACAATATTTTGGGTCAGAAAGCGCTCATTCAAAATGTAAACAAATCTGACATGTCCTATTGGCCGCCATGACAGGTACGTTTACAGCGCAGCCAACGGATTCTGCGGGTCCCAACAGGTTTCGTTAAAAATTAAATGCAGTTAAACAAAATAATAATAATAAAAAAATTAGAGTGGAGAACCCTATTATTGACGCGCCACTGGAATATGTGTATAACAGTTATTTACGATATAAGTGTTAAAAGTGACATTTTATTTTGTGATAATTTTTCTACAAACACTATTTTTCCATTTAAATTTGCAGTTCTAATAATTTCTTAACATAAGTCAAAAATATAGATTTGTTGTTCCATTCGTCATTACCAAGGTAACTAATTACTAATTTACTTTTAACACTAGTGTTAAAAGCAGTTAAAAGTAACAATGATCTGTCACTTTTTAACAATGACATTTTAACTTAACCCTAAAATACAAGTTTCATAAGACATGATTTTAGCACACGTGTCTTTGTTAGAAACGAAAGCCTTGCCGCGAGTTTTCTAACGGGACAAGTGCGTTGAAATGTCTTATGAAACGTGTATTTTATACTATTTTTTCTATTTTGGTCCTTTTGTCAAAAAATATTTAAAAATACACATTATTTCATTTTAGGAATTTCTACTTTGGTTGTTTCATAAAGTAGCTACATATTAAAGAACTAAAATAGAAAAAACAAACATTAAAAAGCCTACTTTTGTAGAAAAATCTACATTCATAGTTAAATTGACTTTATTTCATGTAAGAAAATAGCAGATGGCACTTGAGAGCCAATCGTTTTTACAAGTATTAAACAAATAATTTAAATTCGTGAAACCAAACTTTGTCAATAATAAAGATTTTTATCTCTAAAAATGTAAAAGACCTTAATGTTAAAAATTACATCACTTAATTCTGTAGATTTTATTTGATAACTGACAATTGACAAGTGATATTTATCGTTTTTGTGAACAAGGTTTGTATTTTGACCAATCAAAGGGGCGGAATTTTTATCCATAACTAAACTAACGCTATTTTCTTCAGTGAAATGAAGTTGTATAATCCTATCATGGTCAGTCGGTAACAAAATTTCTTTCGTAGTCGGGATTTACCATAAAGTTTATCGCATCATGGATGAAGTCGTCAATTTACTATAAGTTGAAACAGGCTATATTTAATATTAAAATTGATGATATTTCGCACCTCTTTTTGGGTAAATACATGGAATATAATGTTATTTTAAATATGAAGAGTGAAGAATGTTGTGTATTTGTATAAGATTTTAACATATTATTAAATAAATATACTTATTCAACATTCAGTGATTGTATTTTTGAATACAATTGTGTGAATTATAAGTGCAAAATACAATTTTACTTCCTTACATCTCTCAGCATTTTTTCTGCAGCTACCGTGTCCCAATTTCTCGCTGAAATTAAGATTAAATTACTATAAATTCTTTCAAAAATATCTTTTCATAGTTCATACCCCTTAGCCATCGTAGAAGAAATTGATCGTTGTGTTCTGGCTTCAGTATTTCATGTACGCTTCTACGAAACTGTAACAAAGAAACATTCACATTGAATATGGAAAGTGAAGATTATACACTTTGATTATAAAGCAAAAATATAGAAAGTGCAGTGAATAGTGAATGTTTTACAGAAATATGTATCGATAAGTAATTATATGCACTAAGCATTAATTAGATTGTGTAACAATGCATTATTTTCTCTTTTTGTATATTCATAAAAGATATATCTTCCTGAATCATAAAGTTATAAGTACATAGTTATAGTTTATGGTTGTTTTATTTTGTGTTATATTATTGTAAGAAAGTTTACGATTTGTTGTAAATTCTTAGTTTAGTAAGATAATAAGCCGGTTTCAGAATTTCAAAAAGTATTTTTATTTTAAATGAAAGTTTATGCAATATTTTTCAAAGTAGGTAATAAAAAAATAAAGAATTTCTTATTATTTTCGTAAATAATTAAATCAAAAGATTGGCGAAAAAATAGACATGAAAAACAACCCCCCACCTCTGTGACCAGTGGTGGCTCGCCTGAAGACTTGGTAATTAGACCTCTAGTTAAGTGTTATGTTGCAATATTGTTTTTACCACCTTTGGTTAGAAGTTAGAACTAACCGAAAGTTAAAACTGTTATTCGCATCGCTTCTAGAGGTGGTAGGATGATCGGGCCTTAATAATATAAGGCTATTAATATGAAAAATTTATACAAATAGTTTTAAATGTTACGTTTATTTTTCCTTCCTTTTACTGCAAAATTATTTATCACCAGATAAATGAAATTGAGATATTTTTAATAAATGTCTTTTCTATGTTTCGCTTAGCCAACGCCTCTATTAGACTGATGTTTGGGTTGTTTTGATCATTGACCGTGTGTAAGCGGATATAGGGTGGTGGTTTCCTTCGTCTAACGCAAGCAAAGTTACAATACGTTTGTCTCTGTCTGACGCATGGGCTTGTTTGTATATACGCACACAACACAACGTGGTTACAATAATTTTTTCTGTCTACCTAAACGAAAAGTGAAATTTTACGTACTTATTTTCGGACGAAAAATAATACTTTTCAGAAGGTTATCACTTTTCGTCCGCAAACATTTTTCGTCCGCAAAACCTTATTCGTACGCTAAGCCATCATTTTTCGTCCGCTAAGCCTACTATGATTTAATATTATTGTATTTGTGTGTACTACCCTTCTAGATCTATTATTTGTAAGGTAGACAGAAAAATGTAATATGCACCTCGGCAAAAAATGAATATTATAGCCTCGCTTGGTTGCAACGCTAGCCCTTTTTTCAACGGTATTCCTTGACATTTCCAGCAGTAAAAATTAACAGGAAAAAAATAAATCATCGGGAGTAGAACAAATGGCATATGCAACTCGAGAGGTAAATAAAAATATATTTGACAAGGATTGGATCTAATTTCCAGTCCTCGGGTGGCGCACACTTCCTCTACTAGAAAATACTTCTTGTAGTATAAATAACAATTGATCAAAGTGAGTCGCTAGTTTTAAATAAAACTGATTCAACCCTGTGCTTGTAATAAATTCTAGAATATCCTCCCTCATCGTAACCATGGCAACTTGTTTATCTATTTTGAAGTAAGTGACACATGTACACGATGCTTTTCATCCGTGTACTTTTATACTTTTAAAATATGTTTTACTACAAACTCTAATTATCAACATGTCAACTATGGTAGATATCGTCGAGCCATCATCTAGTGCTTTAGTAGAGACTGTCAAAGGTCCCTGGGAAGTTATAGTCAAAGAATATGGAGATGAGAACGATTCTTCAGCTGGAAACACATCGGAAGAGGAGGAAGATGAAAACAGAGCAAGAGAACAATTATTTAGTAAAGGAGATGTTCCTTCAGAATATTGGCATATACAGAAACTTGTAAAGTATATGAAGACTGGTAATCAGACAGCTACTATGATAGCCTTGTGTTGTCTAAAAGATAGGGATCTTAAGGATGAATTCAACCAGGCAGCCATACAGGTAAAGAAATTGTACATAATTCGTATTTTGAGTGCCCGATTAAATATGCGACTATAAATGCAGGCTGTTTAACAACTTCGGGTTCAAACTTTAAATGATTAAAAAAGCGTAAGTGACCTGGGTCCGATTTTCAATAGTTTCTGAGATATAAGGCTGTGAAAAATGAGATTTTACGAGGTTAAACTCTAGCTATCTCGAAAACTAAGTTATGAGACTTTTGGTTTACCATTGAGAAGACACCTTATGATCTTTACTATTAAAAAAACAAATCAAATGTACTAAATAAAATGTTGTAACGACCTTACCCAAGCAATTTTAAATAACTTCGTAACTATTAGAAATTGAAAAAAAAATTCTTATAAAATTTTATTGTATTTTTATAGTCCATTTACTGTAAAAATTTTCAAAGATGTCCGATCAAGGTCGAACGAATTAATAGATTGGCATACCTACATTTATCTCTCTTATTTGCAAAGACTACAATCATGTGAGATAAGGATCGATACATTCACACATACATACACACAGACATCATCGTGAAAATGTTAAATTTGGATTCTAGGGACCTTTAATCGTGGACATTTACCAAAATCTCGATATGCGATTTTTAGCACGATCCCTACACCTCCCTTACTAAGGGTAGCGGGAAGTAATAAAGAGGTTTGGTGGATTCGAACCAGTACCCTTCACATAACAAAGCACGAGCTTTGCCACCGTGCCACGAAACTTATTGCATAGAATTCTTTTAGGAAGATAATTATTCTTACAATAAATTTGCTATAAAAATATTTATTTTTTTAAATTATTACTTATTAATTTTGAACAATTAATTATTAATATGATGCAATAAGCATCTAAGGACTTGTGTATAAAGTGTTTCAGTTTTAATGGAATGGCAAGTAAATATTCATAATATTCTAATTTCCCATATTAAATTCACATGTAACTGATTTCGAACGCCACCCGTATGTCGATTAGATACACAAATATGTATTCGTACATAAGTATTTAACAAATTTTTAATATTACACACATTGTTGACATATAGTTCATTATTTTGTTACCAGATGTCATATCGCTTAGCAATACATGCTAAAACGAACACTCCCGAACGATACGAAGTAGACCCGAGCATGTGCATACTTAAGATGCAGCTGTTATCAGTACACATCAGAGAAATATTTCTCTGGTACACATTCGTAGTACAACTGAGTACAAGTAGTATATCAGCAAAATTTAGATGTTTTATATCTTTTGCAACAATCAATTTATAACAGGTTTTTTTGCTTTTTCCCTCTGGTAACCAATCAACTTTAATATTTTTAGTAGCTTTTTAATATTTGTAATCATGAAAGAATACCCTGTTGACTTAGTTTTGAATTTTGAATGCTTTTCCTGTGACATATTTTTATAATAAAATAACAGTAGTATTTTATGTACCCTCATAAAAACTGTAAACTACAGTACTGAATTTGAAACAATTGGCGGCACTAAAATCTTAATTCATACAATTCGTAGATGACCTTGATCGCACATCTTTAATCGTAAATTAATAGCATTTTCAGCTTACAAGTCGAGTGCGCACTTTTTTGCACCGAGCGTTTTCAGCTTGTCATTGTGTGCAAAATTTAGTCAGCTGATGCGTTTTCAGTTTAAGAAAAAGTTGCACCGTGCACTGGCTCAGTGCGACTTTTGTGCACTGACTCCCTAGCCAAGTGCAATAGTGTCAGTGCAAATATGGCGACTAAACAAAGTCGTTTTCAGCATAAACTGCACTGCCACCGGATGAGGGCCGAACTCGTTCAGTGTGGTCACGAGACATGTTGCACTCAGTGCGCACTTGCACTGTGTAAGCTGAAAACGCTATAAGATACAAGTTTCATAAGACATGATTTTAGCGCACGCATCATTCTTAGAAACGAGCGGCTGGCCACGAGTTTTATAAGGGGACAAGTGCGCTGAAATGTCCTATGAAAAGTGTATTTTATACTATTTTTCTATTTTGGTCTTTTTTTCAAAAAATGTACGTTATTTCATGCCCAGGAATTTCAATTTCGGTTGTTTAATATGTACTTTATGAAACTCATTTGGATGTCATAAAGAAGTACTTTATAACATCAAATGGGTTTCATAAAGTACATATTAAAGAACTAAAATAGAAAAAAAAATTTGCAGTACTGACATAGCTTTGTCAGTTTTTCTTCGATTCTAATACTAATACAGTGTGATAAAAAAACCTAACTCGGAATAGGCTACGAACAAAGAAACGTATTTTATTAAATGTCAATTTGGCACGACATATTGTCAAAAATGTGATCTAAAGAAGTCAAAGCTTTTCTTCTTGAATCTCATTTTAGAAATGGAAATAAATTCGAAAACACTTATTTATTATCTTTTCTCCTTAAAATTACATTTCAGGCATACGTTTCGCTGTTCATAGCCTACTCTTGACCTACTCCGAGTTATGATTTTTTAACACATTGTACAAAATTGCCACTTTCTCGGAAACAGTTGAAAATCAAACCTATGTTGTTTAAGCTTTTTTACTCATTTTGGATTTTGGTCAGTTCTAGAAATATGCGATGCCCGAGGTTGCGAAACGTCATCCATTTCTAGGTGTGCCAGTGCCAGTCTGCTTCTATTAGCATATTTCAGATTTCGGTAATGATCATATACTGATTATACTGTAAGGTTGACTTCACAAGTTCTCGAAGTTGTCGTGGAGAGAATACCACAGGACTAGGAATACTTTTGTGCTATTTGGAAATTGGAAATAATTTTTAAGTAGTCTATCTTTCTGGGGTCTCGTGACCATGTGCCTGAGTGTCTAGTCGCAAATATGGGAACCCCAGTTTAATCCAGACCGACGCCCGACGCAAAATTATAAATGGCACAAAGTGACCCGTGTGGTGCACTCTCCTCGCCCGTAAATGCCCACACGATACGAATTTACGAATAAGTCATCATCATTATGTACCGATATCTGCATATATTTATTTATTTATTTTTATTTTTTAATTATTTATTTATATTTATTTTCAAGAAACAAGTGACATAGTGTTTACAGTTATGTTTAATAATAATTTGTTGTGTGAACATCTACAAAGATAAAGTATTTTTTGTAATTTTTAGTGAGGAATTGCCTTGCTTTCTAATGTTATGATACATTAGTGAGGTAATGAAAAATAAAAAATTGTTTGTTTATTTCTTCCTTGTAATGTTTTATAGTCAGGATAGTTAGTAAAACGTAAAGTTCCGCAGATTTCTATTTGGCAAAGCAATCAATATTTATAAAATATGAACATTCTTTGTAAAGTTTATTGTCATTTTATGTACCTATTCTAAATACGGTAGTTTCACGTCATTTTACGATGTTCATACATTTCAATAGTATGATATTCGTAACACGAATTTTTATAAACACTTTTTGTAAATACTAAATATATCAACACAACATAACCCATTGCTGGGTATACGAATCTGCTTTGTACGCAGATACTGGTAATGATGCTGACATATTCGTACCGTGTGGGCGTTACATCTCACTGGCCACTCGTTGCCAACGTGGATCACTTTTGTACCATTTAAAATTCGAAACAATTTTGGCGTCGGTCGGGATCAAACCCGGGTTCCCAGATACTCAGGCACTCAGGCACATGGCTACGAGACCCCAAATATCAGGTGGATTTAAAAACTGTCAAAGATGTCATTAATTCTATATTTTTATTCATAACAACTTTAAATAATTGATTAACAATTTTATATGTTTACATTGGACTCAGATATTGCTTTATCTGAAACATGGCTTAGAGACTCAGTCTATAACAATGAAATTTTTAATCCATCTAAATATGTTTTATACAGACAAGACCGTGACACCTCCAAATCTAACAAAACTATTAGTGGTGGAGTACTATGTGCTGTCAGTTCTAAATTTAATTCTTCAGTTATTAAACTGAATTTAAATCCTAATTCTCTTGCTGATGCGATATGTGTCCGTATTAGTGTGAGTTCTAACATAAATTTGATTCTCGCTGTTGTTTACTTGCCACCTCCAGTTTCTTTTGAACAACTTGATATGATCTGTGAATGTTTTGAGGCCCACCAATGGTTAATGCAGTCTAACTTTGCTCTAGTTGGAGATCTTAATATTAGTAAACTAATTGATCATTTTTCATATGGTTTTAGTAACACTCTCATCACTAGATTTGAGAACTTTTGTAACTTTCTTAATGTAACACAAGTCAATAATATCCTGAACTGTGACTCTCGTTTCCTTGATGTAGTTTTGTGTAATTTTAATTGTAATGTAATGCGTAGTGATTTCGTATTATCGCGTGAGGATCCTCTTCATCCCCCTTTACTTGTCCATACTACTATCGTTCCTACTCCCTCCAATTCAACTATCAATGATAGTCCTTCATTCAACTTTCGACATGCTAATTTTGATTTAATGTACAATCTTCTTCAGAATACTAACTGGGATATATTGAAAGAATATAATGATGTCAATGATGCTTTTTCAAAATTCTATAGTTTATTGGATATTTTCAGGCAATGCGTTCCACTAACACGTAGAAAAACTCCCAAATTTCCTCCTTGGTTCACTAGACAAATTATCTCTGACTTAAAACTAAAAGCCAAATATCACAAACTATACAAAACTACTAATGATTTCAATTTTTATGATAAATTTAAATTTCTACGAACTAAAATTAAAGCTGATATTAAGTGTGCTTGTAAAAACTATATTCGAGATACAGAAGCTCGATTGTCTAGTGAACCTAAAAAATTTTGGTCTTTTATAAATAGCAAGAGAAATACTACACGCATTCCTGGTAGTATGTCTTGCGGTGACAGGGAATATAATAATACTAAGTCAATTGTCCAAGGCTTTGCAGATTATTTTGCCAGTGTTCACTGCCAAGAAAATGTTACCGATTTTTCAAATATTTTCCGGTCTGATTGTTCGAATGATTGTCTATCTATAGTTAATATCTCCGAAAATGATATTATTTTAGCTATAAAATCCCTTAAAGTTTCTTCTTCCACTGATCCTGATAATCTCCCTTCCTATATACTTAAAGGATGTTGCGAAATCTTTGCAAAACCGTTACATACTTTATTTAACCTAATTTTACGCGTCAACACATTCCCTGATTCCCTTAAAACTTCTTTAATTTGTCCTATTTTCAGATCTGGTAATGCCTGCGATATGTCTAATTATAGACCAATATCCATTATTTCTAATATTTCTAAGTGTTTTGAAAAAATCTTATATAAATGGATATACCATTTTGTTTCTGACAAAATTATACCCGAGCAACATGGCTTCATTAAATGCAAATCAACTGTTACTAATCTAACCAACTTTACTGCATTCACTATTGATCAGTTTTCTGACAACTCACAGGTTGATGTTGTTTACACTGATTTTTCAAAAGCGTTTGACACTGTAAATCATGATGTCTTATTATTCAAATTGCAGCATCAGTTTAATTTTTCTCCTGATCTATTGTGCTTGATACGTTCATACATTTCACATCGCAAACTTTTTGTACAATATCACAACTTTATATCTGACTTTTTCAGTCCCTGTTCAGGTGTGCCGCAGGGATCTAACCTAGGGCCGCTTTTATTTAATCTATTTATCAATGATATCACACGTTGCTTACAATACTCCAACTCATTGTTATACGCTGATGATCTGAAGCTATTTAAAACTATCAATTCATATGCGGATCACTGTCTACTTCAGTCCGATATTGATAATCTTCTGACTTGGTCTTCTTCCTCACATTTATATTTTAATATCAAAAAATGTAAGATCATGTCATTCTCAATGAAACGTAGTATTTCTTCTTTTTCCTACCGGATGGGTAGTAATTGTCTCAACCGTGTTGAACTGCATAAAGATTTAGGAGTTTTGTTCGTCCCTAAATTACATTTTGGTCCGAATTACGACTATATTATTAATAGTGCTTACAGAAATTTAGGTTTCATTATTCGAAATTCACATTGTTTCAACAATCCAAAAACTCTTATTTCTTTGTACAACTGTTTTGTAAGGTCTAAGCTCGAATACTGCCTCATTGTCTGGAACCCAATATATGATAACTTTAGTAAGCGAATTGAGTGGGTACATCGGAAGTTTGTCAGATATTGCACTCGTAAAATTTCACCTTCATTTAATCCTTTAACATACAGTTATTCTGCTGCTATACATACATTTGACATGTATACACTTGAGGACAGACGTAGGATATATTCATGCCTATACCTTGATAAATTACTAAATAATCTGGTTGATGATCATTTCGTTTTAAGTCAAATTATTTTTTCCGTACCACGTTTGCATTCCCGTTCCAGTAATACTTTTTACATTCCTGTTATACGTAACAATTATGAATTAAAAAACCCTATTAGAAGACTATGTGTTATCTATAATGTAATTGAAAACAAATGTTTTAGTGAACTAGACATTTTCTATCATACATTTACTCAAATTAGAACAGTTCTCTACAATGAGTTAAACTAAGTGACACATTAGTTCACTTATTTTTTCTTATATTTTTATATTTGTAAACTTCATATATTTTTATATTTGTAAACTTCTGTATTTTTTATTTTCTGTATTTCCATACTCTGTCTATTCTTGCCTGTTTATTTTGTATATATTGTTGCCTCTCCCATGTTTTTGGGATACTCACGTATCCTGTTTTGGGAGAGAATAAATAAATAAATAAACTAAGTTCTAACTAACTTAATTTTCATAACTTAATTTCAAATGACACATAAATAACTGTTTAAAATTATTTTTATTTCCACAGCCTTATTATTATATTATTATATTCTTAATAATTCTGACATCATCTTATTTTGTTGGCATACGATCTAACTGAATTTAAATGCTTCAATTATTCTCATTTTTTATCCTTTTTAGGATATAGGAGGTCTGGAAGTCCTTGTCAACCTCCTGGAATGTAAGGACCTGAAATGCCGTCTAGGTGCTTTGGATGTCCTACGTGACATCAGTGAAAATATGGCTATTCGACGACGTATAACAGATTTAGGTGGGGTTCCTTTATTGGTCAAAAACATTTGTGATCCTGCCAGAGACCTACAGATACTTGCTGCAGAGACATTGGCCAATGTAGCCCAAATTAGAAGGGCCAGAAGGACCGTATGCCTTACTGGAGGCATACCCAAGGTAGGAAACGCAATTTGTCAGAAAATTCTGTGGAATTACACCAAAAAGTTGACATTTCTAGTAGTAATATTTGCTAATTTTTTTAAAAAAGTTTAGAATATTTTCATTTTGTCAATTCTCAAAAACAATTAAGGCAAAACATATACAAAGACTTTAATACTTCACAATTATGATTATGGCGACTATTTTTAATTTAGTTCCAAAGACATTAAAAATAGCAATAACAAAACACTAATGCACAGTTGCACCAACAATGCTTAAATTTTAAGCTAGGCTTAATAGTCCGGATGTTAAGGGAGTTCACCCTGCATTTTGTGATGCAAGCAAGCCGTTTGGGTCATATGTTACTGGGGCTATACCCTATCGATTAAGAGATGTAGCCACCCGGAAATGTCCCGGAGGCACAAGTTATTGCGGGTTGTATACTTCATTGGCGCAGTTTTCTTAAAGTCGCCGTGGTTCGCAAACCAATAGATCTTCAGACTTAAATTTTTTTAATAATAATAACAATGGAAAGGTCTTTGATACTGCAGTGCAAAAAAAATGTTTGGTTACATGTAATGTATACATTTTCCTCTTTAATTTAATACATTGTGTTTTTTTGAAGAAAATTTTGGCTTCCTTGGCCGATTGCGCAAGAACGCTACGTCATACTAGAAAATAACCCTAATAAAAATTGTAGCTCGTTCAAAGAGCTACCGATACAGGGCTTAGTGGAGTGTCTGTGACTTTCATAGGCCCATCGACACGGAAGTTTCTAAAGAGATGCGTAAGTGAGCCGAGCCGCCCTGTGCAAGACAGACCATTGTTACGTCAATTGGAGCAAGGCGTTTAGTTTATATGTTGCTTGGACAATACTCTACCGATTAAGAAATGTAGCCATCCGGAAAGGTTGCACAGGCTCTGTGTATTGAGGGTTGTATACTTCGTGGGCGCGTTTTTCTTAAAATAGCAGTGGTGTGCAAACCATTGAGTCTACGGAGTTGATTTTATTTTTATATTACTTGTAATGATAAGGTCTTTTATGCTGCCGCGCAAAAAACGAGTTTGGTTACATATAACGTATCCATGTTTCTCTTGAATTTAGCACATTGTGATTTTTTGGAGTACATTTTGGCTTCCTTGGCCGATTGCGTAAGAACTCTACGTTATACCGGAAAATAATCCAAATAAAAGTTGTAGCTCATTGGCTATCAGAGGTCAGCCGACATGAAAGTTTCTAAACGGAGGCGTAGGTGCACAGAGTCGCCCTGTAAGAGAGAGAACATTGATATGTTAGTTCGAGTAGCCGTTTGGTTCATAAGTAGCTGGGACCAAACCCTAACGATTAAAAGGTGTAGCCATCCGGAAATGCCGCGCAGGCTTTGTATATTGCGGGTTGTATACCTCTTTGGCGTGACTTTTCTTATTAAAGTCGCAGTGGTACGCAGACCATTAGACCTACAGAGCTGATTTTTTATATGTATTAATTGTAATGATAAGGCCTTTGATGCTGCAGTGCAGAAAAAGAAGTTTCATTACTTATAACGTATCCATTTTCCTCTTGAACAGAGCACATTCTGGTTTTTTGGAGAAAATTTTGGCTTCCTTGGCCGATTTCGCAAGAACCCTACGTTATACCGGAAAACAACCCTAATAAATGTTGTAGCACGTTCCAAAAGCTATCGATATAGAGCTTAGAGGCGTGTCTGTGGCTATCTTCATGTCGGCTGACCTCTGATAGCCACAGACATGCCACTGAGCAGTATATCGATAGCTCTTTAAATGAGCTACAACTTTTATTTGGGTTATTTTCCGGTATAACGTAGAGTTCTTACGCAATCGGCCAAGGAAGCCAAAATGTACTCCAAAAAATCACAATGTGCTAAATTCAAGAGAAACATGGATACGTTATATGTAACCAAACTCGTTTTTTTTGCGCGGCAGCATAAAAGACCTTATCATTACAAGTAATATAAAAATAAAATCAGCTTTGTAGAGTCAATGGTTTACACACCACTGCTATTTTAAGAAAAACGCGCCAACGAAGTATTCAACCCTCAATACACAGAGCCTGTGCAACCTTTCCGGGTGGCTACATTTCTTAATCGGTAGAGTATTGTTCAAGCAACATATAATCTAAACCCCTTGCTCCAAATGACGTAACAATGGTCTGTCTTGCACAGGGCGGCTCGGCTCACTTACGCATCTCTTTAGAAACTTCCGTGTCGGTGGGCCTCTGAAAGTCACAGACACGCCACTAAGCCCTATATCGGTAGCTCTTTGAACCAGCTACAATTTTTATTAGGGTTATTTTTTAGTGTGACGTAGCGTTCTTACGTAATCGGCCAAAGAAGCCAAAATTTTCTTCAAAAAAACACAATGTGTTAAATTCAAGAGGAAAATGTATACATTATATGTAACCAAACATTTTTTTTTTGCACTGCAGTATCAAAGACCTTAATATTGTTATTATTATTAGATAAATTTAAGTCTGAAGATCTATTGGTTTGCGAACCACGGCGACTTTAAGAAAACTGCGCCAATGAGGTATACAACCCGCAATAACTTGTGCCTCCGGGACATTTCCGGGTGGCTACATCTCTTAATCGGTAGGGTATAGTCCCAGTAACATATGACCCAAATGGCTTGCTTGCATCACAAAATGCAGGGTGGAGGCAAAATTTCGCCCTTAACAACCGGACTATAAACAAAAAAGTGCAAATCGAAATTTTGACAGAAATATATTATTGGCTACTGTAATGTCATATAGAGGCGCTGCATTTATTTAAGATGGCCGACTTAGTTGGTAATAATTATAATTTTCCTGCGGTGTGATTGGCTGCCATTACCAATTCGGAGGGTTCGCAAATTTACCGCTTGGTGGCTACGGGTTAATTTCAGTCGCGAATAATTCATTTGACATTATTTCGATGCATATTGTCAATTTAAGTTGTCTATCATTAATAACAATTATATTAATTATTTAAGTCACGGCCGACAGAATTTTTACAAGAAATAATTCATACAAATTGTCCTACGGGTTCTGAGGATAATATTGTTATTGCATTTTGTTAGCAACAATATAGGGATAATATGACCAAAATTTGAAATTAAGTCTATCATTAATAACAATTATATTAATTATTTAAGTCACGGGCGACAGAATTTTTACGATTATTAATTCATACGAATTGTCCTACGGGTCCTGAGGATAATATTGTTATTGCATTTTGTTAGTAACAATATAGGGATAATATTACCAAAATTATAATTTAAGACTATCATTAATAACAATTATATTAATTATTTAATTCACGGGCGACAGAATTTTTACGATAAATAATTTATACAAATTGGCCTACGGGTCCTGAGTATAATATTGTTATTGCATTTTGTTAGTAACAATAGATGGATAATATTAGCAAAATTAGAATTTAAGACTATCATGAATAACAATTATATTAATTATTTAAATCACGGGCGACAGAATATTTACGATAAATAATTTATACAAATTAGCATACGGGTCCTGAGGATAATATTGTTATTGCATTTTATTAGTAACAATATAGGGATAATATTACCAAAATTATAATTTAAGACTATCATTAATAACAATTATATTAATTATTTAAGTCATGGGCGACACAATTTTTAAAAGAAATAATTTATACAAATTGTCCTACGGGTCCTGAGGATAATATTGTTATTGCATTTCGTTAGTAACAATATAGGGATAATATTACCAAAATTATAATTTAAGACTATAATAACAATTATATTAATTATGTAAGTCACGGGCGACAGAATTTTTACGATAAATAATTTATACAAATTGGCCTACGGGTCCTGAGGATAATATTGTTATTGCATTTTGTTAGTAACAATATAGGGATAATATTACCAAAATTAGAATTTAAGACTATCATTAATAACAATTATATTAATTATTTAATTCACGGGCGACAGAATTTTTACAAGAAATAATTCATACAAATTGTCCTACGGGTCCTGAGGATAATATTGTTATTGCATTTTGTTAGCAACAATATATGGATAATATTACCAAAATTAGAATTTAAGACTATCATTAATAACAATTATATTAATTATTTAATTCACGGGCGACAGAATTTTTACAAGAAATAATTCATACCAATTGTCCTACGGGTCCTGAGGATAATATTGTTATTGCATTTTGTTAGCAACAATATATGGATAATATTACCAAAATTAGAATTTAAGACTATCATTAATAACAATTATATTAATTATTTAATTCACGGGCCACAGAATTTTTACAAGAAATAATTCATACAAATTGTCCTACGGGTCCTGAGGATAATATTGTTATTGCATTTTGTTAGCAACAATATATGGATAATATTACCAAAATTAGAATTTAAGACTATCATTAATAACAATTATATTAATTATTTAATTCACGGGCGACAGAATTTTTACGATAAATAATTTATAGAAATTGGCCTACGGGTCCTGAGGATAATATTGTTACTGAATTTTGTTAGTAACAATATAGAGATAATATTATCAAAATTACAATTTAAGTCTATCATTAATAACAATTATATTAATTATTTAACTCACGGGCGACAGAATTTTTACAAGAAATAATTCATACAAATTGTCTAACGGACCCTGAGGATAATATTGTTATTGCATTGTGTTAGCAACAATATAGGGATAATATGACTAAAATTTGAAATTAAGACTATCATTAATAACAATTATAATAATTATTTAATTCACGGGCGACAGAATTTTTACGATAATTCATTCATACGAATTGTCCTACGGGTCCTGAGAATAATATTGTTATTGCATTTTGTTAGTAACAATATAGGGATAATATTACCAAAATTATAATTTAAGACTATCATTAATAACAAATATATTAATTATTTAAGTCACGGGCGACTGAATTTTTACGGTAATTAATTCATACCAATTGTTAGTAACTATATATGGATAATATGACCAAAGTTAAGACTATCATTAATAACGATTATATTAATTGTTTAATTCACGGGCCACAGAATTTTTACAAGAAATAATTCATACAAATTGTCCTACGGGTCCTGAGGATAATATTGTTATTGCATTTTGTTAGCAACAATATATGGATAATATTACCAAAATTAGAATTTAAGACTATCATTAATAACAATTATATTAATTATTTAATTCACGGGCGACAGAATTTTTACGATAAATAATTTATAGAAATTGGCCTACGGGTCCTGAGGATAATATTGTTACTGAATTTTGTTAGTAACAATATAGAGATAATATTATCAAAATTACAATTTAAGTCTATCATTAATAACAATTATATTAATTATTTAACTCACGGGCGACAGAATTTTTACAAGAAATAATTCATACAAATTGTCTAACGGACCCTGAGGATAATATTGTTATTGCATTGTGTTAGCAACAATATAGGGATAATATGACTAAAATTTGAAATTAAGACTATCATTAATAACAATTATAATAATTATTTAATTCACGGGCGACAGAATTTTTACGATAATTCATTCATACGAATTGTCCTACGGGTCCTGAGGATAATATTGTTATTGCATTTTGTTAGTAACAATATAGGGATAATATTACCAAAATTATAATTTAAGACTATCATTAATAACAAATATATTAATTATTTAAGTCACGGGCGACAGAATTTTTACGATAATTAATTCATACCAATTGTTAGTAACTATATATGGATAATATGACCAAAGTTAAGACTATCATTAATAACGATTATATTAATTATTTAATTCACGGGTGACAGTATTTTTACGTTAATTAATTTATACAAATTGTCCTACGGCTCCTGAGGATAATATTGTTATTGCATTTTGTTATTAGCAAAATAGGGATAATATGGCCAAAATTATAAATTAAGACTATCATTAATAACAATTATATTAATTATTTAAGTCACGGGTGACAGTATTTTTACGTTAATTAATTTATACAAATTGTCCTACGGGTCCTGAGGATAATATTATTATTGCATTTTGTTAGTAACAACATAGGGTAATATTAGCAAAATTAGAAACTAAGACTATCATTAGTAGCAATTATATAAATTATTTAAGTCACGGGCGACAGAATTTTTACGGTAATTAATTCATACAAGTTGTCCTACGGGTCCAGAGAATAATATCGTTATTGCTTTTTGTTAGTAACAATATAGGGATACTATTAAAAAGAAGTATAATATAATATTAGAGCAATTCATATAATTTTATTTTGATTTTACCGCTCATTTCGTCCAAGACATAAATGTCAAGTTGTTGTAAACACTGGCGTAATTTTAATAGTTTTAACATTATATTGTTGTAATGTACACTTTTGTTCCATCTACATGCTGTTATTGTGTCTCTAAATAACATTAATGCGTAGATTATACATTTAATATAATTCATTACATCATGCTTGGTCTTGGTAGCGTTAGGCTGGTTCACACTTACTTGAATCGCGAATAGGCTGCTGCGAATCGGCTGCTAATTTCACCCTCATGTTCTGATACATAAATACTAAAACAGGCTTTTATACTAGTCCTGCGATGGAGGATAATTAAGAAAATCCCAGATGTCTGGAAAGTATTGCTGAGGACCATTGCTTTAAAGATTAGGGTTTTCCTTAATTTTACATGTCGTCAAACAGTTATGAAATGCATATTTTTTTTCTAGTTTTGACAAATTTTAATAAGTTCTTGTCTAGCAGAGAAATATCTGTATTTAATAGACAATATACAAATTTTTTCATGTGTGTATTTAGATTTTTTTTCTTTACATTTTTGGATACATCCTACATCATTTATATTGAAACAATGGCCTGTAGTATGGTTATGTAGTGCAAGAGAAGAATACCAAATGTTTTTATTTTTGATATGGTATAGATGTTCTTTGAATCTTTTGCTTATTTTTCTTTTTGTCTGTCCAATGTATCTTTTGTCGCAATCTTTACAATGTATATGGAATATATTCCCGATGATTCTCGTGGATCTTCATTGTTTGAATGATTTCTGAGTAGATTTTTAAGTGTGTAATTGTTTTTGAATGCTAAATTTTTCAAAAAATATTGGTACATTTGTGTTGTAATTAAATAATACAAATAATATTTTACATAATGCAAGTCCTAATTTATAATAGTTAAATTAAATACAAACGAAATTAAAATTCTTTTGTCAGTTTAAAGTATTTATTTGATATTCGAGTAAATATAACCTTAAATACAAATCATCAAATGATGAAATATGACAGTGACAAAAAATGTGTCGGTTCATGCACTATATGGCTATGGAATTACACGCATACACGCGAGATTCGCAACTTTCATATTTCTGCCTAATAGAATCAAATAGGATACACCTGATGTCACAAAATCTTTAATTTGTTTTAACTCTTTATTGAAGAATGTTCTTTAAGAAAATGTTGCGATATTAATTAATTAGCAAGTATTTCACGATAATAGCGTTTTCAGATTGTCGAGTGCGCACTTTTTTGCACTGAGCGTTTTCAGCTTGTCATTGAGTGCAAAATTTAGTCGGCTGATGCGTTTTCAGCTTAAGAAAAAGTTGCACCGTGCACTGGCTCAGTGCGACTTTTATGCACTAACTCCGTAGGCAAGTGCCACAATGTCAGTGCAAATATGGCGGCTAAACAAAATCGTTTTCAGCTTAAACTGCACTACCACTGGATGAGGGCAGAACTCGTTCAGTGTAGTCACGTGATATGTTATGTTGCACTCAGTGCGCACTTGCACTGTGTAAGCTGAAAACGCTATAAATTTGTTTTTTTTAATTATGGCTTTTGAGCACATTTATTGATCTGGTACAATATGGCGCCACGCGATTTGTTAAATGTTAAAAATGTTTAGGTTGTGGACCTATTGGATGTTCCTGAGCGAGTTTTACTCTTTCCGATGGATGAACTAAACGTAGACGACACAGAATTTGTGGCCATTGCTAGAGCAGGTGCAAAAGCCCTTTGGTCCCTTTCCGAAAGTCGAAAAAATAAAGATGTTATGCGACGAAGTGGTGTTGTTTTTCTGTTGGCTAAATGTTTGAAATCTGTGCATTTGGATGTTGTTTTACCCACTGTCGGCACAATACAGGTAATGAAAATAATTATAGTAATATAATCACTGTACTATCGGAAATACTGCAATTATTGTGTTTGTGCGACTGTATAAGTGAAAAATTTTATTTATTTGTGATAGCAATAATTACAATAATCATCAGAATTAAGCGTGTATTTATTAAGTATTTATAGCTTTGTCCTTATCGTAAAGTTTCCTGAATGTAATAATTATTGTAACACTTCTATAGTTTAATTTTTTACAAACGTCTGATCAAGGTCATCTTCGGATTATATGAGTTAAAATTTTATAGAAAAATTTTTTTGTGCAAAGGACGTACGTCATCAAAACATTACAGAATGGAAAAAAAACTGTAGTAATGGCCCAGTGATGTTTATATTTAGGAAATCGAAGAAAATAAATATTATTTTTTACATACTATAGAAAAAGTACATTTGAATTAAAGTTACAATTATTTAAAGTCGAGCATATTATTTTTAACGAATTTTTAATTTATTTAAAATAATAATAGTTCATTTTTTCACCAATGGTTGTTGGCATTACTGGATTTGAAAATTTATACGTTGACATGCATATTGTCTTTCGCCCATGGGGTGACTGTCATTCGTATGTCAGTAAATTTTATAGGTTATATTTGTGTTAAACAAAAATCGTGACTGATATTAATAGATAAAAAAGACAATAATTACAACAAATATCACTGATTTTTATGGTTTATGGATTAAGTAGGTAACTGCAAGTAGAAGTGGACAAAAGCGGTATTTGTTTCTATTTTAGCTACTCGTAACTTTGCTATTTATGATAATAAGTATGTTCTATTGTTGTCAGAAATATATCTACTAGAATAATAACATTAAAGCAATAGAACACTCAGTAGCAAATAATTGTTAAGTAACATGTAAACAGAATAGGGTTATGTGTTCTTGATAACCATTGACATATTACATAAATGGACCTAACGTAGAGAGAGAGGAATTGACGCTCACCTTAGAAAAGGAAAGATAGATAAGCGGGGCAACGTCAAACAAGAACATTGTTGCGATCTGTTGTTTTGTTCGCTGGTCTGACAGTAGTGACAGATAGTAGAAGTGCAATATATTTCCTCAGAATATTAGTAAAAATAATATTTATATCTCTAATTAAGAGTTAGTTACAATACAAAGTGAGTAATTTTGATTTAATGTGAAATAAAAATAATTTGAATGTAGTTTGCTGGTAATTCAGGTTATGTTCTGTCATTCATGCTATGCATATGTGTGATTTCATTTATATTTCAGAATTCTTTTAAAATGGTAATATCATGCAGTGCAAATGGACGCACAGGTCGTTATCAAAAAGACATAAAATTTCACAAGTCTTTCTTATTCATCGTAAACTAAACTGTCATATCTTATATGAATGTTTTTGAGTAGATTTCCGAAAGATGAACTGTGAACAGACTGGCTTATTGCAGTTAGAAAACACAATTTCAAGCCATCCAAACATTCTGTGATGCAGAAATCATTTTCAATCGACGGACTATACCTAAAATGTATATAAAAATAGTTTTAAATAAATAATATTAGCTAAAGCAAAAGTATTTTTCTATATTTGTTATTTTTACAAATAATTTAATATACGAATGAAATATTTTATGTTAAATCGAATATGAACTATATTTTACATTGTCATTTATTATGAATGAGATGTATATTCCTAAGCACTCTGTGTTATTTTTCATTTTGACTTTGCCCCTAACTTAGCTCTATCCTTTTCTAAGGTGTGCGTCAATGCTTATACAGTAAAGCAGTGCCTACGTTGCGTCCATTTATATAATACGTCAATGTTGATAACAACTAATTGTAACTTTGTTTACTATATATGGATTTTTTTATTATTGTCTTCCAACTAATAATCTGTAATAAGTGTTTGTTTTGTGAACAAAACCTAACCTAAACGTTCACAAACAAAACAGCGAGGGATTGATGACAGTCCTGCGTCCTACCAACGCTTTCAGCTCTGTAGTTAAACAGAGTGATCCAGAATGAATGAATGTCACGCGACTTGAAAAGTTCTGATTGTAATCAAAATTATCTTTCACGGAAAAAAATTAGTATCAATTTACCGGCAATTTCAAATTATGTTTTCTACATTACCAACATTTGGCAAAGTCAGCGGCGTTATATATTTAAATTTTTTGACGTACAGATCGTTTTTACCTTTATAATTAAACTATTATTTATTCAAATCATTACGTTAGAATGGTTGTTTATGGAAGATAATAACAAGTTTATTTTGGAAGTATATATTTTTACTGCGAGGAATGATGAATGTGACTGGAAATATGTACGCCAATGAAATCTGTCAATCGTATTTCGCTATCACAACGATGCGGCAAACAAAAAATCTGAACGAGGCGGAACTTCAATAATTTTGGATCACTCTGTATAATAATAATTTTGCCCTATACCGAATTTTCAATACCATAAATTGCAAATATCTTTAATTTTCAATGATATTCAACTATTATTCGTCTGATATATCAATTAACTAGTTCGCAAAAATTATCATCGCACGTATATATAATTATGCAACACACATTACATTTTTTAAAATTAAATGAGTATACCATGTGAACCTATTTATTTCGTGACGTCATTATCTAGTTACAAACTTTGATGACGTGCCTCCTCTGCATATTTTTTTTACTAGAGCTCCGCTTTTAAATTGCCTCATAAGAATAGCATGTTATAATTACTAATAAATGGGTTACAATAATTATTGTAAATTTTCGGCTAAACGTCAGTTCTACTATTAAATTTCGACTCGTTCAAATACGAATTTTATGTTCTGCGCATACAAGGTCAGTTTCAACTAAATGCGCGCCAGATATACCTAGTTTAAGATACTATCGGCTGTATCATGTAACACATCGCTTATATTAAACGACGTAGCTAATAATGTTATCCACTAAAAATATATGACTGTGATGAAAAAACGTAATATCACTTGTTACATTTGTTTGTATTTGTCAAAATATTTAGCTCCGGTCTTTAATATAAGCGATGTGCTACATGACAAAGCAGTGTACTTTTATTTGGTTATTAAAAAATATATGTTACAAGTTACATTCAAAAATAATTCAACTAATAAGTTTATTGCCAAATGTGAAATCAAATAAGTGAAAAATAAGATACTGACATGAAATAGGTAACGCTATGCATTAAGTTAATACGAGCCTAACAGAAACAAGTACCTATTTTTTCGATTAAATTTTATTTTTCAACATTGATTCGACGGTCATCTAATATTATTTGGTGAACTTTTTTGATGCTATCGGTGGTCTTCGCAGTTGTTGGCCATTCTGAACGCTCATAATTAACCAAGCTGGTATAACCACGTTTAAATTCAGGTGCCCATCTTTTCATGGAGGCAAAAATGATTTGTGTGTGTCCCCCTTGATTCTTGACCGGCCTTGAATGACACGTGTCGTGAAAAGTGTCGGGTCTAAGAATTTTCGCCCAAAGACTTTCAAAGTATTGCAAGAGTCCCACTCATCGTTTTGAAACGATAGCATTATAAATAAAAGGTACAATTCTATTGTATTGTATGTTAAATAAAATCGTGTTTATATGTTCTACAATGATAAGACTAATTAAAAATGTATGTAATGTACAGTATTTCCATGCCCAAAAAAGAACACCAGTTTAAGCAAGAAAATCACTAAATATCATCATATTCGACCTTGATTATATTTATATAGGATGCCATGTCACCTTTAAAATTACAATAATTACCTACCGCTCTTTCATGTTAATGCAATGTACTTTGTCAATGCAGTAGTCATACCATAATTTCAAACATGATTACATCAAATGCCTTTTGTTTACTGATTAGATAAAACTAATTAAATAAATATTGTTTTCCAATTTCACAAGGTGATAATATATATTTTTTAAATTTTTATTTGTCCGTTGATAGTGAAAACGATTTTAAATTTTATTTTTAATAGAGCGCTTCAAGGCTAATTCAACAAAATTAAAAAAGGTTTTTAAAATTTGTAAAATTCGAAAATAATGCCGAAAAGTTCATTGGTATTTCATAATAAATGGGAGAAACTTTCAAAACAAGACATAGGCTGTTCATTTTATTTTGTCCACTATTGCTATCTCGAGAACTATAAGAGCTACTAGGTCGGTTAAATTAGCAATAAATTTCTTTTTTACAAGACTATTCAGTTATATATTTGAAAAAGGATTTCGTATTTCAAAAAGGTGATAGCAGAAGAACTTTTTTAAAACTTATACTTTTCTATTCTATTCCGATATTTAAAACTTAATATTCATTGTATTATCAAAAAAGGTAGATACTAGGATTAGATTAGACTATATTTTCAGAAATAAACTGTCAAAATTAGAGTAGAATGCGCTAATCCAATAGTGAGGATTAGCTTAATCTTCTTCATGAATCTGCTAGTTAAGGTCTATAAATAGTAAAAATGACCTATGATCTAATCTAACAACGATGAAGGTCCCTAATATAAGCCTTATTTATTTATTTCTTTCTAGAACTGTGCAACAGAGCCCAACTACCAGCTCGCCATCCAAACCGAAGGCATGATTCCAGACATCGTCAGACATTTATCCACTATTCAAAGCCAAGAACTTAGGCAATACTGTGCTGCCGCTATTTTTCAATGTGCAGCCGACGCCAAAACCAGAGACCTGGTTCGTACTGCAGGAGGTTTAGATCCTCTGGTAGATATGGCCAGAAACACTGACTTAAGGGAGGATAAGGCCCTTTTGGCTGCGGTCACAGGAGCGATTTGGAAGTGCGCGAAAAGCAAGGAAAACGTCACGAGGTTCAACCAGGTAGATAATTTTATTTATTTGAAATCGTCACTAAAGTGAACAAAAAACGTCATTAAAAAATCCATAAAACGTAATCCATTATATGACGATTTAATGCAAATGCAGTGTTGCCAAACTTATGATAATTATTCTATACCTTGTTCCATTTAAGCCATTCAGTATTGCAGAGAATAGGGAATAGTTTTGACCTTTCTGATTGGCTGAAATTGGAGACAAGAGACAAGTTTACCCAACATAATTTCGGTTACTTAAAACTGGCGCTGATGTGAGCGCCATCTGCTGAATGCATTAAATACATACTTATTACACAACCAAAATAGTTTTTTTTAAAGATGTCCGATCAAGGTTATCTGTATCATGAACGAATTAACAAATTGGCATATATTTATCTCTCTCACAAGAAGCGTGTGCGATAAGGATGAATATAATAACGCTTGTCTTTCAAAAATTCCTATTGTCTCGACTATGTTAGGACATTTCATTTAAAACGATACTCGGTGACAATACTTTAGCTGTAACGTAAGTTCATTTATTAATTCAGATATATTACCTTGATTCATAGCCGTACGAATAACGTTATTTTCTGTCAGTGTCACTGGCACTGACACTGGGTCAGTATCTTATTTTTCACATACTTGATTTTACATTTACTAATTAACTTACCAGTTGATTTAGTTTTGAATTTTGAATGCTTTTACTGAAACATATATATTTATAATAATAAAATAACTGTAGTTCAGAGCTGGGCAAAGTACAGGAAAGTAGTACTTGAAGTACAAGTACCAAGTATCTTGATGTTTCTAAATGTACTTGAAGTACAAGTACGTTTTTAGTTTCTAAAGTACTTGAAAGTACCAAGTTCCTAAAAAAGTACTTGTAAATTTGGGTGCAAGTATTTTTTCAGATAATTGATATTCTTCTGATCATATGGTCCATATTACCTTAAAAGGTGATTATTGACAAAAATTTCAATATGCGATATTTATTTGGTTATTTAAAACAAGAGTTCCTCGTTGGGACTGCCGTATCACCCAGCGATCTCATGACGTAAAATTGACGTCATATGATCGCCAAGCGATACAAGAAGCTGTACCGAGATGTTAGAATGACGTCATTTTTACGTCATACGATCGCCAGGCGATACGGCAAAGTCCCAGCACTGTAGTTAGGTAATACAAACATTATATGGTATATACAGTATGCAGATTAGAATTAATTTATTTATGCCAAAAAAATTGCAAATATATCTTTACATTCATATTATCGCTGAAAATATATTTATTAATGAAATTCACATGATTATGTACTACAGGAATAACACCACACCGCTGCAGAAGAAATGCTGACAGACAAACAACCTCATAACATTGTGAACTTTTAAATTATTCATGGAACTTCAAGCACATTTAAAGTAATTCAAGTACATTTAAAGTAATTCAAGTACATTTAAAGTAATTCATAGTACAGTAAGATACAAGTTTTCTAAGGGGACAAGTGCGCTGAAATGTCTTATGAAACGTGTATTTTATACTATTTTTTCTATTTTGGTCATTTTTTCAAAAAATGTTCGTTATTTTATGTCCAGGAATTTCAATTTCGGTTGTTTAATATGTACTTTATGAAACTCATTTGGATGTCATAAAGAAATACTTTATGACATCCAAATGGGTTTCATAAAGTACATATTAAAGAACCAAAATAGAAAAAAATACATTTAAAATACTTCAAGTACATTTAAAATACTTTAAGTATATTTAAAGTACTTTAAGTATTTAAAAATACTTCAAGTACTTTTCATTATACTTCAAGTATTTTTCCAAGTATTAAATACCAAGTACATGTGAATAGACTTACTTTGTCAAGCACAAAGTACTATAAATAGAAAGTACTTCAAGTACAGTACTTGAAATACTGAAAGTACTTGCAAGCTTTTTCTTAAAAGCATTGCCCAGCTCTAAGTAGTATACACCGATTTTTCTTACTTGACCCTCACGTCATTCATTACCCTTTCCTACAATGATTCTCATTTTTAGGTAAATATAATCTTAGAAATAATCTTAAAATGTAATAGTATTTTAGATTAAGAATGAAATAATTCACTATGAAATTTACAAATTTAGGTTAAATTTTGAACAATTTTGGATTACGAAGACATGAATTTCGAACGACAAATAAAAAAATATATATATCATCACGGCATATTACCCATTGCTGGGTGTGCCAATCCGCTTTGTATGCAGATATCGGTAATGATGAAACGACAAATTACGCTCCGAATATGATTACTTATGAACGTGGTGTGAAATTGAAACAATATTAAAGAAAAAAAAACAAGTTACAACCTTTTACTTGCCACAAGTGTAAACATATAAAAATGAAGAAAATTTTATTCCAGTTACGTACCAAATTTCAGCTTTGTAGACCATTAGAAACGCGGTTAAAATGGTTTGTAAAAAGTTGGAACAGACAAACCGACAAGACATACAACGCAAGTTAAATAAAAGGATGAAAAAATATGTGATTCGTGATTATGATAAATAACTAAAGGTGTATACAACAAGGTACTACACAATTAAGGTAAAATATATAATTCTAATAATAGTTATATTATTTTGGAAAATGAAAAGGTCAATACATTCGTATTTTAGTAGTGTACAACCATGGCTAGTCTATGACGTATTATATGACGTAATTGCCTTGTACACAAAAAAATTGTTTGAGATCTGCTGGGAATCACGTTGCTATCACTACCAATACCATTTGATTCATACGAACATCAAACTATAACGTGAGGGCCAAGTGAGAAAAATCGGTGTGCATCTTATGTACTCTCATAAAAACTAATTAAACGACACTACTGAATTTGACAGAACAAAATCTTAATTCATACAATTCGTAGATGACCTTGATCGGACATCTTTCAAAAATTTTACTGTAGGTATTGTGATTTTCAAGTATCAAGAGATGGCGCTGATCGCATTAAACACTGGTACACTTTTTGATAACGTGTGTCAGCGTAGCATTTCTGTCAATTGTATTTCTTTAGTTTTCGTATTATTTTCTTATTTATTAGTAATTTTTATTTATAATTCAAGTATGTATAATAGAGTTTTTGTAGTCATATAGTAGTAGTTTCATGTAAATGTCAAATGTGTACCACTGTTTGTAGTTCTAATAGTCGCCGCGAGTTAGCGTTTTCTTATTTGAAAATCCCAATACGATGTATAATAGTAAATTTGTACGTAAAATACAAAAAATATGCGCAAGAAGAACGAATTAAATAATTCCGATGAAAAAGTTTGAAATAACACAAATAATTTTGAGTATCATTCCGATAACTTCAATGTCCGGAAGTTCGCAACCCCCCTGAACATAAGTTCTTTTGTTTGACTGACAGATTTGTCAACATAACCTATAAAAATAAATATTCCTTTCATTTCGACAAAATTTCGATTTCAAATAAAATTTGATATGCACCTCAGCAATAAAGTTTCTTTTTATCACTCATATGGTTTATTTCCCCTGGCCTTATGGCCTCGGCAAGTAAATTCCACATTCATGATAAAAAATAGAACTTTAGTACCTTGATACATACATACATAACTATTTTATTTTGTATTTATTCATATTTTGATGTAGGTATTTCTTTTTTAAACCACGAAGATGAAAATCTAAACATTGTTTATTTCTTAGAATTTTGCGTAATTGTTTTCAAATATGAATATAAATTAAATTAAATAGTGAATAACAAACAATTAAAATGTAGTAGTCCTCGAATTGTTTATTTCCTAAAAATGAATGACGCAAAACTAACAAATAATGTAATGAATAATATGTTCTATAAAGTGATACAGAATGACACATGATATTTTCATAAATGTTTTGTTCTTTTGTTATATAATTACCTGGTATGTCCATACAAGCGTAACGCTTTTAGAAAAACTCCGAATACATTTGTTTATAAAATTAGCTACTTAGAACTTTTCCAGTACCAAATACAATTTTTAGCAATTATTTACAAAATTATTTAGAATATTATTATATAATGAAAAGCGTCATGTTTGTTTTGAACAAGTTTGCTGTGATGTTTTGTTAAGGTAAAATTTATTAAATGCATTTTTGATCTAATTTACAATTTACAAATTATGTATAATAGTCAATTTTGAAATATCTACCGGACGTCGTCAAGGTATTGCTATGTGCTAACGGCATAGGCCGTAAAACGTACCTACTTGACCCGTTGCTAATAGGGTAGATTGTAATTAACGTATCAAGGGCACAAGGGTCTTATAAGAACAATAACGCCTGAGGTCTCTGGCCCGAGATGTGTACGTTGACCGAAGGCATTATTGTCCGTTTAACTCCCGTGGTGCGTTGAACGTTTAACATCCGACTATAATTTTTAATATTCTACACATTAAGGATCGGAGTTTTAATAAAATTTGCGGAGTAGGTAGGCTATGCATGCTTTTGCTTGTTTTTTAGGCTTTATCCCAGTATCAATATCAATTTATTGACAACATTACCATAGCAACAACTCATAACACGCTCTAGGGTGTTATTTGGTATATAACATACCATTCGGAGGTTAAAGTATTTTATTCACAATTATAGAAATATGTCGATTCTTAACCCTTTGGAGATTGGGAAATACGTCATTCCTAACTGTAATGACAATCTCTTGGATGGGAAATAATAAATTTCATTTCCACCCCACGGGTTGGAAATAATTATGTAGGGATTACCTAGCAACATTGTTATAGATCCATCCCTACAATAAAGTAAATAAATAAATATAACATCATGGCATATTACCCATTGCTGCGTGTGCCAATCTGCTTTGTACGCAGATATCGGTAATTATGATGACATATTTGTACCGTGCGGGCGATTACCAGGCGTCACCTCACGGGCACTCATTGCTGGCGTGGGGTCAATTTAGTGCTATTTAAAATTTGAAATATTTGGCATCGGTCGGGATAGAACCCGGTTCTCCAGATTCGTGACCAGACACTCAGGCACGCGGCCACGAGACCCCAAGTAGACTAAAGAAATTTTAATAGAGCTGTCAAAAACAATAATAATAAAATTAATGGTTAACTCATTGATTTATTTTGAAAATTATTGATTTAAAAAGAGGACGATTGTGAATAAAATAGTATATTCGTACATACATACCTTGGTGGGAGTTTCAATACAGCTTCGCGCTGTATCTCAGTTCGAGGCTTTGCCACCTCGGATGTAATATACTATATTGTTAACCTCAAAATTTATTTACTGATGATGTGGTGATCAAACGCACGAAACGTCCAATGTAATATGTAATTTGCAACAGTAATTGTAAATAACAGATACAAATAATTTGTGTGAAACGATAAACACGACTGCGTAAACTTTATTGTTTGGGGCTGTATATCTGCTGGCGGGTTGGAAATTTATGTTTAATTAATGAAAGTATGAATAAATATAATTATGTTTTTATCAATTTTAAAAGAAAATTTGCAGTCTTTACAGGTAAACTTGGACTGGTTGAGGATTACATATTCCAGCAGGATAATGATGAAAAAAAAAATTTCCAAACGTCATAAAATGCCATCTTTTGTTAATTGATTCACAAGGTAGAAGTTTCATTTCTACGCCGCCGGAGTAGAAATAGCTAGTTTCTACGCTGGCGGCGTAGGAATAAAATAAATAAATATTCATAGAAACTGCATAGAATCAGCGAATAAGAAGTAAAATAGTGCGTTTGAAAAAAATATATAATATGATATATAATGTGATATGTGTGTCATTCGGAGTAAAAGTGTCTTTGTGTGCGTCGCATGCAATTGTCCGACTCGCTTCGCTCGTCGTGAAAACTTCCATGCTCAACACACAAAGTATCACCACAGTACATACATATACTGTGGTATCACTTTTAGGCCCGAGTGCTAGAACGTCAGGTATCACACAGTTACATGTAACAGACAGGTACCTGACGATTTGACGTGCTAGAAAGTATGTTACCCTAAAATGCATCGTGAAAGCTGTGTTACATATAACAGCGACTTCACGACCAGTTACCTGACTGCTACGTACTGTCAACCTGTCATATTGGTAATATTTTGCTCGTATGTATTTTTAATGTTCAGAATGTCTTCTTAAAATTATCAAACAATTTCAGAAAACGAAATAACCTTGATATATGAAGTGTATTTTAAGAAAGGTTACAAGGTTACGAAAAATTTTGCCAGAAATTTAGTTAAAGAGGATAACTTAAAACTAGCAACTATGAAAAGTGAATCAATTTTAGATGAATTACAAAAATATTGCTTATGTTGTTTACGATTCTTGGACACAGGTCAATTATTATGTTTGTGCTTTCTTCATTTTTTGTTCCGTGCATTTTATTTAAGGATTTTTCAAATAATGGTTTCGGATGATTTGCGCATCGTTCAAAGAACTGAATCGAATAATTAAAATAATTTTACCACAAATAGCCAATCTATCTTTGTATCTTAAAATTATATTTATTAAATGAATTTTCTCAAAAGACGTGACATTCCTTTCTTTAGTTTTCTCTTATATTTTAAAATAACAAGTATGATTTATAAGCAGAGAACAGCGAAAAATATATTTTTTTTTGCTTGAATGTAACCTCAAAAATGTATATTTTTTGACAAAATACTATTTCACTATTAGAACCCTGGACACTGGACGAATCTGACTGAAGAATGGGCACAAATTGCACCATTCACATCTAATTTAATAAAATCAATGCCTAGGCTAATGGAAGCTGTAATTAAAGCTAATGAGTATCCCACTAAATGTAGTATTATAATATATACAGGGTGCAATCATATTTCCGGAAAAAAATGAAAGGGTATATGGTACAGAATGAGTAAAAAAGGCTTAATCAACGTGGGTCCGATCTTCAATAGTTTCCGAGATATAAGGCAATGAAAAATGAGTTTTTACGGGGTTTACCTCTGCTATCTCGAAAACTATAAGATTAAATAAGACTTTTTGTTTACCTTTCAGAGGTCAACTTAGATGTGCTTTTGTTTTTTTTTTAATCAAATAATTGTACTAAGTTAAATGTTGTGGCAATTTTGGCCAATATTTTATTTTCAAATAACTTCGTTACTATTAGAAATTGCGAAAATGTTTCATATAAAATTTTATTGTTTTTTTATAGTCTATTTACTAACATAGACAAAATTTTGTTTAATCACTATCTGTCAATTTTCTTCGATTCTAATAGTAAATCGCCTCTTTCTCGGAAACAGTTGAAGATCGGACCCGTGTTGATTAAGCATTTTTTACTTATTTTAATCAGTACTATATGCCCTTTCATTTTTTTCGCGAAGTATGATTACATCTGTATATTAAATAATCTAATAACTATAGGTGTACGAATAACTTTGTGTCTTAATTTTTGTATACAATTTGTTTTCCGCACAATTACATAAAGTAAATTAAACATTTTTTAAATTTGATGACTATCATTTGATTCTGAAATATCGAAAGAATTTTGCAAATAAATTTCCTTTTTGGAATCCCTTTTATTACATTTTACTGATAAAAGTAAAATGTATGAATAATTTTGTGAGCCAATGTAAGTTTATATTATTTAATACTGGGAAACTTGGAGAAAAACAGTCTTGAAAATTGGATGAAAATGTTTTATTACATAACCGACGTTTCGACAGCAAATCTGCCTTCCTCAGGGAAATATAAAATTGAAATTTTGAAAATAATAATTGTTACAATAGTATATTATCGTAATAAGTACAAAAAAAATCTTGATTTCTGTCTGCCACACAGATCGTCATCTTCAGAGCAAGTCCTGTTTTTCTCCAAGTTTCCCAGTATTACATTTATCGAGTCGAGGAATTCACACATATTATTTAAGTTTTAAAATCATAATACTTTGGTTTTTATTAATATTCATATCTATTTTCTTTAAATTCAAGCTTGCATACATTTCAAAACAGTGTTAGTAGTGCACAGGGACGGCGCCAGGGGGGGGGGGGCCTGAGTGGGCCCAGGCCCACCCTAAAATATCTTGGCCCACTCGCTCAACTCCTAATATTTAGGCCAATACTACGAAAAAGTGAAATTTAATTTTCTAAAATAGGAATGCTATAATGAGTTACATATAAATACATATTGTATATTTTATTTATTAACATACTCGCTGCATATGATTGGTAATTAGCATCATTCTTATTCTTCTTCTTAAAATGCGAGTAATGCCATTTGGCGCGCCCGACCGTTTGATTTTCTATTGGTCACTGCACTGCGCATGCTGCATGCCACATGCGCGAACTGTGTGTTGGGTGTCTTGTCAATATGGTAAATACTGAAGTTTTCAACAGTTGTACTGTATTGTATCGAAGGTATCGAGTATTTATTTATATGTATTTGTAGTTAAGACGTTAAGAGCTTTTACTAGTGACTTTGGCAAAATGAATAAAAGATTAACAGATTATTTTAATGCCTCTTGCAGTAAGAAAATTAAAACTCAGAGCAGTGAGCATTCAAAGGTGGATACTTTAATCTATTTTACTTATAAATAATTATATTATACAATAATTATTGTTCATAGATAATTGCTTCATCTTCATCAGCACCAGAAGATAAAGAAAATTTTGAAAATACTATTTCTAATGTAAATACTTAGAAAAAAAATCGTTAAATAAAAATAAAATATGGATTTAATAAACGTTTTTTGTAGGAGGTACAGAATAATATACAAAATGAAATCCTAGTTAGCAGTGTTAACGACAATGATAACAAAATTAGTGAAGATGATATGTCATCAAGTAATGATGATGATGATGATAATTTATCAAATGACGAACAAAATGAAGAAACAAAAGTGACACCAAATTTAATAAATAAATTAATTGTAAAACCACTAAAACCAACTAGTTTACGAAAAATTCCAGGCCCCGCAGACATTGCTCAAAATTTGACGGATGGTCCTATTCAACCGCGTATACAAAATTTTCCTAAAACAAAATTTGGAAACAGAAGCAGGAATTTTCAGGAAACATGGTACGATTTGTACAAATGGATTGAATATAGCATTTTAGAAGACGCCATATATTGTTTTCCGTGTAGATTTTTTTCGACAAAAAGTGATAATCCCACCTTTTATTCTGTTGGTTTTAAAAATTGGAAGCGAGCATTAGAAAAAGAATCGGGCTTATACAAACACAATAAAACAGAACTACATAAAAAATGTGCTTTGATGTGGGCTGAATATTTAAATGTAAAAAATAATAATTCAGTTACGGTTCAATTAAATGAAGGACATCAAGCATTAATAGAAGAAAATAAATATTATATTAAAACTATATTTGACGTGATAAGATTAATAGCTATTCAGGGTTTGGCATTACGGGGAAACAATGAAACAGAACAAAGTATAAATAAAGGTATTTTTTTAGAAATTTTGAATTTCATTGGCAAATATGACAAAATAATTGCAAAAAAAAATAAACAGTGGTAGCAAAACTGCTAAATATACCCATCACACGATTCAAAATGAAATTATATATATTATAGCCAAAGCGATATTTTCAAGAATAAGTGAAGAAGTAAACAGAGCTGAATATTTTGCAGTTATGGCTGACGAAACCAAGGACATAAATAAAAACGAACAATTATCTGTTGTTATCAGATATTATTTGGATGGTGAAATTAAAGAACGGTTTTTAGGATTTACAAAAATGTCAACTTTGGACGCCAGGTCATTGACTCAATATATTAAATTAATGTTACAAAATTGCGGTGTCGATTTACAGAAATGTGTAGCGCAAACATACGATGGCGCGAATACTATGAGTGGGAAATTAAATGGCGTACAAGTTTTATTTCGCGAAGAAGTAAAACATGCTATCTACATCCACTGTATGAACCACAGATTAAATCTTGTAATTGTTGATATATGTAAATGCATTCCAAGTGTTAGTTCATTCTTTACATTAGTTCAGTCGTTGTACACGTTTTTTTCGTGCTCTACTGTTCATGCTCAGTTTTTAGATTTACAAAAGAAATATGCAGGTAATATAATAGAACTGAAAAAAATTTGCAAAACCCGATGGACATGTCAAGTACAGGCTTGTATTGCAATAAAAAATACTTTAAGTGTAATATTATTAACATTATCCATAGTCTCAGAAGAAAACAACGATAGAAGTATTGAAGCACGAGGATTATTAAATCAAATTGACTTTACATATGTTTACCATTTATATTTGTTTGAAAAAATTTTGTCTCAATTTAAACATGTCTCAGATTATTTACAAAGTAAAGACGCAGATTTGGATAAATCTATGACTCTAATACATACATTAAATGATTATATTAGTAGTTTGAGAAACGACTCATTTTCATCTGAATTATTCAACAAAGTAAAGGCCACTTGTGAGACAAACAATATTGACATTTCTTTTGCAACTAAACGAACAAGAAAAATACCAAAATGTTTTAAAGATTTTGCCTTAACTGAAGGTATGCCTGAGAATGAAATATTTCAAAATAAAGATGATTTTAAAAACCATATAATTACTACGTTTACATGCAGTTTTGAGAATGGTTTCAGTTTTCAGTCAAAATTACGCGAAACTGTTTACATGAAATTTTCAAAACAGGTTTACAGATTGATTTGAAAACAGTTTCGGTGCATGCGCATTTGACCGATATGAGTAACAGGTCCTCTTCACCTCAAATTCTTCGTTTTGCTATTATTCCAATTATTTTTCTATTTTGTAGCACTGCTCACTAAAACTACACAACTGTCAGTTTATTTGTAGGTTAGTAATACCAAGTAACACAAAACGACAGAAACGTTATGCTATATACGCATGCGCAATTTCGAAACTGAATTTTAAGTGTTTACATGAGTAGTTTTGAAACTAGCTTCCAAGTCAAACCCGTGAATTTTAGTTTAGGTTTGAGATAACTCAAAACCATTTTGACACTATACATGGAGTTTTCAAAACTAAAAACGTTTTGAAAACGATTTGAAAACTGCATGTAAACTCAGTGTATGTATCCTGTTATCGATAGAATCTCAAATGAAATTAATTCAAGGTTTTTACGTAACGATTATATAATTGAAGGAATAAATGCATTGAATCCGAAAAGTGAGCATTTTTTAAATTATAGTAAATTATTAAACTTTGCCAAACATTATTCATGCGATGTTGATAATTTAAAATCAGAAATAAATATTTTGCCAAATATGATGAAAAGATATGAAATAGAAAAGAAAACTAAAATTGCGAATGTATTTCAATTTGTTGAAGTCATGAAAAGTTACAAAATGGCATTCAATGAAATTTATAAATTGAGCATAATATCCATTGTAATACCAGTTTCGTCAGCTTCATGTGAGAGAACATTTTCCTGTATGAGACGATTAAGAAATTATCTGAGAAATCGATCAAGCAATGAGCGTCTATCTAATTTAGCTTTAATAGCAATAAAAAAATATTTGGCAAAAAGTTTAGATTTGGACACTCTAGTTAATGAGTTTGCAGAAACCCATGAAAATAGGAAAATTATGTTAAAATAAAATTCTGTGGGATGCATACTCAACACCCGAATGAATATTCAACACCAGAATATGCATGCACAGAATCATTCAAATCCCGAATATGCAAACAAATCGCGCATTACCCGAAAGCGTATCGACTGAGCCATCGCTAATCAACGTAAACATAACCTAACGTTTGCTACTTTTGGCTTCGGTTTTTGAATATTCGGAATTTGAATGATTCTGTGCATGCATATTCTAATGTTGAATATTCGAATGTTGAAGGCTTTCCCATTCTATATACTACAGAGTGATCAAAAATAACTGAGTCTGTTGGCAATACAATTCTGGGGATCTTTTAATTTCACAGTTTGCGCCACTTCAGGTAAAAGCGGAAATACTATTGACATTGACGTCATTTTTAGAATAAATACAAATAGGTTATATCAGGGGACTGACACCTAGCAATTTGAGTGACAGAAATATGTGGTTTACTCTGAGAATAATGTTAAGTAATAAGCTAAATTTATGAAAGTGTCATGTTCCAATGTAAAGACCATGTTAATAAAATGTAATCAAATTTAAATTTTCAAATGTCATTGTCAACAGCAGGAAACAAATTTTTGTATCAGTGATCAGTGTAACCAATTTCAATTAATTTGTCAGTATTGCCAACAGACTCAGATATTTTTGATCACTCTGTATGTACCTACTACGTAATATACTCGTATATGTTGCTTTGTTTTTTTTTTTTCATGTTTTTGATTTAAATACAAATTATTGTAAAGTTTTTTATATATACATATATATTATATAATAAACATTAGTTTTCTATCCTAATTTATTATTTTATACCGGCCCACATTAAAAATTATTGGCCCGGGTCTGGCCCACCCAAATATTTTGGGCTGGCGCCGTCCCTGGTAGTGCACATGCTTCAAACAACTTAAGCCCGTTTGTCACGATCTATAAATCTATCAATTTCTGTGAACAAATTTGTGGACAGAATTTTGTGTTTACAAATATTCTATATGCCACAGTGAACTTAATTTGCTTCATAATTCTGGCTATAAACATGGATGTTCTTCATAACATTATGTGACTTTTGCTATCTACTTGCTCACGAATCCTAATTTAATATTTTATTAAATTTAAAACTGTACACAATAATCAACAGGTAAATATACCTACTATAGTTTGGAAACTGCCATGATATGCACGGGGACTGCGTTTAGCGCTATCTGAGGAGTGGAAGTCTAACTAAAGTCATGCGTATAGGCAACTCGGCGCACATATTTAGGCTACTCGTATTATTGTTTCATACGAGGTTTCATATATGTAATTTTATTTTAGATTTATTTAAAGCAGGGGTGGGGTGAATCTGCATTGAGAAACGTGATAACAAGTTTTCAACAAGTAGCGTTGGAAATTCTTCCTGACCTGTTCATAGATATCGTTAGTAGTATAGATATTACAATGATTCTCAAAGTTTAATGTCAAAATCCTACAAAAAGGTGAGAAATGTTTGAAAACTGCTGTAAATTTCCCAGAATTCTCTATCATTGGGCGCGTTCACTTACGATACGATGCAGCGATGCGAGCGCTGTAGTGTAGTGTTGCGTGCGCTTCAACCCGTCAGTGAATGGCACCGCGCGGTAACCATAGCAACTAACCTCTATTCCCGCTATTTGCCAGCTTATGTCAAATTCATCTTTTATATGTATAAGTGTACATAAAATAGTTATTTGTATATCAAGGCCGCGAAATCACTCTTTAGCGTACCGAGAGAAAAATTGTGGCCGAGGCCGCTTGCGGCCGAGGCAAGACAATCTCGAGGGCGCTAAAGGATTTCGCGGACAAGTTGTACACAATATTTTTTGTGCAACCGTAAAAAATATGTAATTACAAATTTTATTAATTTTAAACAGTTTGAATGTAAATAGAAAGTTAGCTTTCAAGGTGGCTATGGGATTAACATTTGATAAACAAAACCATGCAATTCTCAAGTGTCAAAGTGGTTGTTTACCTAATTTCGCAGCCGCTACCATGACAATGGCCGCGAAATGCTTATTTCGCGTCCGGTTGCACAAAAAATACATTAAATTATGGATATCGACGGCACAGATGAGTTACTTTCATAATTTTTGTAGTTGTAAGTGACACTCACATGCTGTTCTGCCGCCATTTTTTCAAATGACAGCTGATAACTCCGCTGTGAATCAGTGGCGGTGCGTCAGATGAAGCAGGTGAGGCCAGGCCATACCTCTTAAATTCAAAACATATGTAAAATTTTATATTTTTTACATTTAAAATGTATTGAAGTAATACAAATCTACAATATTTGAACTTATAAACAATCATTGTTACTATAATATGCCAAATAACCATGCAAATAGTGTTATTTTCACGCGAATTTACACATAGAGGCCAAATTATACTGTCCTCATGGACAATAATAGCGCAATACATAAGTGCGAGTGAGACGGAACGATTTTACCCTCCCTACGCTCTACATCTACACTACGCAGATGAGCCAAGCGATTAGTTGGCCTCTCTCGTTCCGTGCAGAGAGCAAAACAGAAAATGCTTGTTAGAAAACAAGTATATTCGTATTATTTTCAGTTAGTTTTTGTTTAATAATTACTATTTATTGTTACTGTTGTTATTTTTTTATGTTTTCATAAATTTGAAACTATTATTTATTTCTATTTTAATTGTACCTACTATTACTTGCCACAGTTATTTAAATTAAACATTTATACACAATTAAACAATAATAAATCATGTATTGTAGAAATATACAAATACCAACAACCAAGAGACAAAACAACAATTCGAACTACTTACAACAATGGGAATAATCTAATTGAACTGTTAAGAAAAAACTTAAATAAATAAATAAATAAATCATTACAATGATTACTTTTGCATCTAATATTTTCATTATTAGTTCTTTTGAATTATACAAATATAAAAAATATAATCTTTCAAGCGCAAAATAGCAAGATAAAAGCATCGGAATAATAGGTGAGGTTGAGAATTCTTGGCCTCGGTTGAGTGGTGGGGAGAACACACTAGCTGCTGCTTGGGCTTTACGCTACCCGCTACACGCTCACGCCGCACAGCTAGCCAGCTAGCTATTACTCAGCAATATAATATATTAATTTAATGCAATATTGTATTTTTAGATTTTCTGTTTCTGTAGTTATTGCTTATATGCTCACATCTCGCATTATAATTATAATTCAATTACTAAATGTCTTCTAATGAATTCGTAAATTTTATTGGAAAAAATAAAGATGCAAATAAAAATTTATTAGTAGCTTCAAAATCGCAAAAGAAATATAAATTTAAAAATATTTTTAATATTTAAGACTGACAATGTTACCTTTGTTATAGAATTTTTCTTAATTTTATGTTAATATTTTATTTAAATGAATTATTTATGTAACTGTTTTCTTACAATAAAATAAATTATTAGTTTTTGACTTTTAACCGATTTTATTTTTTAAGAATTTGTTAAATTTGTTTTATTGTAAAGAACTCTATATTATCTTACTTTGCATTAAAACACGTTTGATCTTCAAATTTTTAAAAAATCGCCTGCGGCGCATTTTTTTCTCACAAATTTTAAATCCATCGATATGTCCCGTATTGTGATATTATAAATCTGGCCTCACCTCACTCTAAATTCGCGCACCGCCAGTGCTGTGAATATGTAGCGTAGAAATATTACGCTACGGGCTACGTTTTTCTGCAACGCCGGAAAGTAGCACCACATAAAAACAAACGTTTACTGCGCACAGCGCTACGTAGTAGGGACGTCGATTTAAAAATTTTAATAAATTTTTTAATAATCAATTATTTTTCTACCCTGAATCGATTCACCGATTAAATCGGTAAATATAACTCGATTTTTTTTAAATCGTTTTTTTTTTTTCGGGAATATAAATAGCCACTAGTTGCTTTTTCGAGTAAGAGACATGCTAACATATATAAATATCACAGCTCACAGCACAAATTCTTATTTAATGCGTTGCGAGAGACTAGAGTACAGTCACAGAGAGGTTACGTTTACTATAAACATTAGAAATTGATCACAAACATCGCCTGAGGCCTCCAAAAACAAACAACAACACTTAGTACGCGAGAACAACGACTACGCATGACTTCTGCGCGATTGTGCTTGCCCGAGCCTGGGCGCGGCGTAGCGGCAGCGGGAAAATTTAAATGGATAAGAAAACTTAATTGTAAAAAGAATCGAGGAAAAAAATCGAAAATATAAAATCGATTCATAGATTATTTTTAATTGGAAAATCGATTTTTTTAAATCGATTATAAATTTAAAATAATCGATTATTTTTCGACATCCCTACTACGTAGCGCTCACATCGCTGCATCCCAAGTGAACGTGCCCATTGTATTGTTCGAAAAATTTTAACATTTCTAATTCAAACTTATTTGTGAATTTTATGGGGTCTTGTGGCCGCGTGCCTGAGTGTCAGGTCGCGAATCTGGAGAACCGGGTTCGATCCCGACCGACGCCAAATATTTCCAATTTTAAATGGCACAAAATTGACCCCTGTGGTACACTCTCCACGCCAGCAATGAGTGCCCGTGAGGTGACGCCTGGTAAACGCCCGCACGGTACAAATATGTCATCATCATTACCGAAATCTGCGTATAAAGCAGATTGGCACACCCAGCAATGGGTAATATACCATGATGATATATTTATTTTATTTGTGAATTTGTATCTTTATTGCAATATAGTGCTTTATCATTCAATATATTTTCGGTAAGTATATTATCTTTCATATTAGCATTATTATACGAGATTGATATAAAAAATAACAAAAAATTATTCATATTTCAGAAAAAGATTACATGAAATATTTGTAACTTCTACGTAGTAAAGAGACATTCTTACAGATCACATCGTGATGCTCCGTAGGGGGGCAGCAAGATATCCCATTCTCTGACGAAAGGACGTGAAGCTTCATAAGATTCAGCGAAGAATGTTGGAATAGTATGGTGTTATCAGTTTTAATAAAAAAAGGAGTATAAAGGAGGGTACATTTGTTAAAAAGTGGACGAATATCGATGACGAAGTCAAAGAAGCAGCGCATTTCTAGCTGACATTTAAAGTAACATCCCTTTTTTGAAATAAAATTACTTCTTTTTATAATAATTCAAATTTTTGTTTTCTTAAGTAGTATAGTATGTGCTTAAATTTTATTAGTTGTCGCTGTGCAGTTTGAGATTTGTAGTTATTTATTATTTGATTTAAATAATGTAATGTAATACCTACACGTTTAAATAAATACATTAACATATTAAGTATGTTTATTACCTATTTTCTACAGTGCAACATATATTTCATATTTTTTAATAATGTCTTTAATAAATGATCTATTTTCCATAGATTTTTTTTAATTACATTATCAAAAAATGAAATTTAATTTTCAGAATAATTCAAAATGAATTCATATTTCCCGTCACCTCTCAGCTGTCAAATTTAGTTCTCTGACCTTTTCATAGATGTACGTGAATACAATATAAATATTAATTTCAGAAAAAGAATTTTAATTTATTTTCACTTTATTTACAATCTATATTTTATTGTTTGTCTTCCATATATACCCCCCACCCACGCTCCCCAAATATGTAAAGCCTGCTTTATAGATTGCATAGAATAGAATAGAATAAAATGGATTAAGGAATAGAATAGAATAGGAATAGAAATTTTTGGGTCCATTTATAGTTTACATGGAATGGAATAAAATGTCACTTTTAGAATAAATTGAATATTCATTCTTGTGCACTAATTTCACTGTTTGTGAAGTAAATATATGTCATTTTGACAATTGTGTGATTTGTGACAGAATGATTAATAAATATTTATTATTTATATCTACGAGATGAAATGAAAAGTACAGATAGCGATCAGTTTTTTAAGTACACCCGTATGAATGTATCCTTATTTACAAAATTACTACAAAAAATTACATCGGAATCACAAAAATAGCATCGGAGTAACCTAAATGGAACAGGAACAGGAATGGAATAGAACAGGAAATAAAATATGGTTATTTCGTATTCTATTCTGTGCTATTCTATTCCATTCTATACAAATATAAATGGTTCCGTGCATATGCACTGGTTTATATTTTTATTCCCTGTGCTATTCTATTCTGTTCTATTCCATTCTGTTCTATGCAATCTATAAAGCCTGCTTTATACACAACGCTTGATTCCATGCAAATCATTCTGTATATGAACTAATAATACACACAGTCACTAAACACAAATAAAAATTAATTCAATTTCTTTATAGATTAGTAATTTGACCTCACTGAATTTCAAAATTTGAGACACACTTACGAGTGACTAATGTATAGCTAAATTTTCTATATTAACTATTTATTATTATTGCTGTTATCACAACTACAAATAAAATGTGTCTTACTCTGGAGTTTTGTTACGTCTAAACGTATTTGTATTGTATAAGTATATGTAAATTTTTTAAAGGTTGTAGTTATAATAGCTAAATATATGTCATTTCCCACACAAAGCTGGATACCCACAAATCAAAAAACGTAAAGTATTTAGTTAATTTTTTTGTTGGAATCCCTAATGCTGATGTATGACTTGGTTGGTTGGTTTAAATTGTTACCCAAGCGATCCACTAAATTTTTATTCAGCTGAAATATTTCAAAAATTTGGTTCGAAAAGTAATTTCTGTATTTTCCAAATGCATTAGATAAAGCAGCAGCTACTTCTCTTTCGTCAACCATGATATTTGTTATTATTTTATTTATAATATTAATTAATAATAATAATATAATTGAGTATTAGGCAAATTTCTATTTAACATTAGCGAGTGACATTGATTCTCACCACCAAAAAAGTGGGGAGATGATTTTCATGTAGTGAGATGAAATATGAAGTAGTGAGACGACAAAATTATTTCAAGAATTAAAGAAAAAATCTCACTACGTGACATATAAGTCACGTGACATTTTTTCTCACTTCTTTCAAATCTCAGTGTCATCTCATTTTTCAAGAATTGCCCCCCTGCTGCCTGGATCTTATTTATTGGCGAAGAAAATGAACTTGTAGCCGCCTGGTGGCAAAATTATGAAGTTGCCAGAAAAGTAATGAAACTATTGTGTTTACGGTTGTCATACTGCCCTTTAAACAATACTGCACTTCAAACCAATTTACATTTAAAAATATATGCACTTTATTTGCTTATATCCCTGCCTAACACTGTACAAGTTTCGACAATTACTCTTCTCGCCGGCCATTTTATAAAATCGGTTCTGACTCTATCAGTCATTTTTGTTGCCAATAGTCACAGGACATGAAATTTCTTCTGCCTGTCATAAATGACATTTCTAGACCACCAAATAAAAATGGCAGACACGGCTTTACTGTATCTGGTTTAAGATTGTAGTGGTGTGAAAATAGGAACAGTTTGATATTGTTATTTGATTGGATAATATCGGGATATTGTCCAATCAGAAAACAAGACCAAACTGCTTCTATCATCGCATCATATATATATCATAAGTTGTAAATTTTTGCCGGAATGTTTTTCAGATTGTTACGAAAGCTGGTTGCCTAGCAATTTATTGAGTGGCATTGACAAAAAAATCACGAGTTGTCAAACGAGTGATTTTTGATCAATGTCACCAGACAAATTGGCAACAGGCTTCAAGTAAAGCAATCGGAAATTTCTTCCAGGATAAAATTTAACCACGAATGGTATTCGGATGACTATTTCCAAAATAAAAATCAGATAATCATCTTATGAATTATTTTTCTTGACAAAAATCTTCTAATTTTTATTGTGTTTTGGGGTGTTATATTTAAGTTTGCTTTTTCAAACAATATGTTTCTAAAACGTCAAAAAATTTTCGCTTTTCAAAACTTGTAAAAATACGACATCTTATTGGTTTAAAGGTGCGACAAAAATTTTGTGACGGTGTTTTGTCGAAATGAAACTTAGTAACTAGGTAGAATCCTGAATTTGGATTGGCTTATAAAATTATGAGTGAAACAGTCAAGTAGCAGCGGACACAACCTCATATTTTTAAAGAAAGGTTGTGGGTTTCTAAACGTAATCGATTGCGCTTATTTGTTGACAAGATTTATTCTAATTTTATTTATCATTGATTTAGTATGAGAAATATGCTTATATTTTGCAATGAAGCTAAGTAATGACACCTGATATGTTTAAAAATGACATATGACAGTTGTCAATATGACACTACACTGTGACATCACATCCCACTAGATGCGCTAGGTCCTGCTGAACGCGGCCAATGCCACTCAATAAATTGGTAGGCAACCAGCTCTCGTAACAATCTGAAAAATTTTCCAGCAACAATTAATCATTTATGATAATATTATATATGAAAATGTTTCTCTCTAAAGTCAATTAATAAATTAAATGTTTCAAACATTGACGGTTTTTTTTAAATTATACTGAAATTGTGGCCATCTCGGATTAAGAACAATAACTTCATTCATTTTGAAAAACTATCTGACACCAGCTACGTAAACAGTGATCCCTAAACTACCACTTTGGCCATTTTGCCAACTATAATATCTTTGTATATTTATTAAAATATTGCCTTTTCTGTAGCTAAATACCGTGCAAGTCCTGGTGGAGCTCCTAGCCGACCACGACGACACGGTCCTAACCAACGTAGTTGGAGCATTAGCCGAATGCATACGATACGAAGAGAACCGTGTCGAACTTCGTCGTTGTGATGGAATTGGACCGATCGTCCATCTGCTCAATTCTACTCATACACCATTGCTGGAGAACCTTCCTTGCGTACTCATGGAGTCTGCTCACGAGCCCGAGTCCATGGAAGAAATAGAAAAGTTAGATGGCGTAAGACTGGTCTGGAGTTTGCTCAAAAATCTCAGCCCTGAGGTAAGGAAGAGTATGGGATAGAATATTGTATTTCATTTTATTTTCCTAACGTCTTAACATCCCTAAGTTGGCTACCAATAAATATACAGGTGCGGCAAAGTAAACTCACTAGTTTTACTATGACATTGTGAAGCGAGTAGAGGTCATAAAAGGGTGGGGATGGTGTCTGTGGAGGCAGGTAGATGGAAAGTTTGTGTTACAAAAAAATCAATAACAACGTGAACGATCAACGCGCTTTTGCCGTGGAAGCCTACATCCGCGAAACCGGGTCTGTAAAAATGGATTTCGTTGTTGGTAAAACAAAATTTAGGGAAACAGAATCTGTTGTCAGGGAAGAATGTGGACAGCCATGGACTGGTCGAACACCTGAAAACATCGACGTAGGTAGGGAAATCGGGCAGTTACCATCAATTCTGACGGTGTATGAGACTGTTCCAGATTTTTTTTTGTCCCAGTTCTTGAAGGACCACCAATGCAGATTTAGAGAAAAGAATTTTGCGAAACTTCATAAGCCGCTTGCAACAGTGTTTGGACAATGACGGACACCACTTTGACTGATATTATTTTGAAAACTACATGAGATAAAACTTTCCATATATTATTCAGGGTGGTAACTTGGACGACGCAGCATAGGTTTCAATGGTAAAATTATAATTTTTCAATTTCCGGAACCGTAAAATAAAAGTCGTAGTAGATGACATTCACTATTGAAGAAAATAATTTTTTTAGCCAGTGGTTCTCAAACTATTACATAAAGTTATATTTTTACCTCCCGCTACCCTTGGTAACGGAGGTACCTATAGGGATCGTGCTAAAATCGCATTTCGAGATTTTGGTAAATGAGCACGATTTAAGGTCCCTAGCATCCAATTTTAACATTTTCACGATGATGTCTGTGTGTGTGATTTTCTTTATTATTGGAAATACAGGAAAATCCTTCAAATAAAAGTCGTAGTAGATAAAGGCGGACATTCACTTATTGAAGAAAAAATTTTTTTAACTAGTGGTTCTCAAACTATTACATAAAGTTGTATTTTTACCTTCCGCTACCCTTGGTAAGGGAGGTATAGGGATCGTGCTTAAAAATCGCATATCGAGATTTTGGTAAATGATCACGTTTTAAGGTCCTTAGAATCCAATTTTAACATTTTCACGATGGTTGTGTCTGTGTGTGTATCTGTGTCTGTCTGTCTGTCTCTGTGTGTGTATCTGTGTCTGTCTGTCTGTCTCTGTGTGTGTATCTGTGTCTGTCTGTCTCTGTGTGTGTGAGTGCGCGCGCGTATGCGTGTGCGTGTGTTTGCGCGCATGTGTGTGCGCGTATGTGTGTGTGGTTCTTTTTACGCTCTAACTCAAATAACATCATTCAGAAAATTTTGAAAACTTATGTTTGTAACTTATTCTAATATGGAAAAAAGCTATTAGATTTTGGTGTATATCAGATAACCGGAAATGACACTTTACTTGAAGCTCAAAATAGTTTTTCTCCGAAAAATACCTTTAAATGTTATTTTTTCGAGATTTATTTTATTATAAAAATTAAAGATTATTAAATTTTCTATAGGTTTGCATTAATACTTTTTCTATATATTTTATGGACAAATTTATAAAATTATCTATAATTTAAATCACAGAGCCTCCGCTTTAAATAAACGCAACTCCTTGATTAGACAGTTCATATCTCAAATGTATGTAACTGACAGATAAATGTCACTGCCAAAGAACTAATCATTTCAAATTAATAATAGTAACGTTTTAAAAAGAAAATAGTAAATAGAACCATACTTATATGGAATGGGACTTAATACAGTTTTCAGCATAAGTAAATAATGTGTAAGTATGTATATTTGAATTAATAAATATTATATGGCGGGAGGTATTGTGTTGGGCACATCAGATTTTTTTAAATGGAATGACATTTATTTATTTTTTAATTCATCTTCAATACTAGCAGGGGGCTGACAATTATATTACCGATTAATTTCACAATTATTGTAGTTTGGGAATAGCACCGCAACATGTCGCTATAGTCGCTATCGGGTATGTTCGTATACTTTCGTTGAAATTCGGCTTCTGTTCTTCCTGGTGAGACAAAACTGTTTGAATTTACCTTGGATACGCGAAACGAAAACTTTAGAATTTCAAATAATTTTATGTCATTTGTACATGTCAAAGAGATATAATGCCGATTTGCAAGTATAAATAATAAAAAAAATTGGAAAACATACCAGGAGGTCTTTTCAGTCAATATACTCATTAATAATAATTAACTAATATTATAATTCAATATTACTTGTGATGAGTATGTATTTTTATTATTGAATTTGAAATTACAGGAACCGAAATTTGTGAACTTCAAATGGTTCAGTTTACATTTTACCAAAGAAAAACATACAATTTATGTAATTTATGGATATGATGAACCAAATTTTGTTAATAAAATTTTGTAATAATTAACGTAATAACCATGTAATTTTTTATTTAAATTCAAATTTTCAGTAAACGTAAATTACAATTTCAATAAATAATCAAGTTGACTGCGATTTTAATTTTAGTTCTGGATTGGCCACGCTAAGATGGCGCCAAAAAATATATACTTTATTTTTTACATGTACTGTACCGTCTGTAAAGTGGATAGTCGGTGAATACTAGGGAGGTTGTTTTCTGCCGCACCTGTACAATACAGGCCGGGAGTAAACCATAATAAAATGGAGTCATCTCAAAAGAAAAAAAAGAGTTTTTAATAAATTAATAAATTTAAGTCATATTATGCATATACATATTCGTAATAGTACATTAAGATAAAAGTTTCATAAGACATGATTTTAGCGCACGCGTCATTTTTAGAAACGAGCGGCTTGCCGCTAGTTTTCTAAGTGGACAAGTGCGCTGAAATGTCTTATGAAACGTGTATTTTATACTATTTTTTCTATTTTGGTCATTTTTTCATAAAATGTACCTTATTTCATGTCCAGGAATTTCAATTTCGGTTGTTTAATATGTACTTTATGAAACTCATTTGGATGTCATAAAGACGTACTTTATGACATCCAAATGGGTTTCATAAAGTACTATTATGCGACTCCAATAGGGGATTCCGATCGTGACGTCACAAAGTGCGCCATTTGCGGTGAAATCTTGAACTATGTGGACAAATACTTAGACATTTTTTGTTAACGTGTTTTCGATTAGTGATGAAAATGAATTTTTTAGTGCAGTTAGTGCCAGGGGCGAAATTAAAAAAGAAAAATATTGAAAATCATTCTGTAAATGAGGTCATTTAAAAAAGTTAGTGTGGCGGTCTCAAAAAAGGCGGAAAAAGAGCGATCTTATTTTAAGGTTTTAGTTTCGGTTAGTTACTGGATATTTACTGATTTATACTAACTTAAAATGTTTCAATGTTTTCAGAAATCAAAATTATATTAATGCGGGACGCAGTGATAATATATTACCCTGCATTGATGGTGTTAAATGGGTATCTGCGGTAATTTCATGTAATATGTGTGTGATAGTCGATGTAAATATAAAGTGGGGCTATTTTCTATTTCATAACATATCAAACCTATTTAACTACGGACACATATACCACTACTTCCACGAAGTCATTTAGTTTGATGTAGTTACGCTTACGCATAAACCATGAGATTGGCATAAAATTAACTCCTCTCCGCGATGGGGCGCTTAAAATTGGCTCAATCGGAATCCCCTATTATTAGCGAAGTCCACTGTTTGGCGCCAGTTTTAAACAGACGAAATTAAAACATGGCTGTATTCAACTGCTGTCATATGACATTTTATTAAAATATTAAGAAGGTATCATAGTGCCATCGAAACTGTATATTGTAGTCAGTAGGTATACCTTGTATGTTGAATTCATAAATATAACACACAATTTTGCGTATCTATAATGACAGCCTAGAGTCCCATGCACAATTAATTCTGTTGATTATGTATTATCATAATTACATATTATTATAATAAAATTTTTCTAATTATCATACTGATATTGATGAAAGTTGTAAAAAATATTTACCTACCAAGAAAAATAAACATGAAAAACTAACATTTAAAATGCTTTTTTTTCACAGGAAAATTCTCCTTCATGTCGAAACGTGTGTCTAAGTTTCTAGGTATTTAAAAATTTCTTGTTAAAAAAATATTTACCTACCAAGAAAAACAAACATGAAAAACAAACGTGTAGAACTCTTTTTTTTTTCACAGGAAAATTCTCCTTCATTTTTATAAATATTTACTCAATCTTATTTATTCACAAAATCACCGTGTATTATTCATAATTACAAATTCTGGTCTTTTTTCAACCTTGAAGCTACCGTTGGCTTTTCGAATAATTATGCAAATTGCTCCAATAAGCAAACAACAAGAAATTCAAGTAAACTGTAATTTTTACAAGACGATTGAACTTGGAGTTGATGTAATGAACATTGTAATAAAATAACGTAACAGAGAAAGTGTGCTCGTTGTTACCTTCGTCATTGATTCGTGTAACAAATGTGAAATAAGTAAATACGTGAAATATTTCTTAAATGATCATCAAATAATTATTAGAAATCTTTAAAACTTGCCTAGATGTCTAAGGTAAACAACTTTATAAATTACTAATGTACAGAGTGTCTTGGAAATAGGGGACATGGCTTAACCACAGATTCCTAAGCCCAAAATATAACGATTTAACTAGATTTACTTTTATCCGAAAGTGCACCGTTTAGACAGTATTCTGCATTAAAGTCCTTAAAAAAAATAATTTTGCTTGTAACGAAACGTTATATTCGATTTCATTGAAATTTGATATGACAATCCATATGGATATATTTCATCTTTTAAGACGGTATTTGTTATTGTGAGTGAACATAACTTTTTAATGGCAACGTCAATAACGTAAAATTGTTTTTTGTTTTTCAGAAACATACATTCAATAGTAAACTTTTCTGTCTGCGTAAATCGTGATTTCTGAAACGATTATGGCTCGATTCTGAACCCATCGATGTAAGCGCTGTAAGCCCTATGTGAATCCATGGTAACCAAAATGTAGTGAAAATGCTATTCTGAGCATAGATATATGCATCTTTCTTTCTGTTTTTCTCGTGAGGGAACGCTTAGTTGTCGAATTATTAAAAATTAAAATTTTGGCAAGATGAATAATGATGTACCATTATTTATTTTTTTATTAATAGAGAAAGAGTTTCGAGGGTAATTTTATAATAATTAAAATGTGTTATGTAATTTAAAAATAAATTTTAAAAATTCCGGAAATCAAATGAGAATTGCATGCTTGCATACAGAAAATTGTTGAATAAAATTAAATGAGACATTCAAGATTAAGTTAGCCGAAAAAAAAGAAGAAGAACAATTTTTTTCTTAAGATAAAAATGTCAAGTTTGTAAAGTCATAAAAATATAAAAGTTATTATTAAAATAGTGTTATTCAATAATATAACGAGTTCTTTTGTGTTCAACTGGCAATAATTTATCAGTTTATGGGCCCAGATACGTTCAACTTGTGCTTGTAATTTATAAAATTTAAGAAAATATTCATTATGAGTACGCATAAATATGAAATTGATAAGCTCGAACATGAAGAAGATTGGCCACAATGGAAATGGCACGTATTGTTAGTGCTCGAAGCTGAAGGATTAGACGATCTTGTATTGGGAAAATATGTAGAACCAGTACAATCGACTAAAGAAGATGTGACTCAAAAGACAGTTCAAGATGCAGCACTCGCAAAATATAAGGCTGAGAACTCTAAAGCGGCCAGTATAATTGCGAGAGCATTGGGCAAAAATTATGTTCAGCTTGTGCTTGTGTTAGGATCAACAAGAGCGTGAGAAATCTGGGAACGTTTATGTAGTCGGTTTGAACGTAGTACAGCACAACGTTTGAACATGCTTATGGAAGAATTTTTCACGTTTAAACGTAATGAGTCTGACGATATTAGCATGCATATTGCAAAGATGCAGTCATTATTCTACGATGTCAACAATGAATTAAAGAAGCACGAAGAATCAGTAATGTCCGAAAAATTGTTAATTGGTCGAATTATGTCGACACTTGGTCCAGATTACAATGAGTTTAGAAATGTGTGGGAAGCAATCGAAGTAAAACAACAAAATGTCAATTTATTGATTGAAAAATTGTGTACCATTGAACTTCGTTCCAAAGCAACGTCAATGCTTGGAGAAAAAGGGGCATTTTCAGCAAAAACAAAGTGTACCTTCGGAAAGAAGAAATTTATCAATGGAACTGGTAGCAAAAGTCAAAGTACTTCAATTCCAGAAAATACTAGAAATACGAAGAGTAATGAAAAAGATAAAGATTATTTCCCATGGAAGTGTTACAAATGTCAACAAAGAGGACATCCTGCATATAAATGTCCGCAAATGCAACCACGTAAAATGAAATCCAATCAGGTGGAACAAAATCGAAAAACAGGTGCGTTTTCAGCTTGTGCTAATTTTAAGAATGATGACATGCGATAGTGGAGCATCGTTTCATATGAAGCATAATAAATTACACTTTGAAACATATAAACCATTTAATGTGCTTCAACATGTAGAACTCGCAAATGGCTCAAAAATTTTAGCTTATGGTAGTGGAACGATTCGAGTTTCTATGAATTATAATGGTATTTCGAATGACGCTATGCTTTATGATGTTTGGTATACACCAGACATATGTCATCAATTATTCTCAGTGAAGAGTGCGACGAAACACGGCAATAAAATAACATTTGAAAACAATCGAGCAGTAATTCGTAACAGAAGTGGACAAATTTGTGCGAAAGCATCGTTTCTTGGTGGACAGTATGTTATGGATATGCACGTCGTCAAATCAAAAGAACGAGTGATGATAAATGTCGCAAAACAGAAAAATTCATTGCAAATATATCATGAAAGATTTGCTCATGTAAATAAAGCGCAAACGAAAGCTTTATTAAAACGCATGTGTATTGAATTTGAAGATAACGACGAATTTTGTGAAGGTTGTGCAAAAGGTAAGTCACATCGCATGTCGTTTGCACCAGAGCGATCAAAACGTTCTAAAATAGTCGGCGAGAGAATTAATGCGGATGTCTGTGGTCCGAATTCAAAATCGATAGGCGGTGCTGAATATTTCGTCTTATTTAAGGATGAATACAGTAAATGGCGTCGTATATTTTTAATTAAATCTAAAGCGCAGGTGTCTGAGTGTTTGGATACGTTTCTGAATGAAACGAAGACAGCTGGACACACAGTGAAGTTTCTACTTTGCGACGGTGGCGGAGAATTTGTAAACAACGTGGTGAAGAAAATTGTAATGAAACATGGCATTACATTTGAAGTAACTCCTCCATATACTCCAGAATTGAATGGTGCTGCTGAACGAAAAATGCGCACTATTGTTGAAGCAGCAAGGTCAATGCTGAATTCAAGCGACTTACCAAGGGGACTGTGGGCAGAAGCATGTAATACTGCCGTATATGTTTTAAATCGTACGTCGAAAAAACCAATAGAACACAAAACACCATTCGAACTTTGGCATAATACTACGCTAAGAAATCTTCAACATTTACGAATCTTTGGTACGAAATGTTACGTTCATGTACCAAAACAACTACGAAAGAAGTTCGATGACAAAAGCTTAGCTGGTAATGTCATTGGGTATGTAAATAACAAAGATGGTTGGCGTATTTGGGTGCCGTCAAAGCATCGAGTTATATGTAGCCATGATGTTATTTTTAAACACGAAGAAACTTGCTCAACGTCAAAATCTGTGACTGTGATTGAAAAATCTATTGACAAGAATGAATTAGAAAATAAAATATTTACTAAGCCGAACGAGGAAGATGTTTTAAATGAAAGTATTGAAGAAGAAAACAATATCGATGAAGAACCGTCTGAACTAAACGAGGAACAGTCAAGTTCCGGAGGAAGAGACGAAGAAACTGACCGTCGAAGTATTCGTCATCAAGAAAAGCCTAAATGGATGAAAAGTGGTGAGTGGGCGTGTATGGCAGATACGCGACATACATTTGACACTCCGGCCTCGTACGAAGAAGCAATAAATTCACCAAGTAAAAACCAGTGGCTGAATGCAATGAAAGAAGAGTTGCAATCACAAGATGAAAATGGTACTTGGGTTTTAGTTCCTCGACCGAACAATGTTAAAATACTCCACAATCGCTGGGTAGTGAAAATAAAGTCAAATAATGATGGGAATTCATTATATAAAGCACGTTTGGTAGCGAAAGGCTGTGCACAGAAAGAGGGTATTGATTTTTAAGAAACATTCAGCCCTGTAGCACGATTTGATACCATACGAGTATTACTGGCTACTGCAGCAAAGAAAAATATGTCGATGTGTCAGTTTGACGTGAAGACGGCATTCTTGTACGGTGATCTACAAGATGTAATCTATATGGAGCAACCAGAAGGTTTTGACGATGGAACCGGACGTGTATGCAAATTGCGTCGCAGCTTGTATGGACTAAAACAGGCTCCAAGGTGCTGGAAAGCACGTTTTCAAACCTTCATGAAAAAGACAGGAATGAAGACAAGTTCTGCCGATCCTTGTCTATTTTATCGTCGAAATGGCAGTAACCTATTGTGTGTAGCAATTTATGTAGACGATGGGCTTGTCATTGCTACTAATAAAGAAGAAATTGAAAAGTTTTTGCAAGATTTGAAGAATGAATTTAAAATTACTACTGGGACTTTAGATAATTATCTTGGAATGCAAATTGTACAACGTGAAGATGGTTCAATTTACGTAAATCAAACAAAATACACAAAGAAAATTTTGGAAGAATTTAGAATGACTGAAGCAAATCCAGTTCATACACCTTGCCAACGAGCCGAAAGTGGAACAGAAGATACAGTTGACAAAACTCTTTATCGCAGAGCCATTGGTCGCCTAATGTATTTAATGGTAGGGACACGACCTGACATTGCTTTTGCGGTAGGACGCATTGCTCGACACTTAGAGAATCCTACGAATGCAAACTGGAATGAGATTTTGCGCTTACTGAAGTATCTACGAGGAACGGCTAATTATGGTATTCTTTACAAGAAAGATGGTGATGGACTTGTTGTATACAGCGATGCAGATTACGCAGGAGACAACGAAACTAGAAGATCCACGTCAGGAGTTGTTGCCATCGTATCTGGAGGAGCTGTAACATGGAAGAGTCGGTTGCAAGAAGTCGTCGCCCAATCAACAACCGAAGCAGAGCTTATCGCAGCGAACGCAGGTGCACGTGAACTTGTGTGGCTCAGTAGACTATTATTGGAACTTGGGGTGTCGTCAGACATACCAACTCTTTATAATGACAGTGCAAGTGCTATAAAACTGGCGAAAAATCCTGCCTTTCACAACAGAACAAAGCATATAGCAGGAAAGTATTTTTATATACTTGCTGTTGTCAAATAAAATCCGTTTGGAACACGTGGAAGGAACAAATCAACTGGCAGATGGTTTAACGAAACCACTAGAACGTCAGCGTTTTACAAAACTTCGTAATAAAATTGGTATTACTTATTAAATGTCTTATTTAATTTGGAGGAAGTGTTGAATAAAATTAAATGAGACATTCAAGATTAAGTTAGCCGAAAAAAAAGAAGAAGAACAATTTTTTTCTTAAGACAAAAATGTCAAGTTTGTAAAGTCATAAAAATATAAAAGTTATTATTAAAATAGTGTTATTCAATAATATAACGAGTTCTTTTGTGTTCAACTAGCAATAATTTATCAAAAATATCTGTTTTTCCACAAAATGTAAGCAAATTATTTAAAATATAAATAAAATTTTTGACAAGATGAATAATAATGTACCATTATTTATTTTTTTATTAATAGAGGAGAGTGTCGAAGGAAATTTTATAATAATTAAAATGTGTGTATTATAATTTAAAACTAAATTTTTAAAATTCCGGTAATCAAATGAGAATTGTATGCAGAAAATATTAGTTCCACAAAATATCTGTTTTTCCACAAAATGTAAGCACTGTAAATTTCCATAGGCGCTATATAATTTACGTCGGCTACTTCTCTCGGCGGAAGGCTTAGTTGTCAAATTATTTAAAATATAAATAAAATTTTTGACAAGGTGAATAATAATGTACCATTATTTATTTTTTTATTAATAGAGGAGAGTGTCGAAGGAAATTTTATAATAATTAAAATGTGTGTATTATAATTTAAAACTAAATTTTTAAAATTCCGGTAATCAAATGAGAATTGTATGCAGAAAATATTAGTTCCACAAAATATCTGTTTTTCCACAAAATGTAAGCACTGTAAATTTCCATAGGCGCTATATAATTTACGTCGGCTACTTCTCTCGGCGGAAGGCTTAGTTGTCAAATTATTTAAAATATAAATAAAATTTTTGACAAGGTGAATAATAATGTACCATTATTTATTTTTTTATTAATAGAGGAGAGTGTCGAAGGAAATTTTATAATAATTAAAATGTGTGTATTATAATTTAAAACTAAATTTTTAAAATTCCGGTAATCAAATGAGAATTGTATGGAGAAAATATTAGTTCCACAAAATTTAGATATATTACAAATAGGATGAATTGAGCTCCCATTTTCAAAAGAATTTAACTTTGGGGATAAATCTTTTCTTTTGTTTGTTAAAGAATTTTCTTACATTTTCAGATTAATTGTTCCACTGCGAAACGTATAATCCTTCTCCATTTCACTTTTATAGGTACATATATTGCATTATGGTCTTCATCTATTGTATTACGTTTTCTTTTCTTTTATTTTCTGAGAAAGAATGGTGTTTAAGTATTATTTGATTTGCTTTACTCTCTATTAAGAAAGTATTATAATAAATATACGAGTATAATATAAAATAACGTTTGACAAAATAACTGCATATTTTCCATCATCTTGCAGACTTGCAGCTGACAAGGATGACACCAACGACAGTTCACAATATAATTATGAAATTACGTATAGCGGTGCATTCAGAATAGACATTTTCGGTGCGATGTAAAATTCTCAGTTACAGTGCGCTGCAATGTACATCGCTGTATATTTACAACTCTGTAGCGCGTTTAGTTCAGAATCGCACCGTAACTTTGCGGATAAATCTTTCCACTTGTTAAATAATTTTCATATATTTTCGGACTAATTGTTGCACTGCGAAACGCACATCGCTGTATATTTACAGCTGTAAACCAACGTTAGACAAGATAACTGCATATTTTCAATCATCTTGCAGACTTGCAGTTTACGAGAATGCCTCTAATGACATTTCACAAAATAATGATGAAGTTAGCTGCAATTTAAATAAGCGCTGTAAATCATTTACATACAGCGGTGCATTAAGAATAGACATTTTTCAATGCGATTTAATTTTTCTACTTACAGCGAAATGTAAGCTACATCAATGTAACAAATGTAGCATTACGTTGCTGTTGTTTAGAATCGAGGCATTGACACAAAAAAATAAATAGTATACTATTATTCACGAAAGATGACTATTCAAGGTCATTTATTCGAAGAAAGAATACACATCACTCTTCAGAAGTAGCTTAGCAACATTTTGTATTAGAAAGAGAAAGATTATTTGACCTATGTCTATTTAATTTATGTGGTGTGACAGATATACGTAAATAGTGGCATTACTTTCTAACACACTATAAATAATAATGACGTATGTCGTAGAATTATAGATACCTAATTTTCTACTACACTGCCTTCTGTGCTAATATTTAACCAGTGGCGTTGACGTTTAAATCAAATTATTATTCTTTGGTTTATAAGTTAAGTCTATGTTTTTGTATATTGCAAAAACATAAGTGAAGAACATAAATCTAGGAACTAATGGCACTGTAGTTACACATTTACCAACAAACAAAAAGCCGCACTGCTGTGAAAATAAAATAGGGCATTCATTTACAAAAATGAAAGTATAAAATGCTTATATTAGATTGAAGCAATAGCTCAAGAAGAATGGAAAATAACGATAAATTAAAATTAAATATAAAATAAATTGTGTGAACAGTTCTGCCACCTGCAAAAAATTGGCGTGAACGCTCCGAATGGACATCCACTTTTTCAATGCACTAGTTTAATGTACTTGAAACAAATGGACCCGTTTAATGTACTGTCACGAAGGTTTCCAAACAAAAAAATGGCGTCTTCGTTGCTAAGGCGGTTGCTATGATAAACCAGAATTTGACGTTTTGCGCTCATAACCTATAAGTTTGTTTGGTATTGAAATGGCTCAGAAACACGTTGTAAATTTTTGTTCTGTTATAAATAATTACTAACCTGACTAAGTTTATCCACGTGTACATCAGATTTGGGTTTTTTTGGAAATTTAAAAAACCTACACGTTCAACGTTCGCTATAATTATTGATCACCATAGTCAAACAAATTTAAAATAAAACCATAAAATATACACTGTACAACTTACAAAACGTAACAAGTACTAATAATAATTATATTTTTTTGAAACGGAAATCTCTCACTACTAGTTTCGCGGTCAATGTCAAATAACATAGCAACCGTTACCAAGGCGGCAGCCATTTTCTTGTTTGGAAACCTGGTCTACGTCATCACTAAACAGGTCCATAAATATTTGTTATGGCGACTGTAGAAGAAATCTTCTGTGTGTTTCAAGCGCAAATGGACATTGTCGATTTCGAGAGAACAACCTTTCAATCGACAATGTCCCATTTTGTGCTCTTAATACACAAATAGCTATTTTAAGTTTATGAGTTGCTTGATTATTCGTAAAATAAGTTTAAATAGAAGACGGGAACGGGGCAAAATAGTATATTGTGTTATTAGGAGTAAAAGTGGTACTTTGTGTGGCGAGCATGGAAGTTTGCACGACGAGCAAAGCGAGGGACACAAAGACACTTTTATTCCGAATAACACATTAAATTTTTTTTTCACACGCACTACTTTTCTTTTTATTCGCTAGTTCTATGTAGTTTCTATGGATATTTATTTATTTTATTTCTACGCTATTATTTTTAGGGAAAAATTGTGATGTTTTGGATATAGTAATTTTTTTTTAAGTATAGTAGAATATAGAAAACGGATGATGTAAATGTTAAATTAAAAAACGAAACGTCTGTAATGATTGCCAAAGATATAATGCTATACAACAAACTGGTATTCAAACCGGAAAACAGGTAAAATTGTAATATGAAAATATAAAATTTAAAGCCAAGAAAGATAAAGCTGAAGACAAACTAAGTTAAACTATACAGTTGAGAAATCCACTAATATTAAAAAACTCTGTATATATTTTGTACCGTTGTTTAACAGTTTTCGGCATTTTAATGTTCATATCTTTTAATAAAGCTAGGTATATAATGCGTTACTCTGTGTATTTTTTTTTGCATACCGTCGATTTAGATACATTAAAGTTATTTCCTATTATAATTTGAAATGATGTTGATGCAAAGAAGCGAAAAGTTATTAAAAATTGATCCAATAATAATCTTTTTCTTTTATAAATATTTGAAAGTACATCAATAAAAATCGTTACTTAAATTAAATCTCCACTTAAATAAATTTACTTGACAACTAAAATTTAAGTGAAGATTTTTGAGCTTCATAAAACCAGGCCTTATTATAATAAAGGCAGTAAAATACTATTAGGCCGAACAAACGGATGTTACCAGTTTTAAAATATTGCAAGGGAAATTTTTGACAACCCATAAACAATTGAATAGGTCTCCTGGTTAAACTGTCTTCCGTTAACTTAACTGTTAGTTAAAACGAAAAATGTCGCATCGAAAAATTGATATATGTGTATTTTTTTACAATTTATGCTAAAATATCGATGCTATATTTTTCTTTTAACTGACAGTTAAGGTAACACGGATTAACCAGAGATGAAAATACAGACTTAAAAACTACTAAAGCTGTCAAATTAATTACTAGGGGACTGGAGACTTCAAAACTGTCAAATTATTTTTGTCAAAGCTGTTAAATTATAAACCATGATTCGAAAATGTTGTCTGGTTAATTCCCTATTTTCACTCACAATAACGTTGTTCAACTAACTTAAACTCGCAACTTAATTTCCAATGACAGATAAATAACTGATTAAGTTTAAAATGATGGTGCAAATTTTGTTTTCCACGGTCTACCTAATTTTCTTATTCTCAATAATTTATCGTTATCATTGTATAATTTAAATGTTAATGTCAAGAAAATCTTTTTCTCTTTTGTAGGTGAGGGCCAACGCAGCTTGGGCCCTAGTGCCTTTAGTCAAAAACGCGTTCGATTCCGGAGAAATGGTTCGCTCGTTTGTAGGAGGGTTGGAACTAATTGTCAGTCAACTTAGAAGTGGTGAACCGAAGGTCCTTGCAGCTGTATGTGCCGCTCTAGCTGTCATTGCACAAGATATAGAAAATCTGGCGATCATCACAGACCATGGAGTCATACCCATGTTTGTTGATCTTGTTCAAACCAAAGATGAAGTAAGAAATTATTTATTAATATTTTTATCACTTTTGTTGAAATACCTACATCCGATATTTCAACGTATGAGGATAAATAAAACGAAATAGATTGTTTTCATTTGTTTCTTAATAAATCCAATTGTTTCACATCAAAAAATTAATACTGCATGTTTTATTCGTGTCTAAAACAAAAGAATGTAGATTTGTTATATAGCTGAAAAGCTTATAAAATAAGCAAAAATATGAGACTATTTCCAACATAAGTTCCCATTTAAAAAATCATAAATTTGTGTCATATCTCCAGATTTTTAAGTTTTCAAAAAATCTAATTACGCCATTTTATTCTATGCAAAAAACGGTAAAAAAACGAAAAATGAGTTTTTGTCGGTAGCTTAGAAACAAATGAAGATCGAAAATATTAAACTTTACTCGAAAAGTTGGCCCTGGAACGTGCAAACGGTTTTACTCTATCGTTAATATTACCCGAAATGTGTATGCACTCTATTTTCCCAAATTGATCCCCACGTCATTAATTTCTACTGCAAGAATTATTGTACCTACTTTTATCTAGCATCTTTGTCGTACACGTTTGACATATTATATCATATATGAGAGTTTTGTTCTCTATCTAGTAAAAAATAACTATAATTTTTTTCTCTGAAACCGGAGCGAAAGTACTATTTTCGCGCCAAAAGTGCGGCGCGAAAGTTGCATTTCCCTAATTAGTCATAAAAACGTATAAACGTTTTATTTAAATTTTTATTCAATATTAATATTAATATCTGTGTTTTGTACATTGGATATATTAATCCTACAATGTCTAAAGGAATATCGTCTCAAGACATTGCAAATGAACAGAAATGCACGCATGAAAAATGCAAAACTGACAGTTATTTATTGGTTTTCGTTTATTTACTAATTTTCTTTTGTCACCTTAGAAACGAGAGAATTGATTACTGAAACTTATAGAAAATCAGATTTTATTATTAAATTTAAAATTAATTTTTATTATAATCAAAGGTTTCAGAAAAAATTAAATAAATGACTCGACAGTAAAGTGCATATGGCTCCTCGTCAGTAAAATACCATTTTCCTGACTGTTTAAATTTCAGTTGAATTTTTCTCAATATACAGACTGTCTCACAACTCGCGCCCCAGAGCGAATGAGGAAATACGAGACTGCACTCGGATGTGTAATTTCGAAGAAAAAAAAATCTAGCTTAAAAGATATTCGAGAAAAGACGTCAGTTTCGTCTGGGGCGCGAGTTGTGAGACAGCCTGTATTTATGATATAAGTAATACATGGTTGAATTCAGAAAAAATACTATATAAGTATTACATGGTTGAATTCGGAAAAAATACTCTATCCAATAAACCTAAAAAATATACAACATCCCATTTAAAACATATATAACTTTGTGTTGTAACTTGAGAACCATTGGTTTAAAAAAATAGTTTCTTTTCTAATTGGATGCCCCCCTTGGCCTACCATAAGATTAATAATATAGAAATTATTTGAAGTAGCTCGTTTAGCTGTTACATCTTGTTGTACACCTGTATTGCTTTTTTTGTAGATCCTCCGTGAGCATTTGGCAGAAGCCATCGCCTTTAGCTGTCCATGGCGCACCAACCGCAAAGACTTCGGCAGTTTAGGTGTGATCACCCCTCTAGTCTGCTACATGGCCGATTCCAATCCTGACGTCCACCGCACTACCGCACTCGCCCTCTACCATTTATCAGAAAACGCATTTAATTGCATCAGTATGCATGAGGCAGGAGCAGTGCCCTTTTTGCTAAAAGCGGTGGCTAGTAAAGACAAGGCATTACAAGAATCTGCAGCAGGTTGTTTAAGTAATATTAGAAGATTGGCATTAGAAGCGGAAACCTATCATTTGGTGGATAAAGGGTTTAAGAATGAAGATGATCGATCTACCACTGATGAGTCGTCAGTTAAATGTGAAGATGTAGAAAAATAAATGTTTGGTTTATTGATTCTATTTATTTATTTATTTATTTGTAGCTGATTATAAATTATATTACCAAAAAAATGTATTCTTATTTCACTATTATTTCACTTGACTAGGATCAAACCTCTTAAACTGGGATATTTCACGACGTTGAGATGATCTACCAGCTTTCCAAATCGGATAAACATGATTCTTGACATTGCACATAAAAATAACAGGAGATATCATTATGTCATGTACACTGACACTAGCCTGAAATTACACTGCATAAACTTGGCTCCAAGTTCCAATTTCAGCCAATCAGAAATTCAAAACTATACCCTATTATCTACAATAACAGAGTGGCAGTGAAACAGAGTATAGTAGTTATTAGGATATCTTCACAGTTTAGTTTTATCTTAGGGCCAGTTTTACAATAAATATTAGATAAAAATAGTTTAACTAATTGTAGATATTAGTTCTATTTATCTATTGTAACGTGGAACGCCCGCTGTCGTCGCAGCAATGAGCGAGTGTCTATTTATAGCGATGACGCAATCGCGCTAACAGCCGGGCTACGTAAACAAAGTAGTCGCGACGTGTTTAATTACTAGCGGTCGCCTGAACCTTTTGTGTTCATCGTTATTATGCGGTCGAACATTCTAGAGCTTTTCTAGAAGGTAGCTGTATAAAAGGGACGCAGCTATGCTCGGGAGTTAGTTAGTTACATAGTCAGCTGAGTTGAGTTGACGAGTTTAGTTACATACATAGTTAGTTACATAGGGAGAGACATTCCCATGGAGTGTTAGAGAGTAAAGTGTTAGTGAGAAGCACAGCAGTATCGTAGTGAGAATATGCAGTTTGTGTCAAGTAGGTACTCGGAAAGTTACTGGTAAATTGGGACGAGTATTGTAAAGCTATAATGTACGAGGACAGTAACGGCGAGTCTGGAAGTTACTGGTATACTGAGATAGCTTTGGAAGTGAATACTCGGTAGTGTTGACGAGTATTGTGAAGCTAGGTATACAAGGACAGTAACAGCGAGTTGGAGTGGATACTCGGCATTGGTGTTGAAGAATTCTGGCATACGGATAGTTGGTGATACTGAGGCTGTGGACGGAGAAAGTTAGTTACATAAATAGGCAGAGAGTGAGGTGAAACCGTTGAATATACAGACGCTGTTGAGTCAGTTGAGTATATAGACGCTGTGGAAGTCGGTAGGCGGACAGTTGAACGTGATATACATAAATAGTGACACAAATAGTGGAAATAAATAATTAGTAATATCGTGGAAATAAATAGTGTTAATTGGTTAAATAAATAAATAAATAGTGTTAGTGTTATCTAGTTAATTAAAGTTTTAGTCTTAATTAATTTTAATGATTGTTTAATATTAGTAATAGCCATTTTCATTATAGTTTAATAAACACTTATTTTAATTAATAATAATTGTCTAATATTTACACTTCACCAAATAAATAAAAACGTTACACTATTTTTCATCAAACTGTAAACGCCTATGTAAAAACATACAAATAAAATAAAATTGTTCACATTCTTATTGAAATATCCCAATCCACTTTCGGTGAAATGTTATTACCCACTAAATCCGTTTTATAATCGATTTCAAAAAATTTCTTCAGGTCTTTCATTAAATATTTAATTCAAAAACGCAATCTGTCTTTATTGAATATTGTTTATTTTTCTTTATTAAAGATTCTGTTCTACCTACGACGTTTTTTCTGTGCCTTGTTTATAATTTGTGCTCAGTCAAAAGCTTTAATATTTCATTAATTCTTACCCTTGGTTGCAGACGACACTGACTCCATTTTAATTTTTGAATTTGTGGATATATAATAAACAAAACCGTTGTGTTTCTTGTCTTTTTACCTTCCGTCACCTTTAGGTAAGGACGGTATTGTCATTGGTTAAAAAATTCAATGATGAGTTTTTAATCAATAAACACGTTTTAGGGTCCCTAGAATACGATTTTACTATTTTTACAATGATGTCTGTATGTATGTATATGTGTGTGTGTGTGTGTGTGTGTGTGTGTGTGTGTGTAACAAAACGTTCGTCTGCAATAATTCTAATACTACAATTTCAAAAATTATAATTCTTTCGTATTCTTCTTCGTTACATCCATACGAAGAGCTGATTAGATTTTGGTTACAAATGGTCAACCGGAGGTACCCTCATATTTGAATATTTTAACAGATTTCTTGAAAAAAAAAACGATGTTAAATATCATTTTTTCACATTTAATGGTATTATAAATATTAAAGAATATTGTATTCTCTATACGATTTGACTGCATTTTATACTTCATATTAAATGGATATAGAGTTATAAAATTATAAAGAAATTAAATTTCATAAATTAGCCACCCAAGTAACACTGACCGACGGTCGACCAAAAAGTGACGTCGATTATAGGTTGAATTTAAGTCATATGCGGCCGTCTAATTTGACGTGGATACGACGGCACTGCGACGTTGATTTTTGGTCTGAAATAGGACTATTTAGACGTCAGATTAGTGGTCGCTATGACGACCATGTGACGACTTTATATGGTCATTAGCTCTGTTCGTTGAAAATCGTGTCAGTGCAGTGTAAAATAGTGTAGTTAGCATCAGTGTACACTGGTACTTTGGTATCAAAAAACAAGAAAGTGGAGGGCAGTTCATGCTCTGTCATGAGATTTGCAGATTGTTGCAACAAAATCATCATCATCATCATCATCATTGGCGCAACAGCCCTTGTCCAGGGCCAAGGCCTCAAGTACCGTAAGGTACTCGTTTTCGTGACCGATTAGTACTAATGTAGTTGGTGTACTTAATCCGTGCGACAACTACTGATTGATATGCTACCCGTGCGGCAGCGGAAATACTCCTTCTACAGCTAGCACCATCTATGTTTAACATGGACAACTGGTCAGGTCGTCGCAGTTGCAACAAAATATTGATCATTAATTTGTATAAAAAATAAAAACAATCACATTCTGTTTACATACAAAAGAACAACAAGAATAAAATATAATTTCTTAAAAATATTATCAGTCTTTAATACCTGCATCATATATAAAAATAGTAAATAAAAATCATTCTGACATTCAAATATATAGATAGATAGGTACACTAATCTTTTTTAGATAAAATACCTATTAACTCTCTCAGTAATGAATTCATTTATTACTTCAGTACGTTTCTCATAAGCCTTTAATTTTTCTTCTTACAGTTCTAATTTTCTTGCATATTATTCTTTTTTATCTCGTCTGTATAATACTATATTTTCCATGTCCATATTAAGCATCAAGTATTAAATTAATAAACAACACTAGGTTTTAGGTTATTTCATCCCCACTACAGCACTCTGCACTATTTACTCTACCTCGGGAGTCAGTGCAAGTAAGTTAGTCCCAGTTCTGAAATGGGTGTCAACGAACACGTCACACGAAACTGCCCGATTTGTCAAAGAGCACGCTAGGGTAAAAAATTTAACACTAGTGTAACACAGTGCATGTCGACGAACAGAGCTATTATTAGGTCTATTTAAACCTTTGTCACACGTCTAATTTGACGTCTTTGCGACGATTATTTTTACTTTATTTTTAATATTATTAAAAATTCATATTCAATTTTTAAATTTATTTAATTTGGTAACTTATAATTGTTTATAACACACGAAGGTGTATATTATTTTTATTTAAATGTCAAATTGATATTTTATTTTTTCTTAATGCAATAATATAAACAATAATCTTTAAAATTTTGAAAAAATGTAATAAAAATTAAATTTAATATATACATTTTTATTTAATTATTGCTATCCGTCATCGTCACCGAAGTGGATAAGCCGTTAAGATATTTATGTTTTATTTATTTTAAAAAAACATATTTACATTTATATACATACGATTGTGAAAAAGAAACAATTAATATCTGTTATATTTGTGGTACAAAAATCAAAATTATTATATTGGAAATTTTAATTTTTAACATTTTAAACAAAATGTAATAGTGCTTTAGAAATAAATTTTAAATCTTACAAGAAATGTTATTAAAAGAAAATGTATTAAGGGATCTTTGAGTTTTGTATTTACAACTTTCCTCTGAAATTAAAAGGTCGCAAAATAAATTAAAAAAAAATGCAGCATATCACCAAGATGGCTACTGTTGCTTGTGTAGGCAAATATTGGCAAACACACCGATTGATGTTAAAATGCTGCGGTTTGTTATTGTTTTTTGTTTTATTAATATATTTTCATACAGAAATACTTTTTTTACACTGGAGAAGCAGAGTGCCCTGTCTCAAAACGTGCTAATACACAGGAAAAACTGAGCTTATAAAAGTCTAGATATCAATTTAGAAGTGAGGTTAGGTTACAAAAAACCAAACGATAATATTTGTACCAATGTTTTTGTTTTGTTATGGTAAAGGTATGTAAAATGTAACATTTTTGAAATAATACTTATTACTGTTTCTTTTGTAGACAACATTTTCAGAAGTTCATCGAAAATTCTTCGTAAGCGTAGTATACAGCATATGAAAAGGCATAAATGTACACACCGTATTTGTATTTTGTAGTAGCTTATGTTCTGAATTGACGACATTGTAATCCGTGACAGTAACAGGTGAAAATTATCAGGTGGCTAAATCCATCAACTTAAAACAATGACCATAGTAGAAGAAATTTATTTTTCTATTTTAATATCTAACCATGAACTGGTTGGTAATACAAAACAAGACATTCGAGTAACAAGGCAAAGCAAAATTTTCTCATATTTAAGTGATTAACTATTTATTTTATAATAATTACAAAAATAAATACTCTGAAACTAAAACTACTTTATAATTCTAATAAGATTATACAGTTCTGAAAGGAACTATTCCTGGGTGAAGATAAGTTAATGTATAACAAACAGTTATTTTTTATCTATTATTGTTACATATTATTTTTAATACCTGCTAAGAATAGTTACTGATAATTTTCCGGACAAAATTGTATTTTTTGCTTCAACAGCTAATGCATCCAATATGATCCGGAAATTTTGCTAAATTTTCATGTATTCTAGTAATCTCTACTTCTGTTAAATAAATGTACATGTATGGTATAATATTGATAGATGCATTATTTAATTAATTTGAATTTTTTTTTCAGGAATTCTATACGTTTAATATTTTATTGTATTTTTTATTTAAATTTTTGTCATACAATATACTTCAAAAATAAATTGTTTATTTTTCCTTGTAATTTTTCCTACGTATTTAAGTTATTTTCGGTACATATCCGAGGTCTATCTACACGTCGAAATAACATCTTAAAAAGACGTCGAAACACCGTCTAAAAATGACGTGGAAACAACGTCTTAAAACGAAGTCTAAACAAGTCTTATAATGACGTCTAAACCACGTCTGAATATGACGTCGAAACTACGTCATAAAATGACGTCGCACAGCTCCACGCTGAGACGTCTTCAGGACGACTATATGACGTGAATTAGGACGTCACAATGACGTCGATTTTAGGTCATTTGTGTTACTTGAGCAACTATGCTAGAAACAGCTACTATATTGAGAAAATTCTGATTGAAAGATGTAGTATGAAGTATATTTGTGTTATAATTTTGCTCGAAATATAGGGTCTTTTGCTCGAAACTTTCTGTATGGAATTTGTATAAAATACATACAACTGTCGAAAGGTAATGTACAAGAAATTTAGAATCTTTTGCAAGGAACTTTCTGTTTGGAATTTGTAGAAAATACGTATCTGACGCGTGGACTGACGGAAGGTAATGTGCTGGACACATCAGATTTTATTAAAGTGAATTTAAGAAGCTTTAATCCTAGAGGATTCATTTGACAAATTATATAAGCCGCCATGGCGCTGTTAATTCCATGTAATTCCACTTGTCTCTCTTGTTTGAATAATGCCAGTTTTCAAGTTTTTTTTTTTTTTACTTAATTATTAGTAACGGTATTTGCGCTAATTAAATATTCAATGAAATTTATTTAAATTTTCACATTGGTAAACGACTCTATTATAATAGTTCTAAGACCAAAAAATTCTATTTAAGATAGGCCCTGGCCATCCTAAAACATCTCACGGGCCACTTTGACCACGCTTTACATTAGTGCGGGCCGCATATGATTATTGTATATAATCACTCATTTCACAGTATTTCAAACAATGATTTTGGTGGGGAAAATGACAGTTTCAAGTGACAGTTGAAACATTTTAATTTTGATTTGACAAATGGTTTTTGAAAATATGGATATGATATATTATTAATATTATATGTAGAACAATACAGACTGATTATGATAAAAGTGATAAATATCATATAACTGTCATCCCATTTGTGTCAAACCACGTGACCCAATATAAGTTGATTGGGCATATTTCATATTAAATTCAATATAAACCAGTAAGGTAAATCGTAAATTTCAAATCTATATTTGTAAATTTAAATACTATTTAAGATAGGCCCTGGCCATCCTAAAACACCTCACGGGCCACTTTGACCACGCTTTACATTAGTACGGGCCGCATTTGATTATAGTATTCGCAATCGAAATTACCGATAGAGGCGCTGATTTTCGAAACAAGATGGCCGCCATACGATGGGTTTGACATATGACAGTTCACATTGTTCACTGTGTTTCGTTGACTGTGTATACAAACCGAGTTTAAAAACTTATTTATATGAAGGCGATAAGTTAAAATATTTAATTATTAATTACTACACTACAAACTCAGCTGTCACTTATTTAATATGGCGCTTGTACGATTGCTTTTCGTAGTACTGATTTGCGACACTAGAGGGAATTTTTTATCTACGATTGCGAATATAAAGCGATATTTGTTTTTCTTTTCTTTCTTTTAATTTTTTTAAATTTACTTCTAGATTTGAAGTTGAACATCTTAATTAATTTTTAAGGTTTGCATCAGTTAATAAGGAACGTGGATCACGATTAATAAATTTCCAAAAGAACTTACAAGTTTTTGTGCGAAATACCATAAAATTGTATAAATATTATAAAAAATTATATTTGATGTAGTTCCAAAAATATGTTTTAATTCATTATTGCACTGTAGCTGGATTAATTCAATCTGCATTTTTTCAAGAACAGTGTGCAGGTCAACACCAAACGGGCAAGAAAATATTTCAAATATTTTATCATAATTTCTTAAATCTGGGAAACGACTATATTCGTATAGCTATAGGTATTTTTTTATTGAACAAAGAACTGTTATTCGCCTAGTGCCGGCGGGCCGCATGACATACCGTGACGGGCCGAATGCGACCCGCAGGTTGGCCAGGCCTGATTTAAGAACTTCTAAAACTCTGTGAACACAAAAACTGTCTTGGGATATATACAAATAAAAAGGGTAAAGGTAAATCGAACTGTCTAAAACTGAATTCTAGACAAGTTTTTATAAAAATGACCGGTTCTCAATTACTACTAATATTCCATTAAAAATGTAATTATTTTATTTTAGTATTTTTTTGTACTTATTATTCATCCTGTATTAAAGAATATAAACTCGAATTATACGTTCTTCCTTCTGTATTCTTCTGTGTTCACCGTTCATGGATCATAAATTAAGTAAATGAAAAATAATTGTAAAACATTTTTGCTTTATATGTGTGTCGTAGCCAGATTGTAAAATCCGTCTTTTAATAATTTTGTCAAACCTTCGTTGATTTAGCGATGTTTTACAATATGGCTAGTCGTCTAATCTAGACGGATCTGTCATAAAATGACGATATTACAATGTGGCCGTAAGCTGTTTGACGTTTTATAAAACGTTTAGACACATTATAAAGCAACGAACGTTTGACAATCTGATTAATCTCGCCGCGTATTATAAAACGTCGGGTTGTACAATCTGACTACGACATACCTTACCTGTGTATAGTAAATAAATATTGGGTTTTTATTTAACCTCGAAAAACTTTATTTAGATATTATGTTAAGTAGGTAGTTGAAATATGAAATACATTCTATAAAAACAAAGATAATATAGTATATACATAGGTACGTACATGGTACTTCGTAATTTTCAAATAGGACAAAAATGACTGTTATGCTCTTTCTACGACAGCATTGTTATCTCAAGAGCTCGCTCAAGAGATGACGTTTGGTAAACGCCCAGACATGGTTAATAAACCGTGATGATATATTTGCATGGGGGTCTCGTGGCTGCGTGCCTGAGTATCTGGTCGCGAATCTGGGGAACCGGGTTCGGTCCCGACCAACGCCAAATATTTCGAATTTTAAATAGCACAAAATTGACCCTGTGGTGCACTCCACGCCAGCAATGACTGCCCGTGAAGTGACGCCTGATAACCGCCCGCACGGTACAAATATATCATATCATCATTACCGAAATTTGTGTATAAAGCAGATTGGCACACTCAGCAATGGGTAATATGCCATGCTATATTTAAACTATTATTCACGAAAGATGACTATTCAAGGTCATTTGTGAGTAGGGATCGACCGATATGATTTTTTGTGGCCGATACCGATATACTCATATCCGATATCGGCCGATACCGATATATCGGCCATAAAATTTGGTCGTAAATGTTTGGCTGTATAAATGAGGTAAAAGTGATTTATAATGATATACTGTTACCGTTACACACATTAACCATAAATAAATCACAAAAAAATGCAGAGCAAATGCAAAAAAATACATTTTTCCATTGATGTGCAATAATATAAGTAGTGTTACTAGTGAACAGCTATTTTCTTCAGCTGGAAATGAATGAATGAAATGAAAGCGCAAGAAATCGTCTAACTCCGGAGAGAGCAGAAAGCTTAATTTTGTTACATTACAACTTGCCAAAACTTAACTTTAAATATTAATTTGTTTAACTTAGGGCCGATATTTTTGGATAAAGTGCTGGATAACATCTGTCGGATAAATGAACAATATCGCATCAAAAACTGACATTCAATATAATTTATATTAGATATGGTTTTATTTTGATGCGATATTTTATCATTTATCTGACGGATAATTATCCTGAACTTTATCCGGAGATGAAAATACCGGCCCTTAGTGTGTAACTTTACTTCTACATTTTTAATGACTTTTTTGCTAAATTTTGAATAAGAATAAACTTGATTTGTTTTTTATTTAGTATTTCTGTTTTCATTTCCTTTAAAAAATCCTTAGCAACTGAAATATTAAGCAATTTATATTTTTTTAGGCCGATACCGATATGGCCGATATCGTGGTTTACATATCGGCCGATACCGATATCGGCCAAGACCGATATGGCCGATATACCGATACCGATATCGGTATCGGTCGATCCCTATTTGTGAGCCGTCTGATATAATATTACTTGCAGATAACTTCATTGCACTTCGTATGCATAGGCGTGGAACTTGAAATATTTATGGGTACATTTTAACTGAAAAAATAAGAGTAATTCATATGAAAATTACGTTTCTTTCTAAATAATACCTTTCGGAAAGATTTATGTTCTTCACTTATGTTATTGCAAAACACAAAAACATAGACTTAACTTATAAACCAAGGAATAATAATTTGATTTTAACGTCAACGCCACTGGGTAAATATTAGCACAGAGGGCAGTGTAGTAGACAATTAGGTATCTGTAAATCTACGACATATGTCATTATTATTTATAGTGTGTTAGAAAGTAATGCCACTATTTACGTATATCTGTCACACTACATAAATTAAATAGACATAGGTCAAATAATATTTCTCTTTCTAATACAAAATGTTGCTAAGCTACTGCTATAAAGTGATTTGTATTCTTTCTTCGAACAAATGACCGTGAATAGTCATCTTTCGTGAATAATAGAATATTTATGTATATATTTGCTTATGTATTTATTACTCGAAGTTACAAATGTAGAATATTGAGCATATTATATTATCATAAACATCTTGATTATAATGACACAATACTTAAGATTAAAAATTCAAGGTTAATTATGTTTGTTTTCCCAATTCGTTGATCTTAGATAGACAAAAAAAAAACTATCTACCAAGGTATATGACAGAAAATATCAGATTGTATTTTAAATAAACAAATAAATACAGAACTTCTTTTATGCTTTCACCATTATTTATTACAGAAAATTACGTTGCATTCGCCACAGCAGCTTTGGATACACGAAAATGACATATTCAAGAATGCATAAAAAACTTAGATTTCTGATTCGTCCAATAGCACGTGTTGCTCTTTCGAGTTCACCTTGACCTTGACGTTCCTTATAAGACCGCAACATTCAAAATACAATCAGGTCTATTCACTAAAATATACGTTAACTTTTAGCGCAAAAATATCCAACGCTAAAAAGTAAATATTAACGTCACTGTTAACAGTACTTCATAAAATTGCTATTCACTAAAGCATTGGTTAAAAATTTCGTTAATATTTAACTTTTTAGCGTGTACGCTAACGAATGCTGTGAAATCAGTTTCATATGACGAAATAATCCTGTAAAACGTATGTCCTAACTTAATATAATTGCCTGTCAAGTGTGAAATGTTAGGAAAAGTTTATCAAAGTGGATAGATCAAAGTGTGAAATCCTTAAAATATATAGCTAAATTAAAATAATTATTTATAAATATGTCAGATAACAGTTAAGTACAAATATGTATTTGCAATATTTTTAATAAGTGTTTTGCAGAAACCACACCGCTTTGGCTCATTCACAAATTACAACATTCTTCGATTCCATATTGATAGCTGCTAAGGCCCATGGCCATAGAAATTTAACGCAGCTAGAACCTTTAACTATGAATTTATTAAATTATTATTACCCGTCTACTGATAGGTATTGCAGTAATTCTTATTGGATTCCTCATATGGGGTGTAAGAGCTGTAAATAAATCTAAAGCACAGTGCTTGGATAATCTAAAACTTTTATTAAATTCATAAATCATAATCGGGCAAATGGAATGGATCACTTGTATCCCCAAGATTTCGAAATCGAAGTTTTACGTAGCGCCTAAAATGATTAAATGTATTTTGGACAATTTAAAATTATTAGTGTGGTTATGTAATGTAAACTTCCAAGTAAAATCATGAATTAATCATTAATTGTTCATATGTAAGTAATAATTACTTCAAATAAAGACATTAATATATATATATATATATATATATATATATATATATATATATATATATATATATATATATATATATATATATATATACCTTTCCTTTATTCTCTCAATTTCTTCCAATCGAAGCATATTTATAACTATATTTACAAGTCATTTTTGATATTAACGTTGCCTTAAAGTTTTAACACTATGTCTCAAGATGATGTTAAATTTCTTGCTTTTAACGTGGTTATATTAACGATTTCTTTAAAATTTTAACGTATATCTGCTTACTGAATAGCAAATTAAAAATTAAAGAATCCGTTAAAATATTAACGGTGACCTTCGAGGTTAACGCGCACGCTTATTTTACAGAATAGACCTGCATGGCTGGTAGGATAAACAACTGATTAAAGGTGATTTGACTAGCAAGCAGTTGATTAGCACTGTTTTACCTCTGTCAATCGTTTATGGATTATTTTAGACAAAAATACTTCAAATAAAAACAAAACTAAATACTATTTCTTTATTATACCATGCAATTAGGGAATGTGATTCTGTAATCCATAATTAGATAATTTGAGTATTCAGAGACCGCTGCAGCTGCTTGGCTCCCCGCAGTGTTAATTTTGCACGGTATGTTGCAGTTCTGGTAAGTACATTTGTTTTTAATGACCGAAAATTTTCTAATAAATAGGATTAAATTTTAAATTTATCGTACTAAGCAGTATAAATAGCAAATCTGAATGTTGTGGAATCAGTTTTTGTTTGCTGTCATATTTAGAAGAGTGATTTTGTTGTGCAATGGCAAGCATTATTAAATGTAATTTTCACAGTGCAAATAAAAATAATAGTTATAAATGTGTTAAATTATAACTTAATTCGGAACATGTCAGTAACTTGTGCTGTTAAAAAATTCAGAAATGGTTGGAATCAGGAAAGGACAATTTTCAACATCAATAAAGAAAACGACTCTGCCATATGTATTAATTTCATATATTTTCGTAGAATGGAAATATTTAACGTAGGGAATTTATATCCAAGTTGAGGACGATTGTAAAATGTCCAATTAAGTACAAAAATGTTTTATATTATTTACTTTAATTGACTGCAGTGTATAAGTTGATCAATTTCATTTACCTATGTATGTTATGTTTTTATACTCTACTTATATTTTGTGTTTGTATTATTATATATTTTTTGTAAATTATTAAACTGACCTGGGGTAGGATTCTGTAACTCGTCCGTTATCACACTTATCACTATAGCAACGTATTTTTTATAAGATGATTGGCATCATAGTTCTCAAATAAAATGTCATTTTCGCTTGTAACCATAGTGATAACGGTAACGTTTGATAACGGACGAGTTAAAGAATCCTACTCCAGGTTGTTATTTAGCTTAATTTTTTTCTTTTCATCCACCTGCTTAGATACACTAAAAATACATCAGTCATAAATACTTTCAATAAAGTACCCAGAATATTTCATCTCTTTTTGGGCATCTGTTTTGCTCTCTCTATCTTGTAGACCTACAAGCAGGGAAATATGACAACCCGGTATTCCATAAGACTTCACACTGAACATAGAGTGTGAGACACTGTATAGAAATTACACTTTTAGCAATGGGAAAAAACCCGTGATGATATATTTATTTATTTACAACATCAAATTATATGTTTGGAGTGTCTATCACCTTTTTTATTAACCTAAAAACTATGTTTAAATGTTCAGACTTATCTGCAACCTTTTAGATTTACATTAGTTTAGTATACTTTGTTACCTTGAATTCTGTAGGTATATAATTATAATTGTTGTTAATCAGCTTCTAGCGTTTAATATACTTGATTTTTATTGTCATTAGTTGTTAGGTTAGAATAAATTTGAATATTATATTTAAAGCTTCCTGATTTAAGGTAAACAAAAACAGTACGTAATGCATTTCTAAGCGTAATCATTAACAATATGTATAAACAAATTATATCTATCTGATATTCACGTAATATTATAAGTTTATTAGAAGTGAATTGCAATTATATTTATATCACATATTATATAAATATAATTGGCGTTCATTTACCTTATTTAGATTTCATAAAGAAAAGTAGTTTACAACACGCAAAAGTAACCAATCGAGTAAATATTTTTTTATGTAGATAATACTTCTTTTCCTTTGATACGTTTTTACAGACGTCGGAGAAAATCCGTATAGAATACATAATACAATTACACACATATAGAACCGTTCAAAAATACATATAGCTATGTGCTAATCAACCCTTCACACAAGCACCCAGTCTTAGGGACTAACGATAATTAAAATTTGTATTATTTCTGTAATCACAAGTGTGAATTCAAAAGAGATATATATATATATATATATATATATATATATATATATATATATATATATATATATATATATATATATATATATATATATATATATATATATATATATATATATATATATATATATATATATATATATATATTTATAAACAGCTATTGTTGAGCCCGATGAATATATGAATATAACGTTGTGGAGCCCGAACGTACGTTGATAAGCCCAATTAAAGGCTCAACAGCGTATCCCTGTGTATATCATCGCCGTGTGCTGAGAAACAGTTCAGGGATCCCATAAAACAAATTTCTCAGTGGGCTCAATAATGACCGGTTATGACAATGATATACACGAAGTAGTTCATGAAAAGTAATATTGGGGGCGCTGTCATCAAAAATTATATACTGTATATAAATAGATAAGAACATAACGTTGTTAAGCCCGAAGTATGGCAACGGTGTTCGGGCTTAACAACGTCTCAATAATATATAATTTATGTATACAATATTGGCTAAGCTACATATTAAATGAATGATACTCGTACAAACTAAATTTCTTAAATAATTTTATTTTAATTTACATTAACATTTAAATAAAAAGAAATTCTTGTTTAAAAAAAATAATACATACTATACAGCAATTCGTAACAGTATTAGTTTTATGTAAGTAGCCTAAGGCGCAATTGTTCGAAATTCCTAGCAACGCTTCTTATTTGTTTTAATGAATAAAAATTACGATTCAAAAATTCAATATGAATGTGAAATTCTAAAGGCCTATGACTTTAAAGTGAAATTTTAAAGTTCTAGGAGTTAAAGTTTCATTTTTGTTCATAAATCGTTCAAATAAATGTTGCATTAGAAAACAGTACGATATAATAGTATATTAAAGAACGTGTTTTATAAGATATGTTTTTTTCGCACGCGTCAAAATTTAGAAAACGAGCGTTAGCGAGTTTTCTAATTGACAAGTGCGAAAGAAAGTCTTATAAAATGAGTTCTTTATACTATTTTTTATATTTTGCGCCTTCTACAATAACATTTACGTACTCAATTTGTGATTATATTTGTAACCATTTGTACATTTTCATGTAAATAATCTTCCCTAAAAAATAATAATAATAATAATTTCGACATTATATTATTAAAATGAATTGTCAATTAACTAAAAATAAATTAGGTAAAAATGGGTTAAAGAAACCTCATCTAGTACCAACCATCTAAAATAAAAAATTGCGTATCGAAATGAAGGTCATTACGATACGCAATTGCGTATCGTAATGACTTCATTATGAACGCAAAATATAAAAACTATTTTTATTGCTTATTAATTTGACGTAATGCGCATAAGATGGACAGAAAGTCTAATTCATAAATTTTATTTATTAAACATTCTTCTTTTTATAACACTTGTATACATGCTTTTATTTTTACCCAATTTTTATTTTGAAATAATTTCTTATAGTTCTTCATTAACAATTCTATTTTTTTTCCATTTTATGTGTAATACATTTGAATTTAGCTTTCCTTTACTTTCTTCCTCTTTGTCTCTTATTTCAACAATAGTACTAGTATCGTCATTTTCTTCGAGTGATTTACTTATAGTTCTAGGGTCTTGTATGCTTCCAATAGCAAATTTATTTTCTAAATTTTTATTTGGTTTTATTTTTTCACCGTCATTATTAGCAAATTGTCCGTTATTTTCTTCTTTTTTCCCTGTGTAAGTGTATTTTTCTTTATATTGTTTATTAAATCGATCTCGTCGCTTTTCGAATCCACAGAATCCGATAAATTTATTTCTTCGACTGATTTTCCCTTATAAAAAATTGAAGATTTTATTATAAATAATATGATTTGAAAATTTACAATTTATTTATACAAACTGGGGCCTAGAAACTTCCTTTTTTTGAATGCGAATAAAAAAAATATTGCTGATAGACAAAATTTATAATAAAAGAACATAATTGGAAGTTTTAAATCGAGCAGTTTTAAACAAAAAAACTTGAAGGTGGTGGCCACCGTTCTCAATGAACCGATGTAACCGATTTCTGGAAGCTCTTCTCTACACGTTCCAATATTCGGGCTATTTGCTGGTGAAAAAGATTCTGCGGCTGAAGCTGGGTTGTAGAACGGTGTTTGTAAACGTCTGCCTCGAGATATCCCCATAAAAAAAATCATATGGCATTAGATCGAGCCTGATTGCCCTCATAACTCTAACGCCATGTGGTTTTGTATAGAGAGGTTTACAAAAACCGTCCTACTACCCTGCTTCAGCTGAAGAATCTTATTCGACAGGAAATAGCCCGAATGTTGGAACGTATAGCGAGGAGCTTCAGAAATCGGTTGCATCGGTACATAGAGAACGATGCCATCACCTTTAAGATATTTTGTTTTAAACTACATGATTTAAAACTTCAAATTATGTTTTCTCATTAAAAACCCTAATAATATCAAAATAAGAATAATAAATAAAATAAAAATATTATTGTGCTTGTCGTTTTGTTTCTTTTTAAAATCAGACAATTCAGAATTCTGTTTTTTTATATTCTTTGTAAATCAATCAATTCTAAACTCACTGAAATATGAGTTATAATTAGGCATATAATTATCAGATAATCCTACAGAAAAATCTGAACAAGATTCCGTACAATTCTCCATGTTATTGCATTTTGTGTTGTAATTCACCTGCCATTAACAGAATTTATTTTATATTTTGGAAATTGTACACATTTTATTTTTCGAATGATATAAATTATAATTAAAAGGACGCACAAATGTTAAACTTTAAGTGACTATAATGTGTGTAATGATAAATTAATACATCAAAAATTTGTAAAAAATCAGCTTCGAAAATTGCATTCTTAGAGATAATTATAATAAGAATATCAACCTAAATAACATATTATACTTTTCGTAAGAAACATAAAATAACGGAACATAACGTAAGCAAACGCAGAAGATGGTCAAATTTTAATCTTCCGGGCGGGACTTTAACTGGGAATGTTCCGGTTCCGGATTGGGAAAGGTTATGTAATCCACAATATTCGAATACGCACTTGTTCTGACAAAAATAATATAAATAACTTTCATTTTGACAACTTTAAATTGTAAATTCAGATTTAAAATTTAAAAAATCGAACTGAGTAAGGAGTAATTAATTTATCTTTTGGAAAAATATGCTATACTTTACGATAAATCAAGATAGAATGTAAGGACAATAAAAATATTTTGAATCAATTGCTCCTTCTCTTCTGTGAGGAATAGAATAAAACATTACTGTAAAATCTTTGAAATTTTCTCAAGTTATGTTATATAAACTACAAATCAATCCTAATGTAAGATAATAAAATATATATTTTATAATTTATGATAGTATTAATTACTTCCTTCAATTGCCATTGAAAGAATTCTTTTAGTACGACTTTTTCCCATTGTAAACATTTCATGCATACTGTACAACTTAATATCACAAGAAGTAAAACACCACTGATACGTAACGTTGTTGATCCCTACTAAGGTACTCCCTGCAATAGTGCAATATAATTTGGTGGCAACAATGTCGGGCCTCATAGAGTATACTTAATATATTCAATATACAGTTGGGCTCACTAGCGTACTGTTTATATAATTGGGCTTAACAGAGTCCTATTAGTATCTAAAAACTTTATTCATCAGAAATTGTTTCCCCTCTACAAATGCCTTGACTTATGTTGAAAAGATATAGAAAATGATATAAGATATACTCTTCCATCTCATATAGAAATGCTGGGATCAACAGCGACCCGATAATATACTGGGCTCAATAACACACCATTTATAAATATATATATATATATATATATATATATATATATATATATATATATATATATATATATATATATATTTTTATATATATATATATTATTATTATTATTATTATTATTAATTTATAAAAGTAAAACATAATTTTGTTGATAAAGTAAGGCCATATACAGTATGGGATTAAAGTATGGAACATTAAAAAAACAGCGAACTCAAACGGGTTTTTTTTAAAACGCAAAAACACGTTGATTTAACTTTTTAAACATACACCACATTAGTATATGCGATTCACCTTCCGACTTTCATTTGTTTTTATTATGACGTCGTCACAAAAAATTTAAATGGCACTATACATTTTTAGTAGCGGAATCCAATAGTGATTTTTCTTCCCTTTATAATAAATAAATCATAAGGTTGCATAACAAAAATTATAAGAAAAATTGAGCTGAAAATTTAATCTCTAGATTTCATTTTCCAGTTTAGAATTTTTCGTTGATATATTTTTTAAATCTTTAAATATTTAAGTGTTGGTATAGGCATAGATGATAGGAAATAAGCAATATGACATCTGGTGGTATTTTGAGGAACTATAGTTGACGGGATAATTTATACATGACATTTGTTTGACTGTATAAACACAAGTGTTATCTATTATGTGCCTAATATTTGCGCTTAGGTATTGATATTTCACACGTAATGCATAAATGAAATTAGTAAATGTCAAATTATCTCGTTCTCGTTAACATTAGTTCCTTTAATAGCCATTTCGGCGCTACGATCTTATTTTCCATCGCCTATACTTATATAGACTTAAAAATTTTACGTAATAAGCAAGGTATGAATTTTTCAATATTTTTATATAAAAACTTATATGTTATATTCACGAAGAAATTATTAAGTATAAATAACATAAATAATAAGCTTTTTACCTTCCGTCACCTTTAGGTAAGGAAGGTATTGTCTTTGGTCAAAAAATTCGGTGGTGAGTTTTTGATGAATAAGCACGTTTTAGGGTCCCTAGAATACGATTTTACTATTTTTACGATGATGTCTGTATGTGTGTGTGTATGTGTGTGTGTGTGTGTGTGTGTGTGTGTGTGTGTGTGTGTGTGTGTGTGTGTGTGTGTGTGTGTGTGTGTGTCTGTGTGTGTGTGTGTGTAACAAAATTTTCGTCTACGATAACTTCCATACTACAACTCTAAAAATTATAATTCTTTCGTATTTCTCTTCGTTACATCCATGTGAAGAGCTGATTAGATTTTGGTTAGAATTGGACAACCGAAAGTACCCTCATTTGAAGATTTTAACAGTTTTTCTTGAAAAAACTATGTTAAATATCATTTTTTCACATTTAATGTTATTGTAAATATTAAAGAATATTTTATTCTCTATACGATTTGACTGCATTTAATACTTAATATTAAATGGATACAGAGTTAAAAAATTATAAAGAAATTAAATTTCATAAAGTAGCCATAGCTATGGAAACAGCTACTATATTAAGAAAATTTTGATTGAAAGATGTCAGTGTCAAGTGAAATTGACATAAGGTACGTTCTATCGGTGTCAGAAATATTCCTACTAGAATAAGAATATTCTTAAAGCAATAGAACGCTGAGTTGCAAATAACAGTGGGAGTGTTTTTGTGTTATTGTTAGTTAACAACTAAAGTTAACTTTGTATGTGTAAGATTCACTTTTCGACTGGGCGCCACTGGTTTAGAAGCGCTGGCTTAAGGCAAAAACACTTGACATTCTTAAACACAATAACAACCCCCGACCCTTGCATGGCCAGGGCAGTTAGTTGTTGTGTGCTAGCAGTGCTATACAGATGTGGTGTGGGTGAAACTGTCCATAAGAAAAGATTAGCTGCTTGCAGTAATTATAGGTGAGTGGTAGAACTCGCTGTCATTCTAATTATTATACAGGTATAGTTTGGTGTGGATCACCAAATGCTTGATTGATATGTTATACACTGCTTGTGTATTTGATATGCATGGTATATGTGAAGTATACATTTGTATTATTTGTTTGTGGCCGCAAACGTAGTAGTTTCCTAATTATCCGAAGAGTTGTCTGGGACAACTCTGGGTCCATGGAGCTTTATGCTTCGAGGTGTGACGACACCAAATGAGAGGCTGAAATCCACGAGAACGTCTGGGACGTTAAGGATAAACCTGGGGTTTATCATGATAGGTCTGGGATCTATAAACGTGTGATCGTAAGCTAAACTCTCATAACGGGTCTGGGACCCATTGACCTCTGGGAGGTCGAGTTCTGGGAACTCACATGTCTGGGACATGCAAATGAGAGGCTGAGATCCACGAGAACGTCTGGGACGTTAAGGATAAACCTGGGGTTTATCATGATAGGTCTGGGACCTACACTCGTGTGATCGTAAGCTAAACTCTCATTATGGGTCTGGGACCTATTGACCTCTGGGAGCTCAACATGTCTGGGACATGCGTGTGTGGCTACGGTACCGCTAGTGGCTCAGAAATGATTATTCACGAGAGCCGTATTCCAGCAATTCGTCAATGCACTGGGTGTATACTTTTGCGGATAGGGGTACCGGAAACCACAAGGTGTTAGGCTGCATTTAATATGCGGGGCACCTGCCCAAGTCTGGGACTTGGGAGCAACCTTATTCCTGCCCCCCCTCCTGTCTATCTTATTAGATGATAATGCACGCCTGTGATAATTGTTGTAAATTGGAATGAGAATGTGTATTTTATCCCACTTAGGGGAACGCGTCGTAGAGGGCCAGTCCGTCGCTGACAAAGTTGCGTGTGTGGGAAAAGACGCCGATAACAGGTCAAAAAGGAAAGTGAATTGTATATATTAAATTATTGCATGTATTATCGCCCATATATTCTAGTTAAGTAATAAATGAAAAAGATTAACAAAAATTAGTAAAAACCATAGCTTTTATATGTTTATTTTGGATCTTGAAAATGTTGTTATTACAGAGATTATAATTATATAAAAATATATTAAATAATAAAAATGTAAAGGAGGTATTTCTTTGAGCACAGTCTAATCTGAACATTGACAAATGTAACAGAAAGGTACGCGCGACAGTCGGCTAGTACAATTTTGAATTTATCTCCAATCTATATATCTTCCAACCAGCGCTTTCAGTTCTGAAGCTGGAATGATTCGTATGAATATTCAGATTTTTTTGACGCAAAAGAACGATCATTGAGGTTCTACTAAAAGAAGTAGTAAGATTTCTGACACCGATGGAACGTACCTATAGTGTGTTTGTCTTATAATTTTACTGGAAATGTAGGATCTTTTGCTATAAATTTTCTGTGTGGAATTTGCATAAAATACATAGAACTGACGGAAGGTAATGTGCTGGACACATCAGATTTTTTTTCCTAATTAACTATAAAACATTGAAACAGTTTGACAATATTATGACACAAAGTACGACAGCGGGATGGCCGAAGGCGCTAGTGTTTGTGAATTTTACTTTCGTAAATAGGTTTAATCTTTAATAAAAATTTGTTTCTTTATGTTTAATCGTATTTTGCGATAATAATATTATTCGTATTATTTTTAGGCAGTTTTAATTCACGATGGAACAAGGATATGTAAAAACTGACTCCGGATATCTTCCTCAAATTGATTCAACATTGAACTATACTATTAAGTTTTTTTTATCTTCAAATCTATTATATATATACATAAATATGTTAGTTTCGTTATCTATAACAATTTTTATCAAAATATTGATAAACTAAGCTTGAATACGTAATTTAACGTTTTTCAATGTAGTAGAATTTAAATACACTTGTCTACAGACAGACACAAAAAACATCCTCAAACTTATTTTTCATATTTTACGAACTTCATAACAAATTTTTTCTCTATAAACAAACGGTAGGTAACTATTGATAATTATATTTATATAAAATACAATTTTCATACAGTATACAGTAATTTAAGTTATACTTCCCCTAAATTTTTTTTTTTTCAAACGTTGTAGAAATGGCATTTTTTGTGACTTGATTCACAAGGTAGACATTTTCAGCGGCGTAGAAATAAAATAAGTAAATATCCATAGAAACTAAATACAATTAGCAAATAAATAGAAAAGTAGTGCGTTTGAAAAAAAATTAATGTGTCATTCGGAATAAAAGTGTCTTTGTGTGCATCGCATGCAATTGTCCGACTCGCTTCGCTTGTCGTGCAAACTTCCATGCTTGCCACACAAAGTATCACTTTTACTCCTAATAACCAGTGGCGTATTATCCTACAAGCCCATGAAGCCCGGGCTTGTAGCGCAAAATATTTAGGGGCGCCGGGACGGTGGACAGCATGGGTCAAATAACAAATACCTTACTAAATTTTAAAGCACAATTGAAAGTAAAGACCAGTGTTACGCAAAGTAGTTACCAACTGCTCGGGAGAACGGTCATTTTCAACTTTTAAACTCTCTAACACAAAATTGAATAGTTTGGCTATAATGGCTACCTAAAATTTGTTAAATAATCTTGATTTTACAGAGATTATTGAAGTTTTTACTAATAACAAAAAAAAACTCATAATCGAAAAGGGCGCAAAATGTTACGGGCTTTGGGCGCTTATATTGCTTAATACGCCACTGCTAATAACACAATATACTATGGTATAATTTTGCCTTTTCCATGTCTTCTAACTTATTAGCACCAAATACAGTTAATTACACAGTTTCTTTAGAATACGTCAAGGGCTTAAGTTAAATTGGAAAATAAAGAACAGTGAAGGTACAATAACCTACCATAATTTCCAAGAGAATATCATTTGCACAAAATTAATATTATTGGCTCGATTATTAGATATACATTTAATTAAAATTACAAATTGGTGTAATTATAAATACATTATTATTGATAATATTACTTGATATTATAATTAAACAAATTCATTAAACAAAAAATTGTTAAAATTTTTGATAGGTTATACATGAAAGTGACAGCTCAATCTTTTCAGGTGAGTGCAAAATACGCGCGAGTCTCGTTTTTAAATTTATGCAACCAATCAAATTCTTAGGACTTAAAACGTCATTCTTATCATATAGGTAGTTAAAATTTGACTATGGTATAGTACTCCATTTATTAGGAAAAAATTCTTATTATTTGTTATTTATGCTTAATAATAATTTCTTCGTGAATATAACGTATGTTTTTATATAAAAATATTTCAGCTATGCGAACATGAAAAATTCTGTTCCCTCTAGAAGTAACAGTTTGTCGATCACTGGAAGTACCTGCCAAATCATTTAAGTATGGCGGGTGTTTTATTACTTTTATTTTTTTCCATAAATTGAAAAAATGCTCTCTGGTTAATTCTATATTTTCTCTCACAATGATACTATTTAATAAATAATTAATTGATTAACTAAGTTTAAATTAACTGAACTTTCGCATAACTTAAGTCTGATGGTATTTTCATCTGGATAAACTGATGTCTATTAACTGTCAGGCCAGTTAAATGGAAAAATATAGCATCGATATTATAGATTATAACAAAAGTTGTAGAAATTACGCATGTGTCAATTTTTCGATGCGACATTTTTCGTTTTAACTAATAATTCAGATAAACAGTTTAACCAGACATAAAAATAGCGGACCTTAATTCCAAATGACAGATAACTGTTTAAAATGATAATGCAAATTATGTTTTCCACGGCCTATCACATTTTTTTAAATTCTCAATAATTCTAGCATGCCCCTCGTAGTTTTATTATTTACATTACAGGTTTTGTAGGTTGCTGCTTGTCAACCAACAAATAATATGCAATAAAAATAGTTGTTAAATATGATGCATTTGTTACACTATTTGCGATAATAAAATAGTACTACATATTTCATATTACACATTTTCAAAGTATTCCAAACGTCAAACATATATCATAAACGAATTGGTGTCAAGTACACCTTACAATTATAAAATATAAATTCCACCAAGCCATCTTTAATAATTACAATAAAATATTATCCATTTTTCATCAAAACTTACTTTCATAAGGGCGAACTTTTGGTCATCTTGTAGCTGGATAGCATTCGGCGCCATGGTAACCAAACAACACCTCACAACCACAAACAACTGACAACTAAAAACAAACAGCCGAGATGGTGTGTTTTCAATGAAAGTGTCGCGAGCTACCAATCAAGGATGGACTGATCCCCACTCCTAACCAAGTCAAGTTACCTGTGGACGTTAGTCAGCCGTTATTTGATTGCAAATTGTTTTGTTCATTTTTCAAATTCTTCGTGAAAAAGTGAAAAAGATATAAGGAATGCAATGCAAATGTAGTTAGTTGCAGATGCAATGAGAAACAATGTAATTTGCTGAATTGTTTCAAATTGGGTTTATATAATTTCGAAAATAAAATAATAATTTCAATTTCGAAAATGGAATAATATACATGGGATTTTTGCAATATAAGTATTGTACACTTTCACAAATAAAAATAATAAGATTTGTAATGATTTATGAGCAATGTAATTGTATATAAAATGAAATATTGCAATAGTTATAATTGTTTCATACTTTTACAAATGTACAAATTGTTATAATTATTTTATTACTTTAATTATTGTAACACATTCGTCAATACTTAATAATATATTATACAACGAAGCTATAATGGACGCTCTTCCCGAGGATGAAGTTTGCAACGCGAATGAGAGGAGCGAGCAAGGGTTAAGTTACAATCCTCCGACGTCCGAGGTAATAAATAGCCAGTATAGCGAGTTGTTGTTGAACAATCCACATGGCGTATATTTTATTGAAATTAGGTTAACATTGCAATGTATTTGTAACTATAGTGATGAAGATTATGTGATGTCATGTTGAAAATTCATTTTTTTGCATATTTTTACCTCCCGCTACCCTTGGTAAGGGAGGTATAGGGATCGTGCTAAAAATCGCACCTCAAGATTTTGGTAAATGAGCACGTTTCAAGGTTCCTAGAATACAATTTTAACATTTTTACGATGATGCCTGTGTGTATGTGTAGATCCTCCACTCTAACTTAAATACCATTCATAAAAATTTGAAATCTTGAATTTCGAACTTTTTCTGTAATGGAAAGAGCCCAATAGATTTTGGTGTAAATCGGGTAACCGGAAATTGCACTTTACTAGAAGCTCAAAATAGTTTTTCTTCGAAAATTACTTTTATGTTATTTTTTCGTCATTAATGTTATTATAAAAATTGAAGATTATTAAATTTTCTACAGATTTGAATTAATACTTTTTCTATATATTTTATGGATCAATTTATAAAATTATCTATAATTTAAATCCCGGTACCTGCGCTCTGAGTTGCGCAGTTATTCAAATGTATGTAACTGACAGATAAATGTAACTGTCCAAGAACTAATAATTTCAAATTGATAATAGTAACGTTTAAAAAGAAAAAAGTAAATAGAATAATAGGAAATGAAATCAATACAGTTTCCAGCATATGTAGGTATGTATTTAGATTAATAAAAATTAACGATTCGCAAAAACATGGCAGGAGGTTTTGTGTTGCCCACACCAGATTTTTTCTTTTTAAAAAGTTACTATTATTAGTTTGAAATGATTAGTTCTTTGATAGTGACATTTATCTCTCAGTTACATACATTTGAGATATGAACTGTGTAATCAAGGAGTTGTGTTTGTTTTTATAAATTTATTCATAAAATATATAGAAAAAGTATTAATGCAGAGCTACAGAAAATATAATAGTCTTTAATTATTATAATAATATAAATCTCGAATAAATAACATTTAAATGTATTTTTCGGAGAAAAACTATTTTGAGCTTCAAGTAAAGTGCCATTTCCGGTTATCTGATATACACCAAAATCTAATGGGTTCTTGCCATATTAGAATAAGGTAGAAATACAAAGTTTAAAATTTTTGTGAATGATGGTATTTGAGTTAGAGCGTAAACAGGATTCGCGCGCACACACACGCACACACACACACTCACACATACATACACAAACACACACGCACACACACACGCATGCGCGCACACACACACACACCCACACGCACACCCACACGCACGCGCGCGCGCACACACACACACACACACACACACACACACACACAGAGAGAGAGAGAGAGAGAGAGAGAGAGAGAGAGAGAGGCACCATCGTGAAGATTTGGATTCTAGGGACGTGATCATTTACCAAAATCTCGATATGCGTTTTTTAGCACGATCTCTATACCTCCCTCACCAAAGGGAGCGGGAGGTAAAATTAAAAAATCAGCAAAATTTGATTTTATCGTTAAAATGGTCTACTAATGGAGCAACTTTGCCCTAATTTAACCGACTATGACAACCTGTGTAGTTATTACCGAAATATGCAAATAGAGGCAGATTGGCACATTCAAAAATGGCTAAAAAAAAGATAAGTGATAATATAAATATTTATTGACACTGGAATTTTTAAATTCATGTTTTTTGTTACATGCATTAAAAATTTGTAATAAAATTTAACATAAATGTCGGAATAAAATTTGTTTGTAGAAATACATAAATTATGTGTAATAATTAAAGGAATATTTTATTGTAATTTATGTACTTATTTGTTAATAGTATATTTCCGAACAAAAAATGTGTTTCAAGTAGGTAGTTGCCCTTAATAAATATTGTTTTCAAATATTTCCCGAAAATAAAATAATTAATTGACCGATAAAAAAAAAGTTATTATACGTTTTCAAATGTGTTGTGCTTATTGTTATATTTTGTATGTAATTATCTATACAGTTGAGTTGAGTTTTAGAAGTTGTAATAGCCCTTATCACTACAAAAAATGTATTCAAATATAAACAACTACTTGTATTACGTTCTACTACTCTTCTCTATTCCAGTTAAGAATAGACTTGGTGGCGCTTCGGAGTCAGCCCGTTTTACACACATAAATCTTATTAATTAGTTATATGTTTTCTACAAGACATACTTGACAGCTCAAATCTCAAAACGCCTAATTTAATAAATTTAATTGTTTAGTAAAGAAACAGTTTCTCAGGAGTATATAATAGTATATAATAATACAGCTTAGACTTCTGTATTGACTAAATGACTACAACGTGAGGAGATCTAATTTGGTGCAGCTCTGGCTTGTTTCTGCAGCTCTAAATTTGAAAAATTCAGCTCTAAATTCAAATTTTGCAGTTGCTTTCACTTCTCTCTATATTAGTTTTTATTCACATACATGATACAAAAATTACAAAATATGTATATTTTTAATTATTAGAACGCGCGCAGTTCAGTTTTCTGTCGTGGCTTAAATGTACCTCTTTTTTGTATGTAAATAAAGAGGTGAAATAATTTTAATCAAATTAATTTTGATTTATTTCTTTACATAAAAAGGCGTTAAACCCACAACTGCTCATTTTATGAAAATATGTAAGTCTCAATGTACATGACCTTGAACTAAAAATTAACTAGAATAGAGTATAGTTTTATTTTCTGCAACTATAGACTGCTATAGACATCTATAAACACTTCTACTAACCTACAACACTTTCTCAAATACATTAACGTATCAAAAGATGTCTTTACTAGTATAATTTAATAAATTTCAAATATTAAAAATATTAGTGAATTATGCAAATAAAGCACCTACATTAGGTATATTACAATATTCATCCTTACATATATAAATGTTTGAAAGCACAAAAATACTTATCACGAATTTAAAAAAAAATTATCGCAAATAGAAACTCGGACTTGGCAAATTTTCTGTTCTGCAATTCTAATTCTGCATCAGTATGTGCCAGTAGTTCGTACTGTATGGAAGTGCAAAATTATAAGTTGAATTAAAATTATTGTAAGTGATAAGTTTAAAATATGTAGTGTTTACTTATCTGAATCCATTAAAGAGGTATGTCAATATTTGTGTTTATCATGTATATGTGTATGATAATTCGTAAGTAAACATAGATAAATACATAAATGCAATAGCATTATCATATTCATGTATTAATAATACACTATAAGAAAATATATATTGACTGTATGATTATTATTACAATAAAATATGATTTGCAAAATTTCCAATAAATTTATATAGTTTATTTTGACGAAAAATACATTTCATATTTTATTCCTATAAAGGAAATAAACATACATTTTATAAAAATTCTCAGGTATTTGAAAAAAAATCACATATTTAGGGAAATACAGGAAATACTACGTTATTATATAGTAATTTTCCGGAAATACGGATATTATTTCCAGTGTTATTGCATAGCTAGCTACTTTATGAAATTTAATGTCTTTATAATTTTTTAACTCTATATCCATTTAATATGAAGTATAAAATTCAGTCATATCGTATAGAGAATAAAATATTCTTTAATATTTATATCATTAAATGTGAAAAAATGATATATTTAACAGCGTATTCAAGAAAAACTGTTAAAATCTTCAAATGAGGGTATTTCCGGTCGACCAATTATAACCAAAATCTAATCAGCTCTTCATAGGGATATAACGAAGAGGAATACGAAAGAATTACAATTTTTAGAATTGTAGTGTTGGAGTTATCGACGGAGGAAAAATCGTCACACACCCACACAGACAAACTAGTTATTAATTTTTCATAATTATGATATTTTGTGTATTATAAGTTTGCCATGACATTAGTATCTTCATTGTTTTTGCCGTTTCATTGATGCAATTTGATGTATTATTTGTTTTTGATTATTTCGAACAATTCGAACTGCCTAAAAGTTAAATGTAAATAATATTTTCTGACAGTTTAAAATAATCAAAAACAAATGACACGTCGGTCTTTAACAAAGAAGGCACAAATATCATGAGAAACTGATAATACGTACATTCAAATGTTATAATTTTAAATAATTATAACTGGGTTATTTTTTAATGAAAATGCAAGTATTTGGCATCATTGTAAAGCTAATTTTAAATACTTTCCGAAACGAATAATGTTTTCGCTTCCTGCGAAATCGGAAGTAGAATTTAAAGTCTTTTCGCACCAAAAACTCTAGGTCTAAAATTAATAATAAAGAAAACTATTTGTCCCTAATTTTTCAATTAGCCTATATAGTTCCCGCATCACAATCAGAATATTTACGAGGGTCACGTTAGAATGAATGAGAATAAGATATAGGGTTCATATTTTTTAAATTTTATTTTAAATATGTTTAAAGGTGTCAAATTAATTTCTGAAGACTTAAAACTACCAAATCTGTATAACTAATTACAGGGGATATAAAAACTGTCGATTTAATTTCAGGCTGACTTAAAAACTGTCAAATTGGTAATGATGATTTGAGAATGCTCTCTGTTTAATTCCATATTTTCACTCGTAACGATAATTGTTTAATTAGGTATTCTATATTTAACTGAAGTTATTGTTCATATTTTAAGAAATCTACATATTTTGCACAATATGTATATTACAAATGATTTGTAATAATATATTTCTTCAACAATAAAGATTATTTAATTACACACCTCGAACCTTGAATTTATAATTCATGTAATTTACAATCAATACTTTTAAATAAAGTACAGTACAGATATAAACAAAACATATTTACTTTTATTATCTTCGGCAAACAGCCGGCGCGAAAGATATAATAGCATTATATTATCTGTTTTTTATGACACTCAATTAAATATTATTTAGTTATGTTCTCAGAATTGTTTTAAAGAGTTTATAATTCAGTTGTTGTGATTAATTAATATTTAATAACATGTGGCATTACAAAGTATAGCTACGTGGTCTAAGATCTAGAAATCAAATTTAGAATTGCAAGTGTTATTTTGTCACAATATTTTGGTGAGTAATTGCATATTTTTGTATAAATGTCACATCGAAAATGGATATAAACAAACTAGTAATAGTAGCTTATTTAATGTATATTTTAGTTTTACCAGTGACTCAGTCACTGGTTTTACTAAATGGTAAAGATCTTAAATATCAAATATAAAGCATAATGCCTAATGGTTTATTAATTTGTATATTTTGATAACGATTTCTTAATTATGTGATATGTGAAAAATTCTAAATTAAAATATATCATTTATGTATTGTGGTTTGTCAATGAACAGAGCTACTAAGACTAAAATATGGGTAAAGGTATGTACTCTCTACATTAATTATAAGTGCTTGTGATCCATTAAATGAAATTTAATAAACGCGCTGGATACTGTAAAAATATGTTTGTGCAACCAGGCGCGGGCTAAACATTTCGCAGAACCAATACAAGCCGCAAGATCCAATTTCGCGGTCTTTGTTATGGTAACGGCCGCCAAATTGGATGTAACCTAAAATCACTTTGACACTTGAATATTGACAACGGATAATATGGCAATGAGTGACGTACCTAAAATATGACAACAATAAGTTTCTTGTTTTATTTTTTAAAATAAATACAAAAAATATTCTAAAATAGTTATTTTAGAAATAACTTTTCCTATTTCGCGTAAACAAAGTGAATTTTGTACAACTGTTTTTGTCAAAAACAGATATACAATAAACAAATTTGTATAAATGTTTTTAGGGATTTTTTAAATTGTGGAGTTGGTTACTTGCTCTAAGTGTCAAATAAATCTCTTCTATTGTAGTAGTATCTCTTGGCTATGATTGTAGTTGTCATTACGTGTTATTACTTATGGAAAATTACTGAAATTAGATTTTTTTATAGAAAAATATTTACATCAAACACTCTTTTAAATTCAAATTCAAGGTATTTATTTGCAGGTAATAAATATAAATTTTAGCTCTAACCTACTTTATAAGTAACATTTGTCAAAATGACAAATGCCAAAAAAAAAATTAAATTTCAAAGTTTTATTGAAACTGTCAATGTTACCAACCTTGATATTTTAATAGGTTTGTTCCAACAAATGTTCAGAACCGTTCAGAACTTTCCTGAGTCTGCGCAAAGTCATTTTACCGTTCCAACAAGTCGAATTATAAATTCAGAACTTATAGTACAATCTTTCAAGAACACATGAATTGTGTTCCGAACTAATTCTGAATCGTTCTTAATGTTCCAGGATTTGACAAGAATTTTTAATTCTGAATCAGTTTAACGTGCTATCTACCCTCACTTATTTTGTTTTTGTTGTTATTAAATTAAATTAATAATGGAAGGAAACTGCGATTTCTCTGATTTGTTGAAATTTTCAAGCGTAAGTAATGATTGATGATGATAATGGAGAATTCTTGAACAATGAAAATTACCTATAGCTTAAATATATTATAATAAAAGACACAACGTTTTTTCACAGGTGTTTTTTTATTTTGTGATTTTATAGGTTAGAATAAACAAAATTCTCAACCGGTTCTAAATGATTTAAACACCGATCAAGTCGATTCTAGAACTATAAGTTCGCGCATGGATTCTAAGCAGTTCTGAATCATATTCTGCACTCCTGTGAACTTTCTGTTAGAACAAACCTATATTCCTTTCAATAATAATTTTTAAATAAAAGTAAATTAATTCGAATTAGGAAAAATTGTATGAAAAACACGTATTACAATATCCATTTGTAATACTTATTTGTCTTTAATTGTTTTCTTTATCAAATGTCAGTCCCATCACAGCCTTTCTATTTCAAAAAATTAAACTATTTAAATACAATAAAATTTGTAATTACTTACCTATTTTTTACGTTTGCACAAAAATAGTGTGTACACCTTGTCCGCGAAATCCTTTAGTACCCCCCAAGATTATTTTGCGTCGGCCGCAAGCGGCTTATGCGACAATTTTTCTCTCGGAACGCTAAAGAGTGATTTCGCGACCTTGATATACAACAAATAACTATTGCCATTAACGAAATTTATATTTGATTGGCACATCGATAAATGGATAAAAGGCGTGATGATATATTTATTTGTAGTATTATACACCAAGTAGGAGAAGTGTTTTTCCCGAGGAGTAAAATAGTGGCACGAGGTGATGCCGAGGGCTACAATACAACGAGGGGAAAAAACTTTGCAGATTGTAAAACCCGTCTTTTAATAAAACGCGGCCAGATTGTGAAACCTTCGTTGACCGATCGATGTTTTACAATCAGGCTAGTCGTCTAGGTGTTTAAAACGAAGAACAGATTACCTTAGTTTGTATATTTCTCTTGCCTAGTTGTACCAACAAGGCTTAAACTTTAAGATAGGTTTAAACAAAATTCAAATTAAAATTTTGACAGCAATAATTCATTTGACATTTCATTTCGATGCAATATTGTCGGTTTAAGTCGAGTTTAATATTTAAGTTACGATGGTGCAACCTGCCATGAATATAACAATAACCTAACGCACAAAAGTCACGCAGACAATAAAGATAAGTAAAATAACATATTATATTCAGAATAAATATTATAATCTTCACTCATTTACAAATGACATATTTATCGAATATCGTAAAATAAGTTAAATTTTTGGCAAGGATGTGTATAAAAAAACTGAAGGACAACCAATCAGATTAATTATAGTGACCAAACGGAAACTCGCATACCTTGTCATCAAAACAATTGCTGTATTGTTGTTTACGTAATCAAGACGATATAATTCGATTTTCACTTGTTTCATATTATTTATTATTATGGTGGGAACAATATAAAAAGTAAAATATGTTTAGAATATTATACATTTTCAGGAATTTGATAATTATATATGATATACAAATATAGAACAGATATCAGTATATTATAAATGAGGTATAATTATTAATCACTAATTTTTTAAATTTTTCTCATTAAAAGCTAAATATTTATTTTATGGGCAAACTTTAATTTTTTTATTAGATAATTAATTTCGCATTTTTTCCTATAAATATGTAAATATTATCTCATCCTAGTTATTTTACCCATTTCTGGGTTTGCCAATCAATAATTTAGTCGATATATGTGTACCTTTGAAGCATATACCAGACGTCACCTGACGGCCATTCAAAGCTATAGAACATCACAGAGGTCATTTTTATACTACTTGAAAATTAGTAATAATTTTTAAATGATACCAATATTATTATTATTATTAACAATTGCCAAAAACTACCAAAGTCCAGATATTGTAAATATGAGTTCAATACAGCGGCATATGTACTTTCATGGATGCTGGATGCCAAACAGTTTGATTATATTTTAAAATTTGAGCGTTTCTACAAAATCGTCCTTTGGAAATGTCTAATTATTATGGTAATTTTAATTTATTATTTTCTAATATTCGAACATGATCCTGAGTTAAATAAGTTGCAGAAATCTGTAAAAGTAAGGAAGCTATAAAGTTTATTCTTTGATTATCTCAAATTCAAAAAAAATGGGCTAAGTTTGTTTCTCATATTCTGATAAACGATATTTTTATCAAAGGTAGTATTTTCTGTTTAAACATGATGTAAGAAATAAAAAAAATATTTATTCCGCGAAAATCATAAAAAGATAGTCTATAAACTTTTTATATCTAGCAAAAAGTTTGATTTTATTTATTAATTTTTGGTTACGAACAAAAAACATAATTATAGTTTTATCACTGTAGCAGAACACGTGTTTTTAATTTGATAATATTACTAAACTGAAGCTTGAATTACATTATACTATTTTCTCATATTCTCGAACTAGATTTTTCATTGGATTTTCATAATTTCGATTTTTGTAATATGTTCGCGATTCAAGAAAAATGCTCGTCAACTAGCGTCCAACTCATGAAGCTCTTAAAAATGACGTCACAGTGCGGCCGGCATGTAATATGGCCGATGTTACTATAACATGTAAACGTCAATTTGATTAATTCTACTTTAAAAGTCGTTAAAAAGTGTTCACAAACCAAAAGTATTTATGTCATTTTTAACTCTTTCAACTAATTTTTTTCCACATGTAATTATGGGGTTCGGAATAAATAATTTCTTCTCCCTCACTATAATTTCGGGACTCAGCAATTCCTTTTAAATAATACCAAACTTCCTTTAATTTCACATTCATTGTATATAATAAATTAATAAACTCTCTTAAACATAGCTGTTCACACACACAACTAGGTTAGTTTTTAGTTCACGTCACTTGGCTAGACCGCATTGTGACGTCACAAAACATGGCAGCAAAACTAACTTGAATCGCGAATAGTCGTGCAGTATCGATTAATTCCGTATATTTTCGTGAACGTATTCTGTTTCCGTAAATGACAGGTTAACAAACAAAATATATAAATAACCATGAATTACACTTTTTTTACCTTCCAAGTCGTAGTCAACTCTGTCTGGCTGTCATGTAGACCCGTTTAGTGCTGGGCGATGACTTAGGCCAGGTTTCCAAACAAGAAAAGGGCTGCCGCCTAAATACTAACTATATGCAACACTGATACAACGTAACAAAAATATTTAGACAGATGTTTAAGATTCGAAGACTGATAGCTGCTGATAGCAGAATATGCCACAGAATATTCTTAACTCTGTTAGCTAGGGGGTGGGAGAGGGCGAATTACCTCATACCCCAAGTAAATGAATAAGAAGTGGGGTACATGGAGTGTACAGAGAGATTTCCGTTTCTTCAAATTTTAAGCTCTTCAAAGGGCACAGATGAAATAAATATAATTGTTATTAGTACTTGTTACGTCTTGTAAGTTGTACAGTGCATATTTTAAGCAACAGAACCAAACTTTATAACATGTTTCTGAGCCATTTAAATGCCAACCAAACTTATAGGTTATGAGCGCCAAACGTCAAATTCTTCTTTAGCATAGCAATCGCCTTAGCAACGAAGACGCCATTTTCTTGTTTGGACACCTTCGTGACGTCACACTAAACGTGTCTAATGTACGCATGTGTACTTTGAATCTAGTATGAAAACCACGGTGTAGTATCTATAGGTGAGAGCACGAGATGCGTTGACATGGTTAAGTAACTGGGAAACAAAATGGAGCTAACGCGACCCGTTACCATTTGACAAAAAATGTTTTGCTACAAGATGCACAACAAGGTATGGATCAAATAAAGAGAAATATAGTCTTTTTAAGGTGCCAAAAGGTGCAATTTAGCGGCAGCCAGCTACACTATAATCACAGAAACAGGTACTAAAATAAATTTCTGATTGAAAGGTGTCAATGTCAAGTGCATTTGACATATGTTGTTTTATAATTTTACTGGAAGTATAGAAACGTTTTTGTATGGAATTTGTACAAAATACATACATAGAACTGACAAAAGATAAATGGTAATGATTGAAAATATAGAATATTATGCGTTATATATGAATAATTTAATATTTTAAATATTTTGTGTAAAAACCGGGTCGCAACAAAGCCTGACATCTAGCGGCAAACTGTATGAACTAGCCCCGTTAGTTAGCCATTTTTCGTAATGCATTGGAATACGTCGTGCACTCACCTATAGATACTACACCGTGATGAAAACATATAATATTGAAAAATAGGACAGACCGTATATTTCTGAACTAGAACCTATACTTCGTTCCACGTAAGAAAATAGTGATGGGTAGACAGGTGCAGTTGTTGTTTGATTGAATAAAATCGGGATATTCTCCAATCAAAAAACAAAAGAAGTATAGTATGAAAATCTAACGAAACTCAGATGAACATTGTTAGAAATAACTAGAAATTCTCGAACGAGAATCGAACTAAAATCTAGAGACAAAAATAGTGTAATGTAATTCGGGTTTTAAATTTACATTTCAAGTAGTAGATATAATAAAACAAAATATATATAATAAACATATTACGATATTACCCATTGCTGTGCACCTGTTGCTGACGTGGAGAGGTTACTTTTGTGTCATTTAAATTCGAAATAATTTTGGCATCAGTCGGAATCGAACTCGGGTCTCCTGTTTCGCGACCAGACTGTCAGGGATACGGCCACGAGAAGTAAGTATAATAGCAATTTAATTTGTTTTCATACATATACAGGGTGTTTATTTTTAAGTGGCCACCATTGCAATCTCGAGAACTATAAGAGATACGAAGTTAGTTAAATTAGCAAAGAATTTTTATTTTACATGCGTATTTCAAGGATAAACTGAAAAAAAATGCAGTCAGTGGTTCTCAAAATATGGGTACCAACTTTTTTATTTTAAATGGAAACTGTAGCGCATGGATTTTCCCCCATGACGTATTTTTCCTGGTTCTCCACCGGTTTCTCCCTTATAGGAGGGCGAGGAAGTTTGCAGGTCGGGGGCGAACCCAGATGGCCTCGGCCAGTTCTTGTCCGCCCGCCTGACCAGTTGTTTGTTTCGCTTTATATTTTCTTTTGTGTGTTCTTTTCTGTGTTTAATATTTGTTTTATTCAGTTTGTGTTGTGTTCGCATGTAGTTTATGTGTTGTGTTAATAATAGTTTTCGTTTGTATTTATTTTTTCCCGTTAATTTTCTTTATATACAAAATAGAGGCAACCGCGTTTTTTTTATTATAATTCCCCTCGGCATCTCGAATACTCAAATTCCTAACCCGTGTGTTATAAGTGGCTGCCCAACAGTGGTGCCGAAACCCGGAATTCGAATAAATTTGCGGTTATTAATAAAAGTGAAAGTGCGGGTGACGCCATTCTAAGAAGAGCGCGTCACGGAAGCGGAAACGACGCCATCTTGTGCGCAACTACGACGGCGCACAACAACGCCAACTAAAGCAGTTCGCGCCAGAAACGAAGAACCACCGCGTCACGGAAGCGGACACGCTGCCATCTTGTGCGCAACTACGACGGCGCACAACAACGCCAACTAAAGCAGTTCGCGCAGACACGCGGAATAGCGCCATTTTGTTTTAATCTCCATTGCCACCGCCTCAATATACTGCGCCGAAGTGAACGCCTGGCACAAAAACAGGAAACCATGTCTGTTACGATGACAAACGAACAATTCCAACAACTTCTGCAGAGCATGCAAAGCGCGTTTACCGCGCAAATCGACACGACCCGTTCGTCCACCCCGTCGAACTCGGCCTCAGAAGTTGCTAACGGGAATTTTTCGCGCTGTACATCGCGCTTTTCGAGCAGAAACGATGAAAACGTGGAGACATTTATTGATGCCATCCAGGTATACAAGCATTGCACCAACATTTCGAGTCCGAACGCCCTCAAAGGTTTGCCCATGCTGTTTACTGGACTCGCCGCTGAGTGGTGGGCCGGTGTCAAGACCACCGTCAGCACATTCGAGGACGCCATCATACAGCTGCGGAGCGCCTTCGGGACGAAGAGACCCGCCTACAAAATATACCGTGAGCTGTTCTCCAACGAACAGGACGCTGGCGTCCGCACAGATATTTTTATCTGCAAGGCTCGCGCCTTATTCGCCCAGCTACCAGATCCGCAACCGGGCGAAAGCATGCAGATCGACATGGTCTACGGCCTGCTGCACAAGAATATTCGAAAACGGGTAAGACGGGAGGAAGTTAAAACGTTCGACGACCTGCTAAAACTTTCCAGAGTGACGGAAGACGTTTTCACCGAACATGCAAAAACTAAGAAGTCGGCCCCGTCACACACTCATCCGAACGTGCAGGTAAAGGCGAAAGATAGACCTCGGTGTGAGTTCTGCAAAAACTTCGGTCACAAACAAGGTGAGTGCCGTAAATTTGCAAACTCGCAGAGAGATGCAGCAGTGCCGAGAGCAGCTAGCTCTTCGGAGCCGAATGCTCGATCATCAACCATCCGTTGCTATGGATGTGGCGCCCCAAGCGTCATCAAAAGCCAGTGCTCTACGTGCAGCACTCGCCAGTCTTCGTCGACACAAATTAACGCAGCGGAATTCTGCAGTGTCCACTCGCAAAGTGAAGCAGTAGCGAAGCCTCGGCCGCGACCCCTGCTGCAGATTGAAATTTGCGGCGCTACAGGGACGGGCTACGCCGACACAGCCGCGCAACAAAGCGTGGCTAGCTACTCGCTGTACAAGGTGCTCGTGGAGAAGGAGCAGCAGTTCACCACGGAGTCGCTGGTCGCTACGTTAGCGGATGGCGAACCCAGAACCATGGAAGTGCTAACGACGGTCGTAGATGTGAAACTTCGTGACCGCATAGTGCCCACTAGATTTATCGTGTTCCCTGAAGCACGCAATAATAGAACTCTACTTGGCGTAGACTTCTTGGCCGACGCCGGCGTCGCTTTAAATGTGCCGCACCGGAAGTGGAACTTCGTAGACAGACCTGGTGACGACTACGAGCTACGCGTCGAACCTCTAGGACCACCCGAAGAATGTTCCTTCGCCGCAGTCGAAAATCTGAGAGTCGACGAGGGCACGACTAGATTCGTTGCAGCGCACAACCCTGGTCTCAACGCTCAGCGTGAACGACGATATCTTCGCGCCAGGGGGAGAGCCGACGCAGTTCGCGGAACATCGGATTCAAACAGGAGACCACCCGCCGATTACTCTTCCTCCATACAAGCTGACCGCATCGAAGGAGACGTTACGAGAAGAGCTGGAGAAGATGTTATCGGAGGGCGTGATCGAGGAGTGCGAATCCCCGTGGGCAGCTCCTGTTGTCCTGGTGCCGAAGAAGGATGGGTCCACTCGGGTATGTGTCGACTACCGAAAACTTAACGCTGTCACGGTAAGCGATAAATACCCTTTGCCCCGTATTGATGATCTGCTTCACGCAGCGAAATGCGCGCTCTATGTCAGCACGATCGACCTGCGATCCGGATACTACCAGGTCGCAGTTCACCCGTCAGACCGTGACAAAACAGCATTTGTCACGCCCCTCGGAACGTTCCAAAGACTTATGGACTTATTTCGGAACGGTTTACCGAGTGTTTGCGTGCTAGCTTATCTAGACGATCTAATAATTATATCAGACAATTTTGAAAAACATTTAAAAGACTAAAGCAGTGTGTTTGACAGACTACGATTATTTAACCTGCGTGCCAACCGTTCAAAGTGTGTTTTCGCGTGTGCCGAGGCGAAATATCTCGGACACATTATTACCCATCGTGGAATAGAGACTGATCCTGGTAAAATTTCCGCCATCGCCGATATGCCCCCGCCGCGAAATGTCAATCATGTCAGAACTTTTATACAAACATGCTCGTGGTATCGCAGATTTGTGCATAATTTTTCTCATGTTGCTAGGCCACTGACGAACTTAACCAAGAAGAACGCAAGATGGCAGTGGACCGCAGCAGAGGAGGAAGCATTTCAGAGCTTGAAAACGGCCATGACTACGTCACCCATTTTACGGCAAGCCGATGAAAGCTTGCCATTCGTAATTAGGACCGATGCCAGTAATTACGCACTCGGTGCAGTTCTCTTGCAGGGCGAGGGACCAGACGAGCGACCAGTCGAGTACGCCAGCCGGCTGCTCATCCCAGCCGAGAGGAACTACCACACGACGGAGCGCGAAGCATTGGCTGTTGTATTCGCCATAAAGAAGTTCCGTGGCTACATCGAGGGCACTACCGTCACCGTGGAAACCGACCATCAGGCGTTGAAATGGTTGATGAGCCTGCGCGCGCCGACTGGAAGACTCGCGCGATGGGCTCTTTTGCTGCAAGAATACGACTTGCAGATTCGCTATACTCCAGGTCGCCGCAACGTGGTTGCAGACACGTTGTCACGGCCTAACCATGTGATGCAGGAGGAAACATCATGTGACGTCTGCAGCTTTTCAATAGAGCTGCCGAAGAGAAGCGCCGCCGACGTACGAAATGCCCAGCTGGAAGATCCGGAGGTGGCAAAAATTATCCGCTGCTTTGAAGAGCCCAGCTGCATTGATTTGCCAAACTGGATCTCCCGCGGCTATTTGACGATGAACGGCGTTCTCTACAGATATGTACCCGGAGCCGACAGCGACGAGGCGCAGCTCATCGTTCCAGAAAATGAACGTCGCCGCGTCCTTGAAGAATATCACGATGCAGCGACCGCAGGCCACTGTGGTGTTGAACGCACCTATCTTAGGGTTTCAGCGCGTTACTACTGGCTAGGAATGAAGCGATATATTTCCGAATATATATCAAACTGCATCAAATGCCAGCGGTATAAACCGTCAAACATGAAGCCTTCCGGCCTGCTACGCACGCCAGTCGCAGCGCAACGCTTCGAGACCATCGCTGTGGATCTGTTCGGCCCCTTGCCAGTGACGCCAAATGGCCATAGACATATATTTGTAGTAGAAGACGTGGCCAGCGGGTGAGTGGAGCTATTTCCAATGAAGCAAGCGACGGCCGAGGCCTGCGCGCGAATTTTAATCGACGAGGTGTTCTTGCGGTTTGGCATGCCGCGCCGAGTCATTTCAGACAATGGCGTGCAATTCGTAAGTGCTGTTATGCAGCACACTATGGATGTGTTGCAGGTGGAGCAGGTGCTGACGCTGTTTTATCACCCAGAAGCTAACCCCGTGGAGCGGAAGAACCGCGACTTGAAATCGCAGCTGGCTATGCTAGTAGAGGGCAAGCACGCGACATGGGACGACAAACTTCCGGCGATTAGGTTCGCGATAAATAGCGCGACGAGCCAGTCTACCGGATTCTCACCCGCGTACCTTACCTTCGGGCGGGATTTGCGGACAACGGACGACGTGGCGACCGATATGCGTGCGGTGATGCTCTCGGAGAATTTCGTGTCCGAGATAACTCCATACTTGTCGTCGCTAGCCAGTACGTTGCGAGAAGCTTGCGATGTCCGAGAGCAGCAGCAGGACTGAAGGAGAGCTTATGCAGACCAGAAGAGGAAACCGCCCCCAGCTTACACCGTCGGGGATCTCGTCCTCGTAAAGACTCACGTCTTAAGCGACGCCGACAAGGGCGTTACCTCCAAGTTCGCTCCAAGAAGAGACGGACCGTATGTTATCCGCACGTTGGATGGGGTGATATGCGAGGTAGCCTCGCCGCAGCATCCTTTGGTTCCTCTGGGTCGCTATCATGTGTCGTCGCTGTCCCCGTTTAAAGGTGACGCACAGTCGTTGCCTGAACCGGCCGTCCCTCTTCGACGACGCGGCCGGCCAAGGAAACACCCGAAATGACCTGGACCCACGTCGAGGACGATTCGTGGATCCAGAGGGGGAGTCTGTAGCGCATGGAATTTCCCCCATGACGTATTTTTCCTGGTTCTCCACCGGTTTCTCCCTTATAGGAGGGCGAGGAAGTTTGCAGGTCGGGGGCGAACCCAGATGGCCTCGGCCAGTTCTTGTCCGCCCGCCTGACCAGTTGTTTGTTTCGCTTTATATTTTCTTTTGTGTGTTCTTTTCTGTGTTTAATATTTGTTTTATTCAGTTTGTGTTGTGTTCGCATGTAGTTTATGTGTTGTGTTAATAATAGTTTTCGTTTGTATTTATTTTTTCCCGTTAATTTCCTTTATATACAAAATAGAGGCAACCGCGTTTTTTTTATTCTAATTCCCCTCGGCATCTCGAATCCCCAAATTCCTAACCCGTCTGTTATAAAACATATATTTTCTATTTGCACATTCAATAGAGCACTTTATTCTGAATCCAATGATATAGAATTTGCAAACATTACATTTTCCAAAAAAAATTAATAAAGTTTTAAATTAATTCCCCCCTAAAATATGATATTGATAAGTGTGCCATGACTAAAAAAAGTGAATATATTTAAAAGAAGAGGAAGAGGACAACTTTTCATTTGACAGAAGTAGCAATAAACAAAATATTCCCTTTTTTCAGTCATGGCACTCTTCTTAATATCATATTTTGGGGGAATTTTTTTCTTAAAAATTTTGTTATGTAGAGTTAGGAAAATTATATATCGTTGGATTCAGAGTAAAGAGCTCTATTGAATGAGCAAATAAAAAGTATATGTTTCCATTTAAAATAAAAAAGTTGGTACCCATATTTTGAAAACCTCTGGTTGAATTTTTTTTTTCAGTTTACCATTGAATTACCCATGTAAAATAAGAAATTCTTTGCTAATTTAACGAATAATTCTCGAGATTGCAATGGTGGCCAATTAAAAATGAATAGCCTGTATATCATTTAGTGATGAAATACTATTTGTTATTTTAAGATACAGGTATAATGAATAGTGAAAATATTTTCGTGCATATTTCTCAGTTCATTAGAACGAAAAGTATTTTAGCAATTCATAAACGGAAGAGGAAACATAAAATCTTTATCTTCAAAATGAGTAAATTTATCTGTCAAGACATTCTTTGCATTTTTAAAGATAAATTCTTTAAATATTCGACAAAAATACGGTATGATTAGCATTTTGGCATGATTTTTAGCATTTTTTTTTTTTTTGAAAAGTAATTTTTCTTTACATAGTTATTCTGGTTAGAGATATAGTGCACTGACTTGACTCCATAATGTTTGGTTTTAGTTTTTATGTTCTGATCATACAGTGGCGAATTTCCGCACAGGCGCACGAAGTGCGCGCTTGAAGCCTTTTAAATCAAGGGGGCCTCAAATGTCAGGTCTCAAAATAAAAATTTCATTATTATTGTTATTAGTATTATCCTAATAAAATAATTAACAATTTAATATATCCTCTACATTAAATTGAAAAATAAATAAAGCTATCTATGTATTATGGCGGCCCTAGCGATCAAATCTGAAATTATAAGTTCGCTCTCTGACGAGATAAAGATCCCTATTTACTTATAGTTGGTAGCAATGTTTTCCTAATTTCATGAATGTGATTAATTTCGAATTTGGCAGAAATAACGCAATAACGGTGTTCAGTTTGGTGATGTTTTAGTTTGTGAAGAAATATACAAGTGCCGTGTGAGGAAACCGACAAACTTTAACCATGTATTCTAGGGGTCATTCTAAGTAAAAATGTTCATATAAACTATGGTTCAATTCTTCTCCGTTTTATTTTTTGTTTATTTGTTTATTTTATTTTTGTCGATATTGAGAAGAATAGGCTATTCCATCGTAATTAAAAATATTAAAAGTTTATTGAAAATATCAAAGATAACAGTTAAAGGAAACGGAAAATTCCATTTTTTATTATAAATAACTTTCTCTAAAAAATCTGATGTGGACACCACACGACTTCCTTGTACACAAGACCAATATGAAGTATAGACCCAAGTATAAAATTGCACGTATTTGACGAGATTTGACATTAGCATCTATTTTTTATTTTTTTGTTATTTTTTGTCTTAATCCATAGCAAGCTTCATTACAAAAACCAAAAATTATATAAATTTTAAATATACATATCTCGCTTATACAAAGGGCTAATTTAATAATACTTGATGTGCTAGACACAGAATTTAATTCTGTAAAAATTTTATTTGAAGCATTTATTTCTAAAATCAAAATGAAACCATTTTATTGAAGAAAAACTGTTAACAACTTCAGGTAGGGGAGCGTGGGGTAATGAGAGCCGGAGGGCAATGAGAGCCCCTGCAAAATAAGTACATACCAACTTTTAAATCTTTCGAAAGCTACTCGTACATGTTCGTCAAAGTACGTTAGTCCTTGCCCGTCGCCTAGTTGTGCGCATACGCACATGACAGTTGAAAGTGTGTTTAGCCTAGTAGGTTATAGGAGTTTATAGTTTATAAATCACGGTAAGTAATTTCATTTTTATTTATTTTATTATATCTTGTGTTCATTTCGTTGCCAGATGTATGTATTTTTGATATATTTATTGAGACAGAAGAGTAAAATAGTTTATTTACTTAATTTATATGAATATCAATATGGTGGAATTTCGGGTAATTAGAGCCTAGGAGGCTCTCATTACCCCACTACGGCTCTAATTACCCCTTTGTTGATTTTATATCCCATATTCTAAAATACACTATTTTAATCGTTCTAGATGCCCAGAAATAGAAAAAGAACAACACTAAAAGCTAGTTGGACGTCTATTTCATTAGAAAATGCTATAAAAGTTATACAAAATGAAGGAAAATCTGTACGCAAAGTGGCAGAGGAATCCGGAATACCTTACAGTACTTTGAAGAAACGATATAGAGCAGCAATTGCCAATGATGATACGTATTGTCGTCCTCCAATGCTCGGAAGAAAACCCGTATTTACCAATGAACAGGAAATGATCCTAGTTGATCATCTTCTGAAGATGCCAAATATGTTTTACAGTCTAACTAGGAGCCAGTTTCGCAAAGTATGCTATAACGTGGCTGAGATATTTGGTGTTGAGAAAACAAATGGGCTCATTCTGAGTGCTCAGGTTCTGACAAACCAAAAGATTTTATTTGTAGATTTTGTTTAAATCTATAAAATGCTCTTTAAAATATTTTAGTGCTAAAGCACATTTTTGTTACTTCACTTTTCCTTGATTTATAACCTGTTTAACATTTTTTTGTTATAATTTCACTGAAATTATTGGAAATTAGTTAAAATAAGATTCATAGCATGTGGGAAAATTTTAGGCTCTTATTGCCCGACTCGTGGGGTAATTGGAGCGAAAGACATTTTTTAGAAAAACGTGTTTTTTTATTACTGACAATAATTTTTTAAAGTTAAAATTCTAATACTATTATAGCTTTATAACCAAAAGACTGATTTAAAGAGATAAAAATAAATTATTATGACAATTCGTTACCTTTTTTTAATTTTTTCCTTAATAGGCTCCAATTCCCCCCCTCTCCCCTAATATGTCACTTCCGGTTAGCCTGTTTTAACCAAAATCCACTATGTTATTCCAATTGACATAAAAGTCTTATATACCAAATTTGAAAAGTGTTAGATTATATTTTAAGATAGTTTTTCATTAAAATTTATTATAGGCTTCAAATAAAGTACCATTTCTAGAAATTATGTAATGACCAAAAAGGGAGGTGCACAACTAGATGATATAGCAGTCATAAATACAAAATTTCAACTTTCTACGGCTTACCGTTTTCGAGTTATGCGAGATACATACGCACGTACGTACAGACGTCACGACGAAATTAGTCAGAATGGATTCAGGGATGGTCAAAATGGATATTTCCGTTGAAATCCCAAAACCGAAATTTTTCGCGATTACAATACTTCCTTTACTTCGTACAAGGAAGTAAAAAAGGGATGTTTTACTTTTGATGACGCAGGGCATGTATGCGCGTGTTTGAGCAAATAGGATGCAAGAATGAACTACTTTGTGAAACTCCGCCTGCGAGCCTGCACTAAGAATATCGTTCGGGTGATCCTGTATTTACTTTATTTTGGTAAAATGACAAAAAAGGGAAATAAATTAAGTGCAATACCTAATTTATTTTATTTCTATAATAATGATATATAATATTACAATTTAAATACACATTATTTTGTAATTTGCTCAACATTTTTTCGTAATACTGTGAATCACTGTTACTTCTGGTATACCCACATTATCTACGTCACAAAACAAATTTAAAATTCGGACTTTAATATCTCGTTTATTTGGAGGAATTTTGAATTTTTTCACATGTGATATATTTTTATGTACTTCAAGAGAAAATATCGTGGAAAAGCCTATTGACCCATAGAATACGTGGTTAAAGTTTGTCGGCTTCCTCAAGGGACACCTGTATTTGTTTTGTTATTAAGTTAATATATGTAATAACTGTATAATAATATTAGAATTATATCTCCGAATTATACTGTACAGGATGTCTCATTTTCGATGTTTTTTTAAGATATCTCGGGTAATATTAATGATAGAGCAAAACCATTTACACATTCCAGGGTCAACTTTTCCAGAAATGTTTAATAGTCACCACAGGAATTTTCGATCTTCTTTTGTTTCTGAGCTACAGGCAAAAACTCGTTTTTCGCTTATTTTGAAAATATCTCATTATCTTATTTATTATGATAGTTATAGAAAAAATATTTTTATAAAAAAATTTACCGTTTTTCAAATAGAATAAAATGGCGTAATTAGATTTTTTGAAAACTTAATAATTCTTGAGATATAACACAAACTTATAATTTTTTAAATGGGAACCTATGTTGAAAATAGTCTCGTCTTTTTGCTTATTTTATAAGCTTTTCAATGATATATAACAAGTCTTCATTCTTTTGTTTTAAATATTAATAAAAGACGAATTATTAATTTATTGAGGTGAAAATATTGGAAATTATTAAGAAACAAATGAAAAAATTTATTTCAAATCATCATTTGTTTATTTTGATTCAATATCTATTAATTTTGTTCTGAAAATTATTCTTAAGGAATTATTTTCGGGTTAGTTAAATAATATTTATCGACGTTACAGTTGGCTTTGACACGATCCGAACAAAATGGTTTAATATGCGTTTGAAGTAAATAAATTGAAAAAAATGAGTAAAACTGAAACAAATACTATTAGAAATATGCAAATGATGATCTGTAATAGATTTTTTCATTTGTTTCTTAATAATTTCCATTATTTTCACCCTAATAAATTAATAATTCGTCTTTTATTAATGTTTAAAAGAAAAGAATGAAGACTTGTTATATATCAGTGAAAAGCTTATAAAATAAACAAAAAGACGAGACTATTTTCAAGATAGGCTCCCAATTTAAAAAATCATAAGTTTGTGTTATGTCTCGAGAATTATTAAGTTTTCAAAAAATCTAATTACGCCATTTTATTCTATTTGAAAAACGGTAAAATTTTTATAAATACATTTTTTCTCTAACTATTGTTATAAATAAGATATGATGAGCGAAAAACGAGTTTTTGCCTGAAGCTCAGAAACAAAAGAAGATCGAAAATTCCTGTAGTGTCTATTAAACTTTTCTCGAAAAGTTGACCCTGCAATGTGCAAACGGTTTCGCTCTATCATTAATATTACCCGAGATACCTTAAAAAAAACGAAAATGAGACACCCTACATAGTACTACATTAAAAACTAATTTTATATTGAGCCTGGAGTAATAACATCATTATTATTATATTAACGTCCGACTGGTATGTTATTATTATCATAACAACCCTGCTTTAAGGGTTGTTATATACCAAATAACACCCTAGAGCGTGTTATGAGGTTGCTATGGTAATGTTGTCAATAAATTGATACTGATACTGTGATAAAGCCGAAAAAAACAAGCAAATGCATTTATAGCCCACCTACTCCGCAAATTTTATTAAAACTTTCTGATCCGTAATCCGCAGAATATTAAAAATTATAGTCGGACGTTAAACGTTGAACGCACCACGGGAGTTAATCGGACAATAATTCCTTCGGTCAACGTACACATCTCGGGCCAGAGGCCCTCGAAAAGCACACTATTGATCTCAGGCGTTATTGTCCTTATAACACCCTTGATACGTTAATTACTATTATAGATAGTTTTATACAGGCTGTTAAAAAGAAGGTAAAATAAAATTGAGAGTATATACATTTCGATGTACAGATTTACAGTCAAAAGAAAGTAAATTAATTATTAATTATATTCATCGTCTGTTACGTGTTTAAATAATTCATTCTTACTATTAAATGAAAAATAGGAAATAATTTTCTGAATTTTGAAATAGTTATTTATGAAGTGTTAAAAGTGACATTTTATTTTGTGAGAAGGAAGTTTGGAACAAGACGCGAAGCGGAGTGATCCAAAACTTCGAACAAAATAAAATCACTTTTAATACGTATATCATACACTATTTTTTCTACAAACATTTATTTAATTTAAATTTGTATTTGTAAAAAAAAATTGTCATATGTCAAACATGTCGATTTGTTGTTCCATTCGTCATTACCAAGGTAATTTACTTTTAACACTAGAATTAAAATATCGCATTTTTAATTGAAGTATGCCGTGTTAAAAATTCAATTTTAATAGTGTTTGTAGAAAAAAATACTTTTCCTACAAAAGTAGACTTTTTAATGTTTGTTTTTAGGGTTAACATGTCATTTTATGACACCAGTGTTAAAAAGTGACAGATCGTTGTTACTTTTAACACTATAGTGCTAAAAGTGAATTAGTTACCTTGGTAATGACGAATGGAACAACACATCAACATTTTTGACATATGTCAAAAATTGTTAGAAATACAAATTTAAATGAAAAAATAGTGTATGAGTATGATATGCGTGTTAAAAGTGATTTTATTTTGTAATGGCCGGTTTTATAAACGTCCAAGTAAATTTACTTCCAGAGTAAATTTATTCCAATGAACAAATTCGAATCAACTTTTATGTTCTTATGACATTAAAATTATTGCTGTCAAAAAATTGCGTTGCATTTGTTCAATGGAATAAATTTAGTCTGGAAGTAAATTTACTTGGACGTTTATAAAACCGGCCATAAGAAGAATGTTTGGAACGCGACGCGAAGCGGTGTGGCCAAACCTTTACCATCGAACACTTATATCATAAATAACTATTTTGACTGAGAATGAGCACATCAAAATATATATACCCTTAATTTTTTTACCCTTTAACACTTAGTATATATGTATATATACAGATGTTTCACAACTTCGGGTACAAAATTTAAGGGCCTGAGTGTCTGGTCGCAAATCTGGAGAACCGGGTTCGATCCCTACCGACGCCAAATATTTCGAATTTTAAATGGCACAAAATTAACCCCTGTGGTGCACTCTCCACGCCAGCAATGAGTGCCCGTGAGGTGACGCCTTGTAAACGCCCGCACGTTACAAATATGTCATCATTACCGATATCTGCATATAAAGCGAATTGGCACACCCAGCAATGGGTAATATGCCGTGATGATATATTTATTTATTTATTTAAGAATTTATTTGAAAATTAAGTATTGGGGTCGCCACAACATTTAACGTGATTATTTTTTTTTTCATAAACAAAACTACCTCTACGGTGACCTCTCAAAGGTAAACAAAAAGTCTGATTTAATCGAAGTCGTAACTCTTATATTTTTCGTGATAGCAGAGGTAAACCCCGTAAAACCCCATTTTTCACTGCCTTATATTTCGGAAACTATGTTTATGTTTGTTATGTTCCTTATTATAGTAAAATACACGATTATATTGAAATAATAATGACAAGACGTTTGTTTGACACATGTAATTATTTTACTCGAAAAAACAACTGACAAACTATGTTACATGACATCAATTAGGCTATGAATATAACAATGTTGATATAGCCTTTTTACTAATTTTAGTCAGTACTATATTCGTTCGTACCCAAAATTGTGAAACACTCTATATTTTAATTCTTATGAGTTTATTTTTTGACATATTAATATTAATTTTTAAAAAGGTATAGCTATCGTTATTGTTGTGTCTCACTTGGTTGATTTATTTAAAACAAAAATTGCCCGAATGTTATGGTGCATAAAATTTTTGACCGTGAAAATAATCATCGTTGCAAAAGATGTTAAGTCAAGTCGCCATTTTCTATTTTTATTTTAGGCAAACGGTATTTTATTTTATCCGAATTAGTAATGCAAAATAAATAACGCGTTCACCACACAGTCATGAACTTTGGCCCGTTTAAATCGGCTAGTGGCCAACAATGGCCTAGAAATTCTAACCTTTACCGGATAGATTCTATTGGCAACTTTGAAATTCTCAAAATAGCTCAAAACACAAGGTTATGTTACAATTATCAACCAACAATACTTTTGAAAACAAAAACAGGCATGAAATTATGTATAAGACACGGTCAAGACATTGACTACTTTAGATGTTTCAATAATTAATGTTAATAAAGCAAGTAAACATAATAATTATAATCATATCATATGTTCTTGTATTCAATGAGTATGTAATGCATTTTGCCGCTTGAACCAAATCATACAATGATAAGATCATTTCGATTAGTTTTCCCGCTTTTCGGCGATGGGCGATTTTTCCCGAAGAGTTCCGATCTTAGTATGATCTGTCATTGTTTTCTATGTCAACGAAAGCAAGTGGTTGTATATGATTTTCTATGAAACTTTATATTTTTGCATGTGCATTTGTTTGTGAAATGTGTTAACCGATGCCTATTGTGTAATTATGAAATTACACCATGTTTTAGTGTAATTATTTTTTGAATAGCCTAATTATTTTGTGCATGATTTGTGCTTAAGTGTTTCTGTGTTGTTTTGGGTGATTTTTCTGCATAATTATATTCTTTTTTAGTGTGTCCTATGTCTGTTTGGTCTACTCAAAGTGTTGGGCTAGATTTGTCCACATCCCTGTGCAAAACAAGAGAGTGCAGAGCTAGTAGCACCGCCCCATTGTGGAATAGAAATAAAGTAAGTAAATAATTACATTTTATGCTATTATTGCTCATTTTTGTGGTTGATATTTTGCCAAGAGCTACTCGTGTGTTGATAAATATTATGCCAAATATTTGTTCAATTAGTTTTATTTATAAACTAAATATAATTTCCGTATATGATATGGAAGTGCTGTTTTTATCAAAAAGCAAATATTTGAGGATGAAAATGTATCTAAACGTGTTACCGGTGAAAATAACTAATTATGAATATCTTTCTTCTCTGATTAGAGAACATTCTTAGATTATTTGTTTAATAAATATCTAATTATTTATTAAAAACATGCCGGTTACAGAAAAATTTACTTTTCTTATATGTTGTTTTCTACTATACCGTTTGTAATAAGTATAAAAAAGTTAATATGTTCAATAAATATAGCTATTTTTGTAAACAAAAAATGATAGTCTACTTTTCCGTACTGAGACGAAAAAAATGTATACGGTAGTAGAAAAGTATACGCTTGTACCGTTCCTTTTTGAGCGACGGAAGCGATAAGCATCTTTGAACTGATCATTGTCAAAGTCCGGAAAATGTAAGTTACAGTTACTTGTGGTTTTCAAGCTGTAAATTTGAATGTTTTTCGAAATAAAGTAAAAGTAAAGGTAAAAAATTAGTGGAAAGCTATGAAGTTTTTAGAGTCAAGGAAATTATTGAAAATAATTCGCGAAAATTAAGGTGCTGTTTTAAGAGAAACTTCTGGAGCTCTTGGCAATAGAGCACATTAAAATATTTTTATAATATCGAAATTAAGGTAAAATAATGTAGATATTACTAGGTTAAATATTAATTAATTTTAAAATATGTTAGGTGAAGAAAGATGCAAGAATCGTGTATGACTGATAAGAAGGAAACTAGACCAGGACCTAATTTAGGCCAAGGAAACTATACTGGATTTACATAAGGCCTGTAATTCCCAAAAGACAAACTTTTTAATTTTAAATCGACGAAATAATTCACAAAATATATGTTTCGCAATAAAGAAAATTTGATTTCAATAATGAAAATGACTAATAATAGAAAAAATTGATTATAACAGTTTTATGTTTTTATATAACTGTAGTTTAATCGGGGCAAATGCACATGTCTAATGTGTATCATATGGCTGGAGATAATAGTGAATATGTGTCTCTCTGATTCAGAAAACGACTAATCACACAGAAAAATTATTACAATAATTGTATCGTTACTATATGTTTTTTTTTTTAAATTTAATCGTGGCATATGAACATATATGTATATCAAGGATGTATACCTATGTAGATAATTTACTGAATATATGTACTTACGTCTGACTAGAGCCCCTGTTTTCTTAAAAAAAAAACAAGAATTTTGATTCTATTACAATAAAGGAATACTTATATAATTACAACAAAAGAACTTTGATTACAGTAATGAAAATGGCTAATCACGAATGTTTCTTTAATTCTAATGCAATTTAATTTATGATATATTTTCAGCTGCATTGTCTTGTAAAATTGTAGGTCCTAGTTTTTTGATGATGGCCTAGGGCCCATAAAAGTCTAAATTAAATTCTGGATAAGACTAAATTATTATAATTTCAAGTTTATTTAAAAAATATTTCATTATTTTTTAAATATTTAAGTGATAGAAGTAATGTTTCTTGTTTTAAAATTACTTATTAATATATTATTTAACTAATCAAAGTTCAGAATTGTGGGTTTTTACTTTCAAAATTTGAGGAATTTTTAGCGCAGCATACTCACCTTCCTTTTATCTTAACTATTTCTACTGAACCAAGTAATCATTATCGATGATAAAATCTTTTAAAGTTAAAATAACATGTAAATCCTATTGAATACACATACTTCTGTCAGCTCAAATATTGCAATTTCGGCCGATTGGCGTAAAAGTTTAATAATCACCACAGAAATTTTCGATATTCTTTTGTTTCTGAGCTACAGACAAAAACTCGTTTTTCGTTCATTTCGAAAATATCTCATATTTATTATTATTGTTAGAGAAATTTAACAAATTTTGAACCGTTTTTAGGTATAATAAAATGGCGTAATTAGATTTTGAAAACAATATTTCTCGAGATATAACACAAACCTATGTTGACAATAGCCAATATTCTTTATGTTATACAATTTTAAGCATCACCGTTTTTAAAATATAATATAATATATATAATTCTAAGGCGACAGGAAATAAGCAATATGACATCTGGTGGTATTTTGAGGAACTATAGTTGACGGGATAATTTATACATGTGACATTCCTTTGACTGTATAAACACAAGTGTTACCTATTATGTTCCTAATATTTGCGTTTGGGTATATAATATCTCTTAATATTACAGACGTAATTCATAAATTAAATTAGTAAATGTCAAATTATCCCTTTAACGTTAATTCCTTTAAAAGCCATTTTGGCGCTACGATCTTATTTTCCATCGCCTATATTAATCTACATGAAAAGATGAGATACACATATTTTTTATTTTAAAAAATTTTAAATAGGCTACAAGTAGTACAACAGATCACCCAATATTGGAAGTCATCTTACAGAAGATATTAGTAGGTACTACGCTTTATACTTGGGACAGTACAATGGCGTAGAAAAAGACAAAATATAATTGAAGCACTTAACATAAATGTCATATCGACAATTGTCATTCAAAGTGTCAGTTTACTGTATACAACATTTTATTGTTCTATGAATCATTACACGTGCATTCGACGATTCTTTAATTCCACATTTTTGTTTTACTAGTGTGGAAACCTATCATTTTCACACTAAACAGGCAAATGTGAAGTAGAGTCGTTTAGCGTCCATCTTGAGAAATTGTTTGTTTTATCTCTCTTTTATCTGCTCATCGAAATTATTTAGTTCGTTCTTCTTGCACATATTTTTGGTCATTTTACGTACAAATTTGCTATTGTACAAAAATGCCCAAATAATCTTACATATGCAATAATTATCATAAGCTTGGTAACACTGCATTGGCATGAAATCGTCATATAACGTAATACTTTAGTGACGATTTCTGAAGTTTAAATGACGATTTGTGTACACTTTAGTGACAGTTTCAAATAAAATGATGTATTTTTTTTCAGTCCAAAATGTCACAATCCGGTGAAGATCTCCACACCCCAGGCTACCTATCTTGGAGAAAACTCCAACTCAGTAGAGCCAAACTCAAAGCGTCTTCCAAGACATCCGCCTTGCTATCCGGCTTCGCCATGGTAGCAATGGTTGAAGTTCAGCTCAACTCCGAATCAAAAGTTTCTTCCGAAGTACTCGTCGCTTTTGCCGTTTGCACGACATTACTAGTAGCCGTCCACATGCTGGCATTAATGATCAGTACTTGCATTCTCCCAAACATAGACGCCATTTGTAATTTGGATAGCATTAGTTTAGTTCACGAATCGCCCCATGAGAGATTGCATTGGTATATTGAGACCGCGTGGGCGTTTTCAACATTGTTAGGGTTGTTACTGTTTCTTTGTGAAATAGCGATTTTGTGTTTTGTAAAATTTTATGATTTTTCAGTAACTGCAGCTTGGTCTGCGAGTATTGTATTAATACCAGTGTTGATTATATTTTTAGCGTTTGCAATACACTTTTATCGGTCGTTAGTGACACATAAATATGAAGTAAATATTTCTGGAATAAGAGAGTTGGAGAAATTAAAAGAACAGATTGAACAAGGAGATTTAGACAGAGCTAACCAGTTGCTAGGTGCACATGTTGTTTGATATAAAAATGTGAATATTTCCATTCCTGAATAAGACAAATATACATTCTGAGTGAATGTGATTTAAGGATGGCTCATCGTATACCATTCAATCATCTGTGATCTGTTTATTGATAGACTATTTAATTTATTACTTAATAAGTTATAAAACTGCACTCTCTTATATGTAAGTGGTATTATGTGCAATACTATCATTTTAAACTTGCCGCCATTTGATAATATCTTCATAACTAGTTTCGCTATTCGCCACTGAACATAATAGGCGTTTTCCTAAAGTCCGACCACGAAGCACAATACCGACGGATCCGTTTGATGACGTCACAGATATATCAGATCCATCCGATTATCGAACCTTTAACGAACGCGTCAGATCTACATATGATTTTGAGGTTAAAATCTGAGGATATAGAAAAAAATTAACTTGTTAAAATGTATATGAAAATAGCATTTGTTTCTGTTCAGTTGTACACAATTTCATATGTATACGACGACTAAAGTGAGACTGAAAGGCCACTTTAATAATTTGTTTAGATTATTTCGAACAGAAGTTGTTGCATGTGGTCATTTATTTGTTCAAAATAACTCATAAAGACTTCACAAAGTTCGAACTGTCATATTTTCTTCAGAACTTGCATATGATATCTGGTGGCAAAATAATGAACTACCACTTGTTATTAAAGTGTGTAATATTAAGAATTTATTAAATACTGTACATATTTGTGTATTTAAATCGACATACAATTTGTAATATGAGTAACAATTATTAAAAGATAATTCCAGCGCGTGGATCAGAAAATTAGAAATGAATATACCTTCCTTGAATACTTTGAAGATTTATTCATTATTAAGAGAACAAGAGATATTCTTACAGATTATTAGTATATTTTAATGAAATCTGCATAATCAATCCAATGAAAACTATCTAATTCTTATTACTTGATTACAACAGTGACAATAATTATTGATTCCAAAAATTAAATCAATGATTTGATGAAATTGCGTTATATTTTATTTGGGTTGTAATAAAAAATTACTGAAAATGTAATGAATGTGTACGTATTGTGTTTTTACTTTATTTATAGAAGGGAAATAGATAATATTTTCACTCAAATTAATGTTTAACGTGAAATCATGATTGGAATCTACTTGTAATCCATTCGTTTTATACTTTAATAACATTTGTTGTTAATCAATATATCAAAATTAATAACAACCAAGAGGTTGAACAAGATTTTAGTATGTATAATCAAATACAAGAACGAAATCTAGACGGAATTGAAGTTAGTCGTTCATGAAGTACATGAAATTTCTATCTTGTTCCGATGAAATGATTAAACATGGCGGACATAGGTCGTGTACAGACTCTAAAAAACATGACAATAGTGGTAGAATGTTTATAATCAGAAACAAAATAAATACATTTTCTAAAACACAAATGTTTACAATTTTAAATTTGTGCGCGCAATCTGTACTAACATTTAGTTGTTATTGTTCCGTGACATGGATCAAGGTTGAAAATTTTTGATCGGATCGCTCGGTCTGACTAATCGAAGTGAGTTTACGAACGAGTCAGATTAACCCGATCGACTTTACGAAAACGCCTAATAAGTAATCATTTTTTTAATAAGTGTTTCCAAACTCAAAATGAATGCAGGAAATAGCCGATTCCCGCCCTAGTGCGGAAAATAATTGTCATAGACCGCTTTTTAGAATATATTTTTCAATTCTTTGTTTCGGATTTAGAAAGCTTATTGATGCTAGAAGGAGCTTCATAAACTATTTTTGGTGATATTTTGCTAATTGGGATTGGTATTAATGCTTTAAATACACAAAAAATATCTAAACAATGAACAAAATAAACAACACAAATCACTGTCACCAACTAACTATTTTGCCAAAAATTTCCTTTATTGAAAATTGACAACTATTTTTATAAAGAAATGTAAATGAAAGCCAAAACAAAGAAAATGCTTTCTTCCAAACAAAAACTTTCTAGTCCGTAAGATTTAAATCTCCAAAAAGTAACCAAAAATCGTACATTGTCAAATCAGACGAGTATGGCGAGTGTTTTATTACTTTTATATATTTTTTTGGCAAAAAATTATACTTTAAAAAACTGATTTTAGTATTCTCAATAAGTCTAGCGAAATCCTCGTATTTTATTCAGGAAAGTGCAAATTATGTATTTGTTAATACAAAATAAAAAATATTTAAAAAACCAATGTTTCAGGATGGTCGAAATTATTTATGAAGATATTATCAAAAATTAAAAACTCAAATACTTTTTATTAAACCTCGAAATATGTGTGCCAAAAAAATAGAACACAATAGAAATATTTCGAAAGAATTTCTTATTTTTGGCTCACAATACAAACTAATAAAATTTGCTCACAAATAAAGTTATATGTTTAGAAATAATAGTGTTGTACTCTTTTATACAAATTGTTTTTATATACTAATTGTAAGTACTTAAGCACATGGAATGTTTTGTACAATTTATTACAAACATACATACTCGAATATAATACAACGCCATGACTACTTAAACTGTATAATATATGAAATGTATTTTAATAAACATTCAAATAAATTTTAATTTTTCTTTAATTTCTGTCGGATCAGCTAAGGAAATGCTGACTTCTTGAGGTATTGTCAATCGACCCATTTTCAGGTAAAGTGATTTGAATTCTTCACGATATCTGAAGTGTTCTGCGTACGTTAACTCTAGTACTTTAGTCGGATCCATGAATTCAAGCTAAAACCGAAAATTTGTGTTTTCATTTTTCCTCAACAATAGATTCGAGGGTGGTTTGAAAAGTTCGCGGTCTAACACAGAGAGCACATTCTTTTTTTATGAATTTCATCAAACTGAAATCGATTTGTAGTTTTATTACATTTTTATTTTACATAATTCTTGTTATTTTTGGAGAAAAATAGTATATTCTATAACTAGTATGGAATAGATAATTTCCGCGCGAGCGAAAAGTTTGTAGGCCGAGCCGTAGGCGAGGTCTACGGTTTCGCGAGTGGCGGAAATACTATTCCGTACGAGTTTTAGACTATACTTTCTCTAACACTATTTAAAAAATATATTTTGCTCATCACTTGACATTTTTGTAAAAAATAATAAAATATTATTGGTATGTTATAAAAGCAATAATTTTTATTTAACTTACCATGTAAAAGCTTCAAAACGCGTAAAACAAGGCGTATAATAATATTTTGTAATCATTTCTTTTATAATTTGACAGTTAAGGCAGTTGAGGTGACAAAATAAAAGAAAGAAAGCGCCAAGCAAACCCGTCTTGATTTTGAAAATAATTGCGTTTCCCATGTATTTTAAATGGGTGAATTGAAAAACTAGTGGTCTGTGACTGCCTATTACGGAATATTATTCCGTAACAGTATGACAGAATGTCCTCATTCTGTAACAGTTTTCAGTTACAGAATGTATGAATTCCATAGTAGTGTTAGAGAAAATATTTTTTTTAACCAGTGGTTCTCAAAACTATAACATAAAGTTATATTTTTTAAAAAGGGATGGTATATATCCTTTAGGCCCATTCGATAGAGTATGTTTTTCTGAATTCAACCATGCATACGTTTTATATCCTTACATTATAAAAATATTGAGAAAAATGCAATTGAAATTTATGTAAATTTTATTTTTCAGTAGGCTATGCATGAAAAAAATTGAACCTAAATTAAAATAAAACAATATTTGTTTATACCTTTATAAATAGGAAGAATAGTAATTATCGGGGGGATTATACACTAAATAATTTAAATTGACAGATAGCAGTTTAGTTTTTCATACATAGCCTACTGAAAAATATCTATAAAAATAAAATTTATTTAAATTTCAATTGTATTTATGTATGTAAATATATACATGGTTAAATTCAGAAAATAATACTCTATCGAATGAGCCTAAAAATGTATACTATCCCATTTAAAAAAATATAACTTTATGTTATAGTTTGAGAACCACTGGTTAAAAAAATTATTTTTTTCAATAAGTGAATGTACCCTTTCATCTACTACAACTTTTATTTGAATGATTTTCTTGTATTTCCAATAATAAAGAAAATAATCGGGTTGTCCCATATCCGAGAAACACCCCATATATATATATATATATATATATATATATATATATATATATATATATATATATATATATATATATATATATATATATATATATATAAAACAACCATCGCTTTTTTGAGCGAACTAATGACTTTAGAAAAAAATAAATGTTATATACAAGAAATAATCAAGAATAAGGGGCTAATATATTAATAATAACAAACCAAAAATTCGAGCAGTGGTTCTCAAACGGCAGAACAAAATTATATTTTTTTAAATGGTATCCTATATATTTTTTTAGCCCATTAGATAGAGAATTTTTTTCTATGCCATGTTAAAAGAGCGGGAGAAGAAAACATCTTTAGAAATGTATAAATATTATAATTTTTGAATATAGGTACATATACATGAACAATTTGTTTGACACTGTTTATGTTTTCTTTCCCAAGGAAAACTATATATTAGTGTATTTTTTATATTTTAATTATTAATATAATTTTGTGAATGGTGCGGTTTACGTTTAAAGTTTAAATTGATTAACCGTCAGGAATTTAGGTGAGTAGTAAAAAAATTAGTAATTTTTCGATGTGAACAATGCTGATTAGGCATTAATTATTCAACAAATTATGCTCTATTTTTTTCAACAGTAAAATAAGCGCTGTGTGCTTTACATACCACATTATTCTTAGATACACTTTATTTAATAACAAGCTAAAGTAAAAAATCCACAGTATAGGTTATACTTAATTATTTTGGAAAGTTCGAAAAGGTTCTAATATGTTCATAAAAGTTTCTGAAGATTTGCTATTAAAATTAATAACGTTTGGACATAGCGATTTAGTTGCACCATTGAGTGTAATAAAATAGAGTCATAGGCACTCAAAAGACCTTTTCAAAAATGTACGCGACCTCTACGTGTTTATTTTTTGGACTAAAAACTTAGTGCCGTTAAATGGCGGCGTACGAGAAATGTGAAAAATAATTTAAATAAAAAGTAAGTAAAATGTTTACGCTGAAAATTAAAATTTATCGAAATAAAAGTAGTATATTCATCAGTTATTTACAAATTATGTTAACATGATAGATTTGATGTAGTATCCTAATTTTTTATTTTAGATTATTTGACCATCAGGAAAATATTTAGGACAATTATCTTGCGATGATTTCTTCACAGTAATATTAAAATAAATTCAATTTCCACATATTTTATCAAATTTTTTGGTATCCATTGTTATCTATTCTACGTGATCCACTCTGTTCTTCAGTGACCTCTATATAGAGGTCACTGCTTTTCTTCCGTTCATATTTTGAGAAAAAGAATGAAATCAAATAATTTTTTTTTCAATTATTATTACAACCCAGTGCGCAACGTATAGTGCCCGTCATAATTACTATTATTATAATAATTACTTTTCCAATGAAGAAACAAATACTAACCAACAAAAATAATCGAACTGTCGTCACCTGTCATATCGTAAACAAAGATGAGTATACGGCACTAACCTTAGACCAGGAATAGAGGGGGAGACAAGGCATAGTCACGCGTATATTTCCAAATCATCTGAGCGATTTTGAACCTTATTGAAATGTCAAAATCAGCCGCAAAAGGCTAGTCGACCAGTTAAATAATGTTATGCACATGTTATGTTACAGTTGGCCGAATCTAAATAAATAATTGATTATCCATAACTACAAATTATCTTGATTTTGTTTCATAAAACTAAAATAAATACGAAAGAATATTAATAAAGAAAAACGTAATGTAAATAACTGACAAGTGAAAACGATAGGTGACGCTTGTTGAGATTGAAAACTTATTCGTTCGACTGCACACGTATGTAACACATCTGGCCGACTAGCCATTTGCGGCTGATTCTGACAGTTCAATAAGGTCGAAAATCGCTAGGATGATTTGGAAAGTCGTCTTATGGCGAAATACATAGCATGCCCTGTCTCCCCCTCTATTCCTGGTCTAAGGCACTAACTTTAGTTATCTTTGTCTAAAGTGTGCACATGCGCATTGAATTTTTGAAATGGTCTATTTCCCAGTGGCGTAAAAATGCAGCCATGGGCCTGTGTTCCCGAGTCAATCCGGGCCCCTATGGAGATAAAATAGTTTTACTGATCCTATAATAGGACACTTTAAAAAATACTTTTTAAGATAAAATTTAATTAAAAAACAAAAAAATTTACAAAACCAAGACAATATTGTACGTTTATGTCAACAGCTTTTACTGATTTCTTTTTTTTGCCAAAAGTTGATATTAGCGTTTTCGGCTTACGCGGTGTCAGTGCGTACTCAGTGCACTGGTGGTGCACTGTGTGACGTAAATGAATAAGTGCAAGTCTGAAAGCCTGTTAGTTATGGCGCGTTTTTCAAAAAAATCTATGTATTTCAAGGAAGTACTCCTTTGTACCTGAAAAGTATCTTTGAACTGAAAACGAAAATAATTTTATTTAAAATACTCACATGAGTTTACATTCTTACATTTTTATTTGTATATTTATGTACAACATAAAGTTTTATTATTTGATTTAATAACTCTTCATCACTAATCTGACATTGAAGCCATATTATTTGCACTGGGTGATACCGTGATAATATATATATATATATATATATATATATATATATATATATATATATATATATATATATATATATATATATATATATACAGTGGACCCCCGGTACTCCGACAAACGTTTTGCAGGGCAGTGTCGGACTATCGAATTTGTCGGATTATAGAGTACTGCTTAAGACCCCCTATAGTCCGGAATTTTTTACAAACGATTACCTTGTAATCCGACAAATTACAGACCCAGTGATAAGATTCTATATGTTATACTCTGAAGTACAAATCATACTTCATTATGTATGTCAAATTTAGTAAATTAAACAACACAATAGAGAGCTTACGTTTTATTATGAAATTAACGTCATTAATGCTATAGAACTTACAAACAATAATAACTTTACATTAGGAAATATGTAATTGTGTACAAACAAATGTACATACTAAAATAATCAAAAATTATGAATAAAAATAACCTGCTCAATCATGCATTATCTACATTAGCAAAGACTGTCAAAAAATATTCAATAATAATAGTCATGTCGGATTACAGGGGGTGCCGGATTAGACAGGGGTCGGATTACCGGGGGTCCACTGTATATATATATATCTATATATATATATATATATATATATATATATATATATATATATATATATATATATATATATATATATATATATATATTTGCCCTGATATTCGTGGACTTGCTCCTGTAGTCGGTGCACAAAAGTGCGTACTCACTGCGAACTGAGTGCAATTTCACGACAAGCCGAAAACGCTACCACGAAGAAAGTGTAAACATATAAGTATGACGAAAACAAAACGGGAACTCTGTGCACGTTAGTGCGCACTGAATTCAGAAGCTGAAAAGGCTATATGTTAGATACATCTATTGTTCTGGCAATTTCGTATTCTTTTAAAATAATAGATGTCTGATAATGATAATCGTTGTTGCCCTGTAGTATCCCTTAAAAAATTTTGTACTAATTTTTATTTTGAAAATAGTCTTTCTGTTGAAAGATGTAAGGTCATTTAATACATTTGGAACATTTGGCTTTATTAAAATAAAATATTTTTTGACGTGGGTGCCGGGCCCCTTGAGGCACCGGGCCCGTGTTCCGCGGAACACCGGTAGTTACGCCACTGGAAACGAGGAACAAAACAAACCAAAATTGCCGAAATGCGCAAAAAGAGTTGCCATACGTCACTCTCGCAATTATTCAAAATATGAAGGCAAAGCAAAACTTTAAAACGTGGGTCAAGTTAGTGCTGTTGCGGGAAAGTGTAAAAAGTAGGAAGGGAGTTGGTAGACCGTAGACAACTTGTTATGCGTTTTGGAGTTCGGGGATTCCCACAGTTTGTTTATTATCAGGGTTGCGATTGGCGAAACTGAAATTGTACTAATATTATAAATCAAATTGAAGTAAAATCACTTGAATTGTATTTAAAAATTTCTTTAAATTATTTGTTTTCGGCGCTTGGTCACTTGGCCTTAGGAGGTTTTCTTCTAATCCCCACCCCGTAGCATTATTGCATAATTATTTTTATATAATTATCTACGTCCTTGGCTCGGTAAGGAAGGTATTGTTTTCGGTCAAAAAATTCGATGGTGAGTTTTTAATGACTAAGCACATTTTAGAGTCCCTAGAATATGATTTTACTATTTTTGCGATAATGTCTGTGTGTATGAGTGTGTGTGTAAGACGATTTTTTCTCCGTCGATAATTCCAACACTACAATTCCAAAAATTATAATTCTTTCCTATTCCTCTTCGGTACATCCATATCCAGCCAGCTATGCAATAACACTGGAAACAGCTTATACTTTTACAGCAAATATTGATTAGATTCTAAGAACCCAATTTTTAGTTTGTCTTGCTTAGTGACAGGACACAAGGTCTGACCGGAATATAAAATCGTGTTCTTCTTCAATATAATTAACTAATTTTGTTAGACAATTACCGATGTACCTTTGACTAGACAAACTCAAAATTGGCTAACAGACCAAAACATATTATTTGTTCCGCAAAATGAAAATCAAGGCTCGTCCCATAGACGATTTTTGGGTTCATATTTTTACAAAAAGAAAAAAAATGTTGAAATTTGTGCCACGTGGGCGCGGGTCACGATTGTCGCGATGTGACCAGCATAATCGTGAGTATGTTTTAAATTTTGGCGGGAGCGCGACGGTCTAAAAATATATAATGCCCGGTTGCAGAAACGTTAATCAACGCATTGTTCGGTTCATCAAAACGAACAAATTCGAATCAGTTTTCTTATTCTTATGACATTTAAATCAATGCTGTCAAAAAATCGAGCTACATTTGTTCGTTCTGATGAACCGCTAACCAAACAATGCGTTGATAAACGTTTCTGTAACCGGGCACGTGTGTGTGTGTGTGTGTGTGTGTGTGTGTGTGTGTGAGGGTGCGTGCGTGCGTGCGTGTGTGTGCGCGTGTGCGTGTGTATGTATGTGTATGTGTGTGTGAGAGCGTGCGCGTGTGCGTGTGTGTGTATGTATGTGTGTGTAGAGTGTGCGTGCGTGTGTGTGTGTGCGTGAGTGCGCGTGTGTGTGAGTGTGTATGTGTGTGTGTTTGTGTGTGCTGCGTGCGTGCGTACGTGCGTGCGTTCAATTTTAGTATTTACGACTTTTATATCAAGGGAAACAACATATGTATTAAATTTTGGCTAAAATTAAACAACCCGAAGTTATACTTTACTTGCAGGTCTGAACAGATTTTCGTGAAAAATATATTATGATATACTCCAAAACTTGTCAAATTTAGTTTTTAAGGCTTTTGTATGAAGGGGAACAACATATTAGATTTTGGCTAAAATTGATAATCCGGAAGTGATACTTTACTTCAAGCGCAGAACAGATTTTCGTGAAAATATAATATGATATATTCCAAAATTTGTCAAATTTGGTATTTAAGACTTTTGTACGAAGGGATAACATATTAGATTTTGGATACAATTGATAAACCGGAAGTGATACTCTATTTGAAGCTCTGAACAGATTTTCGTGAAAAATAAATTGATACAATCCGAAACTTTTCAAATTTGGTATTTAAGATTTTTATATTAATGAGAACGACATATTATATTGAAAATATATATTAAAACATGATTCAAAACTTCTCACATTTGGTATTTAAAACTCGTGTATAATTTGAAACATTAGATTTTGACTATACCAATATGAGAAACCGGAAGTGGTACTTTTTGCTAAAAATAATAAAATATAATTTTGAGCTCTTAACAGATTATCGAGGAAAAACAAAAAATATAATCCAAAATTTGGTATTACAGATTGTTCTATTTATTGCAACAACAAATTAAGATTTTGTTTGCAAACGATCAGTCGGAAGTGATACGTGTTGGCCACATCAGATTTTTTTTCTTGAAGATAGTTTTTTAGTTTCCAAAATTGTATACATATTATTCGATATCATTAACGACATACATATTTTAAATGAAGAAACTATTAAGTGACACGAACGTAATCCACCGGACATGCGCCGGGCGGGAGTGCTAAACTAAATTCGTGAGCGTCAGTGACCGTGAATCAAACATAAAAAGTCGTGCGTGATTATTAGTTTAGACTCGTATATGACCGAAATTATTTTAAATTTTAATTGGCACAAAAGTGACCTCTGCGGAGCATCTCCATAAAATCAATTTAATGCTAGTGAGATGATGCCTGGTAAACATCCTACGATATGAGACATCACTATCATTACTTATATCTGTGTATAAACATTTAGTAAAGAATTATAATTGTTTTCTTAAAACACATTACCTCGCGCAATTTCAATTCTTATTATACATTATGATATTTCAGAATACAGTAAATATTAATTTTACATGCCTTTATTTTATTTCAATGAAATATATTTGAAAGAAGAATTGAAATTGCGGGAGGCAATGTGCTGGCCACATTAAATTTTATTTGTTCATAATGCAATTATATATATATATATATATATATATATATATATATATATATATATATATATATATATATATATGATATTTGTTTAAAAATTATTTCTAATATTTCTAAATTATCTCATTTTTCTCGAAATACATTAATAAAAAATAATACATCGTTGAAAAGAGAAAAAAATGGCGGTTTCTATTTTATTAAAATAATTATAGGTTGCCATTTGAAAAATAAAAGTTGATAGTCGTATCTTGTAAACCTGACTTTATAAAAAATATCTACATCTGCCATCAAATAGTATATGTAAAATAATAAAACTTTTATATAAGCCATTTTTTTCTATTACTTATAATAAAAAAGTTAAAGGGGAGGGGCGTCTTCCCAGACTCACCCTGTATATATATAATGATAATGATGATGACTTATTCGTACCGTGCGTGCGATTGCCAGGCGTCACCACACGGGCACTCATTGCTGACGTGGAGAGTGCACCACAGAGGTCACTTTTGTGCCATTTAAAACTCGATATAATTTTGGCATCAGTTGGAACCGAACCCGGGTCTTAGATTCGCGACCAGGCACTCAGGCATACGGCCACGAGAAGTAGGTATAATAGCAATTTTATTTGTGTTCATACATATATATCTTTTAGTGATGAAATACTATTTGTTATTTTAAGATGCAGGTATAATGAATAGTGAAAATATTTTGATGCATATTTCTCAGTTCATTACATCGAAAAGTATTTTATTCACAATCGGTTAGTAATATGGCGATTTCTGACTTTTAAAAAGTTGGGAAGTTAGTTATTGTTAACCTTATATTCCAAGAGGTTGGAAAGTATAACGTGAAGATAGCTGAGGTTGGAAAGTTGACACTTTCCAACCTCATCTATACTCACGCTATACTTTCCAACCTCGAGGCGGAAAATAGCTGCTCCCCGCTTTGAGAGATCAATGCGTATCAATGTTGGGTATTTACATATAAACAAAGCATCTTTACAATTTATATGATAAAAATATGGAATAAACTTGTAAATAATACAAGTAATGAATGAAATCAATATTTAAGGTTAGAAATCAAACTGACAGTTCATATGACAAATGAACAATCTCAGACCATTCGTTTATTTATGTTAGGTTATTATTATTTAAATATCAAATATTATATATTATATATATTATATATATTACTACATAACATGTGTTCTTATTTTGTATTTTTATATTTGTTTTTCACCAGTTTGCCCTGATGAAGCTGTAAGTGGCAGCGAAACGTTGGCCTCAGACTAAACAATAAACAAATTTAGACTGCATTCCTGCTATTTTTCCTCCCATCAACATCATCAGTCGTTTATTCCATTTTACATTATTTTTTTATTTCAGATTGTGAATAAAATAGTATACAAACCTCGGTGAAAAGTTTCATTGTCTCGGGCTATAGTTAACCTCGGCGCTTCGCGCCTTGGTTAACTATCTTCGCCCTCGACAATGAAACACTTTCCACCTCGGTTAGTAATATACTATTATTCACAATCGGTTAGAAATATGACGATTTCTGACTTTTAAAAAGTTGGGAAGTTAGTTATTGTTAAGGTGAAATGATACCCCAGCGCGCGAAATTCAAACTTAGTAAAATGGTTTTTCATTTTTTATTTAAAATTGTGTAATGTAATATGTTTTTTTTTTCTATACACAAATAAAGAGGGAATAATTTGTCATGAAAATAAAATAGTTTCAATAATATTTGTATTTATTTATTAACCCAAAATAATATTTTAAATATTATTTTTAATATATCTCCAGTTCAAAACGTATTTTTTTGATTAACTTTGCACTAAACATTTATAACAGGATAAGGAATAAAATATGTGAAAATTAAGAAAAACGACCTTCGGGAACAATTTTAAAAATCCAAAAAACCTACTTTTTTCACACATTTTAATGCTTTTCTTCTATACTAAACCTACAATTTTGTTCATACTTTAATATGTTTTAAAGAATATTGTTATACATGACATATAAAAAAAATCGAAAATTAAACTTCGAGAACATACTTAAAAAAAATAAAATGTTTAATTTTATTTATTTTCTTAAGTGTGTGAAGTGCTATTTCTAAAAAAAAATTACTGTTAGGTACTGTGCACATTTCTACATATTTCAGGTAAGTATTTTAAATATTGATCGTTTAATACAGAAGATATTTGTAATAGGGGTTTCCACTATTTTTTTATTTTTTTATATGTTATTCCTCATGAAAACTTATATCTATTAGAATAAATAAAACATTTTTATTATAACAGGTTTTCTGTAAAAAAATTATTGAAAACAGTATTTTTTGCAACTCGTTTGAACGGCCATTTTTACCGCCCCGGCAGCGCGTAAATGCCCGACTAATGTAGCCAATGCTTAACAGATGGTGTATGATGGTCTGTTCTCTAGAGTCAGTAGTGGCGTCATCTGTCAATTGATGGTGTACTAACACTCTCCTATTACAGTTTTCTTGAACAACGCATAGAGGTGGGGATGGGAGTTTTCACCAAACAATATGGCCGCGTTCAGCAATGCACATCGCTGGCAGCGCTGAGCGCCGAAATTTGCCGAATACAGTTGCTGGACCTATCACATTCGTCAATTCATTGCGTTCGGCAAACTTCGGCGCTCAGCGCTGCCAGCGCTGTGCATTGCTGAACGCGGCCATTGTTTTATTTCAAACATTCAAACTGTTTGTTTGTGATCTGTGTTACATAAGACAATAAGACTTACAAATTATTTGGAAAGGTAAATTATATCATACAAAAGAAAGTTGTATACTTTGAACCTCAAAATAATAAAAATAACGAAATTTGCTTAATCTAATTAAAAGATTGACAATATCATCACATAAAACAAATAGATCTGTCTGTTTCTCCGTGTTAAATAGGATTACTGAGGATTACTGTAGTAAAAATTATGCCATTTGACATGGCATGTGTTTGTTCTTTAAGGCTAAACATATGACCAGTATTATTTACTAAAAATTTTAAACTAATTATCATATATTGGTATGATTAAAATGCAAGGGAATTTGTTAGTTTATTCATAGTTTAAACGAATCGCTCCTGTAAATACTACCAATCATAGATAATTTTATATTAATAATAATAAATTACATGACAAAGAAAAATATTTTTACACCACAAAATAGATATTTTTCAAAGGAATAAGTTTCAAGTATACTAGCATACATAATTTATAATTTAGTTTGTTACGAACCTTAGTCAAAAATTCCAAATCCCTCGTCGACTGAACATCTGGGTAATATTAAGGCTTTCTTTCGTGGAATATTTGTATCCTGGTTTTTCCACAAATATTCTTTTACGGCCGTTTCAAGTTGTAAATAACTATAGGCAAAGGCATAACTTCTGGTAATCCCTTGAATACGCTGTTGGAGATTTACTAAATACCTTACAAATATTTAATCCACGAAATACAATAATCTATTAAATACGTATACCTTAGAAAATACTTTATCAATATAACATACGGCAAACAATAATAATTGTATTGTATTCACAATTTTAATTAGTTTAGAATATCTACTAACCTTCAATATTTTTTAAATATAATATTCTAATTTGAATGTGCTGCCATCTATTATCACATAGGAAGATATTGAATGTATTTGATGTATGTAGGTAAAATCGAATATTGTAAACTACTCCCATCACACACACATATATTGCCGGATAACATAGAAACTAAAATCGATCCGGACCGTGACGTCACTGGCTGGCAGCGTTTCAAGCATAGTAAATTGTTTTCATTCATTTTTAAAAAATTGGAAACATATTTAACCATTTAATTAGTGTTTTTAGAAATGTTTTATGATATATTTTAGTGTAATAGTGTTATTTTTCACTATTTTGATTACGGTGGAAACCCCCATTAAATCAAATTCGGTACCTATTTTCGTGAAGTATAAGTAAGTGGCGCTATGAGTAGACCTAGCGGTAGATAGATAAACTATAATGCAGTCGGTGACTCCGTGGAAAATTGAAAAATTGAAGTGAATAACAACTACATACGTTTAATTTAGCTTATATTAAATTTATACGCCGATATTTTACTTAAAAATATGAAGTAATTTTTTTAAAAATATCCAAAGGAATTGGTATTGTTATTGTTCCTATAAATACAAAAAAATTATAGTTCCCAATAATAATTTTCATTAAAATATAAATTTTTATTAATTATTGTAGGTATAGGCTTGTTTATGCTTACTTCCTACTTCGTGACGTTACAGCGAGAGGCGAATGACAATATTCTGGTATTCTGTAGGACTGGGAGCGCCAAGCGCTTGTATGTTGCAAAAAAAATCGGACGTTAGGAAAGTAAAAATATCCTTTTGGAAAATAACTTATTTGATTACGAATTTTGTGTTCTATCTATTCGTGGATAAAATGCAAATTTAAATAATAAAGTTGTTTTGTAAATATAGCAATAATGACGACTTGTGGGTCGGAGAACAGGGTAGGCGACAAAATAAGCAATAAAACAGATTGAAGGGAAAAATGTGTACAAGCTCATTTATGTTTAATTTAAAATAAGATATTAAGTAATTCTTTCTCTATTGATAATAATAATGAAAGTGTTGATCATCTGTCTCATAGCATCATAGCAATGAATATCTGAGGTAACAGGTAAAGCTATATCACAGATTCAAAACACTATATAGTTTTTTGAATCTGCAGCTATATGTACGGGTTACGGGTATGGCGGGGGCGGGATACAGCCAATACAGCCAGTACAGAGTAGAGTACAGCGTACGGCAAGAGCCAAGCAGCCAAGCTAAAGCAGCGAGCGATAAGCTAGAAGTGCCCGTCAACTAAGAAAAAACCATTTACGTCATCAGCGCAGAAACCAATTTTTGTCATTGCCCTTGGTCGTCATAGCAACGACTTAGCTTGTTCACGTGGTACGCCAGTGTCGTTCGTGTCTTATTCTGACATTTAGTTCTAATGAAAATGTATCATTTGAAGTATCATATGATTAATCAACATATCAAGTGTATTTCTAGGTTTTAAAAAAGGTAAATATAAATGTATTAAGAATAAATGTAGAAACTGTACTATGCTTTGCAGATTAATTTCTACCAAACAATTTACACAGATGTTGTACCTGTAAGAGATTAAAGTTAATACCAGAAGAGATTAAAGATGTAATTACACTGAAATTTTACATGACCATTACACCGACTTAAGATTACTTAAGTTATTACAGTCTCATCCATTAGGTCCAAAATGTCCAAAAGATTAACGGAATCCAATTGTCTTGTATACAACGCAATGATGTTCCATAAGTTTTCAAACAGGGAAAAATTAAAGATTAGCAGAGAAGGGATAAGTATTTGGTATAAGTAGTACAACAACTTGATAATTTAGTTATATTTCAGTTTACCTCTGCCTTATCGAGTGTTTATGAAATATTTTTGTGTCAAGTCGTTTGTGCTTTTTGGGATTTTTTTGTGTACGTGATAATTCGACAGTTGAATCAATTTCATTATTGGTAAGTTATTGTTAGTACAATCAGGGCTGATATTTCAATCTTTGAACAAAAGTTGCTTATAAAGTTCCTTGAAATAAACGGATGTGAAATAATTTATTAAACTACAATTTTCAATGCGATATTTTTTATTTGTTACCCCAATTCTGTAATATAGTCGCTAACTCTTAATAACATTGCTGTAGCAAATAGCCAATAATAATTGCGAACACTGAAGAAAATTTGAAAATAACAAAGTTTACATTTGTTTCTGCTGGCTAATAAAAAATGTTGCTAAGATTTAGCAACTTTCTTACAGAATAGGGGTGATTAAGTTTTTAATTATCAACTTAGTTGAGAGACTGAAATGTCGGGTCGCACTAAAATAATATAAAATTCCGTTTGTTCCAACGATTACTCGATATAATATGGACCTTAATTTGTTTTTGAGTGTTTGAACGCTGATTGTGTTGCGCAATAATTGTGATTTTTGATTCATACATACAGAGCGCGATGCCGAAAAGTTGGAACACAGGGTTTAATTATACGTAGCCAAGGACGAGAGTTAGTTGCTAATGTGAGCAATTTTATGAAAAAGGAGGCTGAAGAAGGAATTACTATTCCTTTAAAAAATCATAGGTTCGTACTCAATTATTGTTTCCTTATAATTTAAATTTTAAATTAATAATTTATATTTACTATCAGTTTAAAGTTCACCTCTGTTGAACGTAATAAACATAGCTAAAATATTTAAATCAAAATTTTGAACAGCCTAAATTCTCAAAATACACAAATTTTGATATGCCAATTTTATTTATTACAATACATTCTAATCTAATCCTATTCATATTTTCTTTGATAAGATTAAATATGAAATTATGAAGTAGAATAGAATTAACTAACATAAATAATATTTTTGCAGGGAAAGAACTTTGGCTGCAACTGGAGTCTCCAGATCTACATATCAAAATGTTTTGAAAGAATCGCAAATAGTAGAATGCCCAGGTTCAACCACATATTATCGATCCCCAACTAGGAAAAGACAAAGAACATCTTCTAAATTAGGAATTATAACTGCCGGCCAGATAAAAAGTATTCGAGAAATAATATATGATTTTTATATTCTCGAAAAAAGGAAACCTACTATAAAGTGTAAGTAAAAATTCTTAAATATTTTACGCATGGCCCTTAATCGATTAAAATAATAGTTGAAGTCCTCTCACTTTCCGGGCGAGCGTTTTATCACTTGATGTCAGTTGATTTTTCAAATTTATTCTATTTCAACATTCACAGTGACATCAACTCGTATAACTTCTTTCTCATTTATAAAATAACAGCGGTCGGGATATGATTACTGAATATCTAGAAAACGTAATGTTCTTTCAGGTATTCTTCTGAAAATCAAGGATATGCAAATTTTAACAGAAGACATATCCGAGAGCAGTTTAAGAAGATTTCTTAAGACTATAGGATTCAGGTAATTAAATTTCGGAACATATTTTATATTACTGTCGAAAAATTGTATATAATCAATTTATGTAATTCAATTATTTAAAAAAAAGATACAGTAATAATGGCTGATAGCATAAGTTTTGTTTTAACTAAAATGCTGTTTTAAAAATGTTAAATTTCAGTCAATAATAATAATAAATATTAAATTCATCAAAATATGATTTTAAAGCCGACCATAGATTGTATTCAAACAAATATTTTTTTTAAATCGTTTTTTAAACTTAAGGGTGAAATGAAATAATGAAATTTGAATTTGACATTTTTTAAAGCAGCCTTTTAGTTAAAACAAAGCTTGTGATATCAGCGATTAATGATAAGGCTAGTTTAAATGAGTTACCGTTTTGTGTTGTAAAATTTTGTAAATATTACGTTTTGTTCAACAGAATACATTTTTCTTTATTTTGAAAGTTTACAATACAAACTTGTTAGTTAGAAAATGGCTAAATTATCATTGCCAAATTTCTTTATGGTTGCTTAATTAATAAAGAAATTATTGCTACCGTAACATTTTTATGGGACCCCGGTACATATATTTAAAATATAAAATTACTTCAAGGTACCTGTAATAATGAATGTTATAAAATTTTACTTTTTATTTTGTAGTTGGCAATGCACTGCCGAATTTAAAAGAAAATTCTGTTCTGGTGGTAGATAATGCTTCTTACCATAATGTACTGGAAGAGAAAAATATTACTTCTGGAAGTTTAAAAAGCGAAATGCTTGCCTGGTTGGAGGATAAAAATATACTTGCCAGTCCATCGTTAACAAAACCACAATTGTACAAAATTATATCGGACAATAAGTTCCGATTTCCGGCAAAATATAAATTGGATGAACTTATGCAACAACATGGGCATTGTGTTTTAAGATTACCACCCTATCATCCTGAACTTAACCCAATTGGTGGCTTGTGTTCCTTATTCTTATTTTCTGTATTATTATGACAAAAAAATATTATTTCGTTTAATAATAATAGTTACAATTGTTTTAGTTAATTCTTTTATTTCAAGCCACAGTCATGGCTCACTATTCTCTTTCCAATTAGGTGTATAAAAAAGTGCCCGCCATTTTACTTTTTAATAATGTAACTGTTAAGAATGTTCGGTACTCAGACTGTACCGATACAGCAATGCCTCCTAATATACAAAAAATGTATGTTGTTGATTATATATGATTGTTTTGATAAGTAATATCTGTCAATAAATCCCATTTATATTTGTACGTTTGTTATATTATTTGTGTTCCGTTTATACTTGTTCTGTGTTATACTTGTTCACCGTATCTTCAAAAGGTTATGGGCCCAGATTCACGCGAGAAGAGCGAATAAAGATTGCGGTGGTGAATTTTGAACATTTTGTTGTTAACGTTTATTGTGGTTTAAATTGTGCAGCGTTTTAATTCGCGAAAAATGACTACAAGTATGATGCGCATAGAGTCATTGTCAAATGATAATTTTGATACTTGGAAAATCCACATGAAAGCCTTGCTGGTGAAGAATCGTACATGGGGCTACGTAACCGGAGTCAAGGCTAAGCCGGACGCGACGGCAGCTGCTGCCGAATGGGAAGAACGAGACAGTGAAGCAATGTCTGATATTCTTCTGGCGATACAACCATCTGAACTTAAACAAGTGAAAGATTGTGTTACTTCGAACGAGTTATGGAAGAAGTTGGAGTCGATCTACCAATCAAAAGGACCAGCGCGCAAAGCGACATTATTGAAGCAAATAGTGCTCCAAAGAATGAATGAAGGTGACGACGTGCGCGAACATTTGCGAAAGATTTTCGACGCTGTAGACAAACTTAATGGGATGGACGTAACAATCAACAACGACCTTCTTTCGATACTTCTACTGTACAGCTTACCGGCAAGTTATGAATACTTCAGGTGCGCGATTGAATCTCGCGACGAATTGCCAAACCCAGAAGCTCTACAAATTAAAATAGTTGAAGAAAGCGATGCAAGAAACAGCAACCGACGAGACACCATGTCGAACGCTATGTTTGCTGAAAGAAAATACAAGCATTATAAAAAGCCTAGAAACAAGCCGGATAGGGGCGAAAAGGACAAAGAATTCATTTTCAAGTGCTTTAGATGTAAAAAGATAGGTCATAAAGCTGCAAACTGTCTGACTAATCGCAGATTTGAACAACACAATGCGAAGAACGTAGAAGATTCGCTGTATATCACGTCAGAAACAAATTCTTGCGAAATGACACGTACATCAAACCGCGATAATGATAAGATATGGTGCATTGACAGTGGGTGCACATCGCATATGTGCAAGAATTTGGACAATTTCGCGTTAGTAGAATCTAACATTTCGGATAAGTTAAAACTGGCGAACAATTCCACGACAACAATCAATGCTAAAGGAATAGTGCAGATTTCTACAAGATCCGGTGATACTAATCTCCTATTAGTTTCAAAGATTGTTGACAAGGGTCATCGTGTCATCTTTAGTAAGACATCTGCTAGAGTCATAGATGTGAATGACAAGACGTTGTTTGTTGCACATCGCAAGGACGGATTGTTTTACGTTACTGAATCAAGCGCTGATGAACAAGCAAGAATCACAACTGAAAAGTCACGAAAAGGAACTCTTAAAGAATGGCACGTGAAGTTAGGCCATCTGAATATTAAGAATTTGCGTGAAGCAGTTAAGAATGGAGCCATTCAAGGAATCGAAGTCATCGATATAGAAACAGACTTCAAATGTGAAGTTTGTCTTCAGGGGAAAATGGTACGAACACCTTTTCCGAAGAAGTCCGATAGAAAGACAGAGCCTGGTGAGATTATACACTCGGATGTCTGCGGTCCCATGCGTGTCTGTTCCAATGGGAACGCTCGTTACTTCGTCACATTCATTGACGATGCCACTGGGTGGTGCACTGTAAAATTTATTCGTCAAAAGAACGAGGTATTTAAGGAATTTGAAGATTTTAGACAATACGTGAAGACGCAGACAGGAAAGAAAATAAAATACCTACAATCCGACAATGGTACTGAATATAAAAACTCCGAGTTCGATGCGTTGCTACATAGATCTGGAATTCAACGCAGACTAACAGTCCCGAATAATCCAGAACAGAACGGAGTGGCGGAACGAAGAAATCGCACTCTAGTAGAAATGGCTAGGTGTCTTTTAATACAATCTGGACTTCCTCCTTCTTTTTGGGCAGAGGCTGTAAACACAGCGAACTTTATTAGGAATAGATGCCCAACGAGCAAGTTAAACGGACGAACTCCTCATGAATACTGGACTGGAAAAATTCCAAATGTCAACGAATTTAATAAATTTGGTTGTCAGGTTTATTGTTTAAACCGGTCGAAGAATGCTGGAAAATTTGACTCCCGTGGAAAGAAAGGGATCTTCATAGGATACGCTGAAGAATCCAAAGGGTTTAGAATTTGGCTCCCTAGTGAACGTAAGATAGAAATCTCACGAGACGTCAAATTTCTGTCAGTGAGTGACAGTGGTGACAGTCATACAAATCATGATGAATTTTGTCACGGCCAACGTACGATTTCAAATCAAAATCAAGAAAACGAGAATCAAAGAAAAATTGATTTCATTGATGTAAATATATCCTCGAAATTTAAAAATATTTTGGAGGATTCAGATGAAGATTTCCTAGGCTTCGAGAGAGAAGAAGCAGGGAAAGACCAGAGTAGAATACGTGAAGATTTATTAGAATTTGAAAAGGATCCTGAGTTACAAAATAAAGATCAGCAATTGAATAAATCTCGTGAAAAAGAAAGGCCTCAAATAATTCGTACTGGACGACGTGGTAGACCACGAAAAATCTACCAAAACCCTGGTGAAGAGAAAGTTGATTTTGCTTGTATAGCCGAAGTTTCAGTAAAATCAGCGATCTCTAGTTCTGAAAAAGAAGAATGGATGCTAGCAATGGCGGATGAACTTATATCCATTTTGAAGAACAATACTTGGGATATGGTTGAGCGTCCAAAAGATCGAGCAGTTATAGGAAGCCGTTTAATCCTCAGAAACAAGTATGGGGCAAATGGCGAAATCACTAGAATTGTGGCAAAAGGTTTCTCACAGAAACCAGGTGTGGATTACAGAGAAACTTTTGCACCTGTAGCACGATTTAGCTCAATTCGACTCGCCGTAGCTCTTGCTGCTCGCCGAAATATGCATATTCGACAGTTCGATGTGACTACTGCATATCTGAAAGGAGTTGTCGAAGAGGAAATTTTCATGGAGGCACCAAATTATTCCAAGGAAATCCTCGAATTCATATTGCAAGAGAGACGTGCAGAATCAAAAATCATGGATGAGGCTGAGAAAATGTTGAAATGCCTGAACAAGGATCAAGTATGTAGAATCAAAAAGTCATTATACGGTCTCAAGCAAGCTGGTCGCTGCTGGAATCAACGACTGAAAGAAGAATTAATAAAAATTGGAGTAAAACCAACAGCCGGTGATCCATGCGTTTTTGTTAAAGGCGTGGATGACGATCTTCTTCTGATCATCGTTTACGTCGACGATATCTTGGTTATTTCAAGAAATTCGAAGGAAATAGACAAAGTCTATCATCTTCTACAAAAGTCATTCGAAATCAAGGACTTGGGTGACGTAAAATATTGTCTAGGCATAGAATTTTCTAGAAATGAATTAGGTGTAACCATGAATCAAAAGGGATACATATTGGGCATTCTAGAACGCTTCAAAATGTCAGATTGCAAACCTGTGGCTACGCCGATTAAAATTGGAATTAAACTTTCAAGAACAAGTACATGGTCCGAAGATGATGGCGAAAAACCTCCATACAGGGAGCTAGTAGGGGCTCTCATGTATTTAGCCGTCGCAACCCGACCTGACATATCCCATGCTGTGAGTGTACTATGCCAGTTTAATGATACATTCAATAAAGAACACTGGCAAGCAGCAAAAAGAGTCCTGCGATATTTGAAAGGTACACCTGAAATGGGGATCACATTCAAGAAAGGTACGGGCGATTTAATCGGCTACGTGGATGCTGATTGGGCAGCATGTATCGACGACCGCAGATCCTACACTGGTTTCGCGTTCACAATGAATAATGGAACCGTATCCTGGGAATCAAGGAAGCAGAGAACCGTGGCGTTATCCTCAACCGAAGCCGAGTATATGGCCTTGAGCGAAGCTGCAAAAGAAGCATTGCATCTGAAGAGATTAGCGGAAGAAATGGGAATCAACGGTACGCAGACCATTCAACTATACAATGATAATATAGGGGCGCAGAAGCTCGCCGGAAATCCCATATTCCATTCTCGTACTAAACATATACATGTACGACATCATTTTGTACGAGAAGTCCTTTCATCTGGAGACATTCGAGTGGACTATATGTCAACAGACAAAATGCCTGCCGACATACTGACGAAAGGATTACCAAAGGTTAAACATTGGGATTGCCTACATAAACTGGGAGTTACAGGCAGAAGCTGTGGTCCAGTCTTCGAGAGGGGGTGTTAAGAATGTTCGGTACTCAGACTGTACCGATACAGCAATGCCTCCTAATATACAAAAAATGTATGTTGTTGATTATATATGATTGTTTTGATAAGTAATATCTGTCAATAAATCCCATTTATATTTGTACGTTTGTTATATTATTTGTGTTCCGTTTATACTTGTTCTGTGTTATACTTGTTCACCGTATCTTCAAAAGTAACATATGGATTATTTTACATGATTGTAAAGCAAATTTGATGTACTTTTCAAATTTGTAAAAAAATATAGTATGTTCCATTTGAAATTTCAAAATAGATATTAATTACTCATAAACCGGAAGTGGTATCAGGAATGTACATCCGTCATCAAGTAACTTACATGTTGCTGTATAAATTATGTTATATGAAAGAAATTACTAACTTAATAAATAAGCGAGATATTTGCTGGGTCCATTAAAATATAACACCCTGTATATATATATATATATATATATATATATATATATATATATATATATATATATATATATATTTATCTGTCAGTTACATACATTTGTATAACTGCATTTTGTTTGTTTAAAGCGTAGGCACTGGGATTTAAATTATATATAATTCTTAAATTTATCCATAAAATATATAGAAAAAGTATTAATGCAAATCTATAGAACATTTAATAATCTTTAACATTTGAATAACTGCATTTTGTTTGTTTAAAGCGTAGGCTCTGGGATTTAAATTATATATAATTTTTAAATTTATCCATAAAATATATAGAAAAAGTATTAATGCAAATCTATAGAACATTTAATAATCTTTAATTTTTATAATAACATTAATCTCGAAAAAATAACATTTAAAGGTATTTTTCGAAGAAAAACTATTTTGAGCTTCTAGTAAAATGCCATTTCCGCTTATCCGATTTTCACCAAAATCTAATGGGCTCTTTCCATTACAGAAAAAGTTCGAAATACAAGATTTCAAAATTTTCTGAATAATAGTAGGTATTTGAGTTAGAGTGGAGGATCCACACACACATACCCACAGACATCATCGTGAAAATGTTAAAATTGGATTCTAGGGACCTTAAAACGTGGTCATTTACCAAAATCTCGATATGCGATTTTTAGCACGATCCCTATACCTCTCTTACCAAGGGTAGCGGGAGGTAAAAAGACAAATCATATATATCATAATAAGAAAAGACGATCTGTTTGTGCTTGCACGTTTTCTTATTTTTCGTCCCACCTATAGTGAGTTGGAGCAGTGCATTTTTGAATATTCGCTAATATGGCATAGGCCTGTTTTGCTCAGGGCAACTGGGTAGGCAGGACAAGGTCTGGTGGTACAGTTGTAGTGTGCGGCACAGCGCACATCATTGAAAAAAACGATAAATTCGTTACTGACTCCTTGAAATTGTGTGTTGCATTAGATGCGCCAGAAATGATTAACAGTTCTGTATCTATTTGAGACTACTATATTATATTTCTGTACAAATATGTAATAACTAGACTAGACCTACTACAATAATTTTTTAAATACAAACTAAACAATATTTTATTAATACAAACGCTTATGGTTAAAGTTCTGTAAGAATTTTTAAAAAATATTAAAATATTTTATTGTATCTTATTTGCAATATTTATTTTACTATTTACTTACTTATTTTTTAATAAAAATATAATATATAGTATCGAAATCGCGGGCCGAATTCACAGGCTTTGCGGGCCGCACTTTGGGAACCCCTGCTTTAAAGATTTGGGTATTTCCACTCTACCATCTTGTAAACTCACTTTATGACATACATCCAAATTAAATTTCATTTAAAATGGAGATTGCCACTATGCCACTGTTATAATATTAGATCTGCAACCTCATTGCGCAAACCTGCTTACAGGCTACAAAAGTCCATGAAATGTAAAATAAACTACCCGAAAAAGTAAAAAATATGAATAAAAGAATAAAAAACATTCAAAAGTATTATTAAAAACTTTCTTATAAAATATGCGTTTTACAATATCGAAGAATAGTGGATCACGCTGAACTGAAAAATATTATGTAGGTAATACGAGTGTAATATAATTTTTTTTTTTAATTGTTATTTATTATCCAGTCTATCGTTACTCTTCCCAAAAAACGTTATTCTTGCAATATATTATTAATATTTCAACTCGTACAAATAAACTATCTTTATACGTTCGTTAATAAATTTGAAATTTTTGCCACACATATTTTTACTTTTAGGTTTGTCATTTGGAACAAAGTATTGGCAACGAAAATGACCGATAGAGGCAGCACCGATTTTAGAAAATGGCCGGCGAGAAGAGTAATTGTCAAAACTTCTACAGTGTTAGACAGGGATATAAGCAAATAAAGTTTATATATTTTTAAATGTAAATTGATTTGATGTGCAGTATTGCTTAAAGGGCAGTATGACAACCGTAAACACAACAGTTTGATTACTTTTCTGGCAACTTCATAATTTTGCCACCAGGCGGCTACGAGTTCATTTTCTTCGCCAATAACTATTATCGAATAGATGGAGACTGGTAAATGTACAAAAATTTCTTCTTTACCGACTCAGCCATGGTTATTCATCTCATTGCTTACTAGCGCTCGCCTCGGCGTAGAAACAAATTAATCAGTGGTATCATTTCACCTTAAGGTGAAATGATACCCCCGATTAATTTGTTTCTACGCCGAGGCGAGCGCTAGTGGGCTCTGATATGAATAACTATGGCTGAGTCGATAAAGTAGAAATTTTTGTACATTTACTAGGCTCCATCTATTCGATAATAGTCATACTTTGTTCCAAATCACAAACCCAAAAGTAAAAATATGTGGTGTGGCAATAACTTCAAATTTATTTACGAATGTAAAGATATTTTATTTATACGAGACGAAATATTAGTATCATATTGCAATTATAACTTTTCTTGGAGAGTAATGATAGAATGAATAATAAATAAGAAATACCTATATAATATTATTCCTTAATTACATAATATTTTGTATTTACCCTCGGAAACTTTTATTATGAGCATATATTTATAGACTGTAGAGTAAATGTTACATTTTCACAATTATTAAAAAAATTAATAATAGGTGTACCGTGTACATCATAATATAAATAATTTTCATATTATCGTTTTCTTATAATATTTGGTTTGCAGTGAATGTCTTGTTTCAGTTCAGCGTAATTCACCATTCTTCGATATTGTAAAAAGCATGTTTTTTAAGAAAGTTTTTAATATTTTTGAATGGTTTTTGATTCATATTGTTTTACTTTTTCGGGTATAATTTATTACATGTATAGATCTAAATTCAATGTACATCATATTTCATGGGCTTTTGACACCTGTTAGCAGGTTTGCTTGCGCAATGAGTTTGTAGATCTAGTGTCACAAATCCCCATTTCAAATGAAATTTAATTTGGATTCATGTATTTCAAGAAGTGAGTTTAAAACATATATAGATGGTAGAGTCAAAATACCCAAATCTTTAAAATGATCTCTATATAATAGGCGACGCCTACCTTGTAACTTGTAATACCAAGATGAAAAATATGTTTTGTTCTTTTACTTTATAATAATAAATAGCATAAATAGTTATAAGCTTCAAGAGAAAATATATTAAAAAAGAAAACCAAAAGTCCGTAATTAGAATCGAAAAGCATACAATCACAAAACACATCTGCACCTAATGCCGCTCGCCTGCCCGCTTCTAGCCGTTGCTCACATCGAGATCATTGGAGATAACAAGAATGTATGATGTATGTTATTCCCTCTCTGTCTGTCACAGCGGCCGCTGTGGGATAAAATTCAAGTTACACTTGAACAAAAATGGATGTTGTATAAATATCGGATCAAAAATATCGGTATTTTAAAACATCGATATTTGCAGACAATATGAACTGATTTCCGACTTTTCACGCCTGAAAATAAAATAAATTAAATATGCTTTCATATTTTGTAAAAGAAGAATCTTTAGACCAAATAAAAAATAAAGTTATTATTATTATTATGCTTTCATATTTTACAGTTAATAAAAAAAACAACAATGTCGGTACTTATAATATACACAAATCTATAAACTTATTTTATTAAAAATCAAATGTAATCACTAACCACTGAATTTAAAACACATCTGAATCGCAACTATACAGAAATAAATATTTTGATAACCGTTTCCCTTTTATTTTATTTCTTTGCATACTCAGTTATGGTGGAAGTATTTTCTTCAAACTAGGGTAGACATCATATAAACTGTGACGAAACATATGTAAAGGAAGGACACATGAGAGTAGCGTGTCTATGATTAACAATTCTTGACATATTAGGAATGCATTTTTGAAAACATCGAGAGCAAATATCGAAAACAAATACCAATGTCGATCGATATTATCAAAAAAGATAAAATATCGAATGCTAAATATCGATTTTTCTCAAACATCGATGTATCGTGCGCATCCCTAGTTGCACTATCCTGATCGTATGGTTTAGTTTGTGTTATATTCTTGCAATTATTGATACATTTATTATGAAATAAATAATTCTATTCCATACATAAACTCTTCTACCGTTATATTTAGGATTCGTCTGTTATCGAGTACAATATTGGTTTTTAATTCCTGCTTTTTACACATATTTTTACTTACGTCTTTGGTTCATTTTGTTTTATCTTAGAATTGTCTTGTTATTTTCACTCTAACTGATGTGAGTTTTAAATAATGTTTTATTCAAATAAATAGTTGTTATTGGTTTATCTTGAAGTGCTTTTACAATTGCAACAAATACCTACTCTACATTAGAAAAGAAATAATTGCAAATTACGACACATTGCAACCGTGTTTATTAGTGGTAACGTATGCCACTTTACTTACATATAACTCCCTGTATTAAAGCGAAAAATTAACTTAAATATTAAAACATGAAAGTGATAAAATTGCAAATCAAATGCAATTCTTTTATGTACTACAGATATATAATTTATGATAACGTAACACCGACCAAACATTATTATTTTATTTTGAAATATGATTAACTGCACATGGTGTTAAAAAGGGTAAAAAATGGATGGTATACATTTCAATGTACTGATTTTAAATCAAAAATAATTTTTCCAGAATACAGAGAATTATTTCTTATTATTTATTTTATTCTTCAAGTGTTCATTTTTAGTGCCACTGACCAACACAAAATTTTTATTGAAAATAATGATTTATCTAATCACGTGAATAGGAAATTAAAAAAATTCTAATTATTTCTATTAAAAATTTTATGTTGAGGAGTGACACTAAAAATGTACACCTCAAGAATTAAATAAACAATAAGAAATAATTTTCCAACTTTTGGAAAAATTAATTTTGGGGGTATGTGACTATAATCGAATTTCAATATGTCATAAAATATAAAAATTAAACACTAGCGTCTCATTACTCTCATTATTATAATAAAAAAACTAACTAAATATGTGTTTATAATAGTATTGTAATTAGTCAATACAATATTTTGGAGATGGGATATGTGACGGTATCAAGGTAGGATCGTGGAAGAAGACAGATAGACTGGGATGAAAGAAGGTAGTTATAGACTCCCGTCGTGATTATGTTGTGGCATGTGGCAAGGCGACAGGTGACTATAACTATCAATTTTCCTTTCAGTCTACATATCCCTTCCCCAAATTTTTAATAATAATTGTTTTCTTATAAACTACAAATAATTAATCGATTTAAAAAAATACGGGTATTTATTTTTTGTCTAGTATCATAGTTAAAATCAATTTTAGAAAAGTAGCATATAAAATTTCTATTTTTTTTATTTATTTATACAAGCTACAAAAGAAAATGTACTTTCGCCTGTGCAGCACAGCTGTACAGTCGCGCCCCTTGACCCCTGCCCGTAGATCCAAACACATGCCATGCTTATAGGACTGGGAGCAGGTAGCCTATCGTTCGTCCCTGACTCCCTGCGTCCCTGCTCTAGCATAGCCTTACGCTGTACTCGTCCGTAGCTTTGCCTCAGAAATTCAATACTGAGTATAAGACAGATGATTAGCACTTTCATTATTATTGCTATTATCATTAGAGAAATAATTATTTAATATCCAATATTAATTGAAACATAACGGGCGTCTACTTTTTTTTTCTCGAACAGGAAATTTAATGTTAAAATTTGTGCATGGATGAGTATTCAGTTTGTTGTTTAATTATTTCATATATACAAGTTAGAAGCAAAAGAAAATATTCGATTTAAGGCAATTATTAGAGTAGCATGACAAATAAGACAATAATAATTTTTTTTACTTTAAGCGTATTACTATATTCATCTGCTACTGTACACACACTATAGAAGATATTCATTGTCATACTAGTATAAAAATGTTATAATTGTACTAGTAAAAAAATGTTAGCGTGTTTATTCACCGCTGGCGACGGCAGTCGCTACAGCACAGCAACACAGATCATATTGAAAATTGTTATTTGACAGTTGTATCGTTTTTGGTTTGTAGTGCACACAGCCAGCTTTGGCTGAAATTGCAAATTCTACAATTAAAATTATTCCAGAAAAATGTCAAAACTTATTTGAAACATTTGAAGAAAAATTAGTAAATGTCATTCGGAGTAGAACGCCCTTTTTGTATTTTACCCAGCTTGCCTGACCTTGGCTACCGCCTGGGCCGCAATAACTGAATTCAACACATAAAGACCGCTTTCTTCTCCTAATAATATACAAATGTTTGTTGTTTCTGATATATCTGACATTTTTAAATTTTATTTTTATTAGAATAATAGGAAGATTTAATCTAGAAGTAAAAAATTAATCACAGATTCTGATAATAACAATATCAAATGAAATATATGTCAGAAACATCAAACATATATTATTGTCTTATTTTTCAAGGCACTTTGATAATTGCCTTAATTCATGCATTTTCTTTTGCATAAGAAACAATTTAACAACAAATTTGATACTCATCGATGCTCATTTTCATTCTGAACATTCCCCTTTTTTTATAAAATTGATAGATAAAGCGATATCACCAAATTAAAATTTTAACAAAAAGTAGACACTCTGTATATACTTGCTGTGCGCATTTTTCCCTTCAAGTTTTTGTTATTGCTTGTTGTGTCGCCTACCCTGTTATCCGACCCACAAGCCGTCATATATATTTACAAAACAATTTTATTAATATAAATTTGTAATTTTTCCATGATTAGATAAAGCACAAACACGAAGTAAGCATATACGAGCCTATACCTACAATTTGAATTTAATAATTAATAAAATTTTACATTTTAATGAAAATAATTATTGGGAACTATTTATAATTTTTTTGTATTCATAGTAACACTAACAATACCAATGACTAGTGCGTACCTATAGAACGTAATTTCTTTGGAAATTTCTAAAAAAATTACCTACTTCTAATTTTTAAGTTAAAATATCGGCGTATAAATTTAATATATAAAACTAAATTAAACGTATGTACTTGTTATTCACTTCAATTTTTCTATTTTCCATGGAGTCACCGATTTCATTATAGTTCATCTATGCACCGCTAGGTCTACTCATAGCGCCACTTCCTGACATTTGACGAAAATACTTACCGAATATGTTTTAATTATCAATATCTTCTATATTAAACGATAAATATTTAAAAAACTTGCCTAAGAAATACAAAAATGTGTACAGTACGCAATACTAAACAAATTTCAGGAATAGAATTTCACAGACTTGAGAAAATAAATAAAATTTAACATTTTATTTTTTTTAAGTATGTTCCCGAAATTTAATTTTTGATTTTTTTTTATATGTTATGTATAATAATATTCTTCAAAACATATTAAAGTATGAACAAAATTGTAGGTTTAGTATAGAAGAAAAACATTAAAATGTATGAAAAAAGTAGGTTTTTTGGATTTTTAAAATTGTTCTCAAAAATCATTTTTCTTAATTTTCACATATTTTTTTCCTTACCTTGTTATAAATATTTACTGCAAATTTAATCAAAATTGTAGGTTTTGAACTGGAGATATATTCAAAATAATATTTAAAATATTATTTTGGGTGAATAAATACATACAAATATTATTGAAACTATTTTATTTTCATGGAAAATTTTACCCTTTTTAATTGTGTATACGAAGAAATCATATTACATTACAAAATTTTAAATAAAAAATGAAAAACCATTTTACTAATTTTGAATTTCGCGCGCTGGGGTATCATTTCACCTTAACCTCATATTCCAAGAGGTTGGAAAGTATAACGTGAAGATAGCTGGGGTTAACCTCAGCTATACTCACGCTATACTTTCCAACCTCGAGGCGGGAAATAGCTGCCCCCCGCTTTGAGAGATCAATGCGTATCAATGATGGGTATTTACATATAAACAAAGCATCTTTACAATTTATATGGTAAAATTATGGAATAAACTTGTAAATAATACAAGTAATGAATGAAATCAATATTTAAGGTTAGAAATCAAACTGACAGTTTATGTGACAAATGAACAATCTCCAGACCATTCGTTTATTTATGTTAGGTTATTATTATTTAAATATCAAATATTAATTTTTTATTTCAGATTGTGAATAAAATAGTATACAAACCTCGACAATGAAACACTTTCCACCTCGGTTAGTAATATACTATTAACAATTCATAAACGGACGAGGAAACATACAATCTTTATCTTCAAAATGACTAAATTTATCTGTCAAGACATTCTTTGCAATTTTACAAATAAACTCTTTAAATATTCGACAAGAATACGGTATGATTAGCATTTTGGCAAGATTTTCAACATTTTGTTTTTGGAAAGCCATACAATTTTTCTTTAAATAGTTATAATATACACTGGTTAGAGATATGCACTGACTTGACTCCATTAGGCCTGTTCGTTTGTATGGTTCTAGCTGCACGAACTTGTAATTTTGTGAAAAATATGTTCGTTTGTGTGTTCTAAATTGTCTGCAATGTGTTAGTTTGTAGTCGTGCGTATTGCACTAACTTGTCAGAACTGTACTACCTCCCGAGCTAGTACACTTAATGCAGTTTATAACGTCACAGTAATTTGACAAACAGGCTGATGTGAACTTGTAATTGGCATTATATTTTTTCCAAAAACCGAAATCTAATCTAAATATGAATCAAAATAAATGTTTTCTTGTAAGAGATGAACATGAAAAAATCTTTTCCAATGAAAACTATTATTATTTTTAGAATAATTATTTGAGATCCAACCTAAATGTTTAAATCGTAGAAATGGGCTTTAGGATCCAGGACAAATTTATTTAAACGAAGAAAGAATTGTGAAAAATTCCCAGCGAGGTCCATGAATTTTTCACAATTCTTTCTTCGTTTAAATAAATTTGTCCTGGATCCTAAAGCCCATTTCTACGATTTAAATATTATTATTTTTGTTAGTTAACCTATAATTTGCACTAACTTGTCTAATTTGTGTTCATTTGTATTTAGAAAATAAGTGTACTATTTAGTACTAAACTGCACTAATGACGAATTCTCAGTACATGTTGTATAAGTTAGTGTAATACAAACGAACAGACCTATTATGTTTGGTTTTTAATTTTTACCTTCTTCTCCATACCGTGGCGCATTTCCGCACAGACGCACGAAGCGCGCGCTTGGGGCTTCTTAAATCAAGGGGGCCTCAAATATCAGGTCAAATAAAAAAATTGTTTCATTATTATTATTAGTATTATCCTAATAAAATAATTAATCATTTAATAAATCCTCTAAATTAAATTTAAAAATAAATAAAACTATCTACGTTTTATGGCGGTCCTAGCAATCAAATTTCAAATGGACCTTTCCAATTTAAGGGCTATCTCTTTCTATCGCTGCAAATAGTAAGAAAATGGCGCGAACAACTGCCAGTTGGGCTGTCAAACGAAACGTCAAAAATATTGCAGTCATTAAAATACCTGTATTCTTAGTGAAAATTTGCATCGTTAGACATTTTACCTTCAATAAAAGCTTTTGTAACTTATTTCGATAAGATTTTTTAAAGTTATCTTACATTTTACGTCTATTTTTTTTAGAATCAAACGTCATAGTTCTAAGTTGTTCTTACTATGCGCAGATCCCCATTGCGCATATCTTCTATCTCTTTAAATTGGAAAGGTCCATTATATGCTAGTTCGAGATAAAAGTAGCAATGTTTTCCTAATTCCATAAATGTGAATAATTTTGAATTTGGCAGAAATAACGCAATAGCGGTGTTCAAGAAGGAGGAGGAAGCCAACAAACTTTAACCATGTATTCTAGGGGGGTGACGCGCTCAACACCAAACCATTCTTCATCAAAATGCTCAAACACCGAAACTGGATTGCATCAAAATATTCAACACCAAACCGTGCTTTGTCAAAAAACATCATGGCGACCATGTTGCATACAATAGTCACCAGATGGCAGCAGGGTAGCAGCAAAATTTTAGTTATTCTATGTGTCGGTAGATGGATTCGTGGTCATAGACATAGAATGACCACTATTAACAATGTGATATACAAGTGATGTGTTTTTCTCATCCTGTATAGGTTATGGTAAATTAGAATTTATTAATTGGATTCCTTGACAAATGTTTGCATTACTTGTAACATGGATTATGATGATATTGTAAATATTTTTAAAAATTCTAATTTATAAAGGATATGTATAGTCATGAAATTAATTATTTATTATATCATATATATTTGACATATGTATTACATACTGTTTGTATTTATTTACGAAGCATTAGAATTATTTTATTTATAGTACGAAATACGGGAAATTCCGTAGAATATGGAGATCATGGATAACTAGGGAAACATTATGTAACATTTAATGTAAATAAGAGATATCTGCAGAATGGACATCGATGACCCAGTTGCTGCAACTGTCCAGCACAATCTGCATATATGCAGTGATGACCATAAGGAATACAGGCATGCGTTGACGGTGATGATAAACACACGCTACATCTTGGCTGTAAACGAACGCTGAAATTAATGATTGAGTAATTGTTGCTGCTGCGGTGGTTCCTGTGGCATCAATGGTTCTGCAACAGCTACCGGTTCATCCATTCGTGCAGTTTCATAAACATCATCAATGATCTACAAATATATTGAAATGACATATTATAATAAATAACATAACTAAATAAATTTATTTATTTATTTATTTTATCTTTACGTATAGAGAGTTTAATTTAGTGTTGTATAACAAACCAAAATAATATTTTTTATGGGAAAATTTATAGAAAAATAAAATTGACTTACGGTAAAGTAAAGTAATACTTACACTGTCCATTAATTGTAATTCTGCTTCCTAAAATAAATTATTATCAGATAAATAATTTTCAAAAGTATATATGTACGTATCACATTATGTAAATCGCCTGCTAAAACCCAAGTAGTCCATATCACAATAAATTTAGCTAATACACCAGAAAAAACAACTACAACTTCAAAATAATTTTCTTCAAGCGAAGACAAATTCAATAATAACGTGCTAATTCTGTAAAGTATCAATGAAGATTCAGGTATTTTTCCTACCAAATTTTGAACCAATCACGCACCTGCATTTCTCACCCCCTAAAAATTTATCCACCAATCATAACTGAAATTCATATTGTATCAGCATTTACAAAAAAAGATTATTAAAAATAATATATAAAAGTAATATCATTAAGACAAACTTTGTATATAATTTTCTAAAAAATAGTACAAAACATGCAGTAAATAAATGTAAATAACACATGAAATCCATGACTCCCGTATTCATAAAGTTTATCACGAGACAATTGATTACGAAGAAATGATCATGTGGAAATTTAACTGTAGAATAGAAAAATTGTACGTATTAAAAATTTATTGCTAACAAAATTTATCGCTGATAAATTATTAATCGCTAAGGCTGTGAAATACATCGATATATTGATAAATAGATAATATCAGTAAGTATTGATATTTATCAATAAATATCGAAGCTTATCGTTATCGATATCACGTACCTATAATAGGTATTTATCGGTAAGATGAACTACGGATTGACGTAGATTGGCATACTCAGAAATTGGTAATAAACTGGGATGATATATTTTTTTATATATATCTACCTACATATATATATACGAGATGTTATATAAATTTATTGAAAAATAAATCACAAAAATTTATTTTTTATATTGACTAAGTTACAAAAAAATGCTATTTAAAAAATAAATATATTTTAATCGTGACAATTATAACTTGTAAAATTGAAAATAAAATTATAACAAAGATATGTAATGATATGTCTGATTTTATCTAATAATCATTGCTCCCTGTTATAATTTTAATTATCTTATAAATATTCAATTTTATTATGGGCTACTTAAGTGGTACTAAAAATCTGATATCCATGACTATATACCTAATGATATGATGAAAACGAAAGTAAAAATGAAAAATTTTATTTTAAAAAAATTATATGCTTTTTAGTAAATTCAGAAAAAACATTTTCTCTATCGTCGTTATTTTGAACCGGAGCAAGGGAAGCATATTTAAGAATGTAACCTGTAGATGGTGTGCGGGTGCGAGTTTAATTTGATTTTTACATTAGTTCATTTTTCTCTCTCTGTCCCTTGTTTATTATTTGCAATTTGCGTGGATTCAGTTACTTTTGTTACTTATTACTAATTCTAAAGCAGGATTTTGACAATCTAAAATACTAGCCTTTAAACGTCAAACCTTGCGTCAAACAGATGATCTGTCATGTTTAAATTACCCGCACATGCCGTTGCTTTGGAGCGTATGGAGCTATGACTCTACGGCCATTTATTGGTTTGGCGTAATTCTACGTTATACATGGCGGTAATTTAAATTATAAAATTTCATTATTTTGTTCTACTCAATTAATGAAAATTTTGCCAAAAGAAAAAATATGGGTACCAAGTTTTTATCGTCTCAAATATTAAATAAAAAAATGATACGCAAGTAGCCCATTGCTTTTAATTTTTGATGGAATAAACTGTTCTGCAATTAGTTTTAATTGCCATTGACTCTCTGGCGGTCGTTATTTTTCGGGATCAATTTCTCGCCAACAAATTTTCCTGATGCCATTTTTTATTATCTATTTTCCTTGCGATCAATTTTTTGGGCTCAATTTTCTTATGATATATTTTCTTGGAATCCTATCCTCGTATGTCAAGCAGGTCTGGGCAAAAATCTCCATATAATATGTATATAATACGTATCGTTTGACAACCGTAAAGTGTCACTTTTTTTGACATCTGTCAAAAACAACTTTACGGCCGCATTTACTTTACGGCCGCTTTTACTTTACGGCCGCATTTACCTTACGGCCGCTACAATCACTCGTTTGTTTAAATAGTAAATTCAATACTCCCTAATAGACAAATACATATATTTAGAAATAATTACAATTACAACGAATAGAAACTATTTAAATGAACAAAAACACAAAACTAACTTAAAATATAGACAAGATATTAAACTTAAAATTAGAACATGAATTGAAACCATTTAAATGAACAGACAACAAAACTAACTTAAAATATAGCCAAGATATTAAATTTACAATTATAACATGAATAGAAAATATTTAAATGATACTAATTAATTTATATTTTACTTATTATTAATACTAATATGAAATGTGCAATTAGTGCATTTAGAAAAGTTCATTCCACTTGCAGAGGTAGTGGACAATGCTTGACTGCCAGTTGTTACAGATTTTCAATTGTTCACATCAACCACCAAATTTTCAGTCTCAATTACATTGTTGGTGGTAACAAAGGAAGTTGAAGCTCCATCTCTACCTGTAAGAATTCTGCTTGAAATTTCTTTTTTGCTGTTTATGCAATCTTTCACATAACCCTCCGCCACAGTCGAAGATTTCCAACCGCCATGCCGTTTTAGCATTAAAATATCGCCTCCTGCTTCTACTAAGTGTGAGGCTGAGCTTCTTCTGAAGCAGTGGCCTGTGTAATTGTTGGGGTTCGGCAATTGTAAATATTTTGCAATTAGACTTGGAATTTTTCCAAATGTATGCACTCCTATAACTTGAGTGCTGCACTTTCCTTGGCGATAGTTAACAAAAAACGTTTTGTGGCTTGTATGGGGAAGACGTAGGACTAAAAATTGCCTGTATAACTCTAAAGCACTTAATTCTTCGACTATTTCATCGGTTATGGTGAAAATTCTTTTATTTCCTGTTTTTGTCTCTGGGATTGTAATTATCAGCATATCACCTTTATCTTGAATGTCATCCATCGCTATTTTTCGTAACTCCTCTCTCCTGCATGCTCCAGCTAATCCAATTATCAAGCAAACCTTCATGAAAAAGTAAACCATTTAAACTATGTGCAAATGTATAAAAAACATGAATACCTACCTTCCACATGAGATAATTTTCATTCGGCGCTTCTCGCAAGAATTTTATTATTTCACTTCTTGTAAATATCGCCGATTTTTTTGCTTTGTAGCCCGCGTTTTGTTTCTTTAAAAACGCAATGAGTTTTGAAAATTTACTGATATCGATATCCTTTTGTACCATCACGGTTAATTTTATCATAGAATAGCAAGACCACAACGTCGAAGCTTTTAATGATTTAGCTTTCTCCGAAAAAACGCAAGAAACACATTTTCCGTTAAATTTTTAATTTTATGTAGCTTGCACCATTCTTCAAAAATATCAAATTGTTTAAGATAAATTTTCTGGGACTTTTCGGGCAATAAATTTAACGTCGCCCTACCCACAGCTTCATATATTTCTGGCGGAGTATTAGAGATATCTTCGCTATCTGAACTGATCATTTTCTTGCTTCACAGTTAATAACTGTAGATATTTTATCACGAGATACACACGTTTTCACCACGATTTAAAATATTTTGACAGTAAACAACACAACAGTACAAAACAGATTGTTTTGTGAGTTGTCCAGGTGATAGAGCAAAGCACTCTGCAAGTGACATGAATAACCAAATATATGTAATTGTCAGATAACTGTCACTGTCAAAATTGTGAAATTGATTTTTAAAATAAAGTTTATATCTTTTTGTGATAGTCGCCTAAAAAATGTTGTGTGCACCTCGGTTAAAAGTTCTTTTTTAGCCTCATCTGATTTGCTGGCCTCGGCGGTCGCCTCGGCTGCAATCTACAGATTCGGCCAAAAAAGATCACTTTTACAACCTTGATACACAAATAACTATTTCGTACCTCCGTCCATTTTGAATATTATTACAGAACTCAAAATCGTCCAAAAATGCGCTGTTGCTGAACAAGGCCGGCAAAAGGAGTTGGCATTACTGTTCTCGTGATATGTCAATTTAAGATTATTTTCAACACAAGAATTAGCAAAATGTTTGCAAATTTTAGGGCTAAGTCTTTAATTATTGTAACTTAAATAACTAAATTTTGTCATAAAAATAATAATATGCTGTCATTACTGTCATCTCGTATAGATTAATTATAAGTTCCAACTTTAGGACTAGTTTATTTTGTAACTACAACTAACTTCACGTGATACAATTGAGTTTCCGCCATCACGTACCTATAATAGGTATTTATAGGTAAGATGAACCACGGATTGACGTAGATTGGCATACTCAGAAATTGGTAATAAACTGGGATGATATATTTTTTTATATATATCTACCTACATATATATACGAGATGTTATATAAATTTATTGAAAAATAAATCACAAAAATTTATTTCTTATATTGACAATAAGTTACAAAAAAATGCTATTTAAAAAATAAATATATTTTAATCGTGACAATTATAACTTGTAAAATTGAAAATAAAATTATAACAAAGGTATGTAATGATATGACTGTTTGATTTTATCTAATTATTTTTCGGGATCAATTTCTCACCAACAAATTTTCCTGAGGCCATTTTTATTATCTATTCTCCTTGCGATCAATTTTTTGGGCTCAATTTTCTTATGATAAATTTTCTTGGAATCCTATCGTCGTATGTCAAACAGATCTGAGCAAAAAATCTCCACATAATATTTTTTTAAGTATTTTAAATGGTATTGAAATAGTATACAACTGAAATTATAAGTATAATAAAAATGAAATATACCTATTATAATAATTGAATATAAGCTAATAAATTTTAATTTTCATGGGTTAAATCATTATAACAACTTGATTTGAAAACAATTTTCAAAATTTTCTTAACCTAAAATATAAATTAAATAGTAAATATGTAACACATGAAATCCATTGGTCATACTATTGTTATAAATTGGTAAATACAAAACGCGTATTTTACTTATTTGCAATTTTTATTACCATGTCAATCAATTTAATGCGTAAATAAAAAAGACGTTAATACTTGCATTTTTGTTTAATAGAAAATATTTTACGCGGCTCACGTGTACTTTTTGAAGACACATTAGCACTCTTCAAATTTTGTCACGAATTTAGCTATTTTGAAAATACGCTCTTCATTAGTCTTGTCATTAATATAAATATTCATTTTGTAATAATTTCAGACAATAAAGCTAGAGACAAAGTCAAATTGTCAGAATCGTCAAATAAGTTAACTTACGTTGTGACAGATAAAACGTCAATCATTTATTTATATTTTGTTAAATTCCATGGCTGTCGATATTTTCTACGTAATTTTCATAATAATTTTTTGTCGTTACAAAGCATGTAAAGGTAATTCTGTTTATTGGTTTAGATGCAAAATTTCATGCCCTAAAACTTTTGTTTATGCTTAAAATAATTAAACGAGCAGGAAATTGCAAAAAACTGATTTCCCATGTTAATCTCCTATGTATACCTTTAAGACAGACACACGGTATATATTTTATATACTTTCGCATATTTTTAATGACAGATGGTGGAAACTCAATTGTATCACGTGAAGTTAGTTGTAGTTACAAAATAAACTAGTCCTAAAGTTGGAACTTATAATTAATCTATACGAGATGTCAGTAATGACAGCATATTATTATTTTTATGACAAAATTTAGTTATTTAAGTTACAATAATTAAAGACTTAGCCCTAAAACTTGCAAACATTTTGCTAATTCTTGTGTTGAAAATAATCTTAAATTGACATATCACGAGAACAGTAATGCCAACTCCTTTTGCCGGCCTTGTTCAGCAACAGCGCATTTTTGGACGATTTTGAGTTCTGTAATAATAGTCAAAATGGACGGAGGTACGAAAAATTTATTATATGGAGATTTTTGCCCACACCTGCTTGACATACGAGGATAGGATTCCAAGAAAAGTTATCATAAGAAAATTGAGCCCAAAAAATTTATCGCAAGGAAAATAGATAATGAAAAATGGCATCAGGAAAATTTGTTGGCGAGAAATTGATCCCGAAAAATAACGACCGCCAGAGAGTCAATGGCAATTAAAACTAATTGCAGAACAGTTTATTCCATCGAAAATTAAAAGCAATGGGCTACTTGCGTATCATTTTTTTATTTAATATTTGAGACGATAAAACCTTGGTACCCATATTTTTTCTTTTGGCAAAATTTTCATTAATTGAGTAGAACAAAATAATGAAATTTTATAATTTAAATTACCGCCATGTATAACGTAGAATTACGCCAAACCAATAAATGGCCGTAGAGTCATAGCTCCATACGCTCCATAGCAACGGCATGTGCGGGTAATTTAAACAAGACAGATCATCTGTTTGACGCAAGGTTTGACGTTTAAAGGCTAGTATTTTCGATTGTCAAAATCCTGCTTTAGAATTAGTAATAAGTAATAAAAGTAACTGAAACCACGCAAATTGCAAATAATAAACAAGGGACAGAGAGAGAAAAATGAACTAATGTAAAAATCAAATTAAACTTGCACCCGCACACCATCTACAGGTTACATTCTTAAATATGCTTCCCTTGCTCCGGTTCAAAATAATGACGATAGAGAAAATGTTTTTTTCTGAATTTACTAAAAAGCATATAATTTTTTTAAAATAAAGTTTTTCATTTTTACTTTCGTTTTCATCATATCATTAGGTATATAGTCATGGATATCAGATTTTTAGTACCACTTAAGTAGCCCATTATAAAATTGAATATTTATAAGATAATTAAAATTATAACAGGGAGCAATGATTATTAGATAAAATCAGACATATCATTACATACCTTTGTTATAATTTTATTTTCAATTTTACAAGTTATAATTGTCACGATTATAATATATGTATTTTTTAAATAGCCTTTTTTTGTAACTTATGGTCAATATAAAAAATAAATTTTTGTGATTTATTTTTCAATAAATTTATATAACATCTCGTATATATATATATATATATATATATATATATATATATATATATATATATATATATATATATATATATATATATATATAGTCTATTTATCAATATATCGATGTATTTCACAGCCTTAGCGATTAATAATTTATCAGCGATAAATTTTGTTAGCAATAAATTTCTATACGTACAGTGTTTCTATTCTACAGTTAAATTTCCACATGATCATTTCTTCGTAATCAATTGTCTCGTGATAAACTTTATGAATACGGGAGTCTTGGATTTCATGTGTTATTTACATTTATTTACTGCATGTTTTGTACTATTTTTTAGAAAATTATATACAAAGTTTGTCTTAATGATATTACTTTTATATATTATTTTTAATAATCTTTTTTTGTAAGTGCTGATACAATATTAATTTCAGTTATGATTGGTGGATAATTTTTTAGGGGGTGAGAAATGCAGGTGCGTGATTGGTTCAAAATTTGGTAGGAACAATACCTGAATCTTCATTGATACTTTACAGAATTAGCACGTTATTATTGAATTTGTCTTCGCTTGAAGAAAATTATTTTGAAGTTGTAGTTGTTTTTTCTGGTGTATTAGCTAAATTTATTGTGATATGGACTACTTGGGTTTTAGCAGGCGATTTACATAATGTGATACGTACATATATACTTTTGAAAATTATTTATCTGATAATAATTTATTTTAGGAAGCAGAATTACAATTAATGGACAGTGTAAGTATTACTTTACATTACCGTAAGTAAGTCAATTTTATTTTTCTATAAATTTTCCCATAAAAAATATTATTTTGGTTTGTTATACAACACTAAATTAAACTCTCTATACGTAAAGATAAAATAAATAAATAAATAAATTTATTTAGTTATGTTATTTATTATATTATGTCATTTCAATATATTTGTAGATCATTGATGATGTTTATGAAACTGCACGAATGGATGAACCGGTAGCTGTTGCAGAACCATTGATGCCACAGGAACCACCGCAGCAGCAGCAGCAGCAACAATTACTCAATCATTAATTTCAGTGTTAGTTTACAGCCAAGATGTAGCGTGTGTTTATCATCACCGTCAACGCATGCCTGTATTCCTTATGGTCATCACTGCATATGTGCAGATTGTGCTGAACAGTTGCAGCAACTGGGTCATCGATGTCCATTCTGCAGAGTGAATCTCAATGGAATAGTTCGAATATTTATGTAAATAATATTGTTTTATAATATTATATAAATTTTATATATTTACATATTCGTTTTTTTTTTTTTTTTTTGTAGGATTTGATTCCAATACGGAATACAACACCCAGAATGTATATATTTATTTTAATTATAAAATATCTCTTATTTACATTAAATGTTACATAATGTTTCCCTAGTTATCCATGATCTCCATATTCTACGGAATATTACGTATTTCGTACTATAAATAAAATAATTCTAATGCTTCGTAAATAAATTCAAACAGTATGTAATACATGTTTCAAATATGTAATATTACATAATAAATAATTAATTTCGTAATATTACATATCCTTTATAAATTAGAATTTTTAAAAATATGTACAATATCATCATAATCCATGTTACAAGTAATGCAAACATTTGTCAAGGAATCCAATTGATAAATTCTAATTTACCATAACCTACACGGGATGAGAGAAACACATCACTTGTCTATCACATTTTTAATAGTGGTCATTCTATGTCTATGACCACGAATTCATCTACCGACACATAGAATAACTAAAATTTTGCTGCTACCCTGCTGCAATCAGGTGACTATTGTATGCAACATGGTCGCCATGATGTTTTTTGACAAAGCACGGTTTGGTGTTGAATATTTTGATGCTTTCCAGTTTCGGTGTTTGAGCATTTTGATGAAGAGTGGTTTGGTGTTGAACATGCACCCTTCTAGGGGTCATTCTAAGTAAAAAAGTTCATATAACCTATGGTTTAATTCTTCTCCATTTTATTTTTTGTTTATTTGTTTGTTTATTTAATTTTTGTCGATATTGAGAAGAATAGGCTACTCCATCGTAATTGAAAATTGAAAATAGTAAAAGTTTATTGAACATATCAAAAATAACAGATAAAGAGAACGGAAAATTCCATTTTTTATTATAAATAACTCCCTCTAAAATAAGGGGTGTTTTACTTTTGAAGACGCAGGGCATATACGCGCGTATTTGAGCAAATAGGATGCAACAATGAACTACTTTGCAAAACTCCGCCTGCACTAAGAATATTGTTCGGGTGACCTTGTTTTTACTTTATTTTTGTAAAATGATAAAAAGGGAAATAAATTAAGTGCAATATCTAATTTATTTTATTTCTCTAATAATGATAATGATATATACAATTTAAATATATATTATTTTGTAATTTGTTCAACATTTTTTCGTAATACTGTGAATCACTGCTTGTTTACTTCTGGTATACCCACATTATCTACGTCACAAAACAAATTTAAAATTCTGACCCTAATATCTCGCTTATTTGGAGGAATTTTGAAGTTTTTCACATATAATATATTTTTATGTACTCCAAGAAAAAAATATCTTGGAAATGGACCCATAGCATACATGGTTACAGTTTGTCGGCTTCCTCTAGGGACACCTGTATTTGTTTTGTTATCAATCTTGTTATCAATAGTGTGGTAACCACTGAAAATGGTTACGGTTTAACCGCCGTTACAACGTTACCGACATCGGACTAGAAAAACGGACCGCTAACAGCTAACCTCATTTTGACAAATTTAAAACAGTTAAAAGTTCATTTGTCATGCATGAAAATATAACCGCATCACAACCGTCGATCTAGCGCGGTTAGTGTGGTTACAGAAAAGTTACCAGCTTTCAGTAACCGCGTTCCGAAAACACAACCGGTTACTGAAAAAGTAACCGCGGTTAACTTGGTTCAATTTCGGAATGCACTACTAGTAAGTGTCTGTAATAACTGTGTAATATAAAAATTATATCTAACCATTTTTAGTAGTTTCGCGGCAAGCAAAATTTTATGAAAGGTGCTCAAAATTGAATTGCTCTTGCACTGTCACTACCAATAAGGGATGTATTTAGTAGAATTATATCTCCGAATTATACTGTACATAGTACTACATTAAAAACTAATCTTATATTGAGTCTGGAGTAAAATAATCATTATTATTATATTTAGATAATTTTATGCAGACTGTTAAAAAAAGGTAAAAAAAATTGCGAGCATATACATTTCGATTTACAGATTCACAGTCAAAAGCAAGTAAATTAATTATTAATTATATATTCGACGTCTGTTACGTGATTAGATAATTCATTATTATTATTATTAAATGAAAAATAAGAAATATTTTTTTGAATTTTGAAAAAATACTTTTTTTCCAAATCTATTCAAAGTAGACTTTTTAATGTTTGTTTTTAGGGTTTAAAATGTAATTTTATGACATCAGTGTTAAAAAGTGCCAGATCGTTGTTACTTTTAACACTTTTTGAAACCCATTTGGATGTCATAAAGTACTTCTTTATGACATCCAAATGAGTTTCATAAAGTACATATTAAAACAACCGAAATTGAAATTCCTGGACATGAAATAACGTACATTTTTTGAAGAAATGACCAAAATAGAAAAAATAATATAAAATACACGTTTCATAAGACATTTCAGCGCACTTGTCCCCTTAGAAAACTCGCGGCGAGCCGCTCGTTTCTAAGAATGGCGCGTGCGCTAAAATCATGTCTTATGAAAAAATATTTAACAAACAACAAAAATTGCCTGAATGTTATGGCGCAAAAAAATTTTGACCGTGAAAATCGTGAAAACAATCATTGTTGCAAAAGGTGTTGTCAAGTCGCCATTTTCTATTTTTATTTTAGGCAAACGATATTTTACTTTATCCGAATTAGTAGTGCAAAAAAAAAATAACGCGTAACAATGGCCTAGAAATTTTAACCTTTACCGGTTAGATTCTATTGGCAACTTTAAAATTCTCAAAATAACTCAAAACACAAGGTTATGTTGTTACAATTATTAACCTACAATACTTTTTGAAAACAGAAACAGACATGAAATTATGTATAAGACACAGTCAAGACATAGAATACTTCAGATGTTTCAATAATTAATGTTAATAAAACAAGTAAACATAATAATTATAATCATATTATACGTGAGGTGACGCCTGGTAAGCGCCCGCACGGTGCAAATATATCATTATTACCGATATCTGTGAACAAAGCAGATTGGCACACCCAGCAATGGGTAATAAGCCGTGATGATATATTTATTTATATTTATTTATATTATATGTTCTTGTATTCAGTGAGTATGTAATGCATTTTGCCGCTTGATAACTAAATAATCATACAATGATACGAACATTTCGATTAATTTTCCCACTTTTCGGCTTTCGGCGATTTTTCCCGAAGAGTTCCGATTTTAGTATGAGCTGTCATTGTTTTCTATGTCAACGAAAGCAAGTGGTTGTTTATAATTTTCTATGAAACATTATATTTTTGCATGTGCATTTGTTTGTGAAATGTTTTAACCGATGCCTATTGTGTAATTATGAAATTACACCATGTTTTAGTGTAATTATTTTTAGAATAGGTTAATTATTTTGTGCATGATTTGTGCTTATGTGTTTCTGTGTTGTTTTGGGTGATTTTTCTGCATAATTATATTCTTTTTTAGTGTGTTCCATGTCTGTTTGGTCTACTCAAAGTGTTGGGCTAGATTTGTCCACATCCCTGTGCAAAACAAGAGAGTGTAGAGCTAGTAGCACCGCCCCATTGTGGAATAGAAATAAAGTAAGTAAATAATTACATTTTATGCTATTATTGCTCATTTTTGTGGTTGATATTTTGCCAAGAGCTATTCGTGTGTTGATAAATAATTATGCTAAATATTTGTTGAATTAGTTTTATTTATAAACCAAATATAATTTCCGTGTATGATATGGAAGTGCTATTTTTTATCAAAAAGCAAATATTTGAGGATAAAAATGTATCAAAACGTGTTACCGGTGAAAATAAATAAATATGAATCACTTTCCTCTCTGATTAGAGAACATTCTTAGATTATTTGTTTAATAAATGTTTAAATATTTTTTTTAAGTCGCATAAAAATGACCTTTGCTATAATCTCCTCGACATCTAAGAACCAGTGAGGTAACGCCCTCAACGATACATTTATGTATATCGTCATTATCGAAATCTTTGAATGAAACGCAGATTGGCACACCCAAAAATGGGTAATAAACAGTGATGATATATTTATTTTTTATCTATAATTTTATTGGATATATTATAGTTTTATTTTAAAGAAATAACTACGGAATTTTAAGGAAAATATTACATATTCTTGTAAATTACTATGTATTAGCAATTCGTGAAAATAATTAAATACTTATACCTAATTAGATTTAATTATTACTTTTTCATTAAAAATAACAGTTATCACCACGACATGCTACCGAGCAAGAATATGATTGACTATATTACTACATGGCGATTATTTTCTATCGCTATCTCTCTCTATTAGACAATAACCTATCTTTGTCTAAAGGAGCCGTAATGACGTCATACTTCATATACAAATTTTACAAATAAACTATTATTCACGAAAGATAACTATTCAAGGTCATTTGTGAGCCGTCTGATATAAAATTACTTGCAGATAACTTCATTGCATTTCGTACGCATAGGCGTGCAACATGAAATATTTATAGACACATTTTAACTGAAAAAATAAGAGTAATTCGTTTGGAAATTATGTTTCTAAATAATACCTTTCTGAAAGATTTATGTTCTTCACTAATGTTTTTGCAAAATACAAAAACAGTTTTTTTGTAAAAAAGGATGCTAAATATGTTATTATTTATTAAAAACATGCCGTTTACAGAAAAATAGATTTTTCCTACATGTTACACACAAGATTTTTTCTACTACCGTTTGTAAAAAATATAAAAATGTTACTGTTAATATTTATAATAAATATAGCTAATTTTGTAAACAAAAAATGATAGTCTACTTTTCCATACTGAGTGCGAAAAAAAATCCAAACGGTAGTATATAGAAAAAGTACAGCTTTGCAACTCCAGCATCGCTCTTCAAGGTTACATGCGCAGTGGCAAAGTAGAAATTATTATATTGTACTTACAGGGTGTCTCATTTCCTATGTTTTTTAAGGTATCCGTTTATACATTCCGTAGTCAACTTTTCAAGAAAAGTTTAATAGGCACCACAGGTATTTTCGATATTCTTTTGTTTCTGAGATAAAGATGGATAAAGTTAAAAACTCGTTTTTCGCTCATTTCGAAAATACCTCATATTTATTATTATAATTCGAGAAAAATTGTTTTAACAAATTTTGAACCGTTTTAGGTACAAAATGGCGTAATTAGATTTTTTGAAAACAATATTTCTCAAACTCAAACATGATTTTCTAAATCGGAACCTATGTTGAAAATAGTCAATATTCTTTGTTATGTTATACAATTTTATGCATCACTTTTTTTTTTTTTTATAATACTATATGAATCAACATGAAAAGATGAGATACACATATTTGAAAAAACAAATTGAATAGGCTACAGGTAATACAGGTCACCCAATCTTGGAACTCATCTTACAGAAGATATTAGTAGGTATTATGCTTTATACTTGGAACCGTGCAATATAATTTCCCTTTCACTTTGCCTCTGCGCATGAAACTTTGAAATGAGTTGCTGGATTGGGACTTATGTAGGTATGCGGCCCTATACTCTATCCGTTTTAACTATAGAGCGTTGGGTAAGATAGGGCCTAAGATTCTAGCTCTCTGATTGGTTCAAACGTGAACCGAGTTTACACAGCAAAATAATTGACGCGAAATTTAAATTTACTTGACAACTCTATCAATTATTTTGATATATGTTATGCCGTCTGACAAAATAAATAAAAGTCAACAAAGTTAATAGTACACGATTTATTACATATTACTAATTTCTGTTTAGTTCTGTTTGTTAATTATATTATTGTTCTTTTCATTTATATAATTTTCATAGTGTTTTGACGTTATATTTCATATTACATAGTTTTCGTTGTGCGCGTTTTCTTAGTTTTTCGTTAGTTTTGTTGTTCTCTTCGTCTCTCTGCCAATGTTTTACAACTTCTAAAAGGAAAGGCCCTCCGAAGCGGGCAAAAAAATGGCGTATAATTTATACTGCACATATCGTGCCACGAATCCATATTCCAAATCAGAATGTGTCCAAATTGTGGCATTAGAACTGGGCATAGGACGATGTAGTATTTGGAAAGCTATAAAAGAACATGAGGAAAATGGATCATTCGGATCACCCCAGGAACAAATTTGTTTAGAATATACATATAATGTATATTTTTCAGAGAGTAAATATTTATATTTCAAATGTGAATTATATTTTTATTTTACGTTGTTTTCTATAATGTGGTTTTCATTTATGCATGCCCCTTTGGCCGACATGTAGAGAAAGGTATGGAGATTATAAGTAAGTGTATGCATAAAAACAATGTCAATTAGAAAGAATTTTATAAATCTAGGAATGGCGCCAAAATTTGAATTCTTTATTAATACATGTAAAAACGGCCGCGCTCGAAACGCCATCTAGTCTATAGTTAAAACGGATAGAGTATATAGAATATGCGAATGTAGCAAGACAGGCGTTAGCGATTAAATAGAGATAGTTATACCATGTTTCTATGGCGTAGAAAAAGACAAAATATAATTGAAGCACTTAACATAAATGTCATATTGACATGTCATTCAAAGTGTCAGCATTTTATTGTACTGTGAATCATTACACGTGCATTCCACAATTCTTTAATTCCACATTTTTGTTTTACTAGTATGGAAACCTAACATTTTCACTTCTAAACTCTAAACAGGCCAATGTAAAGTAGAGTCATCTAGCGTCCATCTTGAGAAATAACCAGGGCCGGATACAGGAAAGATATATATGGGTAAATAGTATCGAGACGCTATGCGATGCACCCGCAGTGTAAATTCTACAACATAATGAAAAAAAAAGTAACTATGTAGTAACTTAAAATAAGTATTTTATATAATCGGTACTATTCTGTAACTTCCTCATTTCAAATTTTCAAAATAATAATGTGTACATACTTTCAGTCTGTTACAGTAAAGAATTCTCATAATTGTTTCTTTTATCTCAAATTTGCTCATCGGAATTATTTAGTTCATTCTTCTTGCACATATTTTTGGTCATTTTACGTACAAATTTGCTATTATACATCGTACATTTGCTCAAATAATCTTACATATGCAATAATTATAAGCTTGGCAACACTGCATTAGCATGAAATCGTCATATAACGTATTACTTTAGTGCCGATTTCTGAAGTTGTAATGACAATTTGTGTACACTTTAGTGACGATTTGAAATAAAATTATGTATTTTTTTTCAGTCCAGAATGTCACAATCCGGTGAAGATCTCCACACCCCAGGCTACCTATCTTGGAGGAAACTCCAACTCAGTAGAGCCAAACTCAAAGCGTCTTCCAAGACATCCGCCTTGCTATCCGGCTTCGCCATGGTCGCAATGGTTGAAGTTCAGCTCGACACCAAATCAGAAGTTTCTACCAAAGTACTCGTCGCTTATGCCGTTTGCACGACGTTACTAGTAGCCGTCCACATGCTGGCATTAATGATCAGTACTTGCATTCTCCCAAACATAGACGCCATTTGTAATTTGGATAGCATTAGTTTAGTTCACGAATCGCCCCATGAGAGATTGCATTGGTATATTGAGACCGCGTGGGCGTTTTCAACATTGTTAGGGTTGTTATTGTTTCTTTGTGAAATAGCGATTTTGTGTTATGTGAAATTTTATGATTTTTCAGTAACTGCAGCTTGGTCTGCGAGTGTTGTATTAATACCAGTGTTGATTATATTTTTAGCGTTTGCAATACACTTTTATCGGTCGTTAGTGACACATAAATATGAAGTAAATATTTCTGGAATAAGAGAGTTGGAGAAATTAAAAGAACAGATTGAACAAGGAGATTTAGACAGAGCTAACCAGTTGCTAGGTGCACATGTTGTTTGATATAAAAATGTGAATATTTCCATTCCTGAATAAGACAAAGATACATTCTGAGTGAATGTGATTTAAGGATGGCTCATCGTATACTATTCAATCATCTGTGATCTGTTTATTCATAGACTATTTAATTTATTACTTAATAAGTTACAAAACTATACTCTCATATATGTAAGTGGTATTATGTGCAATACTATCATTTTAAACTTGCCGCCATTTGATAATAACTTCATAACTAGTTTCGCTATTCGCCACTGAACATCATAGGCGTTTTCGTCTGGACACGACATGGCAAGTTGTGATTAGCTATGGACTGGTCGGCCATGTTTATTCGATAGCGTCCCGCCAGTATTTAAATTTAAAGATCTGTCAAATTACTGTGTGTTCAATAAAATTCCTAACTCGGAGTAGGTTATGAACAGAGATACGTATGTCTGATCATTATTCAATTCTAAAGTCGAGATGTCAAAATTGATCTTGAAATGACAATAAATAAGGATACAGTATATTAACATTCACCGTTTTCTAATTTGTTTCCATTTTTAAAACAAGATTCAAGAAGAAAAGCTTTGATTTCTTTAGATAGCATTTTTGACAATATCTCATGTCAAATTGACATTTAATTAAATATTTTTAAATTGACATACGTTTCTTTGTTCATGGCCTACTCCGAGTTGGGAATTTTTTTGAACACACTGCATAAGAAATGAGATATCACGTATTAAAGTATATCAATCAATCATCAGTATTATATGCTATACGATACATAAATTTAATAGTGCGAAATACAATAAAATACAAACAAAAACCATAAAATATAACATTTATTAAATATGCAGAACATTAAAGTATACTATTATTCACGAAAAATGACTATTCAAGGCCATTTGTTCGAAGAAAGAATACACATCAGTTTATCACTGTAGAAAATGATACTTTAAAAAACTGATTAACTGTCTAACTTTTGTAACTTAATTTCAAATGACAAATTTTCTGTTTAAAATGATTTTAGCATTCTCAATAATTCTAGCGTAATCCTCGTATTTTATTCACGAATGTGCAAACTATGCATTTGTTAATGCAAAATAAAAAATGATTATATTTAAAAAGCCAATGTTTCGGGATGTTGAAATTATTTATGAAGATATTATCAAAAATTAAAAACACAAATACTTTTTATTAAACCTCGAAATACGTGTGCCAAAAAAACAGAACACAATAGAAATATTTCGAAAGAATATCTTATTTTTGGCTCACAATACAAACTAATAAAATTTGCTCACAAATAAAGTTATATGTTTAGAAATAATAGTGTTGTACTCTTTTATACAAATTATTTTTATATACTAATGAGCCCGTCCAGGTCAACGATTTTTTAAAAATTGTATATTGCATATGAATTTTGTATATAAATAAATGATAACAAAATATAAATTACCATATTTTTTTGTATTTTTATACCGATAATAATGTAATTAAATTTTTCTGTGAAAAATGGTCGCCATGTTGTGACGTCAGCGTCACTACAGTCGTCCAGTTATCGTGTCGAAATGATACTCTAGAGTGGACCATTCATATTCTGTTCATAAATACGCGATCGATTGACTTTTGTTAGCAGTGACATCTCCGATTTGCATCGAAACTTCTGTCAATTTCGAACTGGTGAAATTATTTAACGTTTCTTTCATTAATAACTTTTTATAATAGAAGGTAAGTAAAGAAAGTATATATCACTAAATAAGGTAGCTTTAATATTTTCATTTTCTTTTAGAAAATGGAATCAGGATTTGTAAAAGCAGATAGTGGAAACTTGCCGAAAGTTGATACAATAATGTTACATTTATTTTATAAAAACAACCCCAACTTCCTTAGTGCTGAAATAAAAAATGTGAAAAGTAAAAGGTATGTTATAGTACGAATATTAGGTGTCTGGATTATTTTTTTAATCACGAACCAGGATATTCATTCATCTGGTTCATTGTCAATTTCTGCTTACATTTAATAATCTTACAAAAAATGTTATAGGGCAACTAGGGAAGAATATGGCGATGAAGCCATAGGTTTTGTGCAAGTGCAAAGAAAAAATAATATATGCACTGTAAAAGCGAAGGTGACTCCAGAACACTGTGTTCGTGAAAAAGCTTATGATGTTACAGCAATAGTGAACGAAGATGATGAAAATATTGTATCATGCGAATGCCATGGATGTATAGCCTGTTCTGGTTAGTTGATTACAATAATTAAAACATGATAATATAAATTAATTCAATAATTTAATTCCCTTTTAATAGTATTTGATTGCAACAATGAAAACAACAATGAAAAGAATTGATGATAAAAGATGATAATAAAACTTTATCAAATGCTTACATTTTCTTTTAATCTTGAATTGCTTTTAAAATGTATATGAAAGTCCTAAAGTTACATTGAAAAAACAACATAATTTAAATTTAAAGGCAAACTAAATATTATTGAATATTCTATAAAGTAAGTTTATTTATATTTCTCATTTAATTTAGGTGGCTGCAAACCTACCATTGCATTTTTGTATTGGTTATACCGGAGAAGTGAAGAACCATCCTGTACATCAGTTAAATGTTATTGGCGCTCGTCGTCATTATCTAAAGTTGGTAAATCAGTGAAAGCAATGTCTTTAAATGAAATGTTTGGTGGCCCTTTGTTGCCATCCAAAAATCCAAATATATTGAATAATATAATATCTGAAGGAAAGGCTAATGGTGGTCAAAGTCTTCTTCTTCACCAGTTTCTTGAAGATGGCGTTACAGAGAGAACATCAATCCACAACCTAACTGTAAATTATTGTAGAGCTAAACAGCTTCTTCACGAAACTCCAAATGCGAATGATTTTGTTCAATTTTGCAAAGAACATATGTCAGAAAATGACTGTAAATCAGTGCAAATTGAAACAGAAATGCAATCTAAAAGTACAATATGGCATGAACTAAGATATTGCAGAATTACCGCATCAAGACTTTATGAAACTGCGAGATGCAAAACAAACCATGGTTCTTTAATTGAAAAACCTTTTGGGGCAACAAAAATTCCAGAAACAGATGAAATGACCCGAGGATTATGTTTGGAGGACAGAGTTTTAGCCGTAGTCAGACAAAAACGGCATATTAATATTGAAAAATGTGGAATGGTTCTAAGATGTCATTATCCTCTGTTTGGTGCTTCTCCCGATGCTGTGTCGAAAAAATACTGCATAGAAGTCAAATGTCCATCAAAAGAAAAGACTGTACAAAATTATTTATCAGCCGAAGGGAAGATCTCCAATAAATTTCTGGCACAAATTCAATTACAAATGTATATGCTAAAAAAAACACACGGATTATTCTGTGTTGCCTCTCCAAATTTTGAAAAGGATAAAGAAGTCACTATAGTTGAAGTTGAATACGACGAAGATTATTGCAATGACCTTATGTGCAAAGCAGAAATTTTTTGGAAATCTGCAGTATTTCCTAAATTAATATATACGTAATTTTAAGATATACGACTGTAATTAGAAGTGAAGTACACTCTTCTTAATTTGTCATGCTTTCAATTATTTTTTAATCATCTTCAAGGCACTGTAATATATAGAATGATTACATTCAACATGTTTGTATTTGTTTATAACAATAAGTACTCACATTAGTTGAGGTTGTAGTTAGAAATAACAGTATTTACAAATAAAATTATTGATATATGTCACAAGCACATGGTTAATTAAATTATATAATTTATTATTTATTACACTTTTTTTGTACATTTTCGTATATAAGCGGTGATAGAATGGGGATGAGATCGAGGATGAGATATTTTTTTAAAACTTTATATCCTTACATTTTATTTTCAATGTAATGATTAAATAATGAAATACACACACAATAGCTATGCTTTATCCGGGATTCGAACCGAGGATCCTTTGAGCGTGAAGCAATAGCGCTACCGTTACTCCACCTGGTTCGGCGGTTAATTAAATGATATAATTACATTTTTAAATATTTTGACAAGAAGTATATCATTAATTAATTAATACAATAAAGTTATTATTTCACAAATAAAAATAGGAAAGTGTGTCCGAATGAGCCGTAGGCAAGTTCGTCAAATCCTTTAAGTAAAATAAGACACTTTTTACTCTAATTGCACACATTTTTTTTACGTATACAATAAAAGTGTGAAAAAGTGCCGTCGCGTTTCATTATTTCATTCCGCAGTGTTAAAAAAGTGCACTTTTCTCACACTTTCATGTATTAAAAAAAACGTACTTTATAAACTCATTTTAATGAAAAAAGTGTACTTTTTTAACAGACGTAAAAAATACAATATATGTATTTACCTGTAACTCTATTGTGTACATAAAAAACAAAATATCTAACACTTTATTTGGTAGAATATATTTATATTTTACTTCATTAACATACCTTGACAATTAATTAAAGCACATGCAATTACAACTATTAAATCTAGATATTTTAAAATTTGATAATTAATACACGCATGTGGTGCTAACATCTCAAACTCTCTTAATCTTCGGATAACTCTTTCTACATGAATGCGCAGTGCTGCAATTCTTTTACTTTGTAAAATTTCTTCTTTTGTACATTTAGTACCAGCTGTTACAGATGGTGGTCTTATTAGTGTACATTTTTTTCTTTGCACTTGCGTGGCAATATTTTTGAAACCCCGATCAGCCATCACATCTGTGTTTTCAGGAAGAACGTCTAAATAGCCACTTTTTTCTATGATTTTACAATCAGATATTCGTCCTCCAAAGCCAGGAGAAATATAATTGACGAAGCCATAAGGTGTGCAAGATATTAAATACTTTATTGTGTTGCATTTTTTATATGAACTCCATGTCACAGCTTGATAAGTAGGATTCCCTGGAATTTCAATTTGAATTTCGAAACAGTCAATAATTGATTGAGTATTTTTATATCTGTAGCGGAATGGTTTCGGTAAAAGCTTTCTTAATGTCCATGTATCCGGCCAAAATATTAAATTTTGGTAGAGTCCAGCTATTTTTTCTATTGATGAAATGAAATAATTACTTATTGTACTTGTACTTTTGCAAAAATCTATTGATAATCTAGTGTATTGATCATTTGTTCTAATTTTTTTTAAAGTGAGTAAAATCTTTTCATAATTTATTTGTAACATTGATTCTGTTAACTTTATAACATAATATTCTTCTTTAGGAATCCCTAAGTAAAATCGACTGTTATTTTCTATTTTAGTAATTGTTGTTTCATGTATTTGATGTATGAGGTTTGTGTTACTTTCAATGATAAAGGATTGCGTTGATGAACTAGAATCTAGTATAGGTGTTAAATGTGAATGTAAAGAACAAGTTGAAACTGATGGTGATGACGGACTTGTAAGTTCTTGTAGAGATTCTATTCTACAAAGTATTAAATAAATACCACTTTATTTATAACGCTTTATTGTCCAAATTCGTTCACTCTCTAAACAATAGCTGTCATCCATACAATAACAAATTTTTCATAGACTACTAAAATACTACAATCTTTTTTACCTTCCGTCACCTTTAGGTAAGGAAGGTATTGTCTTTGGTCAAAAAATTCGATGATGAGTTTTTACTCAATAAGCACGTTTTAGAGTCCCTAGAATACCAATTTTTCTATTTTTACGATGATGTCTGTATGTGTGTGTGTGTGGATGTGTGTGTGTAACAAAATTTTCGTCTGCGATAACTCTAATACTACAGTTACAAAAATTATAATTTTTTCGTATACTTCTTCGTTACATCCATAGGAAGAGCTGTTTAGATTTTGGTTACAATTGGTCAACCGGAAGTACCATCATTTGAAGATTTTAACAGTTTTTCTTGAAAAAACTATGTTAAATATAATTTTTTCACATTTGATGTTATTATAAATATTAAAGAATATTTTATTCTCTATACGATTTGACTGCATTTTATACTTAATATTAAATGGATATTGAGTTAAAAAATTATAAAGAAATTAAATTTCATAAAGTAGCCATACCTGTGGAAACAACTACTATATTAAGAAAATTCTGATTGAAAGATGTCAGTGTCAAGTGAAATTGACATAGTGTGTCTGTTTTATAATTTTACTGGAAATATAGGATCTTTTGCTTTCTCTATGGAATTTGTATAAAATACATACAACTGCTTTAAGGTAATGTACAAGAAATAATAATAAATCTTTTTTTTCTGCAGATACATTACACTGTATATAGAAAACGTCACAAAATAATAATTTTCTGTATGAAATTTGCATAAAATACATGCAACTGCCGGAAGCTAATGTACAAGAAATAGAATATTTAATTTAGCAAGGAACTTTCCGTATGAAATTTGTACAAAATATATAGAACTGACGGAAGGTAATGTGCTGGCCACATCAGATTTTTTTTCTTTTAAACATGAACAAATAACATAAAATATAAATAATTAATATGTAATAAAATCTTTTAAGTATTCTGGTCGTTTTCTTTCTCGTTGTTGCCGTTCCGGGATATTTGTTGGACTTCGTTGTTGTCGTTCTGGGGTATTTGTTGTACTTCGTGATCTCCGTTCGGGCGTATTTGTTTCATTTTCTCTTTGTGGCTCATTTCCATCCAGAGGCGTATCTTCAACAATTTCTTTGGGTTCATCACGTTCTCGTTCGATAATTTTTTTAATTTCAGTTGAATTCCTTTTATATATTTCTCCCGTTTCCGCTTGAATTTCAACAGCATTGCCATTTTTACTAATCACTTGCAATTTCTCCGGTTTGAAGGTAGGGGATAATTTATTAATTTTCTTTTGCTTCATTAATACAGAATCTCCAACTTGAATTTCTGACTCATGAGATAAACGCCTTTTATCTGCATACTCTCTTCCTTTTTCTTTTCTTTCGCGATCAGTATCTCGCATATTTTCATCATCTATTTCTACGGTATCTAAGTAATCTCTCGCGTCCGGTAATCTGTTTCTAATTTTCCTATTGAATAATAATTCAGCTGGAGCCTTTCCAGTAGTAGAATGTGGTGTTGTTCTATACATCAGTAAATATTTTAACAATTCATTTTTCCAATTTAATTTATTAACTTGAGCAATTTTAAGTATTTTTAAAAGAGATCGATTTTGTCTTTCGACCTCACCATTAGCTTGCGGCCACAAGGGTGTAACATGGTGTAACGTTATATTTCTTGATTTTAAGTACTCTATATAGACGGTATTTCGAAATTGTGGTCCATTATCACTGTAAATAAGCTTTGGAAATCCGTATCGCGAAAATAACTCTTCCAAATGCCATACCATTATCTCCGTATTAATAGATTTTTATATAATTACCTCAAAAAATCTGCTGTAATAATCAACAACTACCATTAGATAATGTCCTGACGGTAATGGTCCCATAAAATCCACTCCTAAATGATCCCACGCTTGTTGAGGAAGTTCTGTTCTTTTCATAGGTTCCGGTGCATTGGGTAATCCTACCAATTGACAAGCTGCACAGCTTTTACAGAAATTCTCTACCACTCCATCTAGGCCATCCCACCATACTTTACAGCGTAATCTTCTCTTCATAACTGTTGATCCAGGGTGTCCCTCATGAGCTAATTGTATTACTCGTTCTCGTAAATTCTTTGGAATTATCAATCTGGTACCACGTAATACTATCTGCCCTAAAACACATAATTCATGTTGAATTAGCTTATACTTGCCAAGATTTTCTGGGAAATATCCAGTGCGAATGGCCTGACGTAAATCCTGTAATTCTCTATCTTTTGCTGATTCCTGTTCTACCTCTCGTGGTCTCATCATTACAGGTGTAGCATTTTCTACTACCCATTTAACGTAATCTTCTTCTATTACTTCCTTTCGATTTTCAACTGTTAATAATCTTGATAGCGGGTCAGCAATATTTAATTTTCCAGGCTGATATATTATTTGATATTGAAATTGTTGTAACCGTAGCACCCATCTTTCAATTCGAGCACAGGGTTTCGATTTTGGTGAATAAATACACTCCAATGGTTTGTGATCTGTATAAAGTTCAAATTTCTTTCCTAATAAATATAATTGTAACTTTTCACAAGCCCATACTATTCCTAGTGCCTCTTTCTCGGTCTGGGAATATCGTCTTTCTGTATCTGTTAGACTCCTACTTTTATAACAAATTATTCGCGGTCCTTCCTTCTGTTTCTGAATTAACACCGCTCCTATACCAACAGGGCTAGCATCTGTAATAACAATTGAAGGAGCATCTTTATCATATATTCCCAAAACAGGTTTACTGCTAATTTTCTCCTTTAAAGTTTCGAATGCTTCATTTTCTTTTTCACCCCAACAAAATGTACTATTCTTTTTTAAGATGTTTCGTAACGGTTCGTTTATTGTCGCTAAATTAGGTATGAATCTCCCACAATAGTTCACAAGACCAAGAAAACTCCGAACTTCTTCCGCTTTGTTTGGTTTACGAAAATCTTTTATTGCTTTAATATTTGATTCCAGTGGTTGTATTTTCTTTTCAGAAATTCTGTGACCCAGAAATGTAATTTCTAATTTACAAAACTCACATTTGTCAATATTTAAAAGTATTCCATTTTCTTGAAATACCCTTAACACATTTCGCAAATTTCGATCATGTTCTTCCTTATTAACGTCATGTATTATGATATCATCTAAATAATTTTCTACTCCATCACAGAAGCTAATAATCTGTTGCAAAACTCTTTGATACATTTCTGGCGCACAAACAATACCAAACATTAATCTTTTGTATCGAAACAAACCTTTATGTGTACAGAATGTTGTAATTGATCTGGATTTTTCGGCTAATTCTATTTGATGATATGCCCATTTAATATCAAGTTTAGAAAAAAATTTACTTTTACTTATCTTTTCTAATATTTCATCGAAAGTTGGTAATAGATGTCTTTCCCGTCCGATAGCTTGATTGGCTCTTCGCATGTCAATACATAGTCTTATCTCCCCATCTTTTTTTGGGATCACCACGACTGGAGAGACCCATGGTGTTGGACCTTCAACCGGTTCTATAATATCTAAATTCAATAGTTTCTCAATCTGTTCTTCCACTTTAATCCGTAAATTGAAAGGTACTCGACGTGTTGGTTGTGCTACTGGTGTTACTGCATGGTTAATTGGTATTTCTAGCTGAAATTTTTTTATCTTATTAATTTTTTTATCTTTTTGAGTAAATACCTGTGTGAATTCTGATTTCCAATGTTCAATTTCAATTGCATTAACTCCTGGCCCCAGTTTAAGAACTCCTAAAGCTTTACTTGTATCTCGTCCTAAAACAGACACCGCTTTTCCGTTAATTACCAAAAATTCTACAGCTTTATTTGTACGCCCTGTCGATGCAACGGTAATATCGGCAACCAATTTTCCAATTACTGGCACTGCAGCTTTTACTCCATATACATTCAATCGCTGATCACATCTTTTTGTGTCACACTTAATTTTCTGTACTTTACATTGTTCCCAAACTGATCGATCAATGACATTACAGTTCGCTCCAGAGTCGATCAAAAATGGAATTTTTACTCCTCCTACTACAATTTCGATCATTTCATTTCCCCAAGTGTCATTATTCCCGATTTTGAAAATTGTGAACGCAAAGTAATCCTCATTTTGATTTACAGCTTTTACTTCCGATCTCTCGTTTGATGTTCTTTTATAATCTTTGTTCTCTCTTGTGGTGCGACATACTTTAGCATAATGTCCAACTTTTTGACATTTATTGCAAATTCTATTTCTTGCTGGGCAGCTTTCATTCATTTTAAAGTGAGCGCTGCTCCCACAACGGTAACATAATTTCTTTTTATTTTCTCTACCGTCCTTGTCATCGTAATATTCAGTTTTAATTCTATTTACTTCTTGTTTTTCCATTACGTTTGCCTGCATTTCCGCAACTTCATAAGCCCTGGCTATTTCAATAGCTCTAGTCAGAGTGAGCTGACCTTCTTCCAGTAATTTACGTCTGATTTGATTACTACTACATTTATCAATTATTTGATCACGAATTTGTTCATCAGTTGTTCCTTTAAATTCACAATTGACTGCTTGTTGTCTCAATCTCGTTATAAATTGATCCATTGTCTCATTCATGTTCTGTTGCATATTTCGAAAAATATGTCGTTCATATGGTATATTTGTTTTTGGTACAAAATGACCCTCTAATGCAGTAACTGCTCTTTCATACTCATCTGACGTCTTATCTGCTTCTGGAACAGATAAGGTATAATATATATCTTGTACTTCCATGCCGGCGGTATGCAAAAGTAAAGCTCGTTTTCTTTTAGGATCTGTTATTGTTTTCCCTTCTAAATACAACTCAAAAGCTCTTCGCCATCTTTTCCATCTTTGACCTACACTACTTTGATCACCTGTACATTCAAAGTTGGGAATTCCACTCAATTTCAATGATTCATTCATTATCAAGTGTTATCCTCGTCGCCAATTGTAGAGATTCTATTCTACAAAGTATTAAATAAATACCACTTTATTTATAACGCTTTATTGTCCAAATTCGTTCACTCTCTAAACAATAGCTGTCATCCAACAAATTTTTCATAGACTACTAAAATACTACAGTTCTGATTCTATAATTTTAAAGTCTTGTAGTACACACATGGTACTTTTTGACAATTTCTCTTCGCTATCAGTCATTGTTGCTACATTTTTGTAGCTTTTATTTTCTGCAACGGGTTCTCGTATTTTTTCTTCGTCATTAGTTAAAGGTTTTTGGGCTACATTTGGAGAAAATTGAAGAGAAGGGTCTATTTTTATTGATTTGGTAGACGAGAATGACGGCGTTTCGTCGAAATATAAATTTCTTCTATTTTTGAAATTATAAATATTATCTTCTCTTCTTTTCTTGTCTGTAGGTGTCAGTAATGGACTATCTCTCACATGATGTCTTTGAGGCAAAGCGTCCTTTTTTATTTTTATACTTTCACCTATAGTTTTGAAGTACATCCAGTTTGTAGCATCATTTGGCAACTGCACATACATAATTTTTTTTAATACAATAATGAGTAGAATGTTATCGATTTTACATACATCAAAATGTTCTTCACAGCAATACAAATTTCCAGTTTTGGGTACTGCTAGTACTTTATCAAATGCGACAGCATTGTACCATTTCAACCGTATCTCTTCATTTTTTGGGACAGTGCAAAATATTTTATCTGGGCTATTTACTGAATTATTTCCACATTCAGGTACAAAACAGACTTTTAGTACCATTGTAACTAAAAAAAATCATTATTAACGTTTTTACAATCAACGTTAAGACAAAATAATTTTATTTTGTAGTTTTCATTGTAACTTTATGGCTTAACAGAACTTTAAGAGTAATTCATATACCTTTAAGACTTTTAGTATGAATTTTTTTCTTACTTTGTTCGTTGTCCAATTTCAAAATGACTATTTTCTTTATCTTTATGGGAAAATAACTGAAAATGATATTTTACTATAAAAATAACAAAGTTTTATAAAAATCGTGTTACTATTTCATACTCGAAGGAGTAGAACAAAGTGATTAGTGATTGATTAGTAGTTCACAGATACAGAAGAAATAATTTTATAGATATTATCAATGAAAAGTAACAATTTTAATACATTAAAGAACTTAATATATAATTTTATTCTACAATAAAACACAGTGGATACACATAAATTTAATTATTAAATCAATTTTCATTATAATTTATGTTTTCATTATTGTAATCATTTCACGTCATTGTTGTAAATAGGTTTTAAAAGCAAATACGAATAAAATAACCATAGCAGACGATTATAAATACTTTTAATGTTATATTAAAGAAAGTCTTAAGGTGTAATTAACCCAATAATAAATCTATTTATGAAAATCAGACAAAATTATTAATTTTACTTACCTTTTTATTATCGATGGTCTAAATCTCTCAATAAATAACGATTTGCACTGTACCTAATCATACACGTATATTTGATATGTCAAAAGAATTTACTCGTTTACTTTATTTTTATTTACTGTTCGAATTTTTGATCACAGAAATACATGTCAACTCTTTCATAATACAGGGTGGGGCAGAAAAACCTATCCGATTTCAAATCCCTTTTTCCCAGAAGAGGGAGCAGGTAGAGTAGTGGGGTAAAAACCGTTAGAAAGCCGGTTTTATGCCATTTGTCAGTAGTCAACATGCCTTGGTCTGGTGAACATCGTGCTTTTGTTATTGAGCGGTTTATCGAATGCGGCGGTTCGATAATTGCTACACAACGTGCTTTTCGAATTCATTTCGGACTCGGGCGTCATGATCCTGTTCCACATCACGCTACGATTAAAGTGTGGGTGTCAAATTTTAGACAGATGAGTTCAGCATTGAAAAAGAAGTCGCCTGGACGTCCCAGGACAGCAACAGGACCTGAAAACGTGGCCAATGTGAGAGCCGCGATTGAACGTTCGGCGCGAAAACATTCGCTCGCTTTGGCGATTTCCAACCGCAGTATTCGGCGCATTTTGCACCGGGACCTCAAAATGCATCCCTACAAAATGGTTGTTGCACAGGAATTAAGTGAAAGGGATTTTGAAACCCGTACGAACCTGTGTCGCGATCTCCGAGAACTCCCAAACGACGATGTTGTGCTCTTCACGGACGAAGCCCATTTTCACCTTTGTGGTGCCGTTAACAGGCAGAATTTTCGATATTGGAGTGACGAAAATCCTCGAGAAATCCATCAGGAACCCCTCCATAGCCCAAAAGTGCCTGTGTGGTGTGCTCTTTCCCGCCTAGGCGTCTGGGGGCCTTACTTTTTTGAAGAAAATGGGCAAACCGTAACGGTCAACAGCGAGCGCTATTGTTTCATGCTGGAGAATTTTCTTAGACCCAAAATGGAAGAAAATAGCGTGGAAAATGTGTGGTTTCAACAGGATGGTGCAACCGCCCACACATCGCGACGATCAATGGACATTCTCAGGGAACTGTTTCCCGGTCGCCTCATTTCCCTGAGAGGTGATCTTGGCTGGCCGCCGCGCTCACCGGATCTCACTCCATGTGACTTCTTCCTTTGGGGTTACCTCAAATCGAAGGTTTACCAGCATCGACCAAGGACCCTTCTTGCTTTACGAAGGGAAATTGCTCGGGCAATCGAAGAAATTCCTGTGGAAATGACGGTGAAAGTCATAGAAAGCTACCGCGAGCGCCTAAATCAGTGTATCCGCTCCCAAGGACGACATTTGAGTGATGTGCTTTTCAAAACTTAAATTTAAAAATGGCATAAAATTTGCGATATGTTAATAAAAAAATTTTTTGACAAGTTGAGTGGTTTTAATTTTATAACGTTTTGAAATCGGATAGGTTTTTCTGCCCCACCCTGTATAATGAATGGTAACGTATGTCGATTCTCTCTACTTAGGGCGACGTGACGCTGACGTCACAACTTTCGCGCCAAAACTTTAATAAGCGTTTTCTCCATTATTAAGCATTATTTAAAAAAAAATAGGGAATTTCATTTTTAAATTCTTAATAACATATAAAAAAATCAAAAAAACTTGGACGGGCCCATTGTAAGTACTTAAGCACATGGAATGTTTTGTACAATTTATTACAAACATACATACTCGAATATAATACAACGCCATGACTACTTAAACTGTATAATATATGAAATGTATTTTAATAAACATTCAAATATATTTTAATTTTTCTTTAATTTCTGTCGGATCAGCTAAGGAAATGCTGACTTCTTGAGGTATTGTCAATCGACCCATTTTCAAGTAAAATGATTTGAATTCTTCACGATATCTGAAGTGTTTTGCGTACGTGAACTCCAGTACTTTAGTCGGATCCATCAATTCAAGCTAAAACCAAAAATTTGTGTTTTCACTTTTCCCCAACAATAGATTCGAGGGTGGTTTGAAAAGTTCGCGGTCTAACACAGAGAGGACGTTCTTTTTTATGAATTTCATTAAACTGAAACCGATTTGTAGTTTTAGAAAGTCAATGTGGTAGTTTTGTCTTTTATAAAAAAAATTGTTTTAGTATTTTTAAATTAAAGTTTTATATATTTTTTTATTTTATATAATTCTTCTTTGTTGAGAAAAAAATATGAGAAAAATAGACGATTTTTCTCCCGCCATAAGTGACGTCACCTGTTTTCCTTCCGCTGCGATCGAGTCCCGACATACATTTGTGTTTCTCGGATACGGGACATCCCGATTATTTTCTTTATTGAAAAAACAAAAATAATTCCAATAAGAGTTGTAGTAGATGAAGGGGGACATTCACTTATTGAAGATAATTTTTTTAACTAGTGGTTCTCAAACTAAACATAAAGTAATATTTTTTAAATAAGATGGTATACGAGGTGTGTTCAAAAACTATCGCGAATTTTGAATTTTCGCGGGTTACGTATATTCGAATTTCGATCTTTTTGTGGCTTTATGTTGGTACTCATGTCTCTCACTTATGTCGACAAGCTCCGCCATTTTGAATGTTCACTTAATTGTTGACAGCTGCTTTGCTTGCACGTGTTTTGGATCGTCTTCGATTTTTACCTATTCAAAAAAATGGAACAAAGAACCTGTATCAAATTTTGTGTGAAAAACGAAATTAAGTGCGCGGATGCATTCCGAATGTTGACTGTGGCATACGGAGAAGCTACCTTGGACCAAAGCAACGTTTATCGGTGGTACAAAATGTTCTCAGAAGGCCGAGAAGATGTGAACGACGAAAAGCGTGCCGGACGCCCGAGCACTTCAACAACAGACGAAAAAATTAATGAAGTGGAGAAAATGATATTGGCCAATCGTCGAATTCGATTTTTATCAATGATTTGAGCATGAGACGGGTCGCCGCGAAATTTGTACCAAAATTGCTCAATTGCGACCAAAAACAGCATCGCATGAACATTCCTAATGAGATGTTGGACTCTGTCCGCGACGACCCAAATTTGCTCCAGAGGGTCATAACTGGTGACGAATCGTGGGTTTATGGTTATGACGTGGAAACCAAAGTTCAATCATCTCAATGGAAGCTGCCGCACGAACCAAGACCGAAAAAAGCGCGCCAAGTTCGGTCGAATGTGAAAGTTTTGCTGACAGTTTTCTTCGATTGCAGGGGCGTGGTGCATCATGAGTTCTTGCCACAGGGTAGAACGGTCAATAAGGAATATTACCTGCAAGTTATGCGCAATTTGCGCGAAGCAATCCGCCAGAAACGCCCGGATTTGTGGAAGAACAAAAATTGGCTTTTGCACCACGATAACGCCCCTGCTCACACATCGTTGCTTGTGCGCGACTTTTTAGCCAAAAACAACACACTAATGATGCCGCAGCCACCGTATTCCCCAGATCTGGCCCCCTGTGACTTTTTCTTGTTCCCTAAACTGAAGAGGCCCATGAAAGGACGACGTTACGCTACGCTTGACGAGATAAAGACGGCATCGAAGGAGGAGCTGAACAAGATAAAAAAAATGATTTTTTGAAGTGCTTTGAAGATTGGAAAAACCGTTGGCACAAGTGTATAATATCTCATGGGGATTACTTTGAAGGGGACAAAATAGATATTCATGAATAAATAAATAATTTTTGAAAAAACACAAAATTCGCGATATTTTTTGAACACACCTCGTATATGTATATTTTTAGGCCCATTCGATAGAGTATTTTTTTCTGAATTCAACCGTTTTATATCATTACATTGTCAAAATATTGAGAAAAATGCAATTGAAATTTAAACAAATTTTATTTTTATAGTTATTTTTCAGTTCAAAATCAGCCAATAAACCTGCAAAACGCGATAAAGAAACGGTACAAAAGATGCATATATCTGCACTTTTCTAGTAGTTAGTATGTATATGGCTGTCAGTTACTGGTTACTATTCAAATACGTCACCATCGGTTTATGGTTCAAACATGTGACGTCACAGCGGAGAGATTGATTCAAAGAGTGTTGTATTTTAATAGCATTTTATAAATATTTAAGCTATAATTTTTGTTTTTTATTGTATAGAAAATCTTATTATGAGTGACTTGTGTACAGATAATTTTTTATTAAAATTCGACATATGATAACTACCCCATGTTCTTTGTTAAGCCATAATTTTTTTTAATATTCTCTGACTTAGATACAGACCCATTTTTGTTCTTAAACAGTGAACTTCGCTAATAATAGGAGTCACGTAAATTGATTTTTTCAAACGTAGATACAGAGATGAGGAAATGGTATTAAAAACTCGATTATATTAAAAACGAATAACAGTTTTAAGGTCTAGTTTCAATATAAATTATTCATGTTTTAATTTGTTACTAAGGTGGAGGACCCCATTCCATTAAGTCACAAGTTAGCTGATTCATGTATAGGCAGACACTAAAGTTAGTTCACATAACCTCACAAAATAATTGCGCGTCTTGTGCTGCTCTCTCTGTATTAGGCCGCGAACTTTCCAATAGCTCCTCTTATATTTGTACCACTTGTATTGGATATTCAGTGGGGAATACACCCGTCTGTCTGAATGGTATGTCCTCCATGGTACTTGTAACACAAGCATCTTCCAACCAAAGACCTTCTTGCATTTGTCCAGTGCTCAAATGGTACCATCGACCAAATCCATGTCTCTTGTCTTTATAATACATACCTTCGTATCGGTCTCCAGTCACTACAACGTTCTACAGTATAAATTGTACTAAAAGTTCTTCAATTTCTTGTTAGATTTATACAGGGTGTTTTTCAACTTCGGGTACAAACTTTAAGGACATTTATAGTACTAACCAAAATGAGTAAAAAAAGATTTGTGTCCAATCTTCAATAGTTTCCGAGATATAAAGCAATGAAAAATGAGGTTTTACGGGGTTTACTTCTGTTATCTCGAAAACTAATAAAACTATAAGTTTTACGACTTCGATTAAATGATACTTTTTTATCATTGAGAGATAATCATACGGGTGCTTTTGGCTTTAAAAAAATCAAATAAGTGTTAAGTTAAACCTTGACCAATATATTTAATTTTCAAATAACATCTTAACTATTAGAAACTAGAAAATTTTATTGTATTTTTATAGTTTATTTACTGGCATTGACAAAATTTTGTTTGATCACTATCTTCGTCAGTTTTTTTTTTCAATTCTAATACAAAATGGTCCCTTTCTTGGATACAGTTGCAGATCAGACCTACATATGTTAATTAAACTTTTTAAATAATTTTGGCAGTGACGGTTCGTGGGTTAAAGATTTGGTGGGTTTGAGTTTCAGATCTTGCTTCGGACGCCCTTTCGTCTTTATTTCCAAACGTTTTTCATAATTTAATGCATGATTCCTTTTTAGTTTTTTAATTGAACTGGCATGATAAAATACACAACTGAACTTACGCTGTCACTATCCAATACTAGATTGATGTCTTGCCTTGGTCATTGACCGTGTGTAAGCGAATGGGGTGGTAGTTGTCTTCGCTTAACGCAAGCTAAGTTACAATTCGCTTGTCTTTGTCTGATGCATGGGCTAGCACATGCAACATATAACACAACGTGGTCATAACTTTGAAGTGACCGAAGCAACGCGCGCACTCGCGCCATTCGCTGTCTTGCTTTCAACTCAGTGGTGTCGTGTGCAAGCAACGCTAACAACACGATGGACGGGCTTTATTAAAAATATATTTTATTATTTCGCTTTTTCTTTTCTTTGGTAAATTTAGGAAGTTAATGACCAAATGACCTAATGGAGGAATCGCCACTGTTTGATCAGTACGCCCTTAAAGTTTTTAATTGAAAAATTAAAGAAGGAGGGGTAGTGTTCCGGTACTTCATTTTTAGCACTAAACCAATGTATGGTAATACATATTTTTGTTTTAATTTTTACAAAGAAAAATGAGCATCCATAACCCAAGCAACAACCTTTATGCTTTAAGCATTTAAGTTCAAGGAAATCTGTGTACGTTTTTTAAAAACTATACAAGTGACGTAAAATTCCAGATGTGGTTGATATAAGTATTAAAATATTTTGGCTCGTATTCTGGAGAAAATGGTACAAAATGGATAAAAATATTATTAAAAGTAGTTGCAACTTATTGTTATGAATAATAATGGCCCATATTCCGAACGTATTTTTATAATAAAAGCGCTTTTATCCTCCTCATAAGAATAATGTAAAAGCACTTTTATTATAAACATATGCGCGTAATGGGCCAATAACTTTAAAACATAAAAATGGCACTTATATTTGAATTTGAAAGCTTTAATCATATACCTTCTACGAAAAGACCGAATCCCCATCTTTGGTCACATTTCCAGTCGCCGGCGTAAAAAGAACCATCGGCATACCACATTTTACCATAACCACGTCGCATATTTTGTTTCCATTGACCAACATAATAACCACCATCTTTATAGTAACCATTTCCATCACCATCTCTTTTATCGAGTAACCAATCGCCTCTATACTTCGGTTTGAAACTTTTGCACTTCTCAAAGTTTTTGGCGAGTACACCGAACCCTTCTCGATTATTATTATGCCAGTAACCCTCATAGAGAGTTCCTTTTTTGGTTAAAATCGGGATATACCCTTCTCTTGGCTTGATTCTAACTGTTTTGTTGGAGTTATAATGGTCAGTTTTGCATATTCTGTGTAGAAATGGCATAGTTACTAAAATTTATTCCGAAAATCATCTAATTTTATATTCCATCCCCACCCAGAAAACCCTAACCGTCACGAAGCAAAAACAAAATGTATTCCTGTCATTATTGACATTATTATTAAAAATATCAATAAAGACATAATTAATCAATTATATTTCATAACTCGCACTAATTTTCGTCCGAATGGGAAGAAAACGAAGAAGTAATCCAGTGCCAAAAATGGCGACAGACGTAAATAAAGAAACTAGAAAAAGAAAATCTACTTCGGATTTAATTTTTGAAGTAGATGATGAAGATATTTCGCCTTCGCAAACTCCAGAACCTCCGAAACAAATTGCGGAAGGTTTAGTTTGTGAAACAGAAGTACAGGAAATAATAATAGGTAACATAACCTATATCATTTGTTGTATGTAATAAATTTATACAATTTTTAGAAGTAAATACTGTAGACGATGTTTGTTTAAATATTAACGAAAAAATGACACAATCTATTGATAAAGTTGATAATACAACGGAAGTAATACCAGAAGTATTACAAACTGAAAATGAGAAGAAAGATGATGAATGTAGGATTATCGAAAATAATTCTACAGAAAATGGTAAATATATTTCAATTTATTCGTTGTTTATAAAAGTTTTACATGTTATACGATTTGAATATTATTACATTAGAATATTTCTGATAAATTTATTCTAATTGGAATCTAAAATTAACTGATAACACACACTAAAACATCAAATTCGCTTTCATCTTGTAATTAATTTAATATAAATAATATGAGGATGTGTGGGGAATGATAATTGTTGTGAATGCATTAATAGCGGGTTCGGATCATCCCACTTTATGGAAAATGGCGCCAATCATGTGTGAAGAGTCATGTGACCTTGGTGTCCTTTTGATACGTCTCAAAATGTGAGAAAACAATGACTAAAATTTAGTTTAAATATTTCTTTATTAAGGTTAACATTTTAAATGGCTAAATAACTAATTATATATTCATATATAATAATATTTATAATGTAGGGGGGTTTTCTACAATAATAGAACAAGTCCATTTATTGAAGTTTCCGATTTATGGCACCATATTGTTCGATTCCGGTCGCGTCATATTGTAAGCAATAAGGTTTTATCAAAACCCATGCTAAGTACAAAAAATATACATTTATTATTTTATTTTTTAAACATTATTTCCTTTTTTAATTTTCATAGGGTAAGTAGAACATCCTACAAAAACTAAACAAGTTCAGAAGTTTTATTTTTTATTTTTAAATACATGGCGGATCGATAATATAACGAGTGAGCAATAGATTAGCAGATTATCTCTGTCAATTGTTTATGGATTATTATAGAAAAAAATACTTCAAATAAGAGTTATAGAAAAAATTAATTGTGCGCATCTTTTATTTGAAGTATTTTTGTCCAGAATAACCCATAAACGATTGGCATAGATAAAATACTGCTGGTCAGCTGCTTGCCAATCATTCTTAAACACTTGTTCATGCTACCAGCCCTTGTTTTTATGCTTATTTTATATGCACGGAGAAAAAAAAACAATTTTGAAATGAGAAGTTTTTTTGTTTCGTGAAAATTTTAATTTTTGGACATGTTCGGGTTTTGTAAAAAGAAAACTAAATTATTATGTGAAAAACTTTTAGTGTAGTGACTAATTTCATGAATAATATTCTAATAAGTTTAGAAGAGAATTTGAATAAGGTAAAAAATATTTCTAGCGACTTTGAAATAAGTACTTATAATTATCTGACATGTGTGCGCTTGTCACTTTGACAAGAACAATGTTGTTTTATTTTGATTTTCAACGTTTTGAACTGCTAAAAAGCAGGGATCGGAAACCGAACCGAAAACCGTTACGAACCCACCTTTTTGTGAATCTGAACCGGAACCACTGTAAATTTGGTCGATGTTGAAGCCACTATTTTCGGGTTCAAAAAACCTGGTTCACTGAACCAACCAACATGTTTTAATACTTCTGTGACACAGTTGCAAATAGGATTACTGAAATAATTACCTTTATAAAAAACCTACATTTTTAATATTTTTTTTTTTCATTATTTGAAGATGAGGAAGTTTTATTAGAAGGCTAGTGAAAGATAATGAAAAAGCCCAAGCAGAAATATTAAAATTAAAATAAAACTAATTTACAAATACATAGTTTTTAAAAATTATGAAGATGTCCAAAGACTTCCAAAAACAGCTAATATATAAACTGAATTTGTTATTCAAGTAATATGAGTTTGGGCTCGTAGATATAGAGATGATGAAATGGTATTAAAAACTCGATTATGTATAAGCTAATAACTTTTTTAATCTTTGATAGTCCTTGACATACAGTTTTATGGTCTAGATTTAATATAAATGATTCGTTATAATTTGTTACTACGGTGGAGGACCACATTGCACCACAAAAAATAAACATTTTTTTTTCAATGCAGACTGCGCGGATCCCCTTGCAAAAGGAGACTGCATACCGACATCAAATACCAAAACTGATGCCGATTTGCGTTACGTCGACATGGAAGTGGAGAATTCTCCACAGACTCCAGAAGAAAAACCATTCATAAGTGTCATATTCCGCGACCATTCAGCGTCACACCTAACCCCAAAATTAATTCAATACATTAAGAACGTCGCCAACTTCGAAATGAAGCTCAAACTGACATCAAGTACAAACAACTTAAGCATCGATTTTTGGGAAGACATTCCAAAAGTTAAAAGTCCAGCACCAGAAATGAATTTATTTGTGGTGGATACCACACCGTCAAATAAAAGGGGACATGTGCCGATGTACATACCCACTTTTAGGTGTAAGACAGTGGGGGAAAAGGAACCTGAGCCTGAGATTGCAGATAATAATTGCAGATCTGCACAGACGTGTTTTAATTGTGACGGAAATCATTCAATTAAAGATTGCAAAGAAGTTAGAAATAGTAGGAAAATTGCCCTTGCTAGGAACAAGTTCAAGGCACAACAACAAAAATCCATGTAAGAAAAATTGCATTTACTTATTAGAGATGTTGGGTTAAGGCTTCATTTACATTAGCGGTGTAATGATTGTACGATGCCGGTACAATAATGACGATATGTCAATTACATGAGGCATTTACATTACAACGGTACGAACATAATAAAATACCATAAATAAGTAAATATATCATCACGGCATATTACCCATTGCTGGGTATGCCAATCTGCTTTATACACAGATTTCGGTAATGATGATGACATATTTGTACCGTGCGGGCGTTTACCAGACGTCACCTCACGGGCACTCATTGCTGGTGTGGAGAGTGAAGCACGGGGGGTCAATTTTGTGCCATTTAAAATTCGAAATATTTGGCTCGGTCGGGATCGAATCTAGTTCCCTAGATTCGCGACCAGACACTCAGGCACGCGGTCACGAGACTCCATATACCGGTGGCGCTCGAAATCCGTTAAATAGGCATTTAACATGGGAAAACAATTTTTCCTTGCGCGTTGCTTTCCTAATTGTTTTAGAAAAAAATACTTTAAATAGAAGTTGTAGACCATGAAATTCTGCATTTGAATCAATAAACAAAATGAATATTGCGTGCTTTGTAACGGCAGAAATTTGATATGAAAATGTCGAAAGTCACGTCAAAAATGATAGTCAAGGAATTAAAACAAAAAGCGTAACAACGGTATGATTTTTTTTGTCTTAAAATTTAATTTACTTTTAATTTTTTAATAAAATTAGCATTTGAGAGTTAAAACATCGAATAATTTTTGTCTGCTTGTTTTAATTCCACGGCTAGCACTATTAAACTGAAATTTTCATATTTAATTTCTAGAGCTACTAAACATGCGAAATGAATTTTGTTTACTAATTTATAAGTATAATTTTATGCTCTACACCTTTTATTTGAAGAATTTTTTTCTAAAATAATTTGGGGGGCAACGCGCAAGGAAAAACTGTTTTGCCATGTTAAATGCCTATGTAACGGATTTCCAGCGCCATCCGGTATATAAAATAGCATGGCAATATAATTTTGTCTTTTATGCACCCTTTATGTATTATGACGATCTGTGGTGCATATGTCATGTTTCTATCAAAAGTAGAAAATATCAATCAATGTTTAAAAATGTGTCAAATACAGATTTGGTTAATTCTCTTTACTCTTGACGAAGAAGAAGAAAATCCAGAAAATATTACAAAACGTTACTATACTTCATTTCACGTAAGAAAATAGTGATGAGAAGATAGGCGCAGTTTGATATTGTTGTTTGATTGGATAATATTGGGATATTTCCCAATATATTTTTATGTACTTACTGTAATAAACTGTAGTGTATATTTTACGTTTTTGTCATAAGCAGAGAACTTTTGTTCAATAATGTGTACAATAATTTCTCATTTCTAGCTCATTTAACTACATTTTGGTTTAACTAAAAGACAAACATCAAAAAAAGTCAAAAACATATTATATGTCAATCACGTACTACTACAAGCATATCTGATTTTCTCCCCTTTGCATGCAAATACTACGCTGTCACTATAATACAATATTTTTTCAATAGAAACAAAACTATACTGTACCGTGGTCGTATCGCTTTTGTAAATCAGTGCATATCAATGTGCCGTCATTGTACCGGAACGTAGATGTAAATAGGTCCATTAAAATACTTTTCCGCAAGAAGTATCGTACTGTCATCGTACCGTTACTGTACTGTCATTGTACCGCTAATGTAAATCAAGCCTGTGTGTATAATGGAGTGCTTGTGCTTGCTTTGATATACGAGGCCAAGCTCATAATAGTTCAGCCGGTTTACATTTTCAACAAGCAAATTATAAAACCTACGCAAATGGTGAGACTTCTACAAATTTCTTTCGACTAGTTTAAAATATAGATTTAAAAATTACAAAACCAATTCAAGTATTCCGCCATTTAATATTGGGTTACATCGCTTTTATTAGTAACTAGCTGTACCCGTAGCAAATATTATGGGGTAAAGCCGCATTAACAGCCGAAATTCGGCGAAATTTGTAGCACTGAAATTTGAAGAAATTAATTTGACCGTTCACAGCTCGAAATTTGTGCCGTAATGCAATCTAGCAAAAAAAAAACGTTGTTTTTCATATTGTGTCAAAAGTAAAGGGGCTCGACAAGATAAATTTGGACTAGAAGATGACCCTTCAAATGCCGATCGAACTATTTTCACTCATCATTTGACCCATAGTTTTTGTACGTTTTAAGTCTATATTTAAAATATTCGAAGGAGTTTTGTAGAAATTTATCACCATTTGTGTAAAATGTAAACCAGCCGAACTATTATGAGTATGGGCTCGAATGCTGGTATGTTTGTGTGAAAATTACTTAAATTTGTAAAATATGCTGGCCACATCAGATTTTTAATATTTTTGTCTACTTTTACCATTTTCCTAGTCGTTATCATGTCGATGAAGAATCAAAGTACAAACATATTCAACCCGGCAAAATCTCCGACGAATTACGTCGGGCATTAGATGTTCGTCGTTTTGAACTGCCTCCGTATATCTATCGTATGCGGGCTCTCGGTTATCCGCCAGGATGGCTCCAAGAAGCCATGATCTCAGAAAATAAGTTAGAATTATTTGACTTCCAAGGATGTGTTGTAGACGAAAGCCAAAAGGATAATAGGAAAATAGATGCTAGCAAAGTTATTGAGTATCCTGGGTTTAACGCGCCTTTGGAAAAAGGATACAAAGACGTAAGAAAGAGGATATTAATAAAACAATACGAGTCAATGAAATTATTTTTTGTAGGAGTTTAAATATTATAATTGTCCACCATATACAGAAAAGTTCAGCAAAGATTGTATGGTGGCCTATATAGAACAGTTGGCAGAACAAATAACTGTTAAGAAAATCATTCCGGCCCCACGAATAGAAACTATTAGAAATATCAGAGAAGAGACTCAGGTATGTATAAATAAAATAACGAGGACGTATTGATAATTTTTTCCCTAACATAGAAACAAGTATTTTTTCGGTCAATTCATTTTTATTTTTCAACATAGACTCATTATAAGTCAATATTGACAACTTATACGACCGTTGGTGGCAGCACAGTCGCCAACACACGTGCGTTTGATTTAGTACTCTTAACTGTCATTCGTATTACTTTTGCAAGCATGTTGTTAAATTTTGCAAATATAACACATTTCTATAAAATTATACAAAAAACCAACCAATTAATCTTATATAGAAGGTATTTTAACAAGTTGTCAATACATTTTCCATCGATACTCTATCTTTGACCTATCCAAAAAGTACTTTGTATTTTGCTCTGCAAAATAAACTTCGGAGCAAGTTCGCCAAATTTTTGTGATTGTATAGTGGTGCATCCAAGTATCATCAAAGTTAAAAATCGATGCAAAAAATCCAACTTGTTTCACTTAAATCGCTCCAACAGGGCATTGGAAGTGTTCATTCGACTGTTTTTTTTTCGCAGCACTGAACGCCCAATTAACTTTCACATGCTCAATTCTTCATTTAATTAAATAACAGGGTGCGGCAGAACAACCTCCCTAGTTTTGAAGGTGAATTAAATAATAAATACTCGAGATAAAAAATAATTATTTTCACATCCTGAACTTACAACAGGAAGTTTTATCTCATGTAGTTTTGAAAATAATATCGGCCAAGTCGTGTCATTGTCTAAACACTGTTGCAAGCGACTTATGAAGTTTCGCATAACTCTTCCGAACATTTCTTGGGGTATATGGTGGACTTCTATGCGGATTGCCTCCTTTAGGGTTTGCAGGTTCCTCGGTATTGAGATTACCCCACAGAAAAAAGTCGCACGTTGTTAAATAGTAATATTGCCACAGGGAAATCAAGCGCCCTGAGAACATTTTCTCGAAACCTGCATTAATGCTCGCGCTGTGTGGGCCCTGGCCCTATCATGCTGAAACCAGACATTGTTCAGGCAAAGTTCTTCAAGAACTGGGGCAGAAAAATTCTTGGAACAGGCGCATACAGCGCCAAAATTGATGGTAACTGCCCGGGTGTTCGCGCAATCTATGGTTCTCCATGCCCTTTCCTAACAGATTCTGTCCCTAAAGTTTTTGACCAACAACGTAATCGATTATCGGACCAGAATTGCTTGGTTGGGGGTGTGTGTGTGGCGGGGATGTATTTGGAAGCGATTGAATTTGGTTGTAACAGAAACTTCCCATCCACCTGCCTTCATAGACAGCACCACCACTCTGTTACGACCTCTACTCATTCACAATGCCGTAGTAAAACTAAGGAGATTTTTTGCCGCAACCTGTATATGATAAACGCATTCCTTCGATAAGGCTACAGCGACAGCCTCTGCTATAGTATTTTCACGAAAGATGACTATTCGAGGTAATTTATGAGCTGTCTGATATAATATAACCAGCAGATAACTTCATTGCATTTCGTACCCATAGGCGTGTAACACAAAATATTTATGGATAGATTTTAACTGAAAAACTAAATGTAATTTATTTTAAACTTTTGTCTTTTTAAATAATGCTTTTCTCAAAGTTTTATCTTCTTCGTCTATGTTTTTCCATAAAACAAAAATATAGGCCCGTATTCTCACCTCTTGAAGTAGCGCTACTTCCGAAAAATCGATATTTCAACTGTCAAATGTTAAATTTAATATTAAAAATTAGAGAATTAAAAGTAAATTGAATTATAAATATTACTTATTTAAAATATTATAGGTTTTATTTAGAAAAATATGAAACCCATTCTTATCTATTCATAAAATAAAATTAAATTTAAAAAATCGAAATAGCGTTACTTCGGAAGTAGCGCTACTTCAAGAGGCGAGAATATGGGCCATAGACTTGACGTAAATCGTAGAATAATAGCTACATTCTTTTTGGACAAAATCTCAGCTCATCTCAGATCACTTCAGATAAAATCAGTAAATCGTTCTCTTTGACATAACTGATCTGAGTTGTTCCGAGTTTTATGGGTTAATTATTTTATTAACTCTTTAAATTAGACACGTTTTATATCAAGATAAATGTATTTTTATTACTGTACAATCTGACATTCAGTCTACCTTATTTTTCTCTATATTTTCTCTCTATAGTTACATTACTTCTATGGTTACATAATCAATATTTATATATCAAATCTTGACACGCCCCCTCGAATTATATTTTCATAAAATATCAAATCGCTATAACAAATAGATAAATATTGATTATGCGAAATACAAAATCATATAAAAAATTAATTATTTAAATTAATATTTAAAGCTAAATTTCTCAATTTGACAAATTTATCTTTGGGTAATACTTTTGTGAATAAATCAGCAATGTTAAAATCTGTATTTATATATTCTACATCAATTATTCTTTTTTGATATAGATTTTTGATAAAATGATATCTAATATCAATGTGCTTGCTTCTCTTTGAATTTTCAAAAGTTTTGACCATAGATATTGCGCTACAATTATCAACTTTAATAATAGCTAATTTTTCTTGAGACTCTATTTCGTTTTGAATAGCCTTTCTGATTTAATGGCTTCTTCATATGTTTGAGGTTCATCACTCGTCGTCAACATACAATAAGCTGAATATAATTCAAAAATTTTAAAGTGTTTTGGAGTTCTTGTCTGTCTTCCTGATTTAGTTGTATATTGGTCTTCTTCACCTGTTTTTTCTTTATTTACTTCTAATTCTTCGTTGCTATCTTCTAAGACTTGTTTAGTTGACTCTTCATTTATATATATTTGATATTTAAATTCCATTACTTTTTCATCAAATGTTACATCTCTTGATCGAATTATTCTTTGATCTTCTGGTATCCATAGTCGATATCCGCCTCCACAATATCCTATCATAACTCCTCGTTCAGCTCTTGAATCAAGTTTCTTACCTTTTGGTAATTTAGTGTACCATGCACGACATCCAAAAAATTTCATTTTAGAAATATCTTGTCGTCCATTCCATAATAATGATGGTGTTTTCCCCCTTTCCAAAGTACTTGTCGGTGATCTATTTAGTTCGTATGCAGAACATTTTAAAGCTTCGCCCCATAAGTACTTCGGAACACCAGAGTCAATCAATTTTGTTCTAACACGATTCAGTAAAGTCTGTATCATTCTTTCAGATTTTCCATTCATCTGTGGAAAATAACTCATTGTGTATTCTAACTTTATTCCTTTCTTTTTCGCAAAATGTTTAAAGTTATTTGATGTAACTTCTCCTCCATTATCTGATCTTAATCTTTTTACTAATACTCCATGTTGTCTTTCTAATTCTTTAATGAAATTTATTAAATTTTCTTCTGCCTCATCTTTTGTCTTCAGCAAATGAATTACTACAAATTGTGAAAAGTCGTCGACTATAACTTGAAAATATCTTTCATCATTTTGAGTCATTGGATTCACAGGTCCACACACATCAGAGTGTAATAATTCACCAATATAAGTAGTAGATTTTTCGTGTTTGTAGAAAGGTACTCTTTTAGCTTTTCCTTCAACACATGCTTTACATTTCTCTCTTGAATACGGCAATCCTAACTGACGAAGTCCTTCTCTCCCAAGATGACCTAAACGACGATGCCATAAATTTTCTAATTCTAATGATCTACTCATATTACATTCTTCATTCTTCAATATTTTTGCTCTAAGTAAATAAAGATTACGTACTCTCTCACATAATATTTTAAATCCTTGACCATTTATTATCATTTGCCTTTTTATAATTAGTACATTACTAACTTTTGAAGATAGTTTGCTTACTGATAACAAATTATGCTTCAGTGTAGGCACAATAAGAGCTTCTATATTAATCACTTTACCTTGACAGAATACTCGTAAAGTACCCTATTTCTTCGCTTTCATAGTTGCGTCGTTCGCTATATGTATCATAATTTCGTGTTGTAAAATTTCGACATTATTCATAAATTTTTCTAATTCTTCTTTAACTAAATGATTACTTGCGCCTGAATCCATGATAAATATATCATCATTATTTAAACTTATTTGGTTTTCTTGAACATTTAATGCAACGAATGTGATGTCAGATGCATCATGTGCCTTTTCTTCGTTTTGTCTGGTCCCTTTGTTTAGATAACCACGATTATAGTTCCTAAAATTTCTCCTTGTTCCTCTGCCATTTCCTCGAAACATTCCTTTTCTTTTTGGGCATTGTGATATATAATGTCTTTTGTCACCACACAGGTAACATCCGGAGCCTGTAGATTTGAAGCTTACTTCATCTTGGTCTTCTTTGCTATTCTTCGACATTTTGGTTCTTAATTTTGCTTCTTCGTCAAGTAACCTAGCCTTCACAAAATCCATTTTAATATCTGGAAGTGTTTCTAAAGCAGTTATTACTACATCATATTCTTTTGTCAAAGTGAGCAGTAGATGACATATTCTATCCGTTTCATCAATTTTGGAGCCAAGTTCTTCTAATTCGCGAATGACAGAATCGAATTTTAAAAAATGATCTTCTAGATTACCATGTCGATCGCATTTAAGATTTATTAATTTTCTCCAAAGAGTTAATTTTGAAAAAGCACTGGATCGAACCAAAATTGCTTGGAGCGCATTAAGCATATCTCTAGCTGTTTCGGCGTCTTTAATTATATCTAAATATTTATCAGACACTCCCTGTATAATTATCGCTTTTGCTTTTGCATCACTTATTAGATATTTTTTCTTGTTAGCGTCATCAACTGGTGGCTCTTCAGTTATTACATTTTTAATTTGCTCCTTTTGGCACATTTATTGCAACGCTTGACATTTCCGATTTCAGAAAATTGTACCACAATTTTACAATATTTTTACCTTTATTACATTCTCTGGGCCCATAACCTTTTATGGGTTAATTATTTTATTAACTCTTTAAATTAGACACGTTTTATATCAAGATAAATGTATTTTTATTACTGTACAATCTGACATTCAGTCTACCTTATTTTTCTCTATATTTTCTCTCTATAGTTACATTACTTCTATGGTTACATAATCAATATTTATATATCAAATCTTGACACCGAGTATACTCACTTCCCCCCTTTCCGATGTACACTGCCAGTTTACCAAGCTCAAAATTATTTCAAACACTCATTCGCATTTTAAGTCCCAAAAAAATAAGTTTGCGTTGTCATGGTAATTGCCGTTATTTATTTATTTTCATTAACTGTCAGCAACTGTCAGTTAGGAAAATCAACCATAATCGTTGAAAATGTCAAAAGACGAACGAGTTTACCTAATTCAAAGCTACGGCAAAGGTAATAAAGCGATCCGTCGAGTTGTCGAAGAATTTAATCAAAAATAAAGTGCTGTGTATTTTTTTTTTCGAACAAATGACCTTGAATAGTCATCTTTCTTGAATAATAGTATATTTCTCCAATTTTGATTCAACGGTCATCCAGTATTGGCGACTAATAGCGTTTTCAGCTTACCAGTTGAGTGCGCACTTGTGCGTATTTTTTTGCACTGAGCGTTTTCAGCTTGTCATTGAGTGCAAAATTTAGTCAGCTGATGCGTTTTCAGCTTAAGAAAATATTGCACCGTGCAATGGCTCAGTGCGACTTTTGTGCACTGACTCCCTAGGCAAGTGCAATAGTGTCAGTGCAAATATGACGGCGAAACTAGCACTGCCACTGGATGAGGGCAGAACTCGTTCAGTGTGGTCACGTGATATCTTGCACTCAGTGCGCACTTGCACTGTGTAAGCTGAAAACGCTATAAAACTACCGATGGCGGCGCTAGTGTTGTAGCATACACGTGCTCTGAAAATGGTATTGTGCTATAAGATCGCATACAGAAACATTGTATAACCAACATTCGTTTTGAAGTATACTAACAAATTCATTAAACTTTTTATAAATAGTGTTAGTAATAATTTTGTGTAAATTATAAGACATTCGAAGAAAGTTATCTTAGACTTATTTCTAAGGAAATGTTTACTTATTTGGAGGTAACAAATTCTTCTCGAAGTTTTATAAAATGGGGAAAATTGTTGAATCGTGGGTTGTTATTTTTATGTGGCGTTAAAGAACATAGTGCTACAGACTAAAAAAAAAATTTGGGCTGTGTTTAAACAAGTGCTCTAATGTCACATCCTCATGAGATTAGAAGAACTTTAAATTTACAATTAATTATTTACAAAATGCTCTTGTATAGCTGGCCATCATAGTGGCCAGTGCAAACACATTATAGCTATCTTAATTCACAGTCGTAGATAAAATTTCCCCTCTCGTGGTGCAAATCGGTACTACGGAAAGCAATCGAACAAGCGCCATATTGAATAAATGACAGCTGAGTGGTGTAGTTATTAATAATTAAATATTTAAACTTATCGCCTTCATAGAAATAAGTTTTTAAACTCGGTTTGTATACATAGTTAACGAAACACAGTGAACAATGTCATATGTCAAACCCATCGTATGGCGGCCATCTTGTTTTAATAATCAGCGCCCCTATCGTTAATTTCGATTGCGAATACCACATATTAATCATGGATGTTAAATAAATATGTATTTACTTAGTTACGAAAATTAAAATGGAACTAATGTCAAATATCTTTCAAATTGTTTTAATTACAAGTGTAAGAAATATATTGAATGCTACACATAAAGTGAAAAGTGTATAATTTTACTCATGAATTGGTCAGGAAATTATACAATACTTTTCATTTTTGTTATCATCTTATGATTCGTCACTTGTTTTCCAGTTCGTATTTTCCTAATCCAGCCCTCTCTTTTGTCGATAGACTCCATTTTACCAAATTTATTTTGGATGTCACTCTTCCTCTCACCAATTTTTGGGACAGATAATTTCTTACTACCCCGAGAATGACAGCCATAAATGCAGCAATTGACGTTGATAATATTTATTTTTCTTTGCTCATAGTGCAAAGTAATTTATATGTACTTAAACCAAAAGACAAACAAGAAACCGGCAAGGAATCCAATGCACTATACAATATATTTACTATAAAGTTGAATAACAGATTACCATTTTCATGAGTTGCAAATATCGTCCGCTTGAGGGATTCACGTTAATTTTAGTCGCCAATAATTTAGTGAACTTTTTCAAGCTATAGGCCACTTTGAACGCTCATCATTATCCACGTTTAAATTCAGCTGCTCATCCTTTCAACTAGGCTTTAATTCGCGCAGACGTATTGCCTTTTTAATACAAGAATTTAACCACGGCACGATTTTTTATTTTTATAAAAACACTGAATTCATACATACACACATATATAAAATCACGCATTTCCCACTTAGTGGGTTAGCACAAACCCGAAACAATAATATCAACCACAAAAATAATCATTTTCTCTTTCAACAACATTCTTATTAACCTGACATACAAAAAATATTCCTCACTCTTAACATATTAAAGTGATCGATTTTCGGTAGCGAAATACCGCAACCGGACCACAACAATAGTTACGAAACAATCATCCTTCGCCACACATTCCTGTCTAAGCTTCGGCCGCATTCATACATGCTCTTCTTCTCTTCCCACTCGGAAACTTTCTTTTAGCACCTTGTCAATCACATCCATCCACTTACACACCGGATGGCCACGCAATCGAACACCCTCAACTTCACCAAGATATATACGCTTTACAAGCCGTTCACTCTTCATTCTCTCCACATGACCTAATCATCCCAACTAGCTCATTCCAACTCTCTTAACAACGTTCTTCTTACACCAAATTATTCCTCATGCGATCCCGTCTTACATATCCACATACACAATACCTCATTTCCATGGTAGTCATTCTCATTTTATGCTTTCCCGTCCATGCCCAACATTCGTTTCTATACATCAAAACAGGCACTAGCCCTTCATTATGTACACTTAACCGAGCTTCTCTAGATACGTTTACGTTTCGAGCAAACGTACCCACCGCACCCATTACCTTAGACCCCGCCACCACCCCGCACTCACTCTCCTCTCAATGGAGGGTTATACAGAGGCGTATTTTCGGAATGCCATCTATTGATGTTTTCCTTGGCTCAGTTCACTCCGTTGCTATTTTACAAACAAAGCGCTGTCATGATGACATTTGCAAGATGTGTCAAATATGAAGCGAGTGTATGGTCTTTGCAACAGTAATTCCCGCTATAATTATAAAGAATACTATGACAAATGTGAAATTCTTTGGGTTTCCACAACCATCCGAAGACATTTTATTATGTAAAACTCAAATGTCAAAATAAAAGTGACAGAAGACAGAACTTTAAAAATGGCGATGGTTTGTGTGTAATCTACTTTTTTGCGCGTAACGTCAAAATCATAACCCTCCATTTCTCGATTAATTCGACCATCCCTTAACATTAAGCTACCCAAATATACAAACTCTTTACTTGCTCCTTTCAAATACTAACACAAATGACTAACAATAACGGACCTTTTAAATTTTTATTGCACCCTGACGTCATTTTTCAATGCGCCACGTAGTGAAATTAGAGATGAGGAGGCACTATGTTGTCAAGTAAAATGATTAAAAGAATAAGCATTTATTTTCGATAAAAAAATATTTAAAAAACACAAAACTTAAATAATTTTGTCTTTAACTATAAAGAAATAATTAATAATGAAAAAAAATATATTTAAAAGAAAAAACAACAATTTTATTCTTGTTTATTACTTTCCTAATATCAAACTGGCAACTACGCAACTATCTGTCACTTTATGTGGTATTTATTTCGCATCTTGTGGAACAAAAAATCACTTTTTCTGATTCCATCTCCTCTTTCTCTTGTTTTAAAATATTCATCACAAATGCTTTGTGTGATTTTATTTAAGAAATTTAAGTTTTTGACAGAGTTTTTACTTTCCGCCATTTGTAATCTTATTTGAAATGTAACTGGTCTCCTCAAAGCGCAAACAATCTAGTGCGCACTACATATATGTCATTTTTGTCTATCTCTCTCTTTTGATGTAAAAGGTCCACTAAGCTTCCAATATGGCTAAAATTTTCACTGTATTTCAAAGGATAAACAACTGATGTACCAGAGTATTTTTAATGATTAATGACATCTACATGTTGAAGCTATAATAACCAAGGTGTCAAGGGTGTTACTCGTAAAAGGACAATAATAGCCGTGTTCCTTCGGGCTGTGATTTGCAATCTAAATGATAAAAATGATCATGATTAAGAAGAATAGTGTTTTTACGTTTCTTATTCGTATCCCCACTTTCTCATTTTGTGATCACTAGACAACCTTCCCCTTTCTCTTCTGAATCAACCATTTTGAGTGATTCACACGGATTCAGTTTAGAGCAAATTTAAAAATGGCTTTTCTAGCGTAGAAATTTATGAATGTGGAGTTTGTGACATCATGGGAAATGTGATTTTCCTACAAAAGATTGTAATGACAGTAGATTTAAAAAATAATATAGGTTAGTTTGCATTTGTCTGCATATGACATTTGACGTCTAAGCATTTGACGCTAGATGGTGTTCTATTATTTTTTTGATATAACTTTAGATCGTGATTCAAAATGATCACGATTAGATCAATCAGGATTCACAAATTCACAATCACATCCCAAAGGAACACGGCTATGGTCTGAGGTCAATAGTATACTTTCCGAGGGCCTCTATGATTGTTTAATATTCTACGGATTACGAATCAGAGAGTTTTAATTTTTAATAACGAAGTATGTAGGCTATGAATTCTTCTGCTTGTTTTTTAGGCTTTATCCCAGTAACAATATCAATTTCTTGACAATATTACCATAGCAACAACTCATAATGCCCTTAGGTGTTATTTGTTATATAATTACCTTGAAAGCAGGGTTGTTCTGATAATAATATACTAGTCGGACATTAAAAACTTACCGAAGCCCCTCGTCCAATTTTTCTAAAATTCATCTCTCTTTCAGACTGTGGAATGTACTCCTCTTTCCCCAAGCCTGATCGATTTGGAGCTGCGTAAAAAGCAGCTCCTAGCCGAACTAGAGCACAGCGAAATCAGCAGTCCTCAGCCAACAACTGATTCCGAAAAAGACGACTCTCAAATCAATCCAATTTCTAAAGATCTTTTAGAATCCCCTAGCGTAGTGTCCAGTTCTTTCGGGACACCTATAATCAAAAGTGCGTCCCCTTATTTTCAACTCCCCATACCGCAGAATTTTAGCAAAGATATCTGCCCCGTTATCAACTTTGAAAACCTACCGGACTCCACTGGTAAATATGAACAGATGAGTGCGGTAATAACCAAGGTTCGCGAAACGGTTAAGAATAAGAATAATAAATCATGACATGATGAGTTTGAATGCATTTAAATAAGATTAAAAGTTCAAAACTTGTGATGTAGTTAAGTCAAAATTAAAATTTTGATTTTTATTTTAATACGAAGAAATTACGTCATTTCAATCTAAAGTGTACATAAATACATTAATAAAGATGACATAACACAAAATCACATATGGTATTTTAATTATGTTAATTTAATCAGGGCAAGAAACCGAAAGAATGAACTGATTAAGAAAATCATTCAACAAAAAAATAGTTATTTACGTAAGAGTCAGGAAAATGGTACATTACTGACGAGGAGCCATACTGCAATACGAGGCACTTCCTGCCGAGTATTTTACGGTACCGAGTCAAGTACAGACATTTTACTGACGGGTCATGTATTAATTTTTTTCTGAAACCTTTGATTATAATAAAAATTATTTTTACATTAAATAATTAAATCTGATTTTCTATAAGTATTTAGTAGTGTGCTTCTTTTATTTCTAAGGTGACAAAAAATTTAGTAAATAAACTAAAACCAATAATTTACTGTCAGTTTTACATTTTTGGTGTGTGCGTTTCTGTTCATTTGCAATGTCTTGCGAAGCAAATAATTGCGACGAGGTTCCTTTATACATTCTAGGATTAATATATCCAAAGTACAAAACACAACTATAAATATTAAATTCGTTTAAATTAAAATTAATTAATTAGGTAGTAGCTACGCTTCATTTCACGTAAGATAATAGTGATGGGAAGATAGGTACAGTTTGAAATTGTTGTTTGATTGGATATTGGGATATTCTCCAATCCAAAAACAAGATCAAACTGCAACTATCTTCCCATCACTATTTTCTTAGGTGAAACGAAGTATAGTAAGGGAAATGCAACTTTCGCGCCGCATTTTTGGCGCGAAAATAGTACTTTCGCTCCAGTATCAGAAAAATATATTTAAATTATTTTTTTCGAACGCCAAAAATATATAACATTTTAGGACTACATAAACAAATCATTTACTGATAAATACTTTTTGTCGATTGATATGTTTGATTTAATTGACAGTTACTAGACAATAAAGTTTAGCTTTCACTGCTGCCGGCAAAGAAAATATGATTTTATTGCTTATAAATAAAAATCGGTTTCGGTTGAAAATTACGTATTTGAACTACAATAACCGTTTTAAATCCAGTTTTTTAAAAAAACGGTTTCTTGCTCTGAATATAATACATAGGTACAGGTTGTTACAAAATGATACTAACGATTAAATCTGTAGTGTATTGCATCGAGCTCCATTTTTTTACAATATTTTAATATTAAAGTATAATGTGTGTTCATAATAGATTAATTCCTTGTAAAATTTTGCGCCTAATGATAGACGAAACGAATCAGAAATGCAGGATTAATAATTTTATTTATCTTTAGTAAATTTTTAATATCGCTTATTAATAAATTTATAATCCTGCAATATTTAATTTACAATACACTAAGAAAAGTTCTATCATTTTGAATGACACTGTTATTGAAGCGCAATATTTTTTATCTACAAATTATGTAGATATTACGTCAGTTTTAATAGATAATATGACCTTAGCATTTAGTTCACGGAAATTGTTATATAACTCTTCACAATATTTTTCCACATAATTTATTTGGTAATTAAATAATAAAAAAACGCCTATTTAAAATGATAGTGCCCTAATTTTTGCAAAACTGCTACTTTAAAATAAAAAATAGTAGATATTAATTTAAAACAGTATTTTTTTTATAAATTTTGATTCCAACAATTTAATATTATCCGATTTGATTTTTTTGCGACATAACGGCCCCAAAAGAGAGAAATGCTACTTGTTCGCTGTAAAGTAGAATATTAAAAAAAGTAGAGTGAATACATCGTCAAGTAGAAGCGCGTAAACAATGATTTGCACACGGGCTCGTTCGCTTTTGCTTCGCGCATGAAGTTAAACAATCAAACATAACATAGCATGAGCACAGGTCTTCAGAATATGAAGTATTGAGGTCGTTACGTCACAACATTATTAAATAATTTATATTTTTTTAAATAAATACTTCAGGTTAAAATTGATAGTCATTACACATTTTTTAAGAAGGCGTTACTTTAGTCGTGTTGAGCGAAACCGTGATATATATATACATACACTATTATTTTAAGTAGGCAAATAATAAAAACATATGTAATAATGTGGACGAATTACGAGTAAAATAAAATAATTATTGTAAGTATTTTGGAAAATCAAACAAATTTATAAAACATACATTTTATGTATTTATTTTAAATAAGATATATCATCATCAATTATATTATATTAATACTCTCCTGTACATATTGTAAATATAAGAAATTGTACATTTTCATAATTATGATACAGAGAATTATCTTACAAAATAGAATTTCTTGCAAGGTAAGACATAAATTAATATTTCCAGGGAATGTCCAAATAACTGCACTTCGTACAGGTAAAAATAAATCAATATATTTTGACTAATTACTCACAGCATATAAATCAAATATTATTGCGTTGGTTAAACTATAAATAAACAAAAAAATATATAGTGCGGCTGGGGAATAAAAACTATAGTAATTATTGCAATTAAGGTACCAGCCCTAATCCCGAAGTGAAAAATTTTAAAAATACTTTTTGTGCGTAAACAGACACCTTACATTATGATAAAGTTGGTGGAGTTGGAGGGGGATTTCCACCCTGGAAAAATAAAAAAAATATTTACAAAATCATCAGTTTCTTTCACTACTGAGTACCCATGAGGTGACATCTGGTAAACGTTCACTGCATTACAAAAATATACACGGTACTGGCGGCTAGGAGTGAACATATGGATTTAACATGGGATTTTAATTTTATGCAATTTTATGTTATGCTCATTTTACGGCAAAAACTGTATTTTGCAAAATTATTCAGAATGGGACATTCTACAGATTTTTTAAATATTTTTGTCTGGTACTATATAAAAATCTAGGAATATTGGTAAAAACGCGATGTTAAAATTTGAATTATTAAGCGAGATATGAAATTTTGAATGTCTGAAATTATTTGTGACGTCATAGTCCCGAGTAGGTTATGTTTTTCACACAATTCTAGGGGTATGTACATTAGGCATATGTCAATTATTTTTTATTAAATCATCTTTCCTTTGTCAAATTAATTAGTAGTGAATACAGAAATAGAGAAAAATGTTTAAAATATTTAAAATAAATATTTCAAACTATTAATACAGTAGTTACTATAGTTCTTAAATTGAATTCAAATAACGAATGGTAAGTCTAGTTCACGATAATAACCGATTAGTAGACTCGGGGCGTCCCTAATTAAGCTTTTTTATTATAACAAAGAAGTACTTCATCATTTTCTTTTTACTAATTCTTAATATAACGTGTGCTACCGTATAATTATTGATGTTTACTATTTCTTTGCAATGGTAGAATACCCCATTAAGTTGCATGTTTTTGCATTTTATATTAAAGTTCGTTTCTTCACAATTTTAAAAAGAAATTTCAAAATTTTTGTTTATTCTAATAGCCATGACTTATGACAGAAAACAATACTATTTTATTCATATTCTGAATTTTTTTTTGTAAAAAGTACAATATTTATTAACGTTTATTCGAATGAGGAACGTATCTTTATTACAAAGAATTATATGGTAGAAATAGTTGTGGAAAAATACGGAATTAATTTGCCATAAATTAAATTGATGTTTGTTGACAAATAATTTATGAAAACCAGAAAAGAAAAACATGACATGGTATTGCTATACTAGTATTCACGACAGATGACTACTCAAGGTAATTTGTTTGAAGAAAGAATACACAGCACTTTATATAGTAGTAGCTTAGCAACATTTTGTATTAGAAAGAGAAAGATTATTTAACGTATGTCTATTAATTTCTGTGGTTGAACTGATCTACATAAGTAGTGGCATTATGTTCTAACACACTAAAAATAGCAATGACACATGTCGTAGAGTATGACATATAATAGTCTACTACACTGCCCTCTGTACTAATGTTTATCCAGTGACGTTGACATTTAAATAAAATTATTATGCTATGGTTTACGTCAAGTCTATAATTTGTTTTATGCAAAAACATAGAAGAAGAAGATAAAACTTTGAGTAAAGCATTATTGAAAAATCAAAATTTTCAAATAAATTACATTTATTTTTTAAGTTAAAATGATCCATAAATATTTCGCGTTACACGCCTATAGGTACGAAATGCAGTGAAGTTATATTCAAGTATTATTATATCATAAATGACCTTGAATCTTTCGTAAATAATGCTATACAAATAAATTTTTGGAATTTCCTTTTCATATTGTGACAAAACTAGTACCAATAAAAAATGCAGAGCCAGTTTCGTATACAACTTTTAATTCTGAACAACTTTACACTCTTTGCCGTAAAATGAACAGGAAAGCGGAAAGTAGCATAAAACTAAAGTCACATGATAAATCCCTATGTTCACCCCAAACCGACACCACCCGGTATATTAAAAACTAAAGAAAATACTCTGATTAATTCCATATTTTCATTCACGATTCACGACACCATAAAAAATTAATTAATTACGTAGTAACTATACTTCATTTCACGTAAGAAAATAGTGATGGTAAGATAGGTGCAGTTTAATCTTATTTTTGATTCGATAATACTCCGATATTATCCATTCAAAAACAAGATCAAACTGCACCTATCTTACCATCACTATTTTCTTACGTGAAATGAAGTAACTCAACTTTCGCAACTTAATTTCAAATGACAGATAAATAACTGTTTAAAATGATAGTGCAAATTTTGTTTTGCACGGCCTATCTGATTTTTATTCTCAATAATTGTAGCGTTTATATTTTTGCGTATAACAGTTCTGTTTTTCTACAGAACACAGTAGAAGATATATTTTATTTTGAGGTGATACCAGACGACATCTCAGCCTTTACAGAAATTCCATATTACAGTAAAAATTCAAATATTATTTTGGGAAATACGAGTATTATTTGGGAAAAAATTTTTAAGCAGAAGCTAGTCTTCAAAATTAAAATATACATTACTACATTTTATCCTCTCAGCGAATTTAATACCCGCATTACATGCATTCAGTCTCAAAGTCACTTTTTCTCTTTTATTTGGGGTTCGATTCTTACCGCGCCATGTCCCCTCGGCTTTGAGTCCTCATTCCTCATAGTAGTTGGCCGCATCATGAACATTGCAAGAAGAAAAGCAACAAACAAAGACATCATCAAAAAATTATTCACGGACATTTGGCCGGTGGCACCCGGAACTAAAATAGCAATATGAAAACATTGTTTTTGATTATTTATTTGTTTACATACGTTCATCTATGCACTCAGTGTCAGTGCAGTAGCTTTGGGATTGGCGAATCTAAAAAAGATTCTTATAAGAATTTAATATTTGGTACTGGTTAGGAAAAATACCCAAGATAAAAGTCGCCTCATTGCCATTTCGTGGCTCCAGATGCATTCACAAGGATCCATTTCGTCTGCCATTATTTCTAACATAATAATACAAAATGCATAAAATTAGAAATCTGACTAACAGGTAAATGTGTGTCAAATCATATTTAACCTACTTTCCAGCCAAAAATATCATGAATATTTACACAATCCATAATGACGAATCAAGCGATACAAAAAATATTTACAAATAATTATAAAACTTCTTACAATTTTGCCAACGCACATATAAAATACTTTTGTTCTCATTAAAAAATCAGTTATTTCTCCAACTCACCTGTGAATATACGTTACAAAACTAAAACGTACACAAAATACTGGTACATAAAATGGATTCAATGCCCCAAATATATAATATAGCACTTATTTCAATAACAATTCATTATGACAGAAGTCTGTATACCAACAGCCTCTAAACAGCACACAACTTATAATATTATTGGCCAACGTGTCTCAGAGACCACCAATAGTATTATCACTTTTCGTCACGTGACACGGGTGCTAATTTTAATCGTGGCAAAATTAGAAACAATTTCTAATCAATTGTACCTAGAACAAATTAGTTAAGGTAGACTTTATTGGAGGAAAAATGTAATAGTTTCACTGCAATGTCAGAAAGAACATAAAATTGCACTCAACAGGGACCATTAATCAAAATGACGACACGTAAAAATTTTGTGCCCTCCGCATTTGAGAACATCATCCCTGAATATATGGGAAGTATTAATATTTGCTCGTATGTCATGTTGAGTTTAGAAATATCTCAAAAACCAAAACTTCCGGTGCGATAAAATTTGATAATAGTTTTTGTTTTCATAAAGATAAAAACATAGTTAACATTCAAACTTAAATTACTTGTTAAATAATAAAAATTTATAGTTTACATTTGCTAAAGATAATTTTTGTTTAGTAATATATTATTCAATAACCGTAAAATGTAGGATATATACGAACCGTAGGCGAGTATTGTAATCATCCGAGAAATATATATATATATATATATATATATATATATATATATATATATATATATATATATATATATATATATATATATCCATTTTACGTGGAATAAATGATTAAAACCTTGAGAGAAATAATTGATAGGTAATTAACAACGGTGGACGTCCATCCATCCATCCTTAGATCCAAACATATTATACATTTTTTTATTAAAAAAAATGTTTATAATATGTTTGTAGCTGAGGATGGACTACTAAGATTCGAAACGTCCACCGTTGCTAATAATAAATTATTTTTGGATCACCAAGGCCTTAATCATATTATAAACAATTTTTTATTAAAAAAATGTTTACAATATGTTTGTAGTTGAGGATGGACCACTACGGTTCGAAACTTCAACCGTTGCTAATAATAAATTAGTTCTAGATCACCACGATGCCACGATATTCCAGTTAATCCTTCTAGATTGAACATATCCATTTTACGCGAGTCAAATACCAAATACTATACTTTATCTACAACTATCAATTTTACAGATTATAAATATGTGATAATAAGTTTATAAACTTATTATTATTATTATTATTATTAATTAGTATATTTTGAATTCATCAATCAATAATTATCTACAGAGGTTAATAAAAGTATCAATAATACAATTTATCCCGTTTATTTAAAAAAAGTCTTACCGTGGAATATGAATATTTCATATTCCACATGTGGAGTATTAGTGGTATTTTACTATATCTATGGATACGCGCAAAATGTATGTATATATATTACGACAGTTGTAGATAATATTATATTCTATAACTAGTATGGAATAATAGATAATAGAAACAATAGTATTAGTGGTATTTTACTATATCTATGGATACGCGCATATATATATATATATATATATATATATATATATATATATATATATATATATATATATATATATATATATATATATATATATATATATATATATATACCGTGTGTCTGTCTTAAAGGTGTACATAGGAGATTAACATGGGAAATCAGTTTTTTGCAATTTCCTGCTCGCCTAATTATTTTAAACAAAAATGCGTCAAATAAAAGTTTTAGGGCATAAAATTCTGCATCTAAATCATTAAATAAAATTACTTTTACATACTTTGTAATGACAGAAATTAAATATGAAAATGTTGAAAATTACGTTGAAAATATCGACAGCCATGGAATTGAACAAAAAATAAATAAATGCTTGACGTTCTATGAAGTTGTCAGACATGTCAAATAAGTTAACTTACGTTGTGACAGATAAAACGTCAAGCGTTTATTAATTTTTTGTTAAATTCCATGGCTGTCGATATTTTCAATTTAATTTTCAACATTTGCACAATTAATTTCCGTCGTTACAAAGCATGTAAAAGTAATTCTGTTTATTGATTTCGATGCAGAATTTTATGCCCTAAAACTTTTATTTGACGCATTTTTGCTTAAAATAATTAGGCGAGTAGGAAATTACAAAGAACTGATTTCCCATGTTAATCTCCTATGTACACCTTTAAGACAGACACACGGTATATATATATATATATATATATATATATATATATATATATATATATATATATATATATATATATATATATATATATATGTATATATACGAGGTGCTACCCAAAAGTTACCGAACTTATTTTTTTAAAAAAGCTGTATTTATTAAAACTTCAAACCAACAAATTATTTCCTTTAAAATAATCCCCACCTACAGTTATGCACTTGTCCCATCTTTTTTCCACTGTTCAAAACACTTTTTGTAGTCATTTTTTTCATTAGCATTTAGGACCTCCTGCGATATAGTTTGAATCTCCTCAACAGCCTCAAATCTCTGGCCTTTTAGCTTGGTTTTCATTTTCGGGAAGACGAAAAAGGCGCAAGGAGCTAGGTCTGGTGAGTAAGGGGGATGGGGAAGAACATTTCTTTGCTTGGATGTCAAAAATGTGTGGGCTGGTGCATTGTCGTGGTGGAAATGTCAATTTTTGCTTGCCCAAAGTTCAGGAAGTTTTCGCCTCACATTTTCCCTTAAAAGCCTCAAAACGTCCACGTAAGTTACCCGTTACTGTGGTACCCCTCGGCACAAATTCGCGGTGCACAACTTTTGAGGAGATTCAAACTATATCGCAGGAGGTCCTAAATGCTATTGAAAAAAATGACTACAAACAGTATTTTGAACAGTGGAAAAAAGATGGGACAAGTGTATAACTGTAGGTGGTGATTATTTTGAAGGAGATAATATGTTGGTTTAAAGTTTTAACAAATACAGCTTTTTTAAAAAAATAAGTTCGGTAACTTTTGGGTAGCACCTCGTATATATATATATATATATATATATATATATATATATATATATATATATATATATATATATATATTACGACAGTTGTAGATAATATTATATTCTATAACTAGTATGGAATAATAGATAATTTCCGCGCGAGCGAAAAGTTTGTAGGCCGAGCCGTAGGCGAGGTCTACGGTTTCACGAGTGTCGGAAATACTATTCCATACGAGCTTTAGACTATACTTTCTCTAACACTATTTTTTCCCATGTATTTTAAATGGGTGAATTAATGGAAAACTAGTGGGCTTTGACTGCCTGTTACAGAATAATATTCCGTAACGGTGTGACAGAATGAGCTCATTCTGTAACATATTGGCAGTAAGTGACAGTTTATATTCAAGTTCTGGTTACCAAAGACAGCGGGTTGAAATATTTTTCATTAAATTTCTAGAGCAAAAAAATAAATTGTTTACAAATACCTTTGTTGGAATTTTGCAGGTAATAAAATTTTTGAGGCTACATTTGCCGCCTCTTGTATTTCTTGAGATATGTTTTCGATGAACCATGACATACTGATATATTGTAGTTGACATAAATATGTGTTCTTTTGTTGTCAAGGTTATCTAAAGCACCGCTATATTGATTATTCAATTATTGATATGACAGATATGTATAAAAAATAAAATATACTTAATTTTATTGTAGAATTATATATGTATAAGATAAGATATGACGAAAAATCTCATATGCACCTCGAGTCGTACAGTGCAAATTTTCGGTCTCCAATGCTTGCAATACCTCGGTCCTATGGGCCTTTGCTTTGCAAAATGAAAATGCATTCTCGACCGAAAAACTACTCCGACGACTCTTGGCGGTAATTGTATTGTAACTATGTATTTCATCCATAGTTACTTACTAAACATGTAAATGGTCTATAACATTTTTGTTTACTTATTTCTTGACAACCGTACTTAATATTTCACACACATTCTCAGGCCAATAATAATAATAATGCTAAGACACCATAGTAAGGTAATGAATAAAAAATAATAAATTCGATGCAGTAACCCTTGCGGGTTCATCAATATCAATTTTTCTTTACACAATGCACAAATCAGGCACGAAATTTTAATAAATGATAAATGTAGACAGTGGTTATATTTTTATCCAACACTGACTCATAATATACTTGTTACTATGGTTATTTGAAATGTACAATATTAGTCCCTCCGTGAGAGAATATTTTAGGTCATCTTTACTTTTCATTTAAAATGAAGATTTTCAATTTTATAACGTAATTTTAATTTTAGTTAAAATATTGGGTAACATCGCTTTTTATTGTAAATTACTGCTGCAATTCTTTTAGACATTTTGTTAAATAAAACCAAACCTCACAATCTTACGACTTAAATTCTTTTTTTTTTTAGTTTGTTTTGAATTGTTGGTTAAACTAAGTATTATTTCATTTTACATTAATAAAATAAAATAATTAATAGGTATTGCATATTTATTTTTATCAAAAGCACCTATGTATCATTTAAATATGATGGGCGCAAATCTAAGGCTCGCGGGGGCGCGCAATTCTACGTAGTTACGCCACTGATGTCAACAAATATAGATAACTTAGATTGAAAGAAAATAATATCTGAATAATTATTTTGACAGATGTCAGACAAGCCGTATTTTATAAATATTTCAGTTAATTCGTTGATAGTGCGAAAAATATAATAAGCAACATAGAATGTACACACGTTACAACTTCCTTGAATGTTACATACATTCCTTGTAACTTAAATAACAAACAAAAGAGATTCTTTTATATTTGAAGCCTAATTTTATTTAATTTTCTTAAAGTATTCCCAATTTAGAGTCATTATATTTTTGCGTTCGAAAAATCAAATTTTCAAAACATTTTTTTTTCATGTGTCTGAAGGTACCTATACAGGTGTCTTACAACTCGCGCCCCAGACGAAACTGACATTTGCCGACGACAATAGGTTGCCAACAAATAGAAGAAAATAATTTGCGGCTGCTTGCATAACGGAGTTACAAGACTTTTTAATTCACCAATCCCGGAAGGATATCTTGAGGTGTGATGATATTATTACAAAATAAAACTGGTTGCTACGTTTTAAAAATACTACTAGTGAGTTACAAAATTTGTTTGACTTACTGTAATTTTGACACTTTAGAGTTGACTTTTCACTGTCAACAAATTTAGGTTAGCGTAGGTGTCATCTGAATCCGAGATCATCATTTATATCGTACAGTGCAACGTGTTGTAGCAGCCGAGTAAAATGTAATCATTTCTAAGTAATCAGCGGCTGAATACATGGTAAGAATTTACCTTTTTTTATTCACCTTGTCAGTCGCCCACACATTTTAAAGAAGATTTGATTTGTATAAAACCCTAGTAACGTAAAATGACGGCAAACACACGTTAAAGGTGTAGGTCTCTGATTGGTCAATTTTAAGACGTCTTTTCTCGAATATCTTTTAAGCTAGATTTTTTTTCTTCGAAATTACACATCCGAGTTCAGTTTCGTGTTTCCTCATTCGCTCTGGGGCGCGAGTTGTGAGACAGCTTGTATAGGTAAGACATATGTCATTTATTTTTTATTAAGCATTCACAACTTCATTGGCTGAAGTAAAACACTTTTCCTGCAATTTATCTTTGACCTGTGGAAATAAAAAGTTGTTGGGTGTTAGAGGACTATATAGATGACCCATCAATTTAACTATGCTACTGTATGTGGACGAGTGTTATCATGATGCAGTTTGACATTTCCTATTGGTCGATTATAACCAGTGGCGGTTCTTCCATTAGGTCACTTGGTAAATGACCTCCCAAATTTACCAAAGCAGAAAAGAAAAAGCGAAAGAATAAAAATAATAAAATATTTTGAATTTAAAATTTTTGATAGTCTATCGTGTCGTATCATTAGCGTTGCTTACAAGACGTGCCACGTGTTTAAAGCAAGACAATAAATGATACGAGAGCGCGCGCTTCTTAGGTCACATAAAAATTGTGACCACGTAGTGTTATGTGCTGCATATACAAGCCCAGAATACGAACGAATTGTAACTTTGCTTGCGTTGGACGAAGACAACCACCACCCTGTTCATTTACACACGGTCAATGACCAAGACATCAGCGGATAGTGACTCCGTAGTTCGGTTGTGTATTTTATCATGGTAGTTCAAAAAATTAAAAAACTAAAAATTATAATGCATTAAATTATGAAAAACGTTTGGAAATAACGACAATACGTCTTTCGAAGACAGATCTCAAATTAAAACACACTACGAAGGATGAACGTAGAGAAGTGCATAATTATTTTCTTAAAAATATTTATAACATCGGTGTGGATTTGTAGGTGTGAAGTGACTAACGCGTTTTATTGTTTTGTGTGTTTATTTTCATTCATTCAATTATACAACTAAATATTTTGGTAAACATACTATAAATATTTATCAAATTTGACCCACCAATTCTCCAACCCAAGAGCCGTCACTGATTATGACGGATCTTTAAAACTGCAGGCAAGCACAATCACACCGCAGTATACCGTTCTAAATTGACCACACTATGTATAATTGTCCAGGGCTATAGTAAAAATCTGATGTGGCCAACACAATACCTCCCGTCCTTTATTTTTTATTAATTTAAATACATACTTTCATACTCGTATATACTTACGCTGGAAACTGTATTAAATTCCTTTCCATATAACTATTGTTCTTTACTATTTTCTTTTTAAAACACTACTATTATTAATTTGAAATGATTAGTTGACAGTGACATTTTTCTGTCGTTGTGAGCAAAGCGTAGGCCCCGGAATTTAAATTATAGATAATTTTATAAATTTATCCATAAAATATATAGAAAAACTATTAATGCAAACCTGTAGAAAATATAATAGTTTTTAATTTTTATAATAACATAAATCTCGAAAAAATAACATATAAAGGTATTTTTCGAAGAAAAACTATTTTGAGCTTCAAGTAAAGTGACATTTTCAGTTATTTGATTTACACCAAAATTTAATGGCTTTTTTCCATAAGAATTAGTATAAGGTAGAAATACAAGGTTTCAATTTTTTTAAATGATAGTATTTGAGTTAGAGCGGAGGATCCACACTCTAACAAACAGACACCATTGTGAAAATGTTAAAATTGGATTCTAAGAACCTTAAAACGTGGTCATTTACCAAAATGCAATTTTCAGTATGATTCCTGTACCTCCCTTACCAAGCGGGATAAAAAGTAACGACCATCTTCTTGTTACAGCTTTTTGTTAGCTCATTTTGGAAAATGGAAAACCCAAACAGCTGACTGCTGTTTTTACCTCCCGCTACCCTTAGTAAGGGAGGTATAGGGATTGTACTAATAATCGCATATCGAGATTTTGGTATGACCACGTTCTAAGGTCCCTAGAATCCAATTTTAACATTTACACGATAATGTCGGTGTGTATGTATGAATCCTCTGCTCTAACTCAAATACATACTGTCATTCAGAAAATTTTGAAACCTTGTATTTCTAACTTATTCTAATATGGAAAGAAACAATTAAATTTTGGTGTAAATCAGATAACCGGAAATGGCAGTTTACGTGAAGCTCAAAATAGTTTTTTTCGAAAAATACCTTTAAATGTTATTTTTTTGAGATTTACATTAATATAAAAATTAAAGATTATTAAATTTTCTATAGGTTTGTATTAATACTTTTTCTATATATTTTATAGATAAATTTATAAAATTATCTATAATTTATTACCAGGACCCTACGCTTTAGACAGAACTCCTTGGTTACATAGTTCAAATCTCAATAGTTGACAGATAATTGTCAATGTCAAAAAACCAGTCATTTCAAATTAATAAATAACGTTTTAAAAAGAAAATATTAAATAGAACCATAGTTATGGAAAGGAACTTAATACAGTTTCCAGTTTTCAGGCCACAGCAGTTTGTTTGTTTTTTTTTTTGATCCTGTGAATAGATCCAACTTTTGTTGCAAGCCGTTATAAACCAGGTAAGACGATCCGCGGGCAAAGCTTACCAAAGTGGCTTTGCACCAATTGATACGATCTGCCTTTTAAGCTGTTGTTAAATTATGCGTAACCAATATTTATTAATAATTGTTAAAGTATTGGAAAATTATTAATGAAGTCTGGAATGTAACTTTGAAGTAACAATCTTGTTACAATTTCTTGCAAAATACAAAGTTTGTATAATAATTTCATTCAACTTTTTTTTTAAATCCATACTCTATATAAGCTGTATAATCAGCTATTTGTTCAGTTTAATTATAAGATTGCAGCACAATGTTCTTATAAAATGTGAAGTCATATTTCTTATGGTAATTATACACGTGTATAAAATATTATCATATAAAACAGATAAAATTATATCTATGTATAAATATATTAAATCAGTAAGAATTTATCACCGATGTAATTATAAGATTTAAATTATAAATGCAATGTGTCATATTTTTTAATGTTACATACTGATTTTGTTATTATTCCATTGTTTCTGTACCACGTCCAAATATAAAAATTGGAATTCAATTATTGTTATTATTTTCTAATTCTTATCAATCTTATCAATAAATGTTGTGGAGATAATTTCTTTTGTTTTATTGCGTATGCTAATGCCCGGTTGCATAAACGTTAATCAACGCATTGTTCGATTAGCGGTTCATCAAAACGAACAAATTCGAATCAGTTTTCTTGTTCTTATGACATTTAAATCATTTCTGTCAAAAAATCGCATTGCATTTATTCGTTTTGATGAACCGCTAACCGAACAATGCGTTGATTATCGTTTCTGCAACCCGGCATAAGTATACGAAGGAATTATTGAGAATAAGACACCTGGTTCATATTTTTTAGAATTTTAAATTCAATGGCTCGTACCACGAGCACGGTTTTAACTAAAACGCTGTTTTAAGAAATGTCAAATTTCATTATTTAATATTTATAATAAATAATAACAAATTTATCAAAATATGATTTTAAAGCAGAACATGGTTTACAATCAAACAAATATTTTTTTAAAAATCGTTCTTTATACATAAGGGCGAAATTAAATATTGAAATTTGAATTTGACATTTCTTAAAACAGCGTTTTAGTTAAAACCGTGCTCGTGGTACGAACCAGTGTGTTCAAAGTAGTTGATAATAATAAACACAGCCATTCTTTCCCTCCAAATTTTCTTTTCGCATGAATTGCGGCATAAATATTTTCTTCCCCATAAATTTTAAGTCCAAAAATAGTCGAAAGGCGCACATTGCCAAATTAGGTGAGTATGGCGGATATTCTATTACGTTTATATCACTAAAAACTAAGTGTTGAAGCTGCCATGTGGATAGACGCATTATCATGCCTGTCTCAACTAAGCACTTTAGACAAATATTTTTCAGTGTATCACTTAGCTGTTACTGTCGTCTATCTATCCATAGCTTTGTTGTATTTATCACTCCTGTATTTATAAAGAATACTGCATACATTATTTCTTCATGACTTGCTGTTTCTGGTGTTTCCCCATCTTTATGAATCCATCTATGACATGGATGACTCTCTTGTCGTGTAAGTACAGTGCAGAGCCGATATCCCAGACTAATAAAAACGCACCCAATCCGAATTAACAAAACATCCGGATTACCGCGATTAATCTTGAGTTGTTAAAATTTTTGTTAAAAGAGCAGTTTGTAATGATTTATATATAAATCATCACAGCATATTACCCATTGCTGGGTGTGCCAATATATTTACCGGGTGTCTACTTTATTTCCCGAACATAGGAAATTCAATGTTAATATTTAAATTTGGCGATATCTTTTTACCTATTAATTTTAGAAAAAAAGTCTAATGAGGAAAAATGTTTAGAATGAAAACGTGCATCGGTGAATATCAAGTTTGTTGTTCAATTGTTCCTTATGTACGAGTTAGTAGCAAAAGAAAATACACGAATTAAGGCAATTAACAGAGTGCCATGAAATATAAGACAATCAGCGCTAGCAGCGCTGAGCACCGAAGTTTGCCGAATACAGTTGCTGAACCAATCGCATTCGTCCATTCATTGCGTTCGGCAAACTTGGGCACTCAGCGCTGAGCCGTGCTGAACGCGGCCAATAATTTCTGTTTGTTGTTTTTGACATATCTGACAGATTAGACATTTCTTTTGATTTTATTATTATTAGAATAATAGGAACACAATCTAGAAGTAAAAAATGAATCACAAATTCTAAGAATAATAATAATAAAATCAAATGAAATATTGTTTTATTTTTCGTGGCACTCTGATAATTGCCTTAAATCGAATATTTTCTTTTGCTTCTAACTCGTACATAAGAAACAAATGAACAATAAACTTGATACTCACCGATGCATGTTTTCATTCTGAACATTTTTCTTCACTACACTTTTTTTCGAAAATTAGTAGGTAAAGAGATATCGCCAAATCAAAATTTTAATATTGAATTTCCTATGTAGACACCCGGTATATATATATATATATATATATATATATATATATATATATATATATATATATATATATATATATATATTTTAACGCGTGTATAATGACATAATGTTAGAATAGTACATTAAAACATAAGTTACAGAAGGCAACGTATTTAGAATACGTTGCCTTCTGTACAAATTCGCTCACGAACGCGTAGCAGCGAGTAGGCAAACGAACGAGTGCATGAATTGCCTTTTGTAACGTGCGTTTTATACTATTTTCTCTGTTGAGGCTTTCATTCATAAAAATCATTTAAGAATGAAGCTCCTTCCAACATCAACATGCGTGCTAGAATGTGACATCCTAATTCCGAAACAGAGAAAACATATGTTTGAACGGTTTGAACATATGTTCTATAACATTAGGACAAAAAAATCTGTAATTTTAATTTGCTTGATTCTTTTCTGGCTTAGATAAAATGTTTGATCCCGTAGTCTTCTTAATGTTGACAGATAATGACAAAAACACTATTTTATTGAGCCCAATCTATGCATTTCTAAAAACTTTTCAAGGGAGAATAATGTCTAACTGTCGCACTTACAGCATCTTCTTCCTCATCTTTGTCGTCGAAATGGTCTACCAATTCTGGATTATTATAATCCTCTTTATTTAGCCAAAAGTCAATTTCATTTGGATTAGCATCAATTTTTTTAGGACTTTACAATTTCTCATCCGGATTATCGAAACTGTCGGAAATCTGGACTACAGAAGTTCGAACTACCGAAGAATACAGATTACAAAAGATCCGGATTATTGAATCTGCACTGCACGTCGAAAAAATAAACACGTTTCGTTAACTATCACAATCTTTGAAAAAAATTTGGTGTACGCCGGCGAATTATTAATTACATATGTAATATATATTATATTTTTTGGAATGACAAAAATGATATTTTTTCAATGCTGGTGAAACTATAAAATTTTTAATAGCTGAGGATCTGCAGTTGATGCTCTATTACCGCATAAATGACTATTTTTTTCAAACGTCGTAGAAATGGCACTTTTTGTGACTTGATTCACAAGGTAGAAGTTTCATTTCTACGCCGCTGGAAATTTCTACGCCGCCGGCGTAGAAATTAGCTATTTCTACTCCGGCGGCGTAGAAATAAAATAAACAAATATCCATAGCAACTACCTAGAATTAGCGAAAAAAAGAAAAGTAGTGCGTTTGAAAAAAAAATTTAATGTGTCATTCGGAATAAAAGTGTCTTTGTGTGCCTCGCATGCAATTGTCCGACTCGCTTCGCTCGTCGTGCAAACTTCCACGCTCGCCACACAAAGTATCACTTTTACTCCTAATAACACAATATACTATTGTTTTCATGGTTGTAGGAATAAATATGGAGGGAGTATTTGCAACCGCTAGTGAAGCATCTTCCCCCTCTACAAGGTGTAGATATGGGCGTAATTTTAGTTGAAGTTATAAGGTTGTTGCAAGGTTGTTGCTGTCAACCCTTGAATTGCTACATGTAAGTTTTCTTGCAATCATATTAAATTCTTCATTTAACATAGGTAATTATTTGCAAATTGTTTGAACAATGGTGTTTTGTTGTGTTGTGGGGTGCTCCAATACGCCAGTGGCAAAAAAGTACTGGAGATAGAAAAAGAAATGAAAATTAGAAGAAAAATTTCATTTTATCGGTATAAGAAAACTTTTTATGATAATAAACATTTATCATGATTTAAATTTTTAACAATTTATATTTTTCTAACTTGTCATTATCTTGTGTATTATGTAATAATAAATAATTGAAAAATCTAATACATTGAATGTATTAAAACAATTTTAATTTCTTACAAATCTAGCCTCTTCCTGGCCTAGATCTATTGATTTAAATAAATAATGTAAAAGATAACCGCATCGATCACAGGTAGATGGAATTTTAATTATTTATAATAATTTTTCTATATTCTAATTTCTTCTAAGCACATATTTGCTTAAAAATATATACGTTTAACAATATTACTAGAAATAAAACTTTTTTATTTCAAATATTTGGTTTTATATTTGCCGCGCGAATCCCCACATCAATGTGTATTAGAAGGAGGAGCTACAGTACCTGCGTCCGCCCCCACAGGTCTTCACTCCCCTTGCCCATAGTTCAAGTTTAGGCTCTCTCCATATTTATTCCTACCTCCATGATTGTTTTTTGTTTTCTGAATATTTTTTTAACAGCATCAATGTTCTTTTCGGTAATGGCTGCAGGAGGACACTCTACTCATTTATGATGCTGAACAGGAATTCTTTTGTTTTCTAATACTTTATACCACCCTTTATACCAGCGGTAAATTACAGCTAAATAAGGCGCCTATTCATTAACACATAAATCCAAATTTTCTTTCCTTATCACTTTATCACTAAGCACACATAATAAATTATTATTCAAAGATGTTCTCTGCTGATGATACTTTATAAAATTGATTAACTAGGTTCTAATTCGTAATGAAATTTGAAATGATAGATAAATAACTCTTTAATATGACAGTGCAAATTTTGTTTTTCACGGTCTACCTCAATTTTTCTAGCGAGATCCTAGGTATACATGGTTGTGACTTGGACGACGCAGCATAGGGGTATCAACGGTAAAATTTTAATATGTGTAGTTATTAATTTTTTTTTAGCAAAATTGTATTTATTTTCTTACTACAGAAAAAAATACTGCATCCCAACATTTGATTATAATTTTTCAATTTCCGGAACCGTAAAAATTGTCGAAAACAACATTTTTGCAAAAATCATTGATGCCATTGAACAAAAATTGAAACAAAAACGCAAACATCTGTCGTAGATTCTTGATGTTGAAACTTATTTTCAAAACGAGTAAAATGAACACACTTTTATTATAATTGATGACACAATAACAATGTAAAATTTGTTTACAACAATATAGTTTACTAGAACGAAATTTTAGATTTCTTTAAGGTTTAAAAGTGAAGAATCTATGACAGATGTTTGCGCTTTTGTTTAAATTTTTGTTCTATGGTATCAATAATTTTTCCAAAAATGTAATTGTTTTCGACTATTTTAACGGTTCCGGAAATTGAAAAATTACAAACAATAGCATATTCGGATGCAATATTTAGGGAAGCAAACTGCACATTAAGATCTTACCATTGAAACCCCTATGCTGCGTCTTCCAAGTCACAATCTTGTATGGACCCGTTTAGTGATGACGCAAGCCAAGTTTCCAAACAAGAAAATGGCTGTGCTTTGGTAACAGTTGCTATGTTATTTAAAATTGACCTCGTAACTAGTAGTGAAAGATTTCCCTTGTTTCAAATTATAGGCTCTTTAAAAGCACAGATGAAAGAAATATATTTTTCGCACTCCCGAGACTAAAGAGCGATTCTAATCACTCATTTCAGGGACTAAAGTTCAAATTCTGTCCCAGAGGGATTAAATATGAAAAAAATCCCTGGGGGACTAAAGTAAAAATAAACAAGATATATCCATAACATCATATATAGTTACTATGATTTATTTATTCGTATCTGCACTACATTTTTAGCAGGCGTTGAGTTTAAATTTGAACAAAATTTTTGACATTTGTATTGTCAAATTGTAAGATTAATTTCTTTTACACTAATATGGTTCCATTTGATACGGGAGTGCGAAAAATATCGTATATACCACAGAACTAAAGTGCATTCAATCCCTCAGGTGATTATTTCCCTCACCTTCGTTTCGGGAAATAAACTTCACCCACAGGATTGAAAATGCACTTTAGTCCCTGAGTATGTAATACGAGGGTGATTCAAATATAAACGGTAATTTTGCTAGTGTTCTCACCAAGCAGCTCCGAGCTGGATGGTAGAGTGGGGGGTTGAAGGTTGGAGTGTTAGGGAGGTGTAACCAGCTTCGATTTAGTCGCAGGTAGAGCCATGACTGAGCAAGGGGTTCTTTCGTCTGTTACACAGCGTATTATTATTAAGTTTTTAACTAATGAAGAGGTTAAACCCTCGGAGATTTTAACTCGTTTGAAGGCACAGTTTGGAAACGCTACACTATCCCAGAACCGAGTGTTTACTTGGGCAAGACAATTTAAGAACAGCCGAGAAACTGTAGAAAATGAGGCTCATGAACGTCGGCCAACATCAAGTCTCACAAATGACAATATCCGTGCCGTTCGAGAGCTTATCGAAGGTGATCGACGATTAACTGTTAACGAAATCGCGTCAGAAGTCGGTATCAGCATTGGGAGTGTTCATAGCATTATCAGTGAACATCTTGGCTTCAGAAAAATTAGTTCTCGGTAGGTTCCAAAGTTGTTGACAGAAAATCAAAAACAGGTCAGGTTGGAGATCTGTGAGAGACTTCTGAATCGATTCCGGCAAGAAGGGGAGCATTTTTTGAGGCGCATCGTCACATGTGATGAGACATGGGTCCATCATTACACTCCGGAATCGAAAATGGCGAGTAAGGAGTGGCGAAGAAAGGATGAAGGCTGCCCAGTGAAGGCCAAAACTCTTCTCTCAGCCGGAAAAGTTCTCGCGACGGGTTTTTTTTTTACTACAGAGGAGTTTTGCTTATTGATTTCCTTCATGATCGACGTACGGTGAACGCGGCTTACTATTGCCAGTTGTTAGAGTCAACAAAAGTCGCCTACCGAAGCAAAAGACGAGGCATGCCCATCAGAGATGTCATCCTTCTTCATGATATCGCTAGACCACACACCGCAATTTTGACAAGGGACAAATTGGAGGAAATGCACTGGGAAACCCTGGAACACCCTCCCTACAGTCCAGATTTGTCACCCTGTGACTATTTTTTGTTTGCGCCCACGAAAGAGTCGCTTGGAGGGGAACGATTCGAAAGTAATGAAGCAGTCGAGGAGCGTGTGCGCAACTGGCTGACGACTAGCCCTCAAACTTTTTTAAACAAGGAATGTTTAAGCTTCCAAACCGTTGGCAGAAGTATGTAGAGTGTGAAGGAGGCTATGTAGAGAAAAACTGAAGGTAAAACTTGTGTATATAATTTTTCAATAAATGTATAAAATAAAATTACCGTTTATATTTGAATCACTCTCGTATACTAGTTAGTACTTGTAAGTTATACAGTGCATATTTTAAGGTTTTATTTTAAATTTGTTTCACAATGGTGATGTGTTTCGCAGCTAACTTCAATCTTTATAGCGGATGTGCAAATAGGAAGTTTTTGCATTGCGTTTTCCCGAAAGACGTATACGCTAACCTCTTGGTTGAGGCAATATCATATTTGTTACTTGTCGTACGTGAAATTTGAAGACGTAATACGTCCGTCAGGGGTTAAAGACGGGCCAGTTGACGTACGTCTACTACAACCTAGGCCCGGCATTTGTTTTAAAACGTCAGAAAAATTGTCGCCGAAGCCGTTTGCGGCCGAGGCAAGACAATCTCGAGGGCACTAAAGGATTTCGCGTACAACGTGTACAGAATATTTTTGTGCAATCGTAAAAAATATGTAATTACAAATTTTATTAACTTTAAACAGTTTCATTGTGAATAGAAAGTTAGCTTTCAAGGTGGCTATGGGATTGACATTTGATAAACAAAACCATGCAATTCTCAAAGTGTCAAAGTGATTGATCCAATTTCGCGACCTGTATTGCGGCTGCAAAATGCTTATTTCGCGTCCGGTTGCACAAAAATGTTATTTTTTCGAGATTAATGTTATTATAAAAATTAAAGATTATTAAATTTTCTACAGATTTGTATTAATACTATTTGTACATATTTTATGGATAAATTTATAAAATTATAATTTAAATCTCTGAGCCTACGCTTAACAAACAAAACTTCTTGGTTATGCAATAACTGACAGATAAATGTTACTGTCAGAGAACTAATCATTTCAAATTAATAATAGTAAAGTTTTAAAAAGAAAAAAGTAAATAGAACAATAGGAAAGGAAATCAATACATTTTCCATCATAAGTCAATATGTAGATTAATAAAAATTAAAGATTCGCAAAAAAGTTTAAACTAATCCTCATTTTTGGATTAGTGAATTCTATTCTATCCCGGTATTTAAAATTTAATCTACATTTTATTATCAAAAAAGGTAGTTACTTGTTACTTGAATTAGATTATATTTTAGACTATATTTGAAGAAATAAGCTGCCAAAATTAGAGTAAAATTCGCTAATCCAAAAATAAAGGATTTTTTTGTGACTCGGGCTGTAAATAGCAGGAAGTATTGTGTTGGCCACACCAGATTTTTTTGCAATCAAAACTGTCATAAAAATTCGACAGTTTTTTATTTATTCCTTAAATTGGGTAAAATGTTTAAAATTGAAAGAATTTACCATGGACAATAATTTGAGATTGCTAAGAAATGACACAGAGATGAACCTTTATGAAAATATGTGGTTGGAACATCATTAAAAATAGCCTGAACTTCAAAATCAACGGACTTGTGATTAAAACGTGATGCAAAATCTAAACTTTTGAAAAAAGTTTAATTACACCGGAAGTGTTTTATTATGAGTAATTTTTTTATGGGTTCATATGTAAAATTTTCTGCTGAATTCAATGGTAAAATAAAAAATATACACGGAAAGAAAAAAACTTAACCGTATTAGATAAAAACACATCCTAAAATCGTGACAGTGAAAAACATTAAGTACATCGGTAAATACGTATTTCTAGATTTGTTTTTGCTTAAACAGTAAATACAATTTCTAAAAAAAATAGAAATAACATTTGTAGTCCGAGTAAAAATGTGACTACCTTAGTAAAATATATTTACTCTACCAGCGAATATAATTTACTCACTTGCGTTAGATTATTTTTGAAATAGCAAATCCAATGTAGTAAAATATAATATAATATTAGCTAATACTAATATTTTTATTACTGAGAGAATAATTTAATATCCTCAAAAAAATTATAAATATTTTAAATAATAACTACTACGGATATTATGTTACCTTCTGTCGCAGGGAACTTTATAAAGTATGCCTAAATTATAATTTACTGTACTAAATAGTATGAAATTGAAATGTAGGCATAAAAAAAACACATATTTTATCAAGTATTTTATATAAAAATATATTTAATATATTATTTATTTAATACAAAAATAAAAATTCGTTGCGTAATTACAAAACAATACAATAATTTATAATAAAAAATAAACAACACTACATTGTTTTCTTGAAATTTTATTTTGTTTTAACTTTCTATTTATCTACATTTTATTAAACACATCTTTTCAAAGAAATGTATACGTCTTACCATTTGGCATATCATATTATTTCGATGCAATGGTCAACATTGATCTCCTGGAGAAATGACCGAACATAATCATCTGCCATTGTTTTACTATAATGTAATTAATATCTTTACTTATAAATAATAGAATACATGACTTACTATTAGTTTAATAAGAAGGACACAAGTATTACGCACTTTTCCAATATCTTATTGCTTCTACAGATACAGAACACATTCTACGTATACGTACTACGCGATATAAGGTAGATCACAACATAACGTGTGTGGCATAGTACAGCATAGGGGAATGGGATGAGAAAACGATTGAGCTTGCACAAGCTAATTTGGCTATTCTATTCATTGAAACAGAAAACATTTTGCCCTATTGGTAAAATCTTAACTAAAAGAGAAAACTGGATAAGCTGAAATAGTAATTTTTGTTCATTCAAGCAGGATTTTTTTAAACCTATTGGTTAATAAATTTACTCATACAGTAAAATATATTTCCTGATTTAATCAATTACATTAACACAAATAAAGAATATCATGCTTGTTTGGCCAAAATATCAAGAAATAAAGTAAAAACAGATTTCTGCACAAGTACATGGTAATTTATAGGAAATGTTAATAAATTTTACCTAATTTCTGTTAGTAGTATTATCTACTCTACTAAAACAATAAACTAAAATATTCTTTAGTAAAACTAATATTCTGCAAGAGATGAAACCAGCTTAGAAATACAAATTGACATATTTAAAATTATATATTTCTATAAAAGAAAAATAAGAAACTATTTCAGATTTATTTATTTACAACTGCAGATGAGACATTTTAAGGCATTTCAACGAATGAAGTCAAATTATTTTTTTCCGTGTAGCATTCCATTTAAAATAAGAAAGTTAGGGTCTACTTCCAGTTAAACCGGGAGTGTTACTGTTTTGAAAATATTTTAGCTGAAACGGGCATATTGGAAAATCCCTAGATACCAAATTTCGTAAAATAATATTGAATAGTTTTTAAAATAACGATAGCGTAGGCTAGTCCTAGGACAACAGGTATACCTATTAGTTTGAGTTTAGTGCCCAGATACATAATAGTTCGACCAGCTTACGTTTTCAACAAACTTACACAAATGGTGACACTACAAAACTCTAGCGAATACTGTAAATATAGACTTAAAACTTTAAAAAATTGGCTAAACAACAGGTGATAATAGTTCGACCGGCATTTAACGGATCATCTTCTGGTTCTAGTCCAGAATTTTGAGAGAATTGAAAACAAATTCGTAAATATTTAATGTCTACAGTAAAACCTACCTTGCAAGACATGTGGGACAATACTTCTATCTAACATAATTAGTTTTTGTAAGTTTAAAATCTATATTTTAAACTACTCCAAAGAACTTTTAATGTTTTATAATTTTTTTGTTGAAAATTTAAATAGGTCTAATTATTATGAGTCTGGCCTCGTATTCTATATATTTATTCCACCATCTATTTATCAACCAATGTCCATATCTCCCTGCTGTGGGGTCCTCCTGGTCCCTTTTGTAGGTAGTACCTTCCGACGCATGCCTATGATAGTTGTATCCTCTGTTGTATCTAATGCACCGGCTGGCAGCCAGCATCACTCTGGTGCGTGCGTGCTAGTCGCACGCGTCTCGCTGCATGGGGCACGCGGACTCGAGCTTCGCGCTGCTCTACACCTTGTGGCGCTGACTTCACAAACGCACCACAACACTACCAACAAGAACACCGACGGACAGATCCACCAGATCCCGAGGAGCCACCACTATGGGACAAACGGTAGTCGAACAGTAAGTACAAATTCAATTGTATTTTTTGTTGTAAAAAGTTTGTGGTGGAATTCGAATGAAATTTGTAATAAAACTTTTCCAAATTTTGTAACTTTCTCATATTTAATTTAGGTATATATTTACAGAAAATATTCAAAATTCCAGTATCATATTAAAATAAACAAATTGAAGTGCCGCATTTTTTGTGTTTAAATGTTAAAGTAGTTATTAAAAGTGCATTTAAATGTTTGAAGGTAGTCAATAAAAATTATTTGTTGCCCTATTTTGTTGTAAAAATGTTTGAGGATAAGTTTGCGGTGAAATTAAAAAAACTTCTCGAAAATTCGTATTTTACTTTATAATAACTATCTCAAATTTATAGATTTTTTGCGTTTAAAATCAGAGCAAAAAATCTTTCAACCCGATTTAAAAACATGCTGATCGCCAACCGGTATTTTGAGTTCAAAAACAACACTGATATTTTAATTTACTAAGAAACCGTGAAACCAATAACTATTACCTGAAATAAAACTGTTGTTTTAAATAGTTCCTAAAAAGTAGAATCTGCGCTTTTTTGACAATTTTTGTTTCTTTTTAAGTATACCGTGTGTCCCAAGAAAACAAAATTATTTTTTAAATTATTTTTTACCTTCCATCACCTTTAGATAAGGAAGGTATTGTCTTTAGTCAAAAAAATCGGTGGTGAGTTTTTAATGAATACCTATGCACGTTTTAAGGTCCCTAGAATACGATATTGTACTATTTTCACGATGATTGTGTGCGTGTGCGTCGTCTTCGATAACTCTAATACTACAATTCCAAAACTTATAATTCTTTCGTATTCCTCTTCGTTGCATCCATATGAAGACCTGATTAGATTTTGGTTATAACTGGTCAACCGAAAGTACCCTCATTTGAAGATTTTAACAGTTTTTCTTGAAAAAACAATGTTATATATCATTTTTTCACATTTAATGTTGTTATAATAATTAAAGAACATTGTATTCTCTATGCGATTTGACTGCATTTTATACTTCATATTAAATGGATATAGAGCAAAATTATAAAGAAATTAAATTTCATAAATTAGCCAGCTATGTTAGAAACAGCTACTATATTAAGAAAATTCTGATTGAAGATGTCAGTCAAATGACATAATCGTGCAATTGACATATTGGTAGTATATTTGTGTTACAATTTCACTCGAATTATAGGATCTTTTGCTCGAAACTTTCTGTATGGAATTTGTATAAAATACATACAACTGCCGGAAGGTAATGTACAAGAAATAGAATCTTTTGCAAGAAGCTTTCTATAGAAAATTTATAAAAATACATAGAACTGACGGAAGGTAATGTGCTGGCCACATCAGATTTTTTAGTTATAAATCAATTACGAATTATATTAAAGATATTGTAATATTAATATGAATGAATTACCTAAATAATTACAAATAGGTTTCTATCATGATATAATATTAATTTCAGTGGAACTAGTAAACTATAATTCCTACTTTTTTATAAATACAGTAAAAACACAAAACATACACATATTCATTTTATCTCAGTCGTGTTTTATTGAGATTACAAGAAAATATAATGCATTTTTATTACCTATATCAATGATTTGATTATTGTAATCAATTTTTTTTATTGTTAAAAAACTCAATTATTTTTATTAATATGTTTCATTTAAAGGTAAAAGCATGGTCATCATAAAAGAATAAACAATTCAAACCCACCTAGAACTTTGTAATAAATAAGGAGAAATTCGATTGGAAGAAAATACTAAAACCACTAAAACTAAATAGCATCGAACTTTTTACAGATTAATACAATATTTTAATTTTACGTAATGTACATATTCAATCCGAAGAAAATTAATTCATTCTTAATATGTACTTGATGAGTTGATTACAATAATCAAAACATTGATATAATAAAAATGCATTATATGACTGAGATAAAATGTATTTATAAAAAAGGACGTTATAGTTTAAATTCTTGCTTTTATGTCATAATTACTACTTCATTGAAATTAGTATTATCTTATGATAGAAACGTATTTGTAATTATTTACGTAATTCATCCATATTAATATAACAATATCTTTAATATAAATCGTAATTGATTCATAAATAAAAAAATAAAAATAAAATTAGCTTGATGGAGATTTGAATTCCAACCCTCAAACGATCATTATTTCTTCAGGCAGCTATTCAAACCATTCAGATATAATGACAACTGAAAATATTTTGATATAAAGTAATAATATATTGAAACAAATACCATTATCATGTTCAATAGCATGGCTTAGTTTTCTGCCAGACACTTTTTATTTACAAAAAACTGTTTTCCCACGTTAAACGCGTATGCCAAGGTATGCTTGGGACACACGGTATATGTAGAGAATGTCTCATTTTCGATGTTTTTTTAAGGTATCTCGGGTAATATTAATGATAGAGCAAAATCGTTTGCACATTCCAGGGTCAACTTTTCCAGAAATGTTTAATAGTGACCACAGGAAATTTCGATCTTCTTTTGTTTCTGAGCTACAGGCAAAAATTCGTTTTTCGCTTATTTTGAAAATATTTCATATCTTATTTATTATAAAAGTTAGAAAAAAAATGTTTTTACAAAAATTTGACAGTTTTTTTAAATAGAAACAATGGCATAATTAGATTTTTTGAAAACTTAATGATGCTCGAGATATAACACAAACTATGTTGAAAATAGTCTCGTTTTTTTGCTTATTTTATAAGCTTTTCAATGATATATAACAAGTCTACATTGTTTTGTTTTAAACTTGAATAAGAAATAATTATTAATTTTAAATGAAAAAATCTATTACAGATCATCATTTGCATATTTATAATAGTATTCGTTTCAGTTTTACTCATTTTTTCAATTTATTCACTTCAAAAGCATATTATACCATCTTTTTCGCATTGTGTCAAAGCCAACTGTAACGTCGATAACTAGTAATTTAACTATGCCGAAAATAATTGATTAAGAATAATTGTGGGTACATAATTAATAGATATTGAATCAAAATAAACAAATGATGATTTGTAATAAATTTTTTCATTTGTTTCTTAATAATTTCCAATATTTTCACCTCAATAAATTAATAATTCGTCTTTTATTAATATTTAAAACAAAAGAATGTAGACTTGTTATATATCTTTGGAAAGCTTATAAAATAAGCAAAAAGATGACACTATTTTCAACATAGGTTCCCATTTAAAAAATCATAAGTTTGTGTTATATCTCGAGAATTATTAAGTTTTCAAAAAATCTAATTACGCCATTTTATTCTATTTAAAAAACGGTAATTTTTTTTAACTTTCTCTATCATAATAAATAAGATTTGATATATTTTCAAAATGAGCGAAAAACGAGTTTTTGTCTGTAGCTCAGAAACAAAAGAAGATCGAAAATTCCTGTGGTGACTATGAAACTTTTCTCGAAATGTGCAAACGGTTTTGCTCTATCATTAATATTACCTGAGATACCTTAAAAAACATCGACAATGAGACACCCTATTGTATATGTTTTTAAGAAAATTGTTATATATATATATATATATATATATATATATATATATATATATATATATATATATATATATATATATATATATATATAAGAAGACAAATTTTAAAGCGGGTTTTTGACAGTCAAATGAAATTTAGTGGGCAGAAATAATTTCGACACTCTTTTTAATATAGTCAAGCTTTCGGTTTATTTAAAACCATCCTCAGGACTATTAATTTAAGATTTGGAAGTAAAGTTTTCAAAACCAAACATAATATGCGAATTTAGAGTTGGACTTTAATTTTAAACATTGTTATAGTTAATAAAATTATAAATTTTGTACAAAATATATGTCGTTTTACATTTTAAAACAATAATTAATACAAATTTTGATGATGGCTGCGAAACAACCTGTATATATATATATATATATATATATATATATTGGTAACGTGTTAGAATACGTTGCCTTCTGTAAGACACACACACGCACGCACGCACGCACGCACGCACGCACACACACACACGCACACACACACGCACACACTCACGCACACACACGCACACATCATCATCATAAAAATAGCAAAATCGTATTCTAGGAACCCCAAAACGTGCTTATTCATCATAAACTCACCACCGAATTTTTTGACCAAAGACAATACCTTCCTTACCTAAAGGTGACGGAAGGTAAAAACACATCTAAGATGAAGTCGTAACTATTATAGTTTTCAAGATAGTACAGACAAACCCCGTAAAAACCCATTATTCACTGCCTTATATCTTGGAAACTATTGAAGATCGGACTTTGTCATTACTATGCCCTTAAAAATTTTGAAGTTGAAAAACAGCCTGTATAAATTGATTTATGTATAAATTTTCAAAATTCCAAATTGGAATGATTTAGGTACTTCTCAACATAATCATACCTATATAGTAAACTGAAGGCACATTTAAATATAGGCACTTTGGCTGCCGGCGCCGGTTTACATACCGACGCCAGCTAAATAAAAAAATAACACCTATAAATAATTGCTCTCTTTATTCGCCTACATGCCTCTCAATTATTTTTATTTACAGTAAATCATAAAATGGTGAGTTTGAAGTTTCGCTGATACTAACCTATAACAAGTTAACGCACAAAACGCCTATACCTGCAGCCGCGATGAACTTATTATTAAAGCAACCGGCAACCATTTAGTTTTTTCAAAGCAACCTGTGCCAACAGCTAAGTCCCTTCCTTAAATATGTAAATTTTAATTTTTTAATTAATTTATTTTAAAATGTGTGAAAAGATGTGAAATAGGAGTAAATAATTGTCATTCGGAGCAAATTAATCAATGTTATTTTATTAGGGAAAATTTGTGCGTTAATTGAAATTTATTAATAATTTCACCGATAATGGAATGTACATTTTTATTATTAATTTGGTTCCCATGTTCATAAATTCACACATGCACACATAGGTAGGTTATACATAAATTTTTCATCACATATTTAATATATATATATATATATATATATATATATATATATATATATATATATATATATATATATATATATATATATATATCTGATACCTATTATAAAAGATATAGGTACCACTTTTATGTGTATCAATTATTTGTATTTATATTTATAGAGCTTTTTGTTTCAAAGACTATAATTATTCTAATACCTACGTAGGTAAATAAAACGTAAATACATCGACGCAAATTCTAATTCTAATAATTTCACGATTTAATTTCTATATAATTAATTGTTCACTGACATATTACATATAAAGGGTGTAACAGCTAAACGAGCTTCCACAAATAATTTCTATATTATTAAAGATACAATCAAAGACAATCTTGTAGAAGAACAATCATTTTATACCCTTACATAAGAAAAATATTGAGAAAAATTCAATTGAAAATTAAATAAATTTGATTCTTATATAAGTATTTTTCAGGTGGCGGTTAGGGGTGAACATAGGGATTTAACATGGGATTTTAGTTTTTTGCAATTTCCTGCTCTCCTGTTCTTTTTACGGCAAAAACTGTAGAGTACAAAATTGTTCAGAATTAAAAATTGCATACAAAAATGTATTTACATTTATTATTATGTTTTTGGTTTCTTCACAATTTTCAAAAGAAATTTCAAAATTTCTGTTATTTTGTAGCAATAGCTATGGAATTTATTCTTTTCTGGTTGTCAAAAATTATTTACAAACGTCAACCATGCGTTAATCTAACTTATTATTTCCTTCATTACCTTCGTTCACAACTACACTAGCTGTGTTCTCAACGTTTTTAACAAGTTTAGAAATTGTTGCTATAATAGGAATTTGTGTATTTTCGTACTTTATGGAAAACAAATCACGTATTCTTCTAAAACTATTTCCACCATAATAATTTTTTATAATGAAAACTCGTTCCTTATTCGAATAAACATTAATTATTAAATTAACTTTTTATTAAAGGAAATTTCGAAAATTTGACAGAAATTGAATGACATTATTATGTTTAATCATTTGAGTTATAAGTCATGGCTATTGCTACAAATTAACAGAAATTTTGAAATTTCTTTTGAAAATTGTGAAGAAACCAAAAACATAATAATAAATGTAAATACATTTTTGTATGCAATTTTTAATTCTGAACAATTTTGTACTCTACAGTTTTTGCCGTAAAATGAACAGGAGGGCAGAAAATTGCAAAAAACTAAAATCCCATGTTAAATCCCTATGTTCACCCTTAACCGCCACCACCCTGTATATGAAAAATCTGGTGTGGCCAACACAATACCTCCCTCCCGAGTCACAAAAAAGATTGAACTACTCCTTATTTTTGGATTAGCGAATTTTAGTCTAATTTTGGCAATTTATTTCTTAAAATATAGTCTAAACTAATCTAAGTAACTACCTTTTTTGATAATAAAATGAAGATTAAATTTTAAATACCGGGATAGAATAGAATTCACTAAACCAAAAATAAGAATTAGCTTAAACTTTTTTGCGAATCGTTAATTTTTATTAATCTAAATACATACCTACATATTTACTTATGTTGGAAACTTTATTGATTTCTTTTCCTATTGTTCTATTTACTTTTTTCTTTTTAAAACGTTACTATTATTAATTTGAAATTATTAGTTCTTTGACAGTGACATTTATCTGTCAGTTACATACATTTGAATAACTGCGTAACCAAGGAGTTTTGTTAGTTTAAAGCGTAGGCTTCGGGATTTAAATTGTAGATAATTTTATAACTTTATCCATAATATATGTAGAAAAAATATTAATGCAAATCTGTAGAAAATTTAATAATCTTTAATTTTTATAATAACATTAATTTCGAAAAAATAACATTTAAAGGTATTTTTCGAAGAAAAACTATTTTGAGCTTCAAGTAAAGTGCCATTTCATGTTATTCGATATACACCAAAATCTAATGGGCTCTTTCCATAATAGAAAAAGTTCGAAATACACACATACACACAGATATCATCGTGAAAATGTTAAAATTGGTTTCTAGGGACCCTAAAACGTGCTCATTTACCAAAATCTCCATATGCGATTTTTAGCACGAACCCTATAACATAAATAATAATTATAGTGTTCTATTTGATTTTCATCCTAAACAATTTAAATTGACAAATAGCAGTTTTGTTTTTCACACGCATAGCTTACTGAAAATATACCTATAAAAATCAAATTTATTTAAATTTCAATTGAATTTTTCTCAATATTTTTGTTATGCAAAGATAAAATATGCTTACATGGTTAAATTCAGAAAAAAATATTGTATCTACTGGGCCTAAAAAATATATACCATCACATTTGAAAAAATATAACTTTGTGTTGTAACTTGAGAACCGCTGGTTTAAAATAAATATTTTCTTCTGTATTCAGATGTCCCCCTGGGTCTTCCATAACATTGTCTCATAGAATTTTATTGTACCTTTAGTAATATAGAAATTATTTGAGGTAACTCGTTTAGCTGTTACATCCTGTATAAAAAGTTATACACATTGTTGCATGAAATACGGACCATAGGCGTGTATGCGGTACGCGACAATCGGGCAACTGGGCGACAGTCAAATGGGCGATGGACAACTGAGAGACGGCCATCTGGGCGACAAAAATTTGGTAGATTTTTTTCGAAGAAACAGTTAAAATGTCGCTCTGATTTTTGAAAAACATCAATATAACGTAACCTAAAGCACAACTTTGTAATTCTACAAATCTGTTATTTTATCGCACTGATTTCCCATATTTACCATGTGCTAAAATACGAAGCGAAAATACAAATTAATCGTTCCTGTACTGGAACTATTTACAGTCTAAAAAATTCAACACAATACAAACATACGATAATAACCTGCATTTAAAAAAAATAACCATTGAAATCTATTAATATTTTACTTTGATTTTATAGGAAAAACGGCATTTCTCGTTCTGCCTATAAAATCAAGGTCAAATGTTAATAGATTTCTATAATTATTCTTTTAAAATACAGATTAATATCGGAAGTATTGTGTTGAATTTTTTTAAATGTAAATAGTTCTAGTACAGGAACAATTTATTTGAATTTTCGCTTCAAATTTAGAACAGGGGTAAATATGCTTCTTAAACGCCTATGCCCTGCTTATTAATTAGCAACCTGCATGTGTACCAAACGGGCTCTCAAAGCTGACGTGGAGAGAGCACCATAGTTGTCACTTATGTGCTACCACTACCTGAAAATTGGGAATAATGAATAATTTTCAATTTTGACATAGGTCGGATTTGAAATTGGACTCACTTAGCCTCGCGTTTTCATATTATATTTATTTATATTATTGAAAATTTGTTTAACAATGTAGCTACCCTTTAAAATATTTATAAAGCCTTTAGTTACATTTTCTACTTGTCTGATTTAAGAGCTGAATAGAACTCATCTAATTGGTCTTCCTGTGTAAATGTGGGTTAAAATAAAGTAAACTACATAGATAATTAGTTCAATTTACTAAATCTAAGTGCAGTGCATTGTAGAAAACTTTCACTGACTACGAGTACTAGCGGCTAACCTTCGGATCATATTACATTTTAAAAAAACTTGTAATATTTACATCTTAATAAGTAAGTACTTGTATTAATAATGAGAATGATGCATTTCTATAATAATGATTTAAATAGTTGTAACTGTTGTTAGGTTTAATAATCATATAAGATGTGATATTTGACCTTTCATTATACACCTACCTCTGTAGGTATTATTATAATTAAAAAATAATTTTCAAAAAGCACAAAAGTGATACCTGTATGGTGCTGGTGCACTCTCTACGGCAGCAGTACAGATATGTCGTCATTATCGAAATATAATATGTATTTTGCAAGAAACTTAGTACATGGAATTAATATAATATTAATTACAGGGAAGTGGAAGTGACGGAAGTAATATGTTGTCTATTTCTTGTAGAATACACCAAAAGTGATGCATTTTCGTAGAATATTATTGGGACAAGAAACAAGTTAAAAAATCTGATGTGGCCAGCACATTACCTTCCGTCAGTTCTATGTATTTTGTACAAATTCCTCACAGAAAGTTTCTTGCAAAAGATTCAGTATTTCCAGTACATTACCTTAAGTCAGTTCTATGTATTTTGTACAAATTCCATACAGAAAGTTTCTATATTTCCAGTAAAATTATAACACAAACATACTATGTCAATTGCACTTGACACTGTCATCTGGCAATCAGAATTTTCTTAATATAGTAGATGTTACCATGTTTATAGCAAAGCTGGCTGTTTTATGAAGTTTAATTTCTTTTTATTTTTTTAACTCTATATCTATTTAATATAAAGTAATCAAATTGTATAGAGAATAAAATATTTAATATTTATAATAACATTAAATATGAAAAAATGATATTTAACAGCGTTTTTTCAAGAAAAACTGTCAAAATTTTCAAATTAGGGTACAATACCTTCCTTACCAAGGTGACAGAAGGTAAAAACTCGTTTTCCTCTAGGAATTACAGTGATTTCAAGAAATAGAAAAAAATACTTCTATTTTTTTTATAAGTACAAGAAATATTTTTTTTGTGTAAACTACCCCATTCTAGAAAGCTCAATTTAATTGAAATACGTATGTACCTAATATCTTGATAAAATTTTATCCACTCTTTATATTACTTGTATAATATAATTGTTTATAAATTTGTATGTTTTTAGTAAAAATTATTATACCTACGCCAACGTATGTATTCGTAATAATTTGGCGATGACGGCGATCTAAGTAGTAAAATTTAGCGAAATGAACAATAAAGTTCGTTAATGACAGAATTGACAGCAGGTGCAATTAACGAGTGTTCAAGGTTTTGCTAATTTCCCACTATTTCATATTTTCACTACTAAAACTATGTAGTAGAGTAGAACTAAAATCACGTAGGTACACTTACCGTACGCTACGTTCTTTATGTTCATGTTGACAAAGGAAGAAGAAAGAAACGCATATATTAAGAAGATTAAGATTAATTTAATTTAAATTAGATAATTTAAAATTCTATATTATTTCATACTTAGAAGTTGTTTATAAAAATAATCTGAAAAATATTAATTTTTCTTTTTATGTAGTTACCAATGCATTTTTTTTTTTTTTTTTGAAAACCAGTTTTCGTATCTCTTGATAACCAGGACACCAATGATGATTATCGAAAGCTGGCACCTGTATAAGGGTATAAGAAAAATATGCCATTAGTAAAGACTTAAGAGTGTAATATAATTTTTACTCAATGATAATTTCTACCAATATTCCTTACAATATTCGTGTAAAAATAAATACTTTTTAAAAATCTGATTGTTTATATTTTATTTATAGTCCAGTCAAGTTATACAAAGTTCCTTGCAAAAGGTCGAGTAACTGTAATTTTTGGATATGTTGTAAGGACCAAGGCGGTTTTTCCTCAATTTCGCTGTTTCTTTACATCGGAGAGTAAAAGTTGTTATTATCAATATGGTAGACGACAAAATTTTCTATAACTTTTGTATTTACGATTTTTTTCTATGGGCTATACTTATTGAAATACAGTGCAGTGAAAGTATCAGAATTTTTGGGAAATGACAAAACACGCACATATTGCACATATATTGATGTAGTCCGGATGTTAAGGGCGAAAATTTGCCTCCATCCTGTATTTTGTCATGCAAGCAAGCCGTTTGGTTTACATTTACATGTTACTAGAACCATGCCCTAGCGATTAAGAGATGTAGCTACCCGCAGGCACGAGTTATGGTTGTATACCTTATTGGTGCGGTTTTTTTTAAGTCGCAGTGGTGTGCAAACCATTACATCTACAGGGCTGATTTTATTTTTATATTAATTGTAAAGATAAGGTCTTCGATAATGTAGTGCAAAAAATAAGTTGGGTTATATATAAGGTATACATTTTCTTCTTGAACATAACACTTTGTGTTTTTTTGGAGAAAATTTTGGTTTCCTTGGCCTATTTCGCGACAACACTACGTTCTACCGGAAAATAATCCTAATAAAAATTGTAGCGCGTTCAAAGATTTTCCGGTATAGCGTAGCGTTCTCGTAAACAAAATCTAATTTGTTGTTCCAATAAATAGAAAAGTCTGTAATACCAAATTTTGGATTATATTTTATTATGTTTTTCCTCGAAAATCTGTTAAGAGCACCAAATTAAGTACCACTTCCGGTTTATCATATAGGTATAGTCAAAATCTATTGTTGTTTCAAATTATACACGTGTATTAAATACCAAATTTGAGAAGTTTTGGATCATGTTTTAATATATTTTTTCAAGAAAATCTGTTTATAGCTTCCTGTAAAATAGTACTTCCGGTTTATCAATTTTAGAAAACATCTAATATGTCGTTCTCATTAATGTAAAAGTCTTAAATACCAAATTTGAAAAGTTTTGGATTGTATCAATTTATTTTCCACGAAAATCTGTTCAGAGCTTCAAATAAAGTATCACTTCTCCTTCATATAAATGTCGTAAATACTAAATTTAACAAGTTTTGGAATACATCATAATATATTTTTCACGAGAATCTGTTCAGAATTTCAAGTAAAGTATCACTTCTGGTTGATTAATTTTAGCCAAAATCTAATATGTTATTTCCCATGATATAAAAGTCTTAAATACTAAAATTTAAAAGTTTTGGATTATATTTTAATATAGATTTTCATTCAAAACTGTCATGGGCTTCAAGTAAAATATCACTTCCATTTATTCAATTTTACCCAAAATCTAATCAAGTCGTTGTATGAATGCAGGAAGCTTCAAAACGGAAAATAGGTATAATTGGAAGTTTGTTATAAGAGTTATCGTGGACGAAAAAATCGACACACACACACACACCCACACACGCACACACGCACGCACGCACACAAACACACGCACACGCACACACAAACACACACACACACGCACGTCGCACACACACACACACGCACGCACACACACACAGACACACACAGACACATACAGACACACACAGACACATACAGACACACACAGACACACACAGACACACACACAGACACACACAGACACACACAGATACACACAGACACACACAGACACACAAAGAAAGTGAAGAGTGTAAGTGTGGTGCAGTGAGCCAAACAGTGCAGCATTTAGTGTTTGAATGTGAGCTGGACGAAAAAATCGACACACACACACACCCACATACGCACACACGCACACACGCACGCACGCACGCACACAAACACACAAACACACTCGCACACACACACACACACACACACACACACAAACAAACACAAACACACACACACACACACACACGCACGCCGCACACACACACACGCACACACGCACGCACGCACACACACACACACACACACACACACACAGACACACACAGACACACACAGACACACACAGACACACACAGACACACACAGATACACACAGACACACACAGATACACACAGACACACACAGACACACAAAGAAAGTGAAGAGTGTAAGTGTGGTGCAGTGAGCCAAACAGTGCAGCATTTAGTGTTTAAATATGAGCTCCTTGACGCGGAACGAGACGACCTGAAAAGCGAAGTTCGGAACAGGACTGTAAACTGGCCAATTCCAATGACAGACCTAATCCAGAAGCACGTCAAAAGCTTTACAGAATTCGTAGAGGCTATAGATTTTGAAATGATAATGTAACTGTTCGGATATATACATATAACTTAAATATTAAATTATGTAAAAGTAAATAAATTGATACACAGATATGTAAGACATTATGTCAGCAGTCTAATGTATTTATAAAATGAAAGATCTATGTAATGATGACGCATGAGCATGTAATATTTGTATGGTGCATGCTCGGAATAAAGATTATTAATAAAAAAAAAACACACACAGACACACACAGACACACACAGACACACACAGACACACACAGACACACACAGACACACACAGACACACACAGACACACACAGACACACACAGACACACACAGACACACACAGACACACACAGACACACACAGCACCCAGACACACAGACACACACACACACACACACACACACACACACACACACACACACACACACACACACACACACATCATCGTAAAAATAGTAAAAACGTGTTGTGGGGACCCTAATTCGTGCTTATTTACTGAAATCTCACCATCGATTATTTGGCACGATTACATTACCTCCCTTACCTACGGTATGACGGGAGGTAAAAAACACAAAGTGGCAAAATGCTATGTTCAAGATTAAAATGGATATCTTATATGTAACCCAAATTATTTTTTGCACTGCATTTTCGAAGACCTTAATCTTTACAATTAAAATAAAAATAAAATCAGCTCTGTAGATTCAATGGTTTGCGCACCACTGCAAAATTGAGAAAACTGCGCCAATAAGGTATACAACATCTCAATAACTCGTGCTTGCGGCGCATTTCCGGGTGGCTACATCTTTCAGTCGCTAGGGCATGGTCCTAGTAACAGTAACATGTAAATCAAACGGCTTGCTTGCATGACAAAATGCAGGGTTGAGACAAAACTTCGCTCTTAACATCCGGACTGCATCAATATTTCTGTCTTCAACATTATTGGTAATAACTTTTATTCTCAGAGAAATTGAGAAAAATCCGAAAAAAACCGAAAACTTTTTCCCCTATAACTCTGGTAGCTAGGGGCTTTCGTTTGCAAAATTAGTTTCGTATCACTGGCCTTGGCCTTTAAAACATATCCAAAAATTATAGATACCTGACCTTTTGTAAGGAACCCAGGTTCTATTGTACATTTATTATTGGTATTTATGGAATATATTTGATTACGCAAAGTCATACATTTTTGTGATTTGATACGCATTTGAAATGAATATTCATTTCTATATTACGTGTGAAGGATTGAACATATTGTATTTCGTTATAAAAAAAACTACATGTCAATCAATCTAAATATATTTTATGTGTCATGTTTAACAGATTTATATAAAAACAATTATTAATTCCAATAGAGGGGTTTTCCACAAGAATCGAACAAATCCATTTATTGAAATTTCTGGGGTGAAATCGTTCGATTCTGGTCGCATTAACATTGTGAGCAAGGTTTTGGCAAAAAAACAAAGAAAGCACGGAACAAAAATATAAACATCATTTCTTTTTTCATATTTCGCACATCCCATAGAAAAGGATAGTATGTAAAAAATATTTGCTATACTTCATTTCACGTAAGAAAATTGTAGATGGCGCTTGAGAGCATTAAATAAATAATTTTAATTCGTGAAACCAAATATTGTCAATACTAAATATTTTTATCAGTAAAAATACCATACCTGAATATTAAAAATCTGATGTGGGCAACACATAACCTCTCAACCAACCTGGTTGTACACATAAAACGAAAAATATTTTTAATTACAAATATACATATATTCATGTCTCACTACAAAATAATTCTCACATATATTTGCAAAATCTATGGGATATTTTAATATAAATTATGTAAAATACATACATTTTCTTTATATTCAATATCCTGAAATTTTCTTTTTCTGCTTTCCTTTTGTTTTTCTTTATATTTGTCATTTTTTCGCAAATTCCTTTTATATTCTTTTTTACGTATATTCTTTTGCGTTGTTGACTTTTTTATTTTCATAATCTTCATAATGATGTACAAATATTTTTGACAGTGACATTTATGTGTCAATAGGGAATTCCGATCGTGACGTCACAACGTGCGCCACTTGCGGTTAAATCTTGAACTATGTGGACAAACAGACATTTTCTGTTGACATATGCCCGGTTAGTGATGAAAATGATTTTTTTAAGTGCAGAGTTAGTACCAGGGGCGAAAGTTAAAAAGAAAAATATTGAAAATCATTCGGTGAATGAACAAAAAAGATGATTAGAGTGTTGTGGTCTGAAAAAATGCGGAAAAAGAGCGATCTTATTTTAAGGTTAGTTCAGGTTGGTTACTGGGTATTTATACTAACTCAAAATGTAATAACGTTCTCAGAGTTAAAAATTGTATGAATGCGGAACGCTGTAATAATATATTACCCAGCATTGATGGTGATAAATGGGTATCTGCGTCAGTTTCAAGTAATACGTGTGTGGTACTTGATGTAAATATAAAGTGGTGCTATTTTCCATCCCAAAATGTATCAAACCTATTTAACTACGGACCCATATACCACTACTTCCACGAAACCATATAGTTTAGTTGCGGATAAACCATAAAAGCGGCTTGGGAAATGGAATAAAATTAGCTCCTCTCGTATATTTTTTTATATTTATTCCTGTAATCACTCTTACAGAGGCCATACGCGCACCTAGTATCCATATTTTTAATATAAAACACAAATTTGACAAGGCTATTAACTTGACAGCACAATGACAGTTACTTGTTTGTCCACATAGTTCACAAAAATACCGCGACGGGGCGCTAAAAATTCGCTTAGTCGGAATCCCCTATTACAAACATTTGAATTTCTTGCCTTGAAGTAGTTTGATCTGAGAATTGTTACATCAAATTATTTTATACCCATTTCTTTATCTCTAAATCTATAGAAGATATAATAATGAATTTATATTTTTCGAATAAAGAATTTAACGTTCTTTAATATAAGTATTTACATAAATTTTCGATAAATAATATTTAGATGATTTTTTTGTTGTAACTACTACTTCCGGTTGTCCAATTGTTACCAAAACTTAATCAACTCTTCCGATTATTGTTAGATTGAGGCATCCGTAGTTAAAAATGTCTGGAGTCTTATAGTATTTGAGAAATCGTGGATCCAACATCCACACACACATACGGACATCATCGTAAAAATATTATAATCGGATTCTAGGGACCTTAAAACGTGCTTATTCACTAAAATCTGGATATGCGATTTTTAGCATGAATCCAATACCTCTCTTAGCGAGAAGTAAAAACTACAAAGTCGAAATGGTTAAGTATCACATATTTCTGTCGATTTTATTGACAGATGACAAGTGATATTTTTTTCGCGTATGTGAACTTGGTGTGCAATCTGACCAATCAAGGGGCAGAATTTATTTCCCTATCTAAACCAACGCTATTTTCTTACGTAAAACGAAGTTTAGAGAACGAACTGATTTTTTTTTTAATTTTTGATAACGATTAACGCAAGTGGTACTTAAATAAGAGTTACAAAGTAATTTTTATAACCAAGCAGGGTGACAACTGAATGTTTTAAAACATTTTTATTTATGAAATAGCAAAATACGTAAACTATGCGTAAATTAATTTAATTATTTAGTTATGACACTATTCGTCGGAAATATTTGAAATGTAGAACTTCCGAAGAAAACAGTTACAATAAAAAAAGTGATTATTGCTGAAGAAAACAGTCGCAAGTAATTAAATGATACATTAATACAAAAATATTATAAATTTTCAAAACAAAATATCAAAAGAAAACAGGGTTAAATAGAATTGATACACTCTTTACTATCGTATTGTAAATAACACTATTACACTTCACGAAGAAAACTGTATCAACTCCAAATGGTACACTTTTCTACAGAGATTTACAATATGTTCGCGTAGCTCATTAGGAAGAATATAGAAATACAGCTCATTTTCATGACGAGTTATTATTTTGACTTAATACTCTTTTATTCGGGATGTGCGATTTGTAATTTTATTTCGTCGAGTCCATATTCTTATATTTTTTATTTTATTAGCACAAAGCACAATGTGTAAAGATATTTAGCATATTTTATGCACAAGTCAAAGGATCGACTAACTAACTAAGGTCAAGACTAACACTAACAGACGCTAATGAAACTAAGTAGATTCTTATTAGTTTAACCCTAATACAACACTGGCAACTTAGTAAGATTTAGCCAACGAGGGTGAGAAGTGTTTCTACTTCTTGCATAGTTTAAATTTTACTAAGTTCGTGTTCTAATAACATATCGGATTACAATATTTCCACGATTGTAATTAATTTATATGTACAGAATTTGGAAATGTCTGAACATTTGAAAAATTAAAAATAAATTTAGTAGATACAGTTTTTTGAAGGAGCGCTGCCACCATTTTTTACATTATCAAATTTACATTAGCAACTTTACATTAAATTACAGACGATTCACAGTAATACACTAATAACTTCAAACAAGGATGAGCGCGGTTAGAACTTGGATAAAAAACCGTCCTAAAACATTATTTTCTATTAATCACCTACACAAAACGTTAATAATTTGGTAAAAACAAGCTAATTTAGTTCGGGATCTTCTTTGTTCAGTTCTAAAGAATCAGAAGAAATAGTTGCCAGTGCGGCAGAGTGGAACTTTTTCCCCGGAAATACAGAGAATTGCATGTATATAATAAAACATAAATGCTGGGATTCTAGGCATTCTCTTAAATTTCTATAAACTTATAGATCTGTAGCTTATAGAAAGTCTATAAATGAACGCCTTATAGATTTCCATAAAACGGTATTCTGTGCAACTATCTATAACTCACATGATCTGTAAATTCATCATACGAAATCTATAACGTCATTGTTACCATCGTTATAAAATACAATTTAATAGATTTTAAAATGATTGAAAAACATGGATTTATTTAAATTTATTATCTTCTAATATTTAAATACAATATTAAATGCATGTTATTTGAAGAAATACTTCCCAAGACATTTTAATTCTATAAAATATTGTAATTATAATATCAACATTATTTTTGTAAGGTTGTCAGTAATATTTGTCAAACTTTGCTTTTGACATCCATGAATTTTGAAAAGACCCAAATGAATATACAAACTGCAGGAACTAAAATAATTTTATAAAATATCGGAGTTATTTTAAATATTAAATACCTACTTTTATATGAAACAGTATTATATTCATAATTTTGATATTCCTGCAAAATATTTCAAGCAGTCTATTTTTCCGTTCTTATTCTGTTGGGATTCTTAATTTTAGATAATTTGTGCTGATGCAAACATGTACCTATATAAAATAAAGGTTAACAAATTTGTCATATGTCAGTTGTTAATTTGTAATAAAAGTGCAAAAATTCCTACTTTCAGTAACTTTCGTCCACTAAACCAAGTACAAAATGTAACGCTTGTGTAACACTCTTCGTTCTTTGCATTTTTTCATAAGGTCAATAAGTCACTATAGAAACGCTTATAGGCGTTATAAAAATGCCTAGAATCTCAGTATAAATGTCATTACTTGTCAAAATAATTAAATCTCCCCTAAGGGAATAATGTTCACATTTTGTCTCTGTAAGATAAAACGATGTTCTTCTCTATTTTTGGAACTCTGCAGTCATCATATCATCTTGGATGGTTTATCATTCGCCTTCCCACTTATGCTAGTCATTGCCTCTTAAAGGCTAGAGTACACCACACTGATGAGCTCGAATAAGACCGAAACGCGTGTCTGTGGCCTATGAATGGGCCAGTGTCTGACAAATGATAAATTGTGAAACGTGTCAAGTATGATTTTTACTTTCCATCACCTTAGGTAAGGAAGATATTGTCTTTGGTCAAAAAATTCGGTGGTTTAATGAATAAGCACGTTTTAAGGTCCCTAGAATACGATTATATTATTTTTACGTGTGTGTGTGTGTGTGTGTGTGTGTGTGTGTGTGTGTGTGTGTGTGTGTGTGCGTGTGTATGTGTGAGTGTGTGTAACAAAATTTTTGTCTACGATAATACTACAATTCCAAAAATTATAATTCTTTCGTATTACTCTTCGTTACATCCATATGAAGAGCTGATTATATTTTGGTTATAATTGGTCAACCGGAAGTATCCTCATTTGAAGTTTTTCTTGAAAAAACGATGTTAAATATCATTTTTTCACATTTAATGTTATTATAAATATTAAAGAACATTTTATTCTATATACGATTTGACTGCATTTTATACTGTATATTAAATGGATATAGAGTTATAAAATTATAAAGAAATTAAATTTCATAAATTAGCCAGCTATGCTGGAAACAGCTACTATATTAAGAAAATTCTGATTGAAAGATGTCAGTGTCACGTGCAATTGATATATTCGTAGTATAATTGTGTTATAATTTTACTCGAAATATAGGATCTTTTTGCTCGAAACTTTCTGTATGGAATTTGTATAAAATACATACAACTGTCGAAATGTAATGTACATACAAGAAATTTAGAATCTTTTGCAAGGAACTTTCTGTATGGATTTTATAGAAAATACATACGCATTTACGAAAATTCTACCGGTAGATACTGCATTTACCGACTGTGTTTGAAAACACGAGTGGTAAAATGTTACCGTATTCGAAAATCCCAGATCCATCTACCGGATTCATGAAGAATCTAATCTCAAAAAAAGTAGTGATGCAAAGCGAAGCGCGCGCGTTAAAAGTGGAAATGTGTTCAAAGTAGGACTCTGCTCAGTTTGTTAACTACGTCAAATTTCTAACCTGTTTTAAATTTTCAAATTATTTCATAGGTTATGGATCTATTCTGTTTACCACTTGCGTTCTTAAAATATCGATTCCAGTAGCTATAACCTGATAAAAATCTGTTTACCGGTAACAGTTCACCGGTAGAAATTTCGTAAATACCTCATATAACTGACGGAAGGTAATGTGCTGGCCACATCAGATTTTTTGAATATTATATTAGAACAGTTTCACCAAGTATTAGGATGTCGCTGTAGTATATTCTTTCATTTGGAAAATCCCTACTGATACATCTTGTATTCTTTTCCAAAGCGTATGTGGTGTGTCCACAGGTACTATGTGGTGTTTGTGGGTGTACGTATGTTATGTGTTGGGTGCTTCTCTCTCTGTGTGTATGACCATGTATGTGTGTGTTGGGGTCGTTAATTAATCCTGAAAACGTGGAGCATTGTGCGTACATCAGCGTCGGCCGACAGGTGTCAGAGGCCACTTGATCAACGGCCCCCGCGCACCAGGATAACTTGTTTTTAAACAGTCACCACGGCCCACCACCACATCGGAAATCATTAACACAACATATCAACACGCAGACACAACTTTAATAACACAAATATCAAATGTCACAAATGTCTGTTATCCCAAAAATCTTGAAATTTTGAACCGTAACTCGCGAAGGAAATAATGACCATTGTCACGGTTGGCTCTCTTGCCTACAAATGGACGAGGATGGATTACAAAATTCGCGGGCTAACACAAAAGAAGTTTATTAATATTATAACACGAGGGGGGTAACGCACACACACTTAAATATTTGTTCGAGATGGGCACGAACTTTCTTTGAGATTTATACTATTTATTTACACACATTTACACTTAGACTAACTTGTTATTAACTATTAAACTAAATATAATCAAACAAAGAAACTAAACTGTTACATTGTGCAGGGCCGGGCCGATACCTGGTGGCGCCTGAGGCAAGTTTCAAAACGGCGCGTTTATTAAAAAAAATCATATTGTTATTGATTAATAATAAAAGCAAGAACGAAAATTGTATTAAGCAAAAAAATAAACCTCATTTACTTATTATTTTCATGTGACCTATCCCAATATTTTGAAATACCGTATTCAAATTAATATGGCAACGGGTGTAAGAGAAAAATTATTGCTTAATTAACATGAAATTTTTATGTATTTCAAAATATATTTAATATTTAAATATAAAAAGTCATTGAACATCAAGAATGCAGGAAAAGGAACAAAACATTTAAAACAGTACTGCATAGTAAAAGAACATTTATTAAATAATTATTCGAGCTGTTTTTACCACAAATAGATTGATAGCATCTTTATAGTTTTGTTATATATTGCTTCTACGGAAATTATGCCTAGATCATTTAGTCGTTCTTGTGTTTCTTTTTCGAAAATAGTTCTTTATAATTTTCACTTTCGAAAAACGGTTCAACTTTTTGCTGCTACTAGTTACCGGGAATATTAAAAATATTCTTAAAGCTATAACAACGTTTGGTTATATAATCGTACCTACATTGAAAATCATATTTACAAATAAAATTTAATTTTTCTTGTGCATTTTTTAGTACCTTTGATTTAATTAGACAAATATTTATTAGTTCCTCATTGAGATTTATTGCAGATATATCGGCTTCATCGTCATCGTTCAACATTAACTGTAAATTGTTTAAAATTTAAATCATTCAAAGAATTGAAAAATTCCCTTAATTTTTTTTCTTTTGTACTTGTAATTTTATAAATGGTATAAGTGCATTAAATTATTAAGAAATTTTTTAGCTGTTTATTAAAATTTTATATTTTTATTATGTTGTTTTGGCGCCTATTTTATTCCGGCGCCTGAGGCGGTCGCCTCACCTATCGGGCCGGCCCTGACATTGTGCTAGCGTCTGGCGCGCTGAAACTAAAACTATATTTCTTTTCAACATGAGAAACAATCACAAATTGCCTAAAAGCTAAAAGGTTAACATCTTCATGAGACGATATCTGAGGGGTGCAAGGTATCATATGGCATCATAACCAAATATGTCACCCTACACGTAGGTTTACTATAACTTATATACTTAATTGTCAACACTGTCTAGATCGCTAACACATAGAGTAACCAGAGACAGTTATAGTAAAAATTATAATTGTTTCTAAACAGAATTTTGACTAAGATAAACAAATCGAAATATTGTTACTGAAACTATAATTTAGATGCTTGTTATTGATCAGCACTGGACTAGTTACAATTTTTTTTTTCTACACTTGGTCCATCGATGCTGCAATGCCATGATCCTGGTCTTAAAAAATGCTTCGGCCTGGTCTGCAAAATATTCCGTTACAGATGCTAGAACTTCTTTAGTAATCAAAAATTGTTGCCCTCCCAACTGTTTTTTGAATTTCTGAAATACATAGATGGTAGTCTGAAGGCCTTATCACACTACAATCATATGTCTGACTCTTTTTTGCTGATTTATTTTGTTTGAACACATCGATCTATCACACTGCAATTTCGAACAACCGTTTTCTCCGACTTCTTGTGGATTTTCATAAGTTGGTTATGGTATGGTTTCTTTAATGATAACATATTTCAAATTTGTTTGATATATCAAAGTATTTCAAGTAAAATGAATGAAAACGATGGAAAAATAATGCAATTCTGGACAAGCATAATAATTTTATGCGAATCAAACAAAAAATTATCAACTTTTGACGTTTCTGCAGTTATATTTTACTCCGTAAAGTTACATTCCTGTACTTCAGATACAGTTGCGCATCCGCAGTAGAGAAGTCAGCGATAAATAGTCAGAGGAAATGAAACCGATTCCATTTCATCTGACAACAGGATCCATGACTTCCTTGTAGCTATCACACTGGAGTAAGTCAGCGATATGAACCGAAGTCATGGATAATGCGTGACAAGTCATTGTGATAAGGCTTTGATAGAGCTAAATCCGGTGAATTGGGTACATGAGGTACCAATTCAAGAAGCCATAACTGTGCCAGAGGACGGCATCACCACTGCTTATTTGAAAAGTGGCGAATCCTTTCCACCGTTTTGACTTTTGCTTTGATTCAGATTGATAGTGGTGAACCCATGTCTTCCTAGTAGAAACTAATCTTTCTATAAACCCTTTTGTCGGTATTTGATCACACAACGGTATTTTACTTTTATCTTTTTAAAAAAGTCAATACACATATCAAAAATTCCACAAGTCACAAATTAGCTTGTTACCGTAAAACTTCGCGGAGGCACTAATGACAAATAACATAACTTTACAAAAAATAATTGTGCTTCTAGTGCTGCTCTCTCTCTGTGTTAGGCCGCGAACTTTTCAACTCACCCTTTTCACAACACTTGCCTGTAGCAAATGCTCCTTTGGTCCATATCACCGCCATGCATATATCATTTTTATCCTATTCCTAACAACATATTATTTCTTAGTAATTGTGTAGAAATAACAAGATGGTTACATACTCATACTCCCACAATTTAGAAAACGCAGTCTGTATAATTAATGAATATCTTGTCCTCAATCAAACTTTGTGTCTCTGCTAGACTAACTGACTTAATATTCAGCAGTACAAAGGGCTTTTGTATGCCGATAGTTATAATTTCAAATCATTTGGATTGTGAAGTACAATACGCAAATGTTACGGATTCCACCGAGTGGGAAGAGCGTTTTATTTATTTAACAAATTCAGAGATGGAAATTTAAATTATAAGGAAGAAAATGGTAAGAATTTAAAGATTGGAGCGTTGAAATCCCTACGGTATTGTAATAATTTATTGATGTATTTTTAATATATATTTTTTAATACGAACCCTTCAACAATGAAGTTATTGTATCTCTCAAATTGAATGATTAATGATATATGTTTTTTGGTAATTATTTTCGCAAGCGTTAATGACTGATAAAGCTGTTATAAAAAATAAACTAACTTTATGAGCTCCAGAGTACGAGAGGGTTTTGATATTGAAGTATTTTTTCGGTTAAATTCGCTTTTATTCCACAATACACATTTTCCATCGATACTCCAACATCTTTAACCCATCTAAAAGGATGTTGGTGCCTCCGGAGCAGGTACACTCTGCGCAATCCAATGTTTTAATTGTTCTTTCGTGCCAGAAGTATAGTGGTGGATCCAAGGATCATTAAAAGTTAAAAAACGATGCACCTTTCTCATGTTTAATGAGCCTGTTTCACATTTTTCAAAAAGTATTTTAAATGAAAGTTTATGCAATTATTTTTTTAATAATTTGTTGTTATTTTCGTAAATAATTAAATACGAATATTGGCGCCAAAAAAATAGTCATGAAAAACAACCCCCCACTCCTGTGTCGTAGAAGCACATACATTACGTTATTCACAGCCAATAGAAAAACAGTTTTTCCATCACCTACATTTATTTTTATTATTTAGATAAATAAACGTAGGCGATAGTTTGTCACATGTTAATAACAAACTTCTAATTTGACATTTGACACTGACATTTTCCATTATAAATGAGTAATAATGGCTAATACAGAATACACTCAAGCTAAATGGAAAGCTGAATGATGGCTGAATTTATATCAGAAAACGACTGTTTTACTGCCGCCGAAATAAGGGGTGTTAAAGAGTTAAGGTAAAATAAAATGTAAAAACTCAACCATCAGCTCTTCGACCTACTGCTTCCAGCCACAATTTTCTTTTCTTCGCATCTTTTGGCATATTAATAAATTCAATACTAGGTTTGTTCCTAGCGCATTTTTGTAAGAAGGGACAATACGATATTGTTAGTTACTCATCAATTTAAAGAGATAGAAGACATGCGCAATGGGGATCTGCGCATAGTAAGAACAATTGAAATCTATGACGTTTGTTTCTAAAAAATTTAGACGTAAAATGTGACAAAAATCTTTGACAACTTTAAAAAACATCTCGAAAGACGTTACAAGAGCTTTTATTGGAGCTAAAATGTCTAACAATGTAAATTTTCACCAAAAATACATGTATTTTAATCACTCTAATATTTGGACGACAGCCCAAATGGCGCCATTTTCACGCCATTTTCTTGCTATTTGTAGCGATAGAAAGAGATAGCCGTTAAATTGAAAAGGTCCATTGTAAAATATCTAATGGATATTTGGTGATATTTTCAAATTTGAGGCTATTTAACTAATATCTTTTTAAATTTAATACTTAGAAGGCATATAAAAGTTTTGGAAACAGCCCTATTATTCATGTAATATGTGATTATCGTAAACGCGTTCTTTCGATAAGCTCACAGCCTCTACTAGCTCTCCAATTTAGATTCGACGATCATCCAGTATCAGTCGGTGAATTTTTCGATGTTATCGATGTTGCCCATCCCAAACTAGCATCATTACCAAATTGGTACGATTACGTTTATATTCAACTGCTCTTTTTAAAGTGGCAAATGATGGGGCAGAATCCCCGAAAACAGCATCCAACTCAGTTTTAAATGCAAGAATTTTACCACGGCACGATTTTTGATTTCCATTTATATAAAAGCATTGGAATCAGGATTCGGCTGACACAATTTACTCTAAAACAGTAACTAAGCGTTCAAAATGGCTGAAATTTTCACAGGTATATTTCAAATGATAAACAATTGGGCTGTTGCAAGAATTTTTATATGACTTCTAAGTACTAAATTTTAAAAGATGTTGTTCTTTAAAGAGCCTCAAATTTGAAATATCACGAAATATCCATTAGATATTTTAAAATTAATTATTGAAATTTGTATAATATTTTGAAAAAGTCACGTGATCTGAAACAGAATGTGACGTCAGAGCACACGCAGTTTAACATGTGACAAACTACCGCCTGCTTTTATTTATATAAATAATGTAACCTGTTTTCCTATTGGCTAGAATGACGTACTGTATGTGCTCCGACGTCACAGGAGTGGGGAGTCGTTTTTCATGAGTATTTCTGACGCCAATCTTTTTATTACATTATTTACGAAAATAACAATAAATTATTATTATTTTTTATATTACTATGAAAAATATTGCATAAACTTTTATGTAAAATACTTTTAAAAAAATGTGAATCCGGCTCACCAAAATAATTTTGATGCTTAACGATTTCTATATGCTGAAGCTAAAAACTTATCAATACTCTTTCGTATAGCAAGTAGTCATATTTATTTAAAGCATTATTACTTTCTGAAGAAGTCCAGCACGTATACATTTTTAACGCTTTCTTTCTATGTGTCTGCTTCTCTGTAGGTGGTGGTGGTAACCATCTGCTGGGGCATGTCGGGCAGCGTGGGGAAGAGCGCGGTGCCGGTAACCAGGCCGGATGGCGGCGGAGGGGATGAAAGGGAGACCTGGGGCAAAAAGGTCGACTTCTTACTCTCCGTCATTGGCTTCGCCGTCGACCTGGCCAACGTCTGGCGCTTCCCCTATCTCTGCTACAAGAATGGAGGAGGTGAGTGGACTGTATGCACCAGGAAGTAATTAACACTTTGGAGATTATGTCATTAGGAATAGATAATGGAAAAATGCCTATTAGATATGAGTATTAAATTCAATTTAGGAGGATAATTTGGAATATTATCCAACTAACCATAAAGTAAAACAATAACAGAAAACAAAGTAATATTTTATTTAGATGCGAGTGATATCCCCACTTCATTTACAACTACTAATGGTACATTTACAATCATGAGGAACATGATAAAATATTAAAGTCGGTAGAATGTTATTATATTATATTGGTTATTGAATTCATTCACTCGCAATGTACTTATTAAGTAACTGTTATTAAACAATATCAAATGCAACTCCACGATTACAAACAAATGAAATAGTCAGATTCAAATCAATGTTCATAGTGCCTCTTGGTAGGAAAAAATACGGCGATCACAAATCGCATGCGTATTTACTGTTGGCTTGAAGTGAAAGCTTGAATCTTGCAAGGTTTAAGTCAAAGTACAATTCGAACTCGAAGTTCGCATGTCAAAATTTTCGTTAAATGGCTACATGAAAATAGATCTGCTTAGCTGACAATTTTAAGCCAGCATGAAATTGTGTTGGTTCAAATTTGTTTGAGAATGTATTACTGAGTTTACATGCAGTTTTGAAACCGTTTTTAAATTGTTTTTAGTTTTGAAAACGCCATGTATGCAGTGTCAAAACGGTTTTGAATTATCTCAAACCAAAACTAAAATGCATGGGTTGGACTTGAAAACTAGCTTCAAAACTACTCATGTAAACACTTAAAATTCAGTTTCGATACTGCGCTTGCGTACAGAGCATAACGTTTCTGTCTCTTTGTCTTACTAACCTTCAAATATACTGACAGTTGTATAGTTTTAGTGCGTAGTGGTACGAAGTATAAAAAATAATTGGAATAATAGCAAAACGAAGTTTTGGAGTAAACAGTATCTGTCACTTACATCAGCTAAATGCGCATGCGCCGAAACTGATTTCAAATCAATTTTTAAACTTGTTTTGAAAACTGCATGTAAACAGTTTTGCATAATTTTGACTGAAAACTGAAACCATTTTCAAAACTACATGTAAACGTAGTATATCTTAATACTTGCTTTCTTCGTTGTATTAAAATCAAATCTTCTTTCTGGCCTTCCACAATTAGATCATTTTGAATCGATTCCCGGCTCCATCAAAACTCCTAACATCAACGCCATAACTTCTTATGTTCTTTAAGTCTTACGGCAGAGGTCTTTTTGTTTCACCTATGTATGAGGCACTACATTCACATGGCACTTGGTATATGTAATTCTTCGTGTTGTCTTGCTTCGGCCGAAGGAAGAACGCGCAATGGGGAGAAACTGAAAAGTCAGGTATTGCACATCACGCTTGGACAGAACAACACCACATCAAATGGAATGAAGCCCACATTATTGACAGAGAAGGTCATTGGTATAAAAGAAAATTCAAAGAAGCAGCGTACATCGCCAACAACAGTATGGAGTATTCAGCCATCCCAGCACAGATATTCGTACCGTGTGGCGCCCCTTAATTGGTCAACTCCATCATCTGAAACGGAATCGTCACAGCTCATCACATCCCTCCTAGTATAAAATGTCGTATTGTTCAGTTTACACTTGATAACGATTGGAGATATTATCAAACGAAACGTCGTGTAGTATATTTTTTGTAAAAATAAAAACAATGTCTGTTCGAGATACGTGTGTTATTAGTCAAAATCAACCATTGTTTACAACCTTCAAACAAAATAAAATTGTTTCGATAAAAATTAGGTTATAAACTAAATAACTTTAGTGTTAGTAATTTATAATAAAAACAAAATCTAAAATTATATTGACTAAAAAAAGAAAAAAAATATATGGCACTTATTCATAATTTTCTAGTTACCCATCCCCATATCGTCAAATACCCTGAAATATTAAAATTCATTAAAACAATAAAATCATTCTTCGAGCTGTTCTTTCAGCAAAAGTTCGCTAGCATCTTTATAATCAGTTATCTATTGTTTTAGTTTTCGTTTTATTTTGGAAATTATTCTTAGGTCATACAGTTATGGGTTTGTTGTTCGTAAATAATTTTTTATTGTTTAGAAACACTGCGTTCAACGTTTAGCTTCTGCTATAGTTAGCTACTAGTAATGTTAATGTTAGAAGAGTTGTTAATGCTAAATCTACAACACCGTTTGAAAATATTTTATGAAAATTATATTTACAAATAAAATTGTGAAATTTTTAGTTTCTTTGTCAGAATTAAATAAAAATATATTAGTTCCTCTCTGAGATCAGTTTAACATTAAATGTAAATCATTTAAAATTTTAAATCTTTCACGCAGAGAATTGATAGATACATCGAGTTCTATTATATTTCAACTTTTTTTTAGGACTGTTATCGCTTCGAAGGCAAACGAAGAAACGATTGTAAATATTTTTTTGTGTATTAAATTACTTACATATTTTGTTAACTGTATTAAAATTTTATATAATTAGTATGTCACAATTTGGCGCCTATTACATTTCGGCGCCTGAGGCGGTTGCCTTGCCGCCTCACCTATTGGGCCGGCCCTGGTTGGGCCACAATTTTAATATTACGTTTCGCCTCCTTTATTGGCTATAACGGCATTAATTCTGATAGGCATTGTATCAACTAACTTTGCACACTTACCAGGTTCAATATTATCCCATATTTATTGCAATTTTATTTTTAATTTGTTTACTGTGTGTGTGTCGAATTCTTATGCAGTTTCTTTTCCATTTTATGACAAAGGGACTCAATTGGTTTTTGCGGTATGATACGGGGCACCGTCCTGCTGAAAAACGTAGTTCCCTTCGACGGACTGGCATAAAGGAATCGATGGTAAAAAAATAGTTATTTATGTAACAAGTGTGTAAAGTAGTACTTTTTTGGTCGAGTGCAGCCGAATGCGGAAATTGTAGCACGAGACAAAAAATATTATTTTACACACGTGTTGCATACAACATTTTTCCTACAACCGAAATGTTATTGATGTTTCTCATAATACTGAGCGTACAGGCATTCAGCAGCTTCAAATACTGTTAGTGCTCTTTCTCTTAACAATGTACAAAATGTAACTTAAACACTTGGAAGAATCTCAGACAGACGATGATTAGTCTTTTATAATGTACAAATTGTACATTTAATATTAATATTAAAAATTAGGTTAGGTTAGAATACATGTCAAAAAAATGTTAATGTTCTTAAAAATTAGATTAGTACTCAATCTGTTAAAAAATTATTAGATTTGTTTCATTTATATGTATATTCATCTCAATAAATTTTATTACTTTCATTATTATTTACTACCTAATTATATACTTGACAGGTAAATTACCCAAATTTTAATGTTGCCTAGCAACGCCTATTTACTTTTCACTTTATAATGAGTGCGTAAAAAGTACTTTTCACGCACGGTTGTAGGAAAACATCTTTAAGTATATCTTTATATTTATCAGCGTTAACTGTGCCATTTATAAAATGTAGCTTGCCCAAATCCCATCCAGACATTGTTTTTGAGTTCAATTTCCTAGCCCATTTCAACACTACAGTATTGCAATTTTGTAAACAAAGCCTTTTCTTTGGCCTAGTGAAACACAAATTAGTAATAATCCTTTTTAACAGAAAAATCGCAAAAAAATCCTTATAAAATTTTATTCTATTTGTTTAATTTTTCTTGTAGTGGTAGATGTCGAAATTTGTTTTCCAATCATCTCCCGCCATTGTACGGTAATATCTGGTGCATTTGGCCGGCGATTTTGTTTCACGCCTAGTTTTTTCCTTTCCATAACATTTTCATTTTCTTTAGACAAATTAATAATACCTTGCACTGTCGATCGCAATAGAATGTAAAATCGAAATTTTTCGTGCGGAAATGCCGTTCATATAGGCATTAATTATAGATTTTCTTAAAACTTGACTATATGGTTTACCACAAGCCATTTTAGTATAAAAACAAACAAATATGGGATAATATTGAACCACCTTATGAGAGGGCAAAGTTAGTTGATACAATGCCTAACAGAATTAACGCCATTTAAGTCAATAAAAGAGGCGCAACGCAATATTAATATAGTGGCCCAACTATTCGGATTCGTATGTTATAGTTAATTTAATTTAGTTTAAAACCTAATTGTTATCGAACCTATTTTATTTTTGTTCTTAATTTATACTGTTAATTTATTGAGTTTTTTGTAATAAAATAAAATGTCATTATGGTAAAATATTGTGCCAGCCCAACTAACATGATTTTGGGCTCGTAGTTTATATAAAGATAAACATCCTAGGAGCATACATCGAAGGGCATTAGTAGTATAGACAGATTAAATCACAGAATTAGTTACATTTACAATTAACATGAATAGTGCAGAATATCAAGTTTCAGAAAAAGTTACTCTCGATATTATTAACACTGAAAGTTTCTTGTTCCATTTACAAAACATAGAAAATTGTGTCTTTTCCGTGCGAGTTTCAAATAAGTTTCCTACAAATAAACAACAACAAAAAGTGAATCTAAATCTTTTACAAATCGAATCAAACAAAAAAGATTCTATCCTAGTATGTATATGTAAAGCCTTTCGTGTCAGTCCATTCTACGCAATAAACAAGATTCAGCATCTCATCTCATCTCCCTGTGTATTGAGATGAGAATGAGAACGAACGAAGACACAGGGAAGGCAAGAAGAAGAAGTCTAGCAATGTCCGGTTGTCAAAACCAAAACACCACCTTAGGGTGATTCTCTGATTTCATTTCCGGCCTTCATAAAGTTTTCAATAACGAGCTTTTAATCGAATATTGTTTTTCATAGAATATAAATCATAAGGACACGTGGCTATGTGCTATGTGCGTTAGGTGATCGCCTGTGATTCGGACGGCATGAATTCGATTCCGATAACAATAACCAAACCTAACGCATAAAACTCGGACGGAGTTTTCCAAATGTGACTTTTGTGCGTTAGGTTAGGTTATTGCTGTTATATTTAGAGAAACACGAGTCCAGGCTCATAGTTCGGCCGGTTTACATTTTCAACAAAAAAAATATAATATTGTAATATGTGAGCCCCGCTGCTACGCTGAACAAGCGTTTAAGTATAGCGATGACGCAATCGCGCTAGCAGCCGGGCTACGGAAACAAACAAGCCGCGACGTGTTTAATTACTTCCGGTCGCCTGAACCTTTTGTGTTCATTGTTATTATGCGGTCGAACATTCTAGAGCTCTCTGGAAGTTAATGACAGCTGTATAAAAGGGACACAGCTATACTCGGAAGTTAGTTAGTGTTAGTGAAGCACAGCAGTATAGTGGTGAGCGTATGCAGTAGTGTCGAGTGGAGGACTCGGTAAGTTACTGGTTGTAATTGGGAAGCTATAGTGTACAAGGACAGTAACGGCTAGTTGAGAAGTTACTGGTATACCGGGATAACTGTGGAAGTGAATACTCTGTAGTATTGAAGAGTATTGGGAAGCTAGATATACGGGGACAGTAACGGCAAGTGGAAGTGGATACTCGGAAGTGGTGTTGAAGAATTGTGGCATACGGATAGTTGGTGATACTGAGGCTGTGGAAAGAGACAGACAGTGAGGTAAAAGGTGTCACTTCTGTCCGAGCAGTTGAATATACAGACGCTGTTTAGTCAGTTGAGTATATATAGACGCTGAGGAGTTGAACGTGATATAAGTATATAGTGACATAAATATAGTGATATAAATATTGCGTAAACAGTCTACAAGAGTCTGCAACAGACTGGCAGTCTAAGATTAGAACGCGTATGAAATAAATAATTAATAATTTCGTGGAAATAAATAGTAGTGTTAATTAGTTAAATAAATAGGTTAATTGGTTATAGCTATTAACATACCTAGGATTGTTATGACTATCATAACTGCCGCAGATGTCGGTTTGAAATCCGAGCTCGTAGAGCGAGGATTTTGAGACATCTAATGCTTGTTATGATTGATAACATCCGTGGTTTGTTCAATAGTTTATCGGTTTCAGAAAATGAAAACATTATAATAAAGATTATTTTTGAAATTCTCTCATTAATGCTACTTTGAGAATGCCATGATAAACAGAACAATTATTTTGACATTTATGTCAATATGACAAATATTCAAATTATGTGATTTATTCTTCGTGTTTATTATTTTAGAATAAAGTAAAATGTGTTAAGAACGATACACTAACGTTATCTGTATGTATTAATGAAGAGCATTATAATTTCATTTGATTTTATTTTCATTTTGTAGACTGTTGTTGACAAGTCAGTATGGTATACTACTTTTGTATATGTAAACAAGGGTTTAATATCCTGAAACCGGTAAAATAAATAAATAGTGTTAGTTAGTGTTAGTGTTATCTAGTTAATTTTTAGTTTTAGTTTTAATTAGTTAAATTGTTCAATGTTAGTAATTGTCATTATTTAATACCTTTTTTAATATTTAGTTATAGTGATAAACCTTTATTATAATGAATAATAATTGTCTAATATTTACACTTCACCCAAATAAATTTAAAAACATTACAATATCTATGTAAATGATGAGAAATATTTACAAAAACTGAATATATTATTCAAATATTCCGCCACTATTAAGCATGTTATCCACAAGCCCTGCACAGTCTGCTGTTCAATTATCCCATATGTTTTGCAAGGTAGGTTTTACTGTACACACTAGATTTTTACAAAATTGTTATTTATTGTGCCAAAAGTGAAGAGACTCGGTAGACGATAAATTTGCACTAGAAAATGGCCCTTTAAATGCCGTTCGAATTGCATTATCACCCGCAATTTGGCCTACAAGTTTTGTAAGTTTTAAATATAAATTTAAAGTGGTCGAAAGAATTTTGTAAAAATATCTCACCATAGGTTTTATAAAGGGGTACTATACCATAGGCAAATTTTAACTATATCTTAGATAAAAATGTGAAAATATAACTAAATTAATGAGTATTATTGAAAAAATGTTGTTTAAATATTAATTAGTTCACATCCTACAAGCGATTGAAGACGATTAATAATTAAAGTCGAGACTTGCGTGTCTTTTACGCCCGCCCAAGAAAAACCATCAATGGACAAACACTAGCGCCATCCGCCGTTATAGTTTGTGTCACCATATTGTTAAACAATGCTCAAACTGTTTCATTTCTTTTAGAAAAAATGCATTTTATTTATGAAAAGGTTGTTGATAGTCGACTGATGGGATATGAAGGTTGAAAAAATATTCGGAACTGCAGTCTATTATTTCTTTATTTTCAACTACGCCGACGTTTCGATAGTACAACTAGCCCTGAAGAAGATAGTTGTACTATCGAAACGTCGGCGTAGTTGAAAATAAAGAAATAATAGACTGCAGTTCCGAATATTTTTTCAGCATTTTATTTATGTTATTTATATATATTTTTAGTTTGAGGACATGCTACGTCACACGCCAAATTCTCAACTTCATAAATTCATATCTCGCTTATTACGTAAAAGTTTTAAGTCGCGTTTGCATAAAAATTTGTTGTAAATGTAAGCCTACCGATGTGAGCCTGGGCTCGTATACAAGATAAATAAGCTGATCTTCGTTTTATAAAACGCCTAGACAACTAGCCTAAGCGTTTTATTAAAAAACGGGTTTTACAATCTTGCTACGACACTACGAAAAATATATCGTCAATAGAAGCAGATTGGCACGCCCATAAATGAGTAATAAGTCTGTGACGTCACTAGATACCATCTAAATAAAATTTGTTCATGAACAGAACTTCCACACTTCATAAATGATAAGTAAAAGTGTGATAGTATAAGCTAGAACTATTTTTGAATGAAGTATTCGTATTCTATGTATGTGTACCTATATCATCCATTGTAAAAGTTAGTGACATATCTAGATTTAACAGTAAAGTCCACTCATCCTATGTTAATATATACATAGTTTCATATTAAACATGTAATTAAACTCTCTCAAATTTAATATACAATTTAAATATTCATAATTTGTTATCTAGAAAAATCTAGCCGAAATATATATTCGAAAATGTCAACCGAATATTATTAATTACTCAATACTAATAGTTAATGGTATAATTATATTAAAATTGGGAAAATTATCTATGTATTATCAATAAAATAATCCCTGTAATAGCAATAAATTATTTTAAGATATATCATTTAATTATAAATTAACTAAACCCAATTCCCAAAAGAAAGCTTATATAAATATTATTTACGACTACCAATCCATACAGAATATAATTCAAATACAGTTTATTTTTTTAATGATGTCTGATCAAGGTCATCTGTATAATGAACAATTTAAGAAGCTGGAATATATTTACCTCTCTCATATTTGTTTTGACAAAAACGGCGTACATGTTTTTCAAAAATTCATATTGTTTCGAATTAGTTACGTTATGCTATTTTAAAACGATGCTCGTTATTGCCAATACTATCGCTATAACGAAAGTTCATTTATTATTTCAGATATATTAACTTGATTCATAGCCGCACGGATAGCGTTATTTTTTATCATAGTATCTTGTTTTTCACATCATTGGTGTGACATTTGCTAATAAGTTTACCAGTTGACATATTTTTATATAAAAACTAAGTAAACGACACTACTGAACATAAACATAAATAAAATGTATTTTTTTCATAATAAATTATAGAACTTTGAAACAGTTGATCATTGTTTGACAATATTGTGACACGAACTATAGCGGCGGGGGGCGCTGGTGTATGTCCATTGTGGTTTCACAGTGGGCGGACGTACAAGACGCGCGAGTCTTGCTTTTAAAATCAGACAACCAATCAAATTGCTTAAAAGATGATACGTCATCCTAAATATTAATCGACTTCAGTCGCTTGTAGTTTGCAAACTAAAATATTTAAACAAAATTCTTTCACTAATACTCATAAATTTACGTATATTTTCACATTCTTATTTATAGTTATAGTATACAGGCTGTTCATTTTATTTTGATACCTCGAGAACTGTAACAGCTACAAGGTCAGTTAAATTAGCAAACAATTTCTATATTATAAGACTATTAAAATTAGCGAAACAAATTATTTTTAAAACCAGTGGTTCTCAAAATACAGGATACAACTTTCTTATTTTAAATGGGACACCCTATATATTTTCATATATTTTGAATCTACGTAAAATTACGAATCCAACGGTATGCTTGAAGTGAATTTTTATTAAAAAAATAAATTACAAAAACGCAAGAGAAAATTATGAATAACCTGCTAAGCCATGATATCTGGCAGGCTGTGAAAAGATTTGAGTTAATACTGAGTAATATCGAAGTCAATTGTATAAATAGTAAGTTATTTTTGTAAAATTATGTATTTTGTTACAAAAAATATTCAATTTGTTATCTCAGCCTACCTGATATGGTTAATTATTCATAATTTTCTCTTACGTTTTTGTAATTTATTTTTTCAATAAAAATTCACTTCAAACATATCGTTGAATTCGTAATTTCAAATATATAAATATATAGGATGTCCCATTTAAAATGAGAAAGATACATCCTGTATTTTGAGAACTACTGGTTTAAAAAAAAATTGTTTCGCTCTTTTTAATAGTCTTATGATATAGAAATTGTTTGATAATTTAACTGACCTCGTAGCTCTTATACTTCTCGAGATAACAATAGTGGACAAAATAGAATGAACACCTGTATAGCGCTGTTATCAGAAAAATTGCGTCATTCGGTAAAATTCAAAAAAATTAACAACTTTAAAAAAATCATATTTCGCTCAAATTTAATGGAAAACACTAAAAATTCATCTACATAGTCAATGAAACTCCATTTTATCATTTTGCCACGTCCTGTCTCTTTTCGAAATGAAACCGTAATTCTCGCCCGGAAAGACTTTGTTGAAATATGAACGGAGGATGTCAGAGTCCATTTAGGCTTTTCGCCTTTGCTTTATGAATATTGCTCAAGCGACGCTGAGCGTCGTGTTCCGACAACTCAACTTCGCCAATGCGAATAATGGTTGCACTTGAATAGAATAGAAACATTTCATCTAATTTACCAGAAGTCACTGCATAATAGTATTTTTCTTTAAAACTACCATCATTAGGATGAAATCATTACAGAGATTATAACAGAATAAAATAACAATAAAACAAATTGAAGCATTTAGTTCATAAGATCTCAGTACAATTTTTAGGCAGTGTGTTGGCTGCCGGCGCCGGTTCCCATATCTGCAGCCGGCGCCAGCTAAATAACGTTATCTCCCTCATGTTAAGATTATTTAAATGCCAACAATTCTTCTCTTTATGCACTTTCACGCACCACAATTATTTTTATTTGCACTAAATTGATGAGTTTTTGGCAATTTTTACCTCTCGCTACCCTTGGTAAGGGAGGTAAAGGGATCGTGCTAAAATCGCATATCGAAATTTTGGTAAATGACCACGACGGGCGCGCGTGCCTGCGTGTGTTCGTGCGTGCGTGCGTGCGTGTGTTGGGTAAAATTGGACAACCGGAAGCAGTACTTTACTTGAAACCATAACAGTTTTTAATGAAAAACTATATTAAAACTTTTCAATTTTAGTATTTGAGACTTTTATATCAAGGGGAATAACATATTATATTTTGGCTAAAATTGATAATCCGGAAGTGATACTTTACTTGAAGCTCTGAACAGACTTTCGTGAAAAGTATATTGATATGATCCAAAACTTTTCAATTTTAGAATAGTATTTAAGACTTTATCAAGGGGAATAACATATTAGATTTTGGCTATAAAATCGATAAGCCGAAAGTGACACTTTACTTGAAACTCTGAACAGATTTTCCTGAAAAGTATATTGGTATAATCCAAAACTTTTCAATTTTAGAATTTAGTATTTAAGTCTTTATCAAGGGGAATAACATATTAGATTTTGGCTAAAATCGATAAACCGAAAGTGACACTTTACTTGAAACTCTGAACAGATTTTCCTGAAAAGTATATTGGTATAATCCAAAACTTTTCAATTTTAGAATTTAGTATTTAAGTCTTTATCAAGGGGAATAACATATTAGATTTTGGCTAAAATCGATAAACCGAAAGTGACACTTTACTTGAAACTCTGAACAGATTTTCCTGAAAAGTATATTGGTATAATCCAAAACTTTTCAATTTTAGAATTTAGTATTTAAGTCTTTATTATCAAGGGGAATAACATATTAGATTTTGGCTAAAATCGATAAACCGAAAGTGACACTTTACTTGAAACTCTGAACAGATTTTCGTGAAAAGTAGATTGATATAATCCAAAACTTTTCAATTTTAGAATTTAGTATTTAAGACTTTATCAAGGGGAATAACATATTAGATTTTGGCTATAAAATCGATAAATCGAAAGTGACACTTTACTTGAAACTCTGAACAGATTTTCCTGAAAAGTATATTGGTATAATCCAAAACTTTTCAATTTTACAATTTAGTATTTAAGTCTTTATCAAGGGGAATAACATATTAGATTTTGGCTAAAATCGATAAACCGAAAGTGACACTTTACTTGAAACTCTGAACAGATTTTCCTGAAAAGTATATTGGTATAATCCAAAACTTTTCAATTTTAGAATTTAGTATTTAAGTCTTTATCAAGGGGAATAACATATTAGATTTTGGCTAAAATCGATAAACCGAAAGTGACACTTAACTTGAAACTCTGAACAGATTTTCGTGAAAAGTATATTGATATAATCTAAAACTTTTCAATTTTAGAATTTAGTTTTTAAGACTTTATCAAGGGGAGTAACATATTAGATTTTGGCTATAAAATCGATAAGCCGAAAGTGACACTTTACTTGAAACTCTGAACAGATTTTCCTGAAAAGTATATTGGTATAATCCAAAACTTTTCAATTTTAGAATTTAGTATTTAAGTCTTTATCAAGGGGAATAACATATTAGATTTTGGCTAAAATCGATAAACCGAAAGTGACACTTTACTTGAAACTCTGAACAGATTTTCGTGAAAAATAGATTATAATATATTTCAAGACTGTTCAAATTTAGTATTTAAGACTTCTATGTGAAGGGGACATCAGATTTTTTTTTAATTTGAGATAATCAAAATGGGGTCTCGTGGCCACGTGCCTGAGTGTCTGGTCGTAAATCTGGGGAACCGAGTTCGATCCCGACCGACGCTAAATATTTCGAATTTTAATTGGCACAAAATTGACTCCTGTGGTGCACTCTCCACGCCAGCATTGAGTGCCCGTGAGGTGACGCCTGGTAAACGCCCGCACGGTACAAATATGTCATCATCAATACCGAAATCTGTGTACAAAGCAGATTGGCACACCCGGCAATGGGTAATATGCCGTGATGATATATTTTATATTTATTTTATATATCAAAAAAAAAATTGTAAATGTTAAAGATTTCCGTAATTTAATTTAACTCAGGATCGTGTTTATTAGAAAATCATTTACTAAATGTTAAATAATAGAAAAATAAATCGTAATGATCAATTATGTAATAATTTGAAATTTTATATGACGTTTTTGTAGAAATTGTAAATAATGAAATTGGTTAGAGTTAAATTAAGCTGTTCAATAATAACCGTTTAAAATAAAATAAACTACGTATGTACATAAAATGTGTCACTATATTTTTCTATAAATATGTTATACATTTTATCCTTTTCGATTCCTGAAAATATATATTTCTTTCGCAGTCCATCGTGATGTGGGTCGGTACCTGTTGAGTGCTAGGAATAAAAAATAACATTGTGTGAATGTCCAGAGACTGGTGGCTTTTCACTTGGCTGACTTTGGAAGGATTTTAACGCCAGTCCCGTCTACTGTAACTACACTAGGGGCTAGAGAATAAAGCGCGACTAAGTGCAGGAATAGAACAGGACTGTACTCCACAGAAATCAAATTTTATTCGCAGAAATGACGATAAAGTACCGCTCAAATAGAAGGTGTTTCAAAACTTCGGGTACAAATTTTAAGGGCATATAGAACTAACCAAAATGAATAAAAAATATCTGATACAGAAAACTGCTTGCGAAAGATTCTATATTTCAAGTAGATTCATTACCTTTTACCTAATTACCTAATTTTCTTAATTATAGTATCTGTTTCCATGGCTATTGCATAGGTCGCTGTTTTATGAAATTTAATTTCTGTATAATTTTTAACACTATATCCATTGAATATGAATTATAAAATCTAATCAATCGAATAGAGAATAAAATATTCTCATTAAATGTGAAAATATGATATTTAACACCGTTTTTTAAATTAAGGTACTTCCGGTCGACCAATTATAACCAAAATCTAATCAGCTCTTTATATGGATGTAAAGAAAAGGAATACGAAAGAATTATAATTTTTAGAATTGTAGTGTTGAAGTTATGGACGGAGAAATATTTGTCTCACACACACACATACATGTACCGTGTATCCCAAGCAAACCTTGACGTAGGCGTTTAACATGGGAAAACAGCATTTTGTAAATAAAAAGTGTCTTTCTATCGTTGCAAATAGTAAGAAAATGGCGCGAACAACTGCCAGTTGGTCTGTCAAATGAAATGTCAAAAATACTGCACTCATGAAAATACCTGTATTCTCAGTGAAAATTTGCATCGTTAGACATTTTACCTTCAATAAAATAAAAGCTTTTGTAACTTATTTGGATAAGATTTTTTAAAGTTATCTGAGATATTCTCACATTTTACGTCTAATTTTTTTAAAAACAATCGCCATAGATCTCAGTTGTTCTTACTGTGCGCAGATATCCATTGCGCATATCTTTTATCAACTGTAATTACACAAGAGCTTTTTATTTTGCCGGATAAATTTCTGTTGGTCACGAAACCTTGTTACCTAGCAATTTGACAAGAAAACTGTTTTAATAAAATCACGACACCGTAGGTGGAGTGATTTTATTTTTTAAACAGTTTTCGAGTCAAATTGCTGTCAGGTTACAAGGTTGAGTTGTCAAACAGAAATTTATCCGGAGAAAATAAAATGCTAGAGTGTAATTCAGCGAGATAATTTAACGACATTTTATTTATGAAAAAGTTTATTTAAACGTGCAATTAGTGAAAGTACAATTATTATATATCATTTTATTTGACATGTTTTCTTCACGAAGATTTGTTACTTCATTAGTCACAGTAGAAGATTTAGAAATATTATTTGTTCTTAGATTTGTAATTAAATTTTCATGATGTGCACAGTCCAATTGAAGATAAGGTTTTATTGAAGTGGAATTGGAATGACCTGTTATTTTAATAATTTGTTGATCGCTTACTCCTGCTTTTGCTAACGAAGACACTGTGCTGGCGCGATTTGAATGATTCGTTATCTTATTATTCTGAATATCAATTCCTATTTTATTAGCCGCATTTTTAGTCCACTTAGATAATAAATTTACTCCCAATGGTACGTTTTTGTACCAGCCTTTCGAATTTTTATATTTCCAAAATGGATTAGGAGTCAAAAATAGTCGTTCTGATGTTATATTTTTGGATCGTTTATTTATAAGTAATCTAAACAATCTTACTGGGCAGATTGTGTCATCTTCATTATTTTTTGTTAGCCACTTACTATCTGTCAATTTATTTGCACCTCCTTGTGCAGTTTTCGAAAATATTGGGTTGTATTCTATTCTATCCGTAAACATTCCATCAATTGCTTTTTCTTCTTTAAAATAATACACCATGCAACTAGCAGCTTCTCCTCCTCTCCAAGCCAGCTCATAAGAAGCTATATGAAAAAACTTTTTTGCAAACCTTCAGGTTCATTTTCATCCCAAAGTTTAGCCATTTTGATTATTTGTGCTTTATTTACAGCTGTCGAACTAATCTTTCTTTTCTCAGGAATACTTTGGAGTTCTTTTCTTTTAGCGTTTCTAGCATCGCGTGCTTCTTTAAAAATAATATCCGTAAAGGGATCAAATTTTATGTTGAATTCCTGAAAATATTTCTCCTGTAGCATTTTGGCCGTTGAATTCCACATTGTCTTCACTACATATTCTTTATAATTTTCTCCATTAATCTTTCGCATATTGTAAGCCCAATCTAGCAAAATATTTGATATTTTACATACCGTTGTACCTCGTTCTAATACATAATTTCGGCTTTCACAAAATGTCATAAATTGGCGCCAGATACATGATTTATTGTTTTTTGTGTTTATAGGCACACTATTTATAATATTTTCTTTTATACTTTCTTCGGAAATATTCCCAAATCTGTTCATTTTGCACTACAAGCAAGGACAAAAAATGTAAATGACAATGTAGTTAGTGTTTTGAACTGGTTGCTAGGAGAAAGGTAAATAACGTTTTATCACTTGCAAAAAGTTACCTTCCTGTTTATCCGCTGTCAAAACGATAAAATTGTTTTTTCTTTATGGCTTACTTTATATTGAAGTTAAATTATCTCTTTAAATGTTTAAATTAAAAACGTCCATTGAATATGATAATAGTACATTACTTCGTGTACGTTATTTAATATTAATTTCTTTATTATCATTGCATAAATCAAAGGAAATTATAAATATCTGTCAATAAATATTTGTTTCAATACTTTATTATAAAATATCAAAAGATTTTCAGTTGTCATTGTAGCTGAATGGTTAGCATAGCTGGGGTTCAAATCGAGGTTCAAATCTCCATGAAGCTAAATTTTTTATTATTTATTTAATTTGAGAATCAATAGACCTTTTCAATTTAATGGCTATCTTTTTCTATCGCTGCAAATCGTAAGTAAAATGACGCTAACAAATGCCAGTTGGTCTGTCAAATGAAACGTCAAAAATATTGCAGTCATTAAAATACCTGTATTCTTGGTGAAAATTTGCATCGTCAGACATTTTAACTTCAATAAAAGCTTTTATAACTCTTTATTTTTTATAATTTGTGATAGATTTTTCTCACATTTTACGTTTAAATTTTTTAGAAACAAACGCCATGGATCTCACTTGTTCTTACTTTGCGCAGATCCCCATTGCGCACATCTTCTATCTCTATAAATTGAAAAGGTCTATTACGAATTAAATTAAAGAATTGTTATATTAATATGGATGAATTACTTAAATAATTACAAATAAGTTCCTACTATGGTATACTAATTTCAATGGAAGTAATAATTATGACACAAAAGCAAGAATTTGAACTATAACACCTACTTTTTTTATAAATACAGTAAAAACACAAAACGTACACATATTCATTTTATCTCCATTGTGTTTTATTGAAATTAAAAGAAAATATAATGCATTTTTATTATATCAATGTTTTGATTATTGTAATCAATTTTTCATTGTTTAAAACCAATTATTTTTATTAATACGTTTCACTTAAACGTAAAAGCATGGTCGACATAAAAGATAAAACAATTCAAACCCACCTAGAACTTTGTAATAAATAAAGAGAAAATTCGATATACTCAAGAAAAAAGCGCGAAAATTGAGAAAATTTGAAGAAAATACTAAAACTAAATAGCACCGAACTTTAATATTATTATAAATATAATAATAATAATAATAATAATAATAAAATCTTTAATCGGTATCAATATTTTAATTTCATGACGTACATAATCAATCCGATGAAAATTATTTCATTCTTAATATGTACTTGGTTATAACATAACAATAACATAAACAATAATCAAAACATTGATATACAAAAATGGATGATATTTTCTTTTAATCTCAATAAAACACGATTGAGATAAAATGAATATGTGTATGTTTAGTGTTTTTACTTTATTTATAAAGAAAGTAGGAGCTATAGTTTAAAATCTTGATTTGTCATAATTACTACTTCCATTGAAATTAATATTACGTATAGGTATCATGATAGAAACTTATTGATAATTATTTAAGTAATTCATCCATAAGAATATCTTTAATATAATTCGTAATTGAATCATAAATAAGAAAATAATAAAAAAATGAGCTTGATGGAGTTTTGAACTCTGATTTGACTCCAACTCTCTAACGATTTTTCATTCGACAGGCAGCGGTCCTAACCATTCAACTACAATGACAACTGAAAATCTTTTTATTACATAATAAAATAATGAAACAAGTATTTATTGGCAGATATTTATAATTTTCTCTGATTTCTGCGATGATAATAAAGAAATTAATATTAAATAATGTACACGAGATAATGTACTATTATCATGTTCAATAGCATGGCTTAATTTTCTGCCGGACACTTTTTATTTACAAAAAACTGTTTTCTCATGTTAAACGCCCTTGTCAAGGTTTGTTGAGACACACGGTATACATAAATACATACACACAGAAATACAGACATCACCGAAAAAATAGTAAAATCGTATTCTAAGGACTCTAAAACGTGCTTATTTTTTAAAACTCATCATTGAATTTTTTGATCAAAGACAATACTTTCTTTACGTAAAGGTGACGGAAGGTACAAATGCTTAATCAACATGGGTCTGAGCTTCTTTTAAACTTGAAATAATTCTTTAAATATTGTAGTTTTATTTGTAGAATCGTTTAATGATACTATCAAGTTAATATCTGTACCCATTTTTGAGGTATTTCCCTAAAATGTAGAATAGGTACGCTCATTCTGGCTAAAAAATTTAAAATTCTAAAAAATCAATTTTGCATCAATGCACTGATTCCAAATTTGGAAACTGCAGATATCTCTTTTCGATCTCCAGATATTCGCCTTTAAAATTTGGTTCAAATATATTTATTTTTAGGCAATAACCCAAAATGGAATTATAGCTTTGGCGTTATCACCATTTGATTCTACGGGCAAAATTAAATAAGTATACTAATTTTCAGTATTTTATAACAACGCATACGCTAGAGTAAAATAACTGGTTTTCAGACTTTTCTTTATTAAAATTAAGCTAGTTGTCTGAAAATTCTGTTAATTATTAATTGGCTGAGTTGTCAAGTTCGTATCTTCACCCATTTTTGGGTTATGGGTATAAAAATGAAAAGTTTTGATCCAACTTTGAACGCAAATACCTCGAGAACCATAACAGATATCGACGTGCGGTAGCATAGTGGTAACATTATCGCTTCACGACTTAAGGGTCCCGAGTTCGAATCCTGGGAAACATGCGATTTTAAAACTTGGAATAATAGAAGCGCTTTTATGGAGCGCGGTTTTACATTATATTATTATCAGGATTGTGCACCATAAAAACGCTTTTATTATAAAAGTGTGCTCATAATATGGAACATAATATTTAGTCTGTTGAAAATTTGTGGTATTACGTGCCTGTGGCACTTTACAGATGTAACTCTGCTCAGTGCTGAGGGAGGAATCAGATCAATTATGATGGCTTCGCGTTGTGAAAGGAATGCAAAGGTTTTTATAAGATTTTAAATGCGATTATTCGCTTCATTGATATCGTGAGCTTGAGCTTTTATGCCAAGTGCTCTTTCCCATACCTACTCAGACGCTCAACACTCAATGTTAAACGGTTTCTTATTTCTAGTCAAATATTCAACATGTGAAACAGAAAAGATGATATCTGATCCGCCTGATCCAACATCAGTAAAGGCAATCCAACATCAGTAAAGGCAATTAAACTAATTATATAATGGGGCTTAATACAAAGAAATCTTCCCGTATTAAAGGGTGAAAAGGGACAGTAATTTTTGGTAATTTGTAACAACATGCAATAAAAATTATTAAATATTATATTTTTTCTATGTGGTGAAAATATCAAATGAACCAAAGAGCATTTTCGAATCATTATGATTTAATATACCGGGTGTCTTAGGCCGACCGTCACATCAGGTTAACATGTGAAATCAGTAAATTGTGAATAGTACCTATCTCTCCAGTGCGAGATGAAAATTCGGGTACTTATTGGGAGATACTAATTCTACAGATTTCAGTCCAAATTAGTAAATTTAAATGTATTATATCAGAAAAAAATAAGGAAATTTGTATAATTTCCAGGATTATTATTCATCCTGAAAAAAATTGTTACCAAGTAACAGCTTAAATAGCATAGTAGTAGCGTGTGCGCTTGGTAATAAACAAAACTCGGAGAGCCTGAGTTCGGAACCAGCCAGCAACAAAATATAACTTCTAATTTTTACTTCTCAAAATAATTTTTATTGTTAATACGTATTTAATTTAATTTTTTTGTTGAAATTTATTAAAATGGATACGTTGTTTTTTATTATAAATATTTATTGTAATTATTTAACTGTATGTTCTAATCAATATGATTTAGATTTTACAAAATACGTATAATTTAATGATTAAAAACATATTAATATTAAAAATTATTTTTAAAGTAAAAATTAAATTTGCTGCTGGCTGGTTCCGAACCCAGTCTCTCCGAGTTTTGTTTATTACCAAGCGCAAACGCTATCACTATGCTATTTGTACTGTTACTTACTAACCATTTAATCCGGTATACGAACAATAATTCTGGAAATTCTACAAATTTTCTTAATTTTTTCTAATATTACACATTTAAATTTACTAATTTGGACGGTACTCCAAAGAATTAATATCCTCCAATAAGTATACAACATTTCACCTTAATATCTTACACTGGGTAGATACTATTTACAATTAATTGATTTCACATGTTAATCTCCCATGTGTCGGTCATCCTAAGACATCCGGTATGACAGTTTAGAGTTAATACTGTATTTCAGATAATAGACTTGGAGGCGCTGCGGCGCCAGCCTGTTTTACACACATAAACTTATGAATTAGATTTGTTTCGTGTATGATATATTTGACAGCTCGAAACGTCAAAATTTGATTATTTTTAATTATTTAGTAAATAAACAGTTACTTAAAATTGTTAAATTGATTATAAAGTCAAAATGGAATAAATACTTTACATATTGCTATTGTAAACATGGTTTACTATCTTACTCCTAAGTCTATTCTTACCTGAAATACAGTATAGACAGTTTTTAACTCAGCCTAAAATTAATTTGACAATTTATGGGTCAGTTGCATGACATATTGGAAAATAAGCCTTCATAAAGTAAACAGCGTGATTTAACATTTTGTTTGTGCAATTGGCCCTATTTGTCTCCTAGTAATTTAATTTGACAGTTTTTAAGTCACCAGAAATTAATTTGACAAGTTTGGTAGTTTTATGTTAAGTACTATAAAAGAAGAAGTGGAAAGAAAGAATGGTGAAGTGTATCATTGATGAAAGGAAATGCTTTGAACCTATTTAAAATACAAATGTAGAAATAGAAAATATGTCCATTTATGCTTTGTTCTCAAGTATAACGTGACCCTCATGTACATATTAATGAACTTTCAGGAAAAAAAAAATAACTGATAACTTCGAAAATTGCTTACGGATATGAACGTAATAAAGTGTAAAAATTTAAATTTTGAAATCTGATTATTAAATGATTAAATTGGTATATCATCCATATAATTTCTAGATGACAGATTAATTTAAAATTGATACTAATTGACATTAATTTTAAGAACGAAATTCCAGTTTATAATGCCTTCCAGATCTGAATCACTTTAGACTCAACAATATAAAAAGTTCTTAAAATGAGGCATCCACCATGTACGTCTACACATTTATTGTAACCACCATATTTCGCAAAAGTACAAAAGCAGGTGTTCTTTAAATAGCCTCAAATTTGAAAATATCACGAAATATCCATTAGATATTTTACAATTAATTATTGAAATTTGTGTAATATTTTGAAAAAATCGTACAGCTTAACATTGGCACAACCAGCAATGGGTAATATGCCGTGGTGATATTTTTTTTATGTGACATAAGTAACGAAGGTGATGGACAAACTTTGTTTTCCTATTGGCTAGGAATGACATGCTGTATGTAATTTGACGTCACAGGAGTGGGGGATTGTTTTACACGACTATTTCTGGCGCTTATATAACTGATTTAATTTTTTTGAGATTGATTTCATTAATCTATTCAGGGAATTTGTTATAAAGATTTAAGTTAACGGTATTGTTCTTAATATTCCTAATATTAAGTTTTTATTATTTCTAGTTCCATACAAGTGAATGTCAGCATGAGTTTTAAATTTTACAATATTCTTCTTTATATGTATTGGGACTTTCAAGTGTCAAGAGATGGCGCTTATCGCGTTAAAGAATAGGTACACTTTTTATTGATATTTGTAAGCGTAGCATTCCTGTCAATTGTGTTTCTTAATTTTTCTATTACTATCTTATTTGTAGAATTTTTTATCTATAATTCAAGTATGAATAATAGAGTTTTTGTAGTCATATAGTTGTAGTTTCACGTAAATATCAAATGTGTACCACTGATTGTAGTTCTAATATTCGCCGCTGCAGTAGTTAGCGTTTTCTTATTTGAAACCCCCAATATATCAAGCTGTACAATATGTACTGAGAATATAGAGTAAAAATACCATTATTGTTGAAGAGGTCCTTAATAATGTGTTACACTTACTCCAAATATGATTGTAACAGCCTTTTTTGCATTAGAAATATTTTATTTGCATATGGAGATTGCACCCAAATCAATAGTCCGTATATGATTGAGTGAAATATTTGCAACAAAAAAATTTATGGGGTAATGGTATTTATTAAATTATTAATTTTCTGTATTTTCAATGTTTCTACAATGGTTTTTTAAAACTATACCACGGCTGCTTTTTTAAATACATAGGGATTCATTACTCAGGTTTTTATTTTATAGGCTGGGGCGCATTCCCGAGCTTGCGAATACTCCTCAGTGTCTACTAAATTCTCGAGTAAATCTCGATAAAATCATATTATAATAACAAGTCTGTCGTAGGTCGTAGTGCATTGGTCAGTGTATGTCTGGTGCTGTGCATAGCGTTTGGATAAGAGCCCTAGTTCATCGCAATGTTATTACAAACTAATTGCTTGTGCTCATGTCTTGTCGTCGTCGTCCGGGTGCTCTCATTACCTCCTCGCGTCAACTCCGTCACTAATGGCATGGCGTGGAAATTGAGTTACGTCATTATTGACAGCTGAAAGGGGCACCAACACCAACACCGACGCACGATTGCCACTTTACCTTGCACAGCAGACTATACAGACACAACGGCTACGTATTAATTGATATCGCGACAGAGTTTTCCCCATCGTAACTTGATTATTGGAGGCCAATTATCGTACAATCATACCCGGATAGCTCAACGGAAAACGGAACGGTAGCGTACAAGACCAAAAGCCGATGAGGGAATTCCTCAAGGGATACCAACTTTTTTCTTAAGGATTTTTTTAAAAATGAAAGAAATGAAATGCGCAAATACCCCAGAATATTCTTAAGAAGATAAAGACAATATCTTCTTTTGTACTTTTGCGAAATATGGTGGTTGCAATAAATGTAAATGTGCTACAAAAATTGGTCAGTGTATGTCTGGTTCGAATAGAGTCATTAAACATTTACATATGCAGGGTGGTTTTGAACTTAATATCATAAATTTAAGGGTAGACATGTGTAGATTACGAAACAGAAAGATTTTTAAAAAATTCGCATATTTAAAGGTAGTTTACATTAAACTAACAATTTTGGTACCACTGTACCACTGGCAACGCATTAGCATTCTTCTGTAAATAAAAACATAACTTTAATACTTGACATTAATTTACGTAATTTACAGAATTATTTTCGTTAAAAATGCAATTTAATTTAATTATTAAGAATAATATCTTATACAACTAATTTTGAATGTATTTTTGATAACATCAATAAAAATCTGGTGTCGCCAGCGTCAGTTCTATGTATTTTGTACAAATGTCATACATAAAGTTCCTTGCAAAAGATTCTATTTCTTGTACATTAGCTTAAGACAGTTGTATGTTGTATGTATTTTATACAAATTCCATACAGTAAATTTCTAGTAAAAGAGCCTCTATTTCCAGTAAAATTATAAGACAAACATACATGTCAATTGCACTTGACACAGACATCTTTCAATCAGAATTTTCGTAATATAGCAGCTGTTTCCAGAGTTATAGCATAGCTGGATAATTTATGATATTTAATTTCTTTAGAATTTTTTACTCATTATCCATTTAATATGAGGTACAAAATGCAGTCAAATCGTATAGAGAATAAAATATATAAAATGTGAAATAATTATATTTAACATCATTCTTTCAAGAAAAACTGTTAAAATCTTCAAATGAGGGTACTTCCGATTGACCAATTATAACCAAAACTGTAATTAGCTCTTCATATGGATGTAACGAAGAATAATACGAAAGAATCACACGCACGCACACAGTCACGCGCGCACCCATACACACATCATCGTAAAAATAGTAAAATCGTATTCTAGGGACCCTACCCTACCTTCCTTACCTAAAGGTGACAGAAGGTAAAAAAAAAAGTTTCCTTAAGAAAAGTCGAATTTTCTTTTTTCGAATTTTTAAAAAATCTTTCTGTTTTTCGTAATCTACTACTTACCCTTAAATTTATGACATAATGTTCAAAACCACTTTATATACAGACAGGGTGTTAGTAAATGCTTTCGCCAAAATTCAAGGGATAATAATACAGCTAAAATTAAGTCAAAAAGTCCAATTCTCAACTGTTTCCAAGATATATGTAGTTCATCTAATTTACTGATTTTTCATCTTTTTCGAATAATAACTTAAATCGCCGTAATTAGGGTTTTTGTTTCTCTTTAATGCCAGTTGTAAATCTGTAGTTAAGACATTAACTATAAGCTGTGCAACTAGACATTATATCTAGTTAAAGTGACAGCAGGGGCGCACACATGGTATTTTTTTGGGGGCGGTCCAACTGACCTCCCAGGAATAAAAATCCCCTTTAGTGCTATTTTTTAAAATTCGTGACTGTGGCGTAATTTTTGGTGAAAAGTAAAGTAGGATTTCGTGAATTTTTATTATTTATTTATACGAGGGATGCTCTGTTAATAGTTAATAGCAGGCCATGGAAGCTCAATTGGCTAGAAACAATTACAAAAATTGAATGTCGCTTTAGTTGACATTCGTTACCCACAATTGTCAAACGTTCCGATTCCCTTGTGAAACGTAGTTAATTTTGTAAGTTAAGTAGTTTTGCATTTTTAATTCAGTTAAAATGAGCATTCCGCGAACTGCTTTTAGAGCTATGATTTTCTATGACTATAAAAGACAGTTTGGATACCAGCAAAGCCACGAAAATTTGAAAGCAGCTTTTGGCGATGCTGCCCCTTCATTATCCGTTGTTAGTCATTGGTTGCGCAAATTTCGACGATGGCGAGAGCTGCTAGAAGACGAAGCAAGACCTGGAAGACCTGCAGATGCTGCCTGTTCAGAAAATGTTGATAGTGTGGCAAGCTTGATTCAGTCCAATCGAAATATTACTTATAGGGAGATTCAGGAGGAAGTGAAGATTGGATCCTCGGCGGTGAATGCTATTTTGCATAAACATCTTGGGGTAAAAAAGCTAGCAAGCCGTTGGATACCGCATTTGCTCTCAGAAAGTCAAAAACACGATCGAGTAGACTGGTATAAATTAATGTTGCATAATTTTGACGGAGGAGTTTCCAATCTTGGGTATTCAGTTACGACCCTGAAACTAAACAGCAGTCTAGTGTTTGGGTATTCGAAGATGAAGACTTGCCCACAAAAGTAATTCGTAGCAGAAGCGTCTTTAAGAAAATGATTGCTGTTTTTTTCCGCCGAAGTGATCCTGTTGCTGTTATTCCACTTGAAGATCGCAGAACTGTTAATTCTGAATAGTATTGCGAAGTGGCTTTACCACAGATGTTTGCAAAATTACAAAAAGGTCGCCAAAGGACCGGTTTACGTAACATCTTAGTCCATCATGACTACGTATCCTCTCACACTGCTTCCAGAACATTAGATTTTTTGAAGGATTCGGGAGTTCAATTGGTAACTCATCCTCCGTATAGCCCAGATTTGGCGCCGTGCGATTTTTTTTTTGTTTCCAACTGTTAAAAAAATGATGTAAGGTAAAAGATTTTCCAGCGCAAATGCAGCAGTTACAGAATTTCAAAGAATTTTTGAGAACCTTTTAGAAAATGAATATTCTGAATGTTTTAAAAAGTGGTTTCAAAGAATGCACAAGTGTATTAGTCTAAATGGAGAATATTTTGAAAAACAAAAAGATTTTTTGTTTATATATATATATATATATATATATATATATATATATATATATATATATATATATATATATATATATATATATTATATATTTGTAGTTTTTATATAATAGTTGTCAATTTTAGGGGCGGTCCGGACCTACTGGACCGCCCCCCTGTGTGCGCCCCTGAGTGACAGTATAATTTAATAACCCATAATCCAAAATTCTGTCAAGAATTATTGCAGAATTTTGGGCGAGCAATGAGTTTGTAACAATGTAGTTTACTAAGTTATTTTGACATATGAGTGATGTCATAAACAAAGAAGGAACCTATGGCCTATTCATTTAACTCCAAACTTCAAGATTATTTCCAAATTTTTCCCATTTCAGTTATTAATTATCCAAAAATTTCTCAAAATATGACAATTAGCTGATTTTTCGCAGATTTTTTTTTTTTTTTTTTTTGAAAATTAGACTTTGTGGGTTTACACTTTTTGACTTAGTTTTAGCTGGATTATCATTCCTTAAATTTTGGCCAAAGCATTCCCTAACAGCCTGTACATATAAAAAACCGACTTACAGCCCTATTTTGTAAAAAAGTTGTTATTTCTTAGCAACGTTGTTATAGCAAATAACCAATAATAATTGCGAACACTGAATAAAACATGAAAATGACAGGCTTTACGTTTGTTTCTGTTGGTTAAAATTTATAGCAACGTTGCTAAGACTTAACAACTTCCATACAAAATAGGGGTGTTAATATAGATATATTATTTAGGCTTTGTCAAATCGTAAAAAAATATTGTGTGTATGGTATAGATGTGGTTTCTTTTAAAACCCTAGAGAAGAATAGAATTGTACGAAATATTCAAATATGAAATGTTTGCATGAACCCATTCAAATACTGGACTAGGAAAACACAGAAATACTATGTCTGTCTGAAAATAGATGGCCGATTAGGGTAACTGAATATTAAAACAGTAGTGCGTTTAAAATATTTTAAACATTTTTCGTTTATGTTGTTTATAACAAAATATTTTGATCTTCAAACTATTTAGTTTGGCAATTCTATGAAATAGGATAATTTTTAATTTCCTGTAACAGTAATTCCGACTCGAGGGTTGCTTACACCTGAGACGAACGAACTAAAATTTGCGATTTTAAATTTTTTAAATACATCCCTGAATCATGTTGCTAAGGTCATTTTAAATGCCTCCTGGTATTGAGTACAATTCTAATCTTCTGTAACGGAATACATAAAGGTCAGTTTCCTTTCAAATTAAATATAGGGAAATGTTTTCAAAAGAAACCACATCTATTAAATAATCCACGTCAACTTTCATTCGCTAGTCATACTGTACCTCTGGTTGAAAGTAACATCCCAAACCTCGCTATGCTCGGATGGCACGGTCGGAAAAGAGCTACTTGCAATCCTTGGTATTCAAGTAACTATTTTAGACACAGAAATATATTTTTAAAAATTATTTCTAAAGATATTCTAATAAGAGCGCCGGAAATCAATAATAAATTTTTTATTGTATTTGAAAATAACTCGTTTCATTTTTTTTAGGTGCGTTCTTGGTCCCATACTGCATAATGCTGATAGTGGGCGGGATTCCACTTTTCTACATGGAGTTAGCTTTAGGGCAGTTCAACCGCAAGGGAGCCATCACTTGTTGGGGACGTCTCTGTCCTCTCTTCAAAGGTAAAATCACCTGCACGTCTTCTTCATAGCTCCCATTTAAGAATTCAACACTCTTCATTAGCTTACTAATTGTCTCTTTTATTTATCGAAATATGTAGTTACTATATTTTTCTTATTCATACATCTTTGAATATATTTATTTATCTTTTATTTTGCCAAGTTTAGGTTAAGCTTCGAAATCGACCCAATGTTTTATGTGCAACAGATACATATAAAATCTGGTGAAACTTTTAACTCTATAACAGTAAGCCCTTTGCCGAGATCGAGAAGGGTGCGGTGCGTACACGTATATAAAAAGGGATAAAGGGCCATAAACTTATGGATTTCAATGTGGTAGACGCACGAAGTGAGAAGACATTGGTAATTTGTTTCTCAATTCTGTTTTATTCATTCTATTTCTTCTTATTCTACATGTATCTATGGTTTAATACAACAGCAACTAATGTCAACATTTAGTAATTTTATCAATGATTTAAAATCAATAAGAAACTTTCACTGTTAATAATTAATATCGAGAGTACCTTTCTATCAAACAAATGTCACTAATTCTGTAATTCAAACTGTCTATAGCACTAAAGCCCTTTAAGATTTTATTATTTATATTTATTATTGCAATTAATATAGTTAGACTTTGGTTTGGTTGTTCTTATCTTAACACACACAATTATTTGTGTTCTTCTATTTGTAAAAATTGTCTCTGGTCTTCCATTTTGTAAAGGTTATGGAATTAGCCAAGAAAATTGCTTTTTCTTTTACAAGATTTCTTAAAAAAATTTGCATAATTCAAATTGCTATGAATCTTTTTTTATTCCGTTACATTAGGGACGTATTTTACATATTAATTGTCATCACAATGTAATGAATTTTCATTCATAACAGAATCGTACTGGGTAATAACATTATAAAGGATAAGAATTGATTATAAAAAGAATATTTTAATATAAATCGCATATGAATATTAAAAAAAAACAAGCGAAGAAAAACGCCAGAAAATTTATTTTTCCGTGACCGACAGTAATGTCAATTTGTATGGTAACAAAATTGAAAGAGAAATACACCATTTTGCCTCTAAGGAAAAAATGTAAAGGCCCATTCAGAATAAAAAAATTAGCGGTAGTGTAAGAATTAGTGGCAACGGTAGCGTAAGAAATGTATAGTAAAAATTATTTCCGTTCACAATGAAAAATTATTGAAATTATAGTTTCTAGGAATTTTTTAAAATAAATTACTAGGGTGCAAGGTTGACAGTTATAGCTGTCATTTTATTTTTGCACAAAAAGCAACTGACAGATGATGACTTATTAAATACACTTATCCACAAGCACTCCATTGTGTGAGATAAGCGAAGAGATTAAGGGAATTTAAAATTATTTCAAAAAAAGAAAATGCGTGGGCACAAATTGCCTTTGAAATAAGCAAAAATGGTAAGTTACGTGTTCACTTTTAATTGTGCAAAATTTATTAATAAGTTCGTTTGTTTATATAGCGCAACGTCTGAGGTACACCACAAAATGATCTTTTTTATATTGCTCATTTTATCTGATGAAATCAGAAATCAGATGTCAATAAACGTCAAAACTGTCAAAAAAATTAAGCGGTAGCGTAGTGGCTAGTGGCAACGTAGAAGTTTGGAGTTTGCAAACCTCTACCGCTGCCATTGCCACTGCGCTACTACTAATTTTAATTTTTGGATGTGAACGAATACATTTGCTATAACGCATTCAATATTTTACCCAGGCCACTACCACTGCCACTAATTCTACCGCTACGTTAATTTTTTTTGTTGTGAATGATACTTATGCCCGGTTGCACAAACGTTCATCAACGCATTGTTCGATTAACGGTTCATTAAATCGAACAAATTCGAATCAGTTTTCTTGTTCTTATGACATTTAAATCATTGCTGTCAAAAAATCGCGCTGCATTTGTTCGTTTTGATGGACCGCTAACCGAACAACGCGTTGATTAACGTTTCTGCAACCGGGCATTAATGTTATATCCCTAGAGGAGTTTTTAGTATTTTGACAAGCAATGACAAATGCTTTTTCGTACTCATGCATTGAAATTTGTTGTTTCGCGTCGCCTACACAACATGCGAAACATCAATTTCCCAGGTCTCCACCAGATAGGCGACCAGGAAATTTTAGAAAAAAACACTCCTATTTCTAAAGCATTTCTTAAAGAAATGTATTTATAATAAAAAAGTATAGTTTGTCAAACATTCTTTCGCTTAATAATAATATTAAAAGAAAATGGTGGAATACTGAATGAAATTTAATTATAAAATAATGAAATTAGTGCATTTGGTTCACAATATTGGCAACAATTTCTGCTTCGCAGGAGTCGGCAAGACAGAGCACTCGGAAAGTCGGTAAAACATAACCAACAAACGTAATGTCAATAGACCTTTTCAATTTAAAGAGAGAGAAGATATGCGCAATGGGGATCTGCGCATAGTAAGAACAAATGAGATTCATGGCGTTTGTTTCTAAAAAAAAATAGACGTAAAATGTGAGAAAAATCTCAGACAACTTTAAAAAACTTATCGAAATAAGTTACAAAAACTTTTATTGAAGCTAAAAGGTCCAATTGTGCAAATTTTCACCAGAAATACAGGTATTGTAATGACTACAGTATTTTTGACGCCATTTTCTTACTATTTGCAGCGATAGAAAGAGATAGCCGTTAAATTGAAAAGGTCTATTGTAACAAAACAATAAGATATTTAAGAAGTTTATGAAATTTAAATATGCTATATACTACAAGTGAAATACTTGGTAAGTAATAAGTAGTTATTTAGATACCATGATTAACGCTACAGTACATAAAAAAAACATTAAAATAATTGGATTTTAAATTTGATACATCACTCTGAAATTAGCTACAAAGCAGTGTTAACACTTATCCGGAAATCAAGCGTTCACGCACTTGATATGTAAATAACTATATCATACAATTCTCTGAATTTCGGGGATATTCAAAACTGCCGCACTGGCAGCATCAACTATTTCTTGCTGGCCTTTAGAATTGAACTAAATTACACTTATTGAAAGCAATTTTCAACAAACTGTCAACAAATTATTACTGTTATGAGTGTTCTGTGTTAATTTTTTTTAAAATGAATAGCATTAAAAGCAAAATTTCTCTATTTCAAATAAATTATTTACTTATTATGGTTAAATTTTAATTGTAGTATCTTATAGGTAAATTAAGATGAACCATTTCATTAATTCTTTAACGTAACTCTTAAAAGATTTTGCTTTTAAAGGACTGAATTAACAGTTGTTTAGAATTATCACACAAAAATGAAGGTGTATTAAAAGTTAATATAATTGATGGTCTTGTAAATATCCAGTACATAGTATCTGAGAGATATAATATAGCACAGTATTAGGTATATTGTACGAAGTTCAGAATTTCTTGGATTGGTGCCTTCAAATCGGCTAGTGTCTACGGTGTCTACTTTGTACTATTGGTAACGAAAATGACCGATAGAGGCAGCACCGATTTTAGAAAATGGCCGGCGAGAAGAGTAATAGACCAGAAAAGTTAGGTTAGAATTTGCCGTTGGCGCGAGTTCATAGTTTGAATTCCCTGGTATAGGTTTCATATAGGAGTTTAATTTTACAGACAAATAAAAGATATTTTGTAAAAGAAATTAAACAGCTCTTGCTAAGAATTCGATAGTTTTTGTAATAGATTGCAACAGTTTAAACCTGTAGAAAAGGTAAAGTAAGAAAATTATTAGAAATTAAAATGCTTGGTGCAAGCAAGGATACCGTATGTCGTTGACCCACCAGTAAATAGGTCAGTACAATAGAAGATGAAGCATGCACGATCAAACTAGGACATATGTTCAGTGAATTTTGTAGTGTTGTATTATTATTTAAATAATTATAAACTGTGCAGAGTTCATGTGAATATTATTGTACAAATCTGGAGATAAAGGGTCGGTCTAGATGCTACATATAATGCTTTGCATAAGAGATTTACTTTTATGAGATTTTTCGGTCTTTAAAGTTGAGCAAAAATTTCCTTGGTAAGAAATACACGGGGATTGAAATTATGTTCTCAGCGTTATGAACTGTGTTTGAATTTCGCGCCTAAGTTTGACCGTTACACTTTTCTGGTCTATTTGCAAAACTACAGGGATATAAGCAAATAAAGTTCATATATTTTTAAATGTAAATTGATTTGAAGTGCAGTATTGTTTAATGGGTAGTATGACAACCGTAAACACAACAGTTTGATTACTTTTCTGGCAATTTTATAATTTTGCCACCAAGCGGTTACGAGTTCATTTTTTTCGCCAATGTCATTGATTGCAATAATATATGTCTGCAGTTGATTTTCACACTTTCTTGGGTTCGAAAGGCGCACTGTATTCTTCAAAAGACATGATTTCAAACAGCATTTGAATGACATCTACAAACGAATAAATAAATGTTATATGTTAGTACTTAAAAAGTAAATTATATTTCACAGATTTTAAATTAATAACTTAACTTCCGGAAGGAGTTACAAAAATAAAAAGAATTAAGAAAAGATTTTGTTCAATATGATTATTTATTTCTACACTGAAAACTGATAAGTTATGTGGTTATGATCTGAACATCACCCTTGCAGATGACTGTGATCAAAACGCGCGCGTAAATTGGGTAAATTGAATAAAGGGTTATTTCGAATTCTACCTAACCGATAGTGCCATAAATTAGTACGGCCCGATTCCATTTTTTGGCGCTGCACGGTATCATGGCTGGGTATATAAATATTTCTCCTGGAATCAACTGTCAACAAATTTCTGTTGTTTTTTGCAACAATTCAAATGCTGCTAAATGTGATACAATAAAATATCAAAATTCTTTATTATAGGGTGGTTGCAAAAAAAATTAATTCGCAAAACTATATTATATATTAGTAGTTTTATTTATTTACTTAAACATTATTTGTGAAAACAGAATCGTAATATTCCCTATAAATAAAGAGTTATAAATTATTGAAAAACATAAATTTTCAAATACATTACGTGACTTAAAATGTCCTTGACGTCATAGGTCATGGTGTGGCAGCGCGCCAAATGAGTAAAATTTGTACTAGTTTGAAATTAAAACACATTTTGAACAAACGTCAAAGTAACACTTATACCGTATCTCAGATAAGAATAGACTTTGGAGTAAGATAGGGCTTACGATTCCAGTTTTCTGATTGGTCTAAACGCAAACCAAGTTTACAATAGCAATATGCAAGTAGGTATATTATTTATTCCATTTTGACTTTATAATCTATTTAACAATTTTTAACTAACTGTTTATTTACTAAAGAATTAAAAATGATCAAATTTAGACCTTTCGGGCTGTCAAGTACGTCATGCGCGAAACAAAATTAATTCATAAGTTTTATGTGTGTAAAACTGGCTGGCTCTGCAGCGTTACCAAGTCTATTCTTATCTTAAATGCAGTATAATTCTTTCACTCCTCTAATTGCTGCAGCAGTGAAACAATCATTTGCAGAAATAAATTCAGCAACCATCCAACTATCCACTTGTGGTAAATTATAAGATTTACCTTAAACATATTAATTTTCAATATTATTAATACTAAAACACTACATAAATAGTTAGTAGAACTAATACTTGTGTTAATTTTGACGAGAAAACATACCTTGCTTAACATTTTAAGTTTAAAAATAGTGTATGCAAAAATTTTAACCACTTCAATACAGACAGTTGAAGTTTAAATGTCATTAACAAGCTTCACTAGTTGCCGTTTGCCGTACACATGCACTTTAGAATATTAGAACTACAGACCAATAATATAAATTAGAACCATCACCTATGACGCCATAAGAGTGGGGCTAGATTTCAGCAAGAAATTGTGACGCGAATATTTTTTCTCTAATATTTTAAAGGAAATGTCTACTCGCACACCACTGTGTACTGTTCCCGTTCACCATCCACCACTCACCACTCAAAAAATAATCTTTACCGTCCATCGTTCACTGTCCACCGGTCATCGTTCATCGGTCACCGTCCACCGTTCACCGTTTATCCGTTTACCGTCCTTCGTTCACCGTCCACCGATTACAGTTCACCGTCCACCGTTTACAGTTCACCGTCCACCGTACTTCGTCCACCGTCCACTATTTACCGTTCACCGTCCACCATTCACTGTTTATATTCTAAATCAATAATTACATTGTAATTATAATTTCAGATATTGTTGTGCCAGAATTTTGATCCTCTACCTTTGGACAAATTTCTACCCGAAGCCCGAGTCCTTATTTTCTGCCGACCGCAGAAAATCTCACTTTGACCTCGAATTCTGAAATTTCACCCCCTTCGAAGGACCACTCACCTTTTCGTGAGACCCATAAAACAGCTAGCAATATAGAAAAACTGGGGTAATAAAGAAATTATTAATTTATTTCTCAAATTATCACAAAATGACATTTTTTTCCAACCAAAAAAAAACTGCCTGCCGCCGCTTTTTTCCGCTTACTTTTCTTCTTTTCTTCCAACGCCTTCTCAAAAATGCAGCGACAGGTATGAAATTAATCTTCGAAGGTTAGCTTAGCTTAAATTAGGTTAAACAATAAATAGAAATATTAATAATGGCCTTAAAGATTGTTATTCTTAACCTTTAAAGATTAATACCTTACCTTAAATTACAATGTAATGATGAAGAATGTGAACAGTGAACGGTGAACGGTGGACGGTAAACGGAGAACGGTAAACAGTGGACGGTAAACGGACATATTTTCGCGTGGGGGCTAAAAAAGGGGCAACAGAAAATTACCAAATAAAAATCTACTATAATTTTAATTAAAATCTGATTTTATTACTAAATTCCGATAATACAGAAATTTTAAATCTGGCAACACTGGTTGCAGTACTATTTACTAGTCCGCACACGTTACTTACACAGTACTTTTAGTTAAGACAATATGGCAAGTTTAAAATTTTGTAAAATAAATAATAGAATATACAATGTTACTTTGTATAAGTACGTGATGTATTAAAAATATTTCAAAATGAGTGTACTTTTTGTTGGTGTTAAAAATAATTTTTGTGTGGGGGCAGAACTCCTTCAAATTCTTCGTTCAGTTTTTTTTTGTGTGGGGGCTCGAGCTCCGAAGCCCTCACGTAGTCGGCGCCTATGTAAACGGAGAACGGTAAACAGTGGACGATGAACGGTGGACCGTGAATGGTGAACGGTAAAGATTGATTTTTGAGTGGTGAATGATGAACGATACACAGTGGTGTGCGAGTAGATTCGTCCTACTTTAAAAATTATGAAGAAAAAAAAAATATTATTAATTACTGTAAATAAAGTATTAAACCCTTCCTATTCAAATGTTTTTTCAAAAATGTGCAACCACCCAATTATAAGAATAACGTTTTGCATCTCCCGGTTATTGAAAAAATAGTATATTCACCTCAGAAGAAAATGCTATTTTTCCTTTGATGCTTTGAATTACAATTCTGGAAAAATCATTCATTTCTCATCCTTACTCTCAGAACAATTGAGTCTGTTAAGGTACAGCACAGCAATAAAAATATAAATATAGTAATGGACCTATTCAATTTAAAGAGATAGAAGATATGCGCAATGGGGATTTGCGCATAGTCAGAACGACTGAGATCTATGGCGTTTGTTTCTAAAAAATTTAGACGTAAAATGTGGGAAAAATCCTTGACAACTTTAAAAAATTTCTCGAAAGAAGTTACAATAGCTTTTTTGGAGCTAAAACGTCTAACGATAAAAATTTTCACTGAGAATATAGGTATTTTAATGAGTGCAATATTTTTGACGTTTCGTTTGACAGCCCAACTGGCAGTTGTTCGCGCCATTTTCTTACTATTTGTAGCGATAAAAAGAGATAGCCGTTAAATTGAAAAGGACCATTATAACAAGGCGGCATATAACTGTCATTACTTGCTTTTACATTGAATGTCAACGCCGTATTATTTGTACCGCTCTTTTGAAATAAAAAAAATGAATGGATTCCCCTTACTGTTCGTTTAATATAAATCGAGACATAAATGCTGTTTTTGTTTGAAATAATTTCATATGGGAATGAAAACTGCAGTTCAAAAAATTGTTTCAATCAAAAATAGCATTTATGTTAAAGGAACAGTAAGATTATTTTATTATTCAGTATAAAAACAGGCAGTGACAATACAGTTATGTGCCGCCATGTCATAAATATGATATTTACATACCTATAGTTTTATTGCTGGTCTGGACAGTCAATTTTTCTGACAATATTTCATGCTTGTTTTACATTCTGATACACACTGTTGGCAACTTCATACATTGTGCTACCCTGAAAATGATTGTTATAATAAGAATTCAAAATATTATCTCCTTCATTGACGTGGCTTTCTTTCTGAAATGTCCCCTGAATACGGCTGTGGCCTGGTGTTCCTGTAAGTAGTGAGAAGCTGAAAAATGTCTTTTGTGAGTGGAGCGGCCGTTTCCGGCGCTTGGCCGGAGTTTCCGGGGATTAACCGGAGCCGGAGTGGATAATTGACTCGGCAGAGACCGGAGCTGAGACCCTGTAGCTCTAGCTCTGTGACTCGCTGACTCCAGACACAGACACATACACACCACCCCGAGGCCCGGAGAGTATGATTTATTCTACTCAAAGTGCCACGCAGCATGAGCTATCAATTACGCACCGCACAGATAAAGTTCACAAAGAATACAAAAAGAGATAAGACAGCATAGCACGTATAAGATAATAAGAATGGGACATTATTACTATTTACGAATATGGCTGCTGTACTCTGCTTGGTATTTTTAGGGCGCGAGTTACAATAAGATAAATATGAGTAACATAGGTCACATAAATTTTCGGAAAAAAATGAATGGACGATACTATGGTTTAAGAAAAGTATATTCAATCTGCGTATTACTACAACAATTAACCTAGCTTAAACTTTATCGCTCATATTTAATATAAAGCTAGTGATCGTTTTCTTCCACATAACGAAGTTTAGTTCTGACTTGCGCAATGAGTCTTCGCCGGGTTTTAAAATTTATTTTGCGTACGTTTTGAGGAATGGATCCCCCTGCCTACTATACCGGGTGTCTAATTTTAAAATAAAAGTGTAAATACAAAAAATCTGAATTATAAACTACATCTAACAATATAATTGATAAATCTCTCCAGGTTGTTCTGCATGTTGGTAAGGGTTAAAAAATAAATACACTTGTGTGATGATGCAGAATGTATTGTTTATTTGTTTTAAATTAAATTAAACAAATAAACAATACATTCTGCATCATCACACAACAAGTGTATTTATTTTTTAACCCTTACATCTAACAAGTCCAAAATTACTGTTTACATGCGTTTCTTTTGCGAAAGAGAGGCAAAATAAAAGTAATAATTTTTGGCTATTTACCCAGTAGCACAAAATGTTAAACAGTTGTATTGCTTGAGATTGGTAGATGACATCTGTCATAAAGTTTTAATAATTATTGAATTCATTAATGTATTTATTTTATTTTGGAATCATAAACTTCTTTATTCGCCCTCAAAAGCGGGCGCAATTTGTCTTTTATTGCCCGAGGGCCTATAAAGTTGGCAGGTAACAGCTATTCAAACATATTAAAATTCTGGTTTATAGATAAATGTCAGACAACACAACAAATTCGATAAATTACATTTTTTAAACACCGCCACTCGCAAATCTTCCGTATATTCTTTCTCGTATACGTCTTTTGACTTCTGTATTACCAACTTACCTTATGCAGCTTCAAATTTATCCAATATTTCTTTGGTATAACCAATATCTGTCATTTTTATTTGACACAAAATTAGAATTGTTTATAATAAACAACAAAGCAACACTAACAAATTACGTAGAAACCACAGCATACTTGCAACTCGCAACGCCAGCAAACAAATAAATTGTTCCTGTACTAGAACTATAATATATTTTTGTATAGTAATATTATTAAAAAATCAACATTAAACGAGCATACCTACTTCTGATATGAACCTGCATTTAGAAAAAGTATTATTGAAAGCTATTAGTATTTGACATTTGTTTTATATAAAAAAAAAAAAAACGAGAAATGCCGTTGTCCCCATAATAATGTAGTCAATTACCATTATTAAAATTTTGTAGTTTTTCGTAAATTTGCGCTCCAAAATATTGTTCTGTTTATGCAAGCCAATGACAATTTTTGTTTGGTTGTGTCCTATAGGTATCGGTTACGCAGTGGTTCTCATCGCCTTCTACGTGGATTTCTACTACAACGTGATCATCGCCTGGGCGTTAAGATTCTTTTTCGCTTCCTTCACAGACTTGTTGCCCTGGACAACGTGCGATAACCCATGGAATACTCCACTCTGTAGACCGGTAAATTGCCTTACTATTTTCATGCATTATTATTTATACCGTAATAGTTAATAGTTGTGATAGAGTACTAATTGCATTTATTTAGTTTACAATTGAATTAACCACACTAAGCACCTAGTTTTTGATTAAATATTAGTTCGTAATAATGTGCTTTGCTCCCTCATATACATATGATACTAGCCCAAACTCATAATAATTTGATCGATTTACATTTTCAACAAATTATAAAATTTACACAAATGGCTAGAAATTTCTACAAAATTCTTTCCGCTACTTTAAATATATGACTTAAAACTTAAAAAAACTGTGGGCCAAATGAATGGTGACAATAGTTCGACCGGCATTTTAAGGGTCATCTTCTGATCCAGATTTAGCCGAGACCCTTCACTTTTGGCACAATGAAAAACAACTTCATAACAATTCAGTGTTTATAGTAAATCGGAAAACCTACCGTGCAAGATCTACGGGACAATACACAAATATGCAGGGCTTAGGGATACAATTCCTAATAGAATTAAAACTAGTATTATTAATAAGGCGATGTAACCCAATAATAAATAGCGAAATACTTTTTGTAAGTTTATAATATAAATTTTAAAATAGACGAAAGAAATTTGTAAAATTTTCTCATCATTTGTGTGTTTGGGCGTACATACCTAACAAAGTAAATTATTTTTTGCAACACCACCTTCTAAAGTTGTCTTTATTTCACACTTATCCGTGGCTAAAATGTGCCATTATAGAAAAATGTGAAATAAAAAAATAGCTGTAAAATAAAAAAATAACAAATAAAAAAATCACCAGTATCACTAATACTCTCATTTTTGCTCGTTTTCTATTTTTTTGAAGAACTAAATAATAGCAAAAAAATATCAAAATATATTTTGATAATAACCACTAAAAATAACAAAAGAACAAAACAAACTACAACAGGTGAACTGTGATCTTGTATTTTGTGTTGAAATAGTACCACTAGTGGCATCTGTCGTAACAAATGTGATTTCAGACCATATGTTTTTCTAGTTGCTAAGTTCATTGTTGTATCAAGGTTGTATACTTCAATTCATAGAGAATAGTGATGGGAAGATAGGTGAAGTTTGATCTTGTTTTTTGATTGGATAAATACCCCAACATTATCCAATCATACAACAAGATCAATCTGCAGCTGCACCTGTCTTCCTATCACTATTTTCTTACATGAAGTGAAGTATAGTTTAAAACGTTGTAAGCATTGAATTGTATTATTGAGTAAATAAAGTGTTAATAGTGAATGAAGTGAATAGTGAATACAGTGAAGTATCTTGACATTTTCATCAAAATGACATTTTTCTTTTAAAATTTATTTTAAATTGGTTTAAATAAAGATTTTGGTGTTGCAAAAAATTATGTATATAACTCGTGACTAAACGGTGCTTTTTTTCTTTTGTGAGCTTTAAACTCATGAAAAAAAAAGCACTGTTTCGCCACTTGTTATATAAAATACTATATCTTCATTTTATTAATATTTATATAATCTATTTGAATTGGCTTTTTAGTTTCTGAGTATAAGAGAACCAATGTATACAAATTTTGATAATAATTCATTTATAATACAATAGACGTTACAGGCAAATAAAATAATACTTAGTATACCTACATTGTATGTTTGAGTATTGTTGGCAGTTTACGAAATATGTCATTTTATTTTCATCGTTTTCGTTATCATTGGATAATATCGGGGTTTTATCCAATCAAAAAACAAGATCAAACTGTTTCTATCTTCACATCACTCTATAGTTAAAACGGATAGAGTATAGAGCGCGAAGTCCACATAGTAAACGAATATATAATATTTTAAAAAATGTCCAAGAAATACTCACTGATCATTAACAATAAAATGTTATCAAGATTATTACCATTTTTACACGGTTATGAATATGATTGTTGCAGTTTGAGACACCACGCGGTAACTACAGCTCAAACACATCTTTAACTTTAACGGGGGGCGAAAGCGAAGGAAGATTCACATCTGCTGCCTCCGAATATTTCAAGTAAGAAGAATTTTTTTACTATTACACAAATATTTTTAATACATTTGACAACGAGTGGTTCGAAATGCACTATAATTAAGTTGTTAAATTTTTGTCGAAATGCATGTAAATTTTCCAAGAAATGAATGCAAGTACGTACCTGTCCCTTGCGTTAAATAGGGGTTACGTATTTAACCTAATAAACATGTTGATATGCGAACAATATACGCTAAGACAATAGCTATATCGAACTATAATAGCCTGAAATCGATTATAGTGTAACGTAGGTACATAACCAATTAAATAATAATATGTGGACGAACACTGTACTTAATATACGAGTATGTTGGTTCATATTTCGAAAATTTGGATTTTAATTTTTAAAAATATAACCTATCTAAATAAAATCTATTGAAGGAAATATATGGGTATATTCCTTTTTATATCAAATTCTTGAAACTTGTTTAAAGATAATATAATTTTTTTATCATTCATTTACTCGTACTTATAAAACCCTGTATTTAAATTTTTCACACAAAACTGAAATATATTTTGAAAACAAAATTGCAATAAAAAAAATTAGCTCCATGATACTTTATCAATATACTTACTTCCTTACTATTTTGATTTTCGAAAAATATTTCATATTATACTTGAAAAAATAGGCGCAATAATGTATAATTGTATACATTTTCCAAAAATTGTATTTAATTTTTAAGAACTAGGTACCGAACATTTTTAAATGTAGGTGCAAAAATTTAGTGAATTTTTCTCGATTAGTGAAACTCATATCTATACCATATGTAAGGTCCATATACTTTTGTAAAATTAATTGCAATAAATTTAAAGTAATACTCGTATAACCTCTTTCACTTTCATATACCATATAACTTCTATACTAAATACGGTTTACAACTTTAAAATATGTTTTAAAATTACACGGCACACATTTTTGTTAATAAATATACAAATTGTTCACTTATATTTTGATTAGAGAATATAAAAGTTCGCATAACATTCAAACGCAGTGAGTTTCGGAACGCTACTAAAAAATATACAGAAATACATCTTGAATCTCGCAAAAAAATGTTAGATAAATTTCTTTTTCTTTGTATTTTATGTATCTAGAAATGTATATAGATAATTTCACAAAACATTAGGTCATATAAATATTGTCTATTGTGAAATATTGAGTACCTAAATAAATATATAATTAGAGTGAGTGAAGTGAGTAAAGAGAAGAAAAAATTGGCGCACGAGCCGAAGAGTGAAAAAGAGATATAATTTATTCACGAGTTGCATACAAATTTTTTTGCGCCTGCAATAAAAGTGTCAAAAAGTGTCATAGTGTTTCATTATTTCACTCCGCACCGCAGTGTTAAAAAATACTTTCATGTATTAAAAAAGATATAACTTTTTAATGAAAAAAGTGTAATTTTTTTAAGACGTAAAAAATATATATTGTAATGTGCAGTGCTCGCCGTCGCCGCCACTGTTACCGCCTCTGTCCCCGTCGGTGTCGCCGCCGCTGTCGCAGGGACGAGCGAGTGTCTATTGTTAGCGATGACGCAAGCGACTGGTCGGAGCCTGTCTAATTACGCGGTTGATGTAACCTATTGTGTTTTATCTAGAAGTCTTCCAGTGAGTTCTGGAATTTTCGGCTAGGGTATATAAGCACCGTTAGCGAAGGCACTGAACTGTCTGATATAAATAAGCGTTGCGTGTTAAACAGTTGGTGATATAAACAGATAGTAGACAAGTGGTGAATATAAATAAATACAGTTGTATAAATAAATAAGTGATCTATATATTTTAGAAAGAAACTTGGAGAATAACAGTCTGATGATATTTGGACAATAATTTTATTACATAACCGACGTTTCGGCAGCCAATCTGCCTTCCTCAGGGGAAATGTAAATCTTAATTAAATGGATTTTGAACAATACAAGTTGCATTTGTATTAAGTCTTATAATAAAATACAAATAAATAAAAATTAAGATTTACATTTCCGCTGAAGAAGGCAGATTGGCTGCCGAAACGTCGGTTATGTAATAAAATTATTGTCCAAATATCATCAGACTGTTATTCTCCAAGTTTCTTTCTAATTTATTTATCCAGTCGAGGAATTCCGTTACCATGCTCAATATATTGTTTAAATAAATAATCTTAGTGTTTAAGTGTCTTATAATATTATTAGTCTTAATTAGTGTTTAATATTTGTTTAATCGTAGTGTTCGTTATATTTATCATATTTTAATTATATTTAATATCTATTTATCGTTATAATAAACTTTTATTTTAATTAATACTAATTGTCTAATATTTACACTTCACCCAATTAAATAAAAACGTTACAATATGTATATAAGTATTTATTATTAATTAAATATACATATGTTTCACAACTTCGGATACAAACTATAAGGGCATATAATAATGCGTAAAAAAAATAATCAACATATTGTAACGTTTTTATTTATTTGGGTGAAGTGTAAATATTAGTCAATTATTATTAATTAAAATAAAAGTTTATTATAACGATAAATGATATTAAATATAATTAAAAGATGATAAATATAACGAACACTACGATTAAAAAAATATTAAATACTAATTAAGACTAAGAATATTATATAACACTTAAACACTAAGATAATTTATTTAAACTTTAACTCTTTTATTTATTTATACAACTATATTTATTTATGTTTACCACTTGTCGACTAAGTATCTGTTTATATCACCAACTATTTAACAACCGACGCTTATTTATATGACTGTCCAATGCCTTCGCTAACAGTGCTTATATACTCCGGCATTTGTATTCGAGAAATTTCTAGAGCACTATTCCAGATAAAAACTCAAACACAATAGATTTCATCAACGGCGTAATTAAGCAGGTTCGGACAAGTCTGTTGCGTCATCGCTAAAAATACACTCGCTCGTTCCTGCGACGTGGCTGCGACAGCGGCGGCGACAGTGGCGGCGATGACGGGCGCTGCACGGTACAATATATTCAGCGAACAGACTCTACCACAAAATGTACTCTACAAGTGTTGGATACAACGGTGTTATAAATGCATTATATCTCATGGGGACATCATTAATATTAATGAATAAATTAATACTTTTTTTCATATAAATAAAAATTCTCTTTATTTGTTTATTATACCTCATGTCTTTTGACTGTTCATATTTACTACAACCTCTATTACTTTTTCTTGTATTAGATCCATCTTTTCGTTTTTCCTACTTCGAAGAAGATTTTCAGGTATCTTTCTCTCATTTTTCCTTTTTACCTCTCGCTAAGAGAGGTATTGTATTCTTGCTAAAAATCGCATATCCAGATTTTAATGAATAAGCACGTTTTAAGGTCCCTAGAATCCGATTATAACATTTTTACGATGATGTGCGTATGTGTGTGTGGATGTGTGTGTGGATGTTGGATTCACTATATCTCAAATACTATAAGACTTAAGACATTTTTAACTACGGATTCCTCAATCTAGCAATAATGGGAAGAGTCCAGTCAGTTTTGGTATAACAATTGGACAACCGGAAGTAGTAGTTACAAGAAAAAAATCATCTAAATATTATTTATCGAAAATTTATGTAAATACTTATATTAAAGAACGTTAAATTCTTTATTCAATAAATATAAATTCATTATTATATCTTCTATAGATTTAGAGATAAAGAAAGGCATATAAAATAGTTTGATGTAAAAAATCTCAGATCAAACTACTACAAGGCAAGAAATTCAAATGTTTGTAATTGTCACATAAATGTCACTGTCAAAAATATTTGTATGCCTCTGTCAAAAATATTTGTACATTATTATGAAGATTATGAAAATAAAAAAAAGTCAACGCAAAAGAATATATGTAAAAAAGAATATAAAAGGAATTTGCGAAAAAATGACGAATATAAAGAAAAAGAAAAGGAAAGCAGAAAAAGAAAATTTCAGGATATTGAATATAAAGAAAATGTATGTATTGTACATAATTTATTTTAAAATATCCCATAGATTTTGCAAATATATGTGAGAATTATTTTGTAGTGAGACATGAATATATGTATTTGTATTTAAAAATATTTTTCGTTTTATGCGTACAACCAGGTAAAATATCTGGCGAGAGGTTATGTGTTGGCCACATCAGATTTTTTTTCTTATAGCCGCGCCATCCTAGAACTCCATCAAAGCTCTGGACTCCACGACTTAGGCTCTGTGAAATGGGACATAGCTTTATGTCTACTAGCAGTCTACGTCATCTGCTACTTTTCCCTTTGGAAGGGTATAAGTACAAGTGGGAAAGTCGTTTGGTTCACTGCTCTTTTTCCGTATGCTGTGCTGTTGATTCTCTTCGTTAGAGGCGTCACTTTGCCAGGATCTGCAGAAGGGATTAAATATTATTTGAATCCGAATTTTGAGGCCATCACCAAGGCGGAGGTAAGAGATTTTGCTTACATGAACTTGTCCACTTATTTAAATTTAGGTTTTGTTGTTTCATTTTGGAACATACCATACAGAGTGTTTCACCACTTCTACACACTTTAATGGCATATAGTTATGACCAATAAATGAGTATAAAAAGCTTAATCGACATAAATCCGATCTTCAAATGTTTTTAAGAAAGAGGCCATTTTGTATTAGAATCTAAGAAAAACTAACAAAATTTTGCCTATGCCAGTAAATAATAAAAATACAATGAAATTGTATATGAAACATTTTTCTCAGTTTTTAATAGTTTTTTTTAAATTAAATATTGGTCAAGGACGCCACAACATTTTTTATACATTTTTTTTTTTTTTGAAAGGCAAAAGCGAATCAACTGTGATCTCAAACAAAAAGTCTCATTTAATTGACGTTTCAATTCTTATAGTTTTCGAGATAGCAGAGGTCAACCCCGTAAAAACTCATTTTTCACTATCTTATACAATGTATCGGAAACTATATTGAAGATCAGACCCATATGTTGATTTAAGCATTTTTTACTCATTTTGGTCAGTACTACACGCCCTTAAAGTTTGTACTTGAAGGTGTGAAACATCCTCTATATTGTTTTATCAATGTTAATAGTACATCGGGTGGCCACTAATTACTAGTATTTTTTTTTAATTGTAAAGAAACCAAAAACAATAAATATGTAAAAATAGTTACACAAGGTGTATCACGAAAAGTTTAACATGAGAAATCGGTTTTTCTGTGCGCACTGATCCCCTAATTATTTTAAACAAAAAGATTCAAATGGATGCTGTAAAGCAAAAATTTCTATATCTGAATCATTAAAAAAATTCATTTTGGCTACTTCATAACGGCAGAAATAAAATTTGATAATTCACGGAATTACAATTTATTAGTATTAGCCATGGAATTAGAAGCAAGAGACGAACAAAAGCGTAACGTTTTATTACGTCAGTGTCAGAATAATGATTGTCAAAATAAATATTTTACGTGCGTAGTAAATATTAATTTCCTAAATAGAAATTTAATAATAATAATAATAATAATAATAATAATAATAATAATAATAATAATAATAATAATAATAATAATAATAATAAAAAAGTAAAAGGATTAATTAGATTTATTATTTAAGATTAATAAAATAAAATAAAGTAACACTAACAATAGACCTTTTCAATTTAACGGATAACTCTTTCTATCGCAGCAAATAGTAAGTAAAATGGCGGCAACAACTGCCACTTGAGCCGTCAAACGAAACGTCAAAAATATTGCAGTCATTAAAATACCTATAAATCGGTTAAAAGCTTTTTTCAAGAAGTTTTTTTAAAGTTGTCTTAGACTTTTCTCACATTACGTCTAAATTTTTCACAAACAAACGCCATGGATCTCATTGCAAGCACGTATCCATGACTCCCGCCATTTGTTCTTACTATGCGTAGATCTTCATTGCGCATATATCTTCTATCTCTTTAAATTGAATAGGTCTATTAATTAATGTAACAAATTAATTTCAATAAAACAACAACACACTAAAAATATTCTTAAATTATAAAAGATGTTCAAACAATCCTCCGTTTTGTGCTAAACAATAACCCAATCTATTGTAGAAATTTTGGCGAACATTACTTAATTGTCTATTCTTTATTTTTGACATTCTTGTGTTATAGCATTTTTAAGTTCTTCTACAATTTGGTGTCTTATTTTTATAAACAGACCGTGCTCGCCAGTTAATTGACCCATTTCGTCCTATCCAGCTTTCAGGAAAAGTTTGGTTCAGATATTCCACAATTTCTCTTGTACTATGTGCAGGGCAGACATCTTGTTGGAACCACACATTTTCTTTATTTGTTTCGGCAATCTCTGGCCCAACAACATTCATTAATAAATTATGACTCCGAATTTATTCTTTTAGTGAAGAACGGGCCAATGATTTTATCTCCCAAAATTTCTTCCCATACAATTACAGTTTGTCAATATTGTGTCCGAGATATTACGTGGATTATTTTGGAACCAATATATGTGCATTCATCTGTGAATAAAATATTGCTTAAAAAGTCTCTATCATAATTTGACTTCTCTATCATTATTTCACAGAATGATACACGCTGTTCTAAATCTCGTTCCAAAATATGTTGATGATTTTGAAATTGGAAAGGAATGTATTGATGTTTTTCAAAATCTCTATGAACTGTCTTAAAATGAATATTTAGTTCCCTGTAAATTTCTCTCACATCATTGTTTGCTCCGTTCTATTAAAGCAAGAACATTTTCTTCATTTTCATTGTAAAAATAAATAAATAAATAAATAAATATATCATCACGGCTAATTATCCATTGCTGGGTGTGTCAATCTACTCTGTACACAGATATCGGTAATGATGAAATATTTGCACCGTGTAGTTTTCTTTATTTCTTCCTCTTTTTTGAAATTAAGTGTACCTGTCTTCTCAAACTTGGCAATAAATCGTTGAATAGTAGACAATCCCGGAATATCATGATTTTATCAAATACCACTAATTTGATCTCGAATTTGCCGTAAACTAAACTAACTTTTCTTCATTTGAATAATTATTCATTTTCGAAAATAATTAACTCTAATATCGATTTATTAACACAATTTATTTATTCTATTGCAGTTGATTGTGCCCGTCACTGGTTGCTTTCTATTTAATTTCTTATTATGGTCCCTTCAGTATTTTATATTTTGTAACTTTTAGGGCCAGTTGCATAAAACGTTGTTAGCTGATCATGTGTTTAACTGCACATTGTAACCATGGAAACGTATCAAAAATACATTGGAAAATTATTAGCCTTGTCAAAGTTAACAACGTGATTAAAGTTAACAATGTTTTATGCAACTGGGCCTAGTGTTTTTTTGTTTCTTATTCATAGTTATATTTTGTAATTTATATGTATGCTAAGTTGGATACGAGTAATAGGGCGCGAGCAGACACGTGACTCGAGCGACCTTGACTTGCTTGGGATCAGCTGATTTGTGTGCGCATGTCATTTTGACAAGAACATTGTCAATTTGACAAGACCAATGTTTTGATTTATTTTCATTTTGAACTGCAAAAATGTTAATATTTTACAATTTTTAGACAGTAAAACACATGTAATTAAAAATAAAAACATTTTAGTAGTTAAAAGTCAAAATAAATCAAAACATTGGTCTTGTCAACATGACATTGTTCTTGTCAAAAGGACATGCGCACACAAATCAGCTGATTCTAAGCACGTCAAGGTCCCTCGAGTCACGTGTCTACTCGCGCCCTATAATAACAATTTTTCAAAATAAATACTAATAAAACGTTATGCTTGTGTTCTAATTCCATGGCTAATACTATTAAATTGTAATTCCATGAATTTTCAGCAGTTATGAAGTAGCCAAAATGAATTTTTTTTATTAATTCGGATATAGTAATTTTTGCTTTACAACATCCATTTGAAACTTTTTGTCTAAAATAATTAAGGGAGCAATATGCGCACGGAAAAACTGATTTCCCATGTTAAACACATATGTTTCACTTTCCATGATACACTCGGTATATACTATTATTCACGAAAGATGACTATTCAAGGTTATTTGTTCGAAGAAAGAATACACATCACTTTATAACAGTAGCTTAGTAACATTTTGTATTAGTAAGAGAAAGATTATTTGACCTATGTCTATTTAATTAATGTGGTGTGACAGATATACGTAAATAGTGGAATTACTTTCTAACACACTATAAATAATAATGACGTATGTCGTAGAATTACAGATACCTAATTATCTACTACACTGCCTTCTGTGCTAATATTTACCCAGTGGCGTTGACCTTTAAATCAAATTATTATTCCTTGGTTTATAAGTTGTCTATGTTTTTGTATTTTGCAAAAACCTAAGTGAAAAACATAATTCTTTCTCAAAGGTTTTATTTACAAAGAAACATAATTTTCAAATGAATTACTCTTATTTTTCAGTTAAAATGTGTCCATAAATATTTCATGTTGCACACCTATGCATACGAAATGCAATAAAAAATCTGCTAGTAATATTATATCAGACGGCTCACAAATGACCTTGAATAGTCATCTTTCGTGAATAATAGTTTATGTAACTTTTCTGAACACTACAGTTTTTGTCAGGATATGAATATAAGAACAGGGAATTACATAAAACTAAAGTCACATGTTAAGGTCACCCCTAACCTGCACCATTCGGTATATTTACTGTCAAGTATTTAATAGGAAGTAACTTAAAATAAATTGGTATTAATAAAAGAGGTTTTTATTAAAGGTCTGGGTCGATGCTGCAACACAAGTTTTCTTTTCATTGGGACCTGGATTCGGAGTATTATTAGCTTATGCTTCTTACAACAAATATCACAATAATGTGTACAAGTAAGCCTAAAAAAATTAAATTAGGAAGTGCCTTGGCTGCCGGCGCCGGTTGCCTTGTAAAAAGTAAATGGTAGCCGGTGTCAGTTGCTTTAATATAAGTTCATCGCGGCTGCAAATATGAGAACCGGCGTTTTGTGCGTTAGGTTAAATTATTAGGTTATACAGGATGATGTTAATGAATACGTTTTATAAATTTTTGGAGTACGTATAGGGAATGAAAAAATGACTATGCTTTACAGGCTCTTAAAAAGTAATTATCTACCTTAATTTTTAGTGACCTATCACTTCAGTTATTAATTGCGTTTATTTTAACTTCTAGCATTGAATTTTTTAAAGTTATTTTAATCATTTTTGTAATACATATTATAATAATTGCTCAAAATCACGGCCCCAACTTCAATGCAAGTATATTGCACCTTTCGAGCATATTTTGATACATTCGTCCAAAATCGCAACGATTTGTTTGCATTTTTTGTTGCCGTACATTCGGCCGTACATTAATACCGTGTGCGATTAATCTCGAACAGTATGCGCATTCATCATGCGTGTGCAACACAATGCTAAAAGTTAAAATAAAATAAAAATCTGATGTGGCGAGCACATTACCTTCCTTCAGTTCTATGTATTTTATACAAATTCCATACAGACAGTTTCTTGCGAAAGGTTCTATATTTTCACTACATTACCTTCCCTCAGTTCAATATATGTTGTACAAATTCCATACACAAAGTTTCTTAGAATTGATTCTATATTTGCAGTAAAATTATAACACAAACATACTATGTCAATCGCACTTGACATTGACATCTCTCCATCTGTCTATCAGAATTTTTTAAATTTTATTTATTAGCTGTTTCCAATGTTATTGCATAGCTGATTGCTTTATGATATTTAATTTCTTTATAATTTTTTAACTCAATATCCATTGAATGTGAAGTACAAAATGTAATCAAATCATATAGAGAATAAAATGTTCTTCAATATTTATAATAATATTAAATGTGAAAAAATGATATTTAACAGCGCCTTTTCAAGAAAAACTGTTACAATCTTCAAATGAGGGTACTGCCGGTCGACCAATTATAACCAAAATCTAATCAGATCTTCATATGGGTGTAACGAAGAGGAATACGAAAGAATTATAATTTTTAGAATTGTAGTGTTGGAGTTATCGACGGAGAGAAAATCGTCACACACACAGACATACAGACATCATCGCAAAAATAGTAAAATCGTATTACAGGGACTCTAAAACGTGCTTATTCATTAAAAACTCACCATCGAATTTTTTGACCAAAAACAATACCTTCCTTACCTAAAGGTAATAATATCTGAAGTTAAGGTGTTAACTCATATTCGGAAACCCACTGTTTTAAATTTATTAGGAAAAATTTGTCTATTTTGCATCTCACCCCCTATAAACTTGTAACACGTATTCATTAACACCCTGTATTATTAAAATAGTAGTGAACTCAAATCAAGTCCGAGCTAATTATTTTACAATTTAGTGCAAATAAAAATAATTGTGGTGCACGTAAGCGTATAAAGAGTGCAATTATTGGTAATATTTTATTATTTAGATGACACCGGCTACATATATGGGAACCGGCGCCGGCTATCAAGGCACTGTCTTTATATGATTATTAATTAAAGATTACTTATATTTATATTATTTATTCTTCTTTGTTTCTGTTTTTTAGAGATGCGATTCTTACAAGCGTAATAAATTCAGCAACTAGCTTTGTGGCAGGGTTTGTAATCTTTTCAGTACTTGGATATATGGCCCATGCAGCCGGGAGACCTATTCAAGAAGTCGCTACTGAAGGTCCGGGCCTCGTCTTCATAGTGTATCCAGCAGCTATAGCTACCATGCCTGGAAGCATCTTCTGGGCTTTGATATTTTTCATGATGTTGCTCACTTTGGGGTTAGATAGTTCGGTATGACACATTTCATTTCAAAAGCTTTAATTTTGTTCACACTGAAGATTATATTTCTTTTATTCATTTCATACACACATTCTTGCGCTATAAATTATATTCTTTCATTGTTATATGTTATAGTTTGGAGGGTCTGAAGCAATAATAACAGCTCTAAGCGACGAATTTCCAAAAATTGGACGACACAGGGAAATTTTCGTAGCTTGTCTATTTAGTTTATATTTTGTGGTTGGCCTTGCGAGTTGTTCCCAAGGAGGTTTCTACTTTTTCCATCTTCTAGATAGGTATGTATCACTATTTTACGTAATTTAAAAAAAAACTTAAATCGGATAAGTAGGCAATGCGCGTCATGACGAGAATTCATCGAATTATTTAATTTAATTAAATCGTTAATTGAAATTGAAATGTGTTCTCGTCATGACGTACATCAGCTATTTGTCCAAATTGAGTATACCTATCTGTTTTCCTATTATTGCTTGTATTACTTTTTTCTCGAATTATTTCAATTTTTAACGTCCGACTGGTATGTTATATACCAAATAACACCCTACAGCGTGTTATGACTTGTTGCTATAGTAATGTTTTCAATAAAATGATATAGATACTGCCCACGGTGTAGTATCTATAGGTGAGAGTGTTAGTGTTCTGTGGGTGAGAGCACGAGATGCGTTGACATGGCTAAGTAACTGGGAAACAAAATGGCGCTAACGCGACCCGTTACCATTTGACAAAAAATGTTTTGCTACAAGATGCACAACAGGGTATGGATCAAATAAAGAGAAGTTTAGTCTTTTTAAGATGCCAAAATGTGCAATTTAGCGGCAGCCAGCTACACTATAATCACAGAAACAAGTACTAAAATAAATTTCTGATTGAAAGGTGTCAATGTCAAGTGCATTTGACATATGTTGTTTTATAATTTTACTGAAAGTATAGAAACATTTTTGTATGGAATTTGTACAAAATTCATACATAGAACTGACAAAAGATAAAAGGGAATGATTGAAAATATAGAATATTATGCGTTATACAGGGTGTTTCATAACATATGCGCAGGACTTCAGGATGTGATAGCTCGTCCAAAAATATGAAAAAAGTTTCTCATAATAAGCTATGTTGTGTGCGGAATTTTTTTTTTAAGTCATAATTGGTGAAGATTTTGAAGGGGTAGTGGGTGTTTTTCTCCCCAACTTCTACGCCACTGGAAAAAGTACAGTTTTGAGCCGCCCATTTGAACCGCCAAAGTTTTCTACACAAAAAAGTACTCTTGGTCATAAGCTCTAAAGTTGACCGTTTTCGAGAAAAATCAACTTTTATGTTAAAAAACATGGTCAATTGTTTGAAATACATTTTTTTTTTACTAATTAAACAAAATTTATTCAAACGTTAGAACAAGTAACAAAACCAAACGTTAACTTCATAATTGCAAAATTTTAAAAAAAATCATACTCAGTTAAATTAATTGTTGGAAATGTCCGCCGTTATAGTCCGGGAGGCAGCGTTGCATTTTTGTCAGTGTTTTCATCCCTCACAGTTTTTGTATTAAATGATAGTTTGAATATATCTATTAAACAAACTAAGCGTCAGCTGTTTGCATCTGAGTGGAGCTGGATATGACGACATTGGAAACATGTCGAAAAAAAAATTTGTTTAAATCATTTCAATACTCTTGAAAATCTGTCAATCTGTAGTTTAAATAATATTAAACATGAAAACAATCGTCAGCTGCACTGAAAATGGGGGATTATACGTCAGCTACCCCTTTAGCGGTACATGGCGGGAGGTATTGTGTTGGCCACACCAGATTTTTTTATTTTCTGACCTAATTCATTAAATATATTATTTTATTCCTATAGAGCGCGAGCAAACACGTGACTCGAGGGACCTTGACGTGCTTAGAATCGGCTGATTTGTGTGCGCATGTCATTTTGACAAGAACAATGTCATGTTGACAAGACCAATGTTTTGACTTATTTTGATTTTTAACTGCAAAAATGTTATTTTTAATTACATGTGTTTTACTGCCTAAAAATTGTAAAATATTAACATTTTAGCAATTCAAAATCAAAATATATTTTAAAATAGTTTTTCATTAAAATCTATTATAGGCTACAAGTAAAGTACCACTTCTGGAAATTATGTAATTACCAAAAAGGGAGGTGCACAGCTAGATGTTATAGCAGTTCTAAATACAATGTTTCAATTTTTTACGGCTTACCGTTTTTGAGTTATGCAAAATACGTACGTACGTACAGACGTCATGACGAAATTAGTCAAACTGGATTCAGGGATGGTCAAAATGGATATTTCCGCTGATATCTGAAAACCAAAATTTTTCGCGATTGCAATACTTCCTTTACTATGTACAAGGAAGTATAAAAAATGAAAACCGCGAAATTTGGATTAAATAAATTTCATTCTATTCGAAATTTTTATGTTTAATAGTTTAGAGACTATATTTACTGAGAATGATAGTCAGCTGATGATATAATGGGGGTAAGATCGTCAGTCAGACCGCTCTTTGAATTATACAACGCTGAAATTGTATGCGCGCTAAACAGCTATAACCCCTAGCTGACGGTTTTTCCCCTATTGGAAGCGCAGCTGATTATTGTTTTTAGCATTTCAATAACATAATAAATACGCTGTAAAAATTTGGTAAGGGATGAAATGATTTTACACCCCCACTTTTATTTCCGGTTTATAGGGGTAGCTGACGTATAATCCCCCATTTTCAGTGCAACTGACGATTATTTTTATGTTTAATATTATTTAAACTACAGATTGACAAATTTTCAAGAGTATTAAAATGATTTTCGACATGTTTCCAATATCGTCATAGTCAGCTCCACCCCCACTGGAGTAGCTGACGCTTGGATCTTTAAATGATTGCCCGAGAAAAAAAAATTCCAATAAAAATCGTGAGGGATGAAATGATCTTGTCATCTGCAACGCTGCCTCCCGGACTATTAGCTTCAATGCACGCAGCAATTCTTCGACGCATTGACTATCTAACACGCAGGAAAATTCCCGGAGTGTTCCGAATTATGTCACAAGATGCAACAATGCGCTCTCTTAATTGGTCAACATTTTCAACTGGAGTAGCGTAGACTAGGGTTTTGAGATGGCCCCAAAAGAAAAAATCTAAACAATTAAGTTCGGGAGATCGCGGGGGCCAAGGGTGCGGACCTCCTCGACCGATCCAACGGTCTTGGTATTCGTCGTCCAAGTATTGGCGAGAAACCAAACTAAAGTGGGCCGGAGCTCCATCATGCATAAAGTACATGTTTTGTCTTACTTGAAGCGGTACATCTTCCAGGAGTTCCGGCAGTACTTCTTCTAGAAAGTGTCGATATTCTGCACCGTTTAATCTGTTCGGTAAAAAATGTGGGCCTATCAAATGATCACCGACGATGCCAGCCCAAACATTCACGGAAAATTGTTGCTGATGATGGCCTTCTGAAATTTCATGTGGATTTTCTTCAGCCCATACATGGTTATTGTGAAAATTGAAAATACCATCTCTCGAGAAAAATGATTCATCGGTAAACAGAACTTCGGCTAAAAACCGAGGATCTTGAACTATTTTGTCTTGCATCCATCTACAAAAAGCCAATCTTGGCGGAAAATCTCTTGGCAATAAGGCTTGTACTCTTTGGATATGGTAGTGATACAAAAGTTGTCTTTTCAAAATTCTCCAAATCGTCGAGTGAGGTAGATTTAAGTTGTGAGCAATTTTTCTGGTACTTGTGGTCGGATCTTCTTCAATTTTGTTGAGGACAGCCTCTTCTACTTGGGGATTTGCAACTTCCATAGGCCGCCCATTACCAGCAGCATGCTTTTTAAAACTTCCGTTCTCCCATAGTCGTTGGTGAATGCGTTGAAACAAGTTATGGTGTGGTACTTGGCGATCAGGATGTCTTTCTTGATACAACCGCCTTGCTTCTGCCGAATTACCGCTCGCCATTCCGTAAAGGTAATGCATTTCGCACATTTCAGCGTTTGTGTAATTCATTTTTAATTTTGTAACACAAATTTACTTTTTGCAGGTACAAACAAATTGTTATTTTGGCAGGAGATAGGTTTTTTTTTAAATTTAAAGCCTACTTGATAAAAAGAAAATGTATAAAAGAAATGTAACGTGTTAGACAGTCAATGGAAGAATTGCTGCGTGCATTGAAGCTAACGGCGGACATTTCTAACAATTAATTTAACTGAGTATGATTTGTTATTGTTTTTTTTTTAATTTTGCAATGGACCTTTCCAATTTAAAGAGATAGAAGATATGCGCAATGGGGATCTGCGCATAATAAGAACAACTGAGATCTATGACGTTTGATTCTAAAAAAATTAGACGTAAAATGTAAGATAACTTTAAAAAATCTTATCGAAATAAGTTACAAAAGCTTTTATTGAAGGTAAAATGTCTAACGATGCAAATTTTCGCTGACAATACAGGTATTTTAATGACTGCAATATTTTTGACGTTTCATTTGACAGCCCAACTGGCAGTTGTTCGCGCCATTTTCTTACTATTTGTAGCGATAGAAAGAGATAGCCCTTAAATTGGAAAGGTCCATTATGAAGTTAACGTTTGGTTTTGTTACTTGTTCTTACGTTTGAATAAATTTTGTTTAATTAGTAAAAAAAAATTATTTCAAACAATTGACCATGTTTTTCAATATAAAAGTTGATTTTTCTCGAAAACGGTCAACTTTAGAGCTTATGACCAAGAATACCTTTTTTGTGTAGAAAACTTTGGCGGTTCAAATGGGCGGATCAAAACTGTACTTTTTCCAGTGGCGTAGAAGTTTGGGAGAAAAACACCCACTACCCCTTCAAAATTTTCACCGATTATGAATTAAAAAAAAAAAATCTAATGTGGCCAGCACATTACCTTCCGTCAGTTCTATGTATTTTGTATAAATGTCATACAGAAAGTTCCTTGAAAAAGATTATATTTCTTGTACATTACCTTAAGGTAGTTGTATGTATTTTATACAAATTCGAAACAGAAAGTTTCTAACAAAAGATCCTATATTTCCAGTAAAATTATAACATAAACATACTGTCAACTGCACTTGACACTGACACCTTTCAATCAGAATTTTCTATTTTCTTAATGTAGCAGCTGTTTCCAGAGTTATAGCAAAGCTGACAAATATACATGATATTTAATGCCTTTATAATTTTTTAACTCTATGTCCATTTAATATGGAGTATAAAATGCATTCAAATTGTGTAGAGAATAAATAATTCTTTAATATTTATAATAACATTAAATGTGAAAAAATGATATTTAACATCGTTTTTTCGAGAAAAACTGTTAAAATCTTCAAATGAGGGTACTTCCGGTTGACCAATTATAACCAAGATCTAATCAGCTCTTCACATGGCTGTAACGAAGAGGAATACGAAAGAATTATAATTTTTGAAATTGTAGTATTAGAGTTATCGCATTAGAAAATTTTGTCACACACAGACACACACACACACATACATACACACACACACACACACACATACAGACATCATCGTAAAAATAGTAAAATCGTATTGTAGGGACCCTAAAACGTGATTATTCATCAAAAACTCACCACCGAATTTTTTGACCAAAGACAATACCTTCCTTACCTAAAGGTGACGGAAGGTAAAAAATCCGCACAAAACAGCTTATTATGAGAAACTTTTTTCAGATTTTTGGACGAGCTATCACATCCTGAAGTCCTGCGCATATGTTATGAAACACCCTATATATGAATAATTTAATATTTTAAATATTTTGTGTAAAAACCGGGTCGCAACAAAACCTGACATCTAGCGGCACACTGTATGAACTAGCCCAGTTAGTTAGCCATTCATCGTAATGCATTGGAATACGTCGTGCACTCACCTATAGATACTACACCGTGATACTGCCTAAAAAACAAGCAGAAGTATTCATAGCCTACTTACTCCGTAAATTTTATTAAAACTCGGCCAACGTACTCTTCTCGGGCCAGAGGCCCTCGAAAAGTACACTGTTAACCTCAGGCGTTATTGTCCTTATAACACCCTTGATACGTTAATTACTATAACAAATATAAAAATATACGGGAACCTATGTTATTTTTAACTCTATATTAAAAATATATACTCTAAATTTGATCGTCACATATCCCATCGAAAGAAATATAATCGTTTTATGGCGATCCTTTGTATTAAAAATAAACCATATGTACGTATATTTTGTAGGTATGCAGCAGGGTATTCAATGCTTTTCGCCGTATTTTTCGAAGCTATCGCCGTGTCTTGGATCTATGGGACCCAACGATTCTGCGACGATATCAAAGATATGATTGGATTCTCTCCCGGTTTATACTGGAGAGTTTGCTGGAGGTTTGCGGCACCCATCTTCCTCATGTTTATCATCGTTTACGGCCTATTGGGGTATGTATTATCTTCAATTTGTAGATTTCACAGCTTTTTTAAAATTTAATATAAAAAATATATACTTCGTCTTCAAGAGTCGGTATTATTATCTCTGGTTAAAATGTCTGTTATCGATATTATAGTATAAGTTGCATAAATTACATATGTGTAATTTTTCAATATGACAAATACGATTTTTTGCACATTATAAAAAAAGTACATTTTAATTAAATTTACAATTATTTTAAAGTCGAACATTATGTTTTTCACACATTTTTAATTTAATTAAAATAATTGTAGTTCATTTTTTCACCAATGGTTGGCATTATTGGATTTGAAAATTTATACGTTCACATGACTTGCATTGTCGAAGTGGTGTTCTGTCCACAGACCATAAGTATATTTTTATGCAACCGGACGCGAAATAAGCATTTCGCAGCCGCAATACAGGTCGCGAAATTGGATTTCGCGGCCGCTACCATGACAACGGCCGGTAAACAAACACTTTGAGACTTGAGAATTGCATGGTTATGTTTATCAAATGTCTATCCCATAGCCACCTTGAAACCTAACTTTCTATTTACAATGAAACTGTTTAAAATTAATAAAATTTGTAATTACAACTTTTTTTACGGTTGCACAAAAAATATTGTGTACACCTTGTCCGTGAAATCCTTTAGCGCCCTCGACAATTCTTCTCTCGGTACGCTAAAGAGTGATTTCGCGACCTTGATATACAAGTAACTATTTTTGCAACCGGATGCAAAATAAGCATTTTGCAGCCGCAATACAGGCCGCGAAATTAAATTTCGTGACCGTTGTCATGGTAGCAGCCGCGAAATTAGGTAAACAATCACTTTGACAATTGAGAATTGCATGGTTTTGTTTATCGAATGTTAATTCCATAGCCACCTTGAAAGCTAACTTTCTACTTACAATGAAACTGTATAAAATTAATAAAATTTGTAATTACATATTTTTTACGGTTGCACAAAAAATATTGTGTACACCTTGTCCGCGAAATCCTTTAGATTGTCTTGCCTAGGGCTGAGAAAAATATTCGATCAGATCTATATGATCGAAAGATCGATCGATCAATCGAAATGATCACAAAAAACAAATAATCAATCAGATCGTTTGTTCGATCATATCGATTGATTGATCTGATCGGTGGATCGATCCGATCGGTTAATTGATCAGATCGATCGCAATGGGAATGGCGCAGTTTATCATAAATGTATATTTAGGTTTTTAGGTACATTTTTTAATAAATATGTTAATTTTAATAATAGTTTTTTTTATTTTTCGAATAAAAATATTTTTTATGGACCTAAAATAGTTTGATCAGTCAAGATCGAACTGAATAAACGCGATCGATCAAGATCGATTTGATCAATCTAATCAACTGGGATCGATCTGATCAACCGTGATCCATCTGATCAATCGTAATCGATCTAATCAATCAAGATCGATCTTTTCTGATCGATCTATCCATAAGATCGATCGAAAATAAGGATCGATCATCGATCACAAAATCCCCTGATCGCACAGCCCTAGTCTTGCCTCGGCCGAAAGCAGCCTCGGCGACAATTTTTCTCTCAGTACGCTAAAGAGTGATTTCGCGGCCTTGATATACAAAATAACTATTATGGTCTGTGGTTCTGTCAATCGTATGACAGTAAATTTTATAGGTTATGTTCATATTGAACAAAAATCGTGACTGATATTAATGGATAAAAGAAGACAATTGCAAGAAATATTACTGATTTTTATGGATTAAGAAGGTAATTGCAAGTAGAAGTGGACAAAAGCGGTATTTGCTTCATTTACCTTCTTTATTTTAAGATTGCATAAATTAGCATCGCATTTAAATACAATTAAGCAACACAAATTACATATTTTAAAATTAAATTAGTATACTATGTAAACCTAGTAATTTTGTGACGTCATTATCCAGTTACAAAGTTTGATGATGTGCCTTCTCTGCATAAATAGTTTTACTATACCTTATTTGTAATGTGTTTTGCAGATATGAACCCCTGCATTACGAGAACTACGAATACCCGCCGTGGGCGAACGTCTTAGGATGGATGATAGCAGGGAGCTCAGTAATTATGATACCGATTGTAGCGGTGTATAAAATTGTGGTTACGCCCGGGTCCTTTGTGAAGGTGAGAAATGTTTGTTTGCTCTGTCCCGTACTAGATTTGCTTGTTTGTTTATCTATTTGCTTTCCTATACGTTGAACCCGACTAAATAAATATAAATATGTTTGTTACTTAATTTTTAGATGCGCCAGGTCTCTACGCAAAGAATCTCAGTAATAAATCATACAAAAAGATATGTATACAATTATAAAACAATAAGACTTTTATTAACGTATAATTTATTTATCTGTTTAAATTTCGACCGGAAATGAAACCAATTAAACTTTTAAATAAATTATTGCCATTGATTTTTAAAATCAATATTTCACATGAAGGATCTAAGGAAAAAACAAGGGTTGTCCCGCAGGCAAGATTCCGAGTAAATGGAATTTTAAGATTTACTACTCAAATATATTACTATTTTTTTATAGAAATATTATAACAAATTTATTTTACAAAGTAAACAAATAAAAAATAAATGAACTCGATCGTTATTTAATAAAACAATATTCAATATTAGGTAAGCGGACATTTTTTGTTCTTTACGATTTGCGCGCGGGACACTCCTTGTTTTTCTGCCATGCAATGATTTTAAGATTTTAAAATAAAGTCAAACTTTAGAGCATCCAGCATCCAGCCAGTCAGTGGGTTTACGTCATAAAAATAATATCACTAGAACCAATGACGTCATGTGTTAATAAGTTTACATGTGCATGTAAAACGGATTGAAATATGAACTGCGGGTTCCCTCTATAAATACAAATCTTTGTCACGGGAAGAAATACCTTATTATAGTAATCGTATATTTATCTCTATCTTACTTATGGTTTCCTTCATTCTTTCTTCGATAGGTATGCCCAATCCAATAGCTTCATTTTTGTCTTACTAACACATTCAGTGCCCTTATGGCTCATCCTGTTTACGTTAACTGTCGCGAAGTTTCATTTTGTACTTAAAATGTGAAATATCTGAAATTTAGGTTTGCCATTTTATATGTCAATGTCATTGTTATGTTTATAATTTATTGGTGATATTTACCTTTCCTTAAAATGATTTTCGTTCTTCGGTAAGTATAATCGTAGAAATAATCGAAAAAGGGAGTAGTATTTTAGTTTAAGAATGGAATAATGCATCCAAAAATCACAATCTCAATACAGGTTGAGAAGTATACGGTAGACATCAGACATATAGGGCCCTATTCTGTAACTCTGGTTAATTTTTAACCACGGGTCAAAATTTTTGTCCAATATCAATTTATTTGACAACTAAAAATCCCTCTTTTTGTTATTATGTCAACATACTTGAATGGTTAAAAATTAACCACTTAGGCCCACTTTTACAATTGATGGTTAAACTATGGTATAGCTATCTGAGGTATAACTTTATCCTAGTAATTATATCTCCGATAAACAAGAGATAGTTATACCAAGAATTACGTTAAATCACTTTAGGTTGGTACTGACACAATAAAATTATCTTCTTGTTAGACTATTTTTCTTGAATATTGTTATTATTTCTATCTTCTAATTTGCATTTTTCACGATGTTAGATGATAAAATGATATTTTTGATTCTGACAGTGATGATGAAATACTTGATTGACATCTGTCAAACGTATGAATAATAACACATCGTTTGTGTTTACGTGGTATCCATAAGAACAAAGGATAAAGTTATCCGAGGTTTATACGACCGATTTCCATGGGATAAGAAATACTGGTGTTTATTCTATCTGTGGTTTATCGGAGGAATGTAAAATACATTTTTAAATTTTATACCTCGTATAGCGTTATACGAGGTTTATCTAATGATTGTAAAAGTGGCCCTTAGTTACAGAATAGGCCTCATAATATTTAGTTATATATGTTCAGAATTGCCAATAATAAAAAAAATAATCAAACGTTATTTTACAAAAATTAACATAATTTTACTTAATAATAATATTTCCAAACGCAATTATTTCTAATAATAGTATGAAATACATAATAATAATAATAGAAAAACCAATAAAATACCGTTAACAAAATATATTTAAAAATATAAAGAAAATTTCAGAAATCCCTAAACGATGACGTAATGACGTAAACCCAATGACTGGCTGGATGCCCTATAGGGCGCGGGCAAACAGCTGTTTTAAGTGTCCTTGAAAATATGTGTGCTGGAGCCCCACTTGTCAAAGTGACAGTATAGCCATTTTGTTGTGTGTTGTGGTGTTTGTCGTTTGTGTTGTTTATTTCTTGAATCTCAGTGGTTATTGTAAAACACCACAACACAGAACAAAATGGCTGTACTGTCACTTTGACAATTGGGGCTCCAACATATATGTTTTCAAGGATACTTAAAACAGCTGTTTGCCCGCGCCCTATACTTATATCCCCTTATAATTTACCCAATGATGACGACCGGCATTTTCAACAGATTGCACTAACAGTTAAAATATTGATATAAATGTGACATAGATACCTTGTTTTTTCCCCGTACCCTTCACACATATAATATTTCTAATACATTTTATAGTTAAAAATAAGAAGAATTTAATGAGACTATTTTTTTTAGTTTTTCAAATAAATATAAAACTTTTAATATTATTATTATTATTATTATTATTATTTGAAATTTATGAAATATTTAAAGAAAAACCTAGGTATCGAATAACCTTGTATGCGCAAAACTTAAAATTCGTACTTGGACGGATCGGGGGTTAGGTATATTGACATTTAGCCGAATGTTTACAATAATTATAAGCTATTTATCAGACATTATTATATGCTAACATTACAACTCTATTAACATTTAAAATTGGTATATAGGGGAAGGGGATTCATTCACAAGCCAAAGAAGTTGTAGTTTGTTTTCAAATTGGCTAAGATGCGCAGGTCCAGTCTCAAATTAACGCGCGCCAGCTGTAACAAATTGTTTTATTCTTCCTGTCTTATATTATTAATTTAAAATATTTCATTATTTGTAAATACTTTTCAAATCAGAAACAACTTGCTGCAAGCTTAGCATGAATTTCAAAATTGTATGTTTGAAAAGCATAATATACCTATTAAACTACCTATTTAAAAATAAGTGAAATTTATCTGTAATTTTCTCCGTAGCGTATCAAAATTCTCACAACTCCTTGGCGAGACACCCAGCCGACGGCCAACGGCGTGGTGCAATCAGAAAGCACGCAGGTGCGTCTGGCGACACCGGAGACCCCAGGCCCCGAGCCTGTGGAGGTGTGAGGCACTAGGCCCCGCTTTAGGGTCTACTATGTGTGACTCACGGACACTTGGACTTGGGCACCGAGTCGTGAGATAGTTATAATGTAACCCTGGTCCTCACTCCGCCATTCCGTTAGGATATGTAGGATATATGTTAGATTTAGATAAGAATAAATACGTGTATATCTAGAAATATTATTTGCCCGTATCTATAGAACAGTTATTGATCAGGTTGATCGCTTGAAATTTTGCGATCTTGATATTTATAGCTATGTTGGCATTACTGTATTGTGCGCACAGTGCGCAGATCTATATTGCGTATCACGTAAGAAAATAGCAGATGGCGCTTGAGAGCTTACCGTTTTTACATTCATTATTTATTTATTTAGTTTTGTTTTCCGCTCAACAGGATTTCAGAGAATCCCAAATACAGAGTGAGAATAAGACATAATATACATAATAATTAGAGAACAGAAACGTGATCAAATGAATTACATAGGAGATAATTAATAGCAAAAAAAAACCTTAACTCAAAATTAAATATCAAATAAAAATTGCAAAAAATAGAATAAAAAAAAGAATCGAGAAGTGTCATGTACATTAAGTATTTACTGAATATAAACGTGCTGCTTCTCTTTTACTCGACTGAAAGCTGTCATGAAATAGATTCCCGAGCATATTAAATAAAATAATTTGCACATAAGAATATTAGGCGGACATAGTTTATAGTTTGATAAATCCTAGTAGATATATGAGTACAAAAAGTTATTAACGTATTGAAATAGGAAATATCAAATGAGTACCAAATTTTCAGTACCAATTTCTTTTGTATTTTTTTTTCAATTTCTCGTACATATTTATAAAATAATAATAAAGCATCAAAATAGTTTTTATCTTCACAAAATTTATTAATTATTTTATTAAATATATAACTTATCTGTAATATCCATGAATATTACAAATTACAAAGTGTAAAGTTTTTATGAATTAGGTAGGTATGCATTCTGATCAATCAGAGGACAAAATTTATTTCCCTATCAAAGGCTTGAATACAGCTGTTGCTGCATACCCTTTTTAACCGGACACACCGAGCCGTAGTTTTATCATTGCTGTACTACCGGTTAGATTTCAGCTAGCCTACCTGTATACGACTGCTATTTTCGTACGTAAAATGTACTATGGTCGTAGATGAAAACTAGTGTCGTATTTTTTTACAAAATTTAATAAGATTAAAAATGATTAAAATTGAATTTTGGATACGGGCCTACATCTGTGAGTTTTCTTACACGTTATAATTAATCAAAATAATTATGAATTTTATTTTTGAAGTTTTAATATTTGGTTAAATTTACTTCTATTTTATTTATACAGGCTGAATCCGTTACATGGGCGTTTTGAATTTCTTTTTAATTATTTTAATTATTAAATTAAGTTTTAATTATTCGCACAAAACAAAGTTGCAAATTATTAAGTACTGCTATTATTTTGATGTACATATATTATATTTTTATATTATATATTATTGCATTTGTTTTTAATTTTGTTTCAATTCCATGGCTAACTATAAAGAAGTAATTTTATATTCAATTTTCTCGGTTACAAAATATAAAAAATAAAATGTGATTATTGAATTGGATACAGAATTTAATTATCTATAATATTTATATGAAGCATTATTGCTTAAAATTAATAGGCCATTTTTGCACAAGAAAAAAGTGTTTTCCCATGTTAAACGTTTATGGCTCGATTTTCGTGTTACACCCGGTATATTGTTATTATCTAAATATGCGAATAAAAGCAGATTGACACACTCAATAAGGGGTTATAAGCTGTAAAGAAATATATTCATTTATAAATTATACAAGTTGTATTTTTAACAATGTATATTTGAAAATGCATGGTTGAAAAAAGAATGACTGTTGAATGAATGGATTTCGGGTTGAACCCATTTTTTTAAGAACAAGCGAGGTATTTGTATGTATGTATATACTTAAAAAAATAAATAATAACGTGTAAGAAAATACATTTATTTATTATTTTTATATTATAGAGAAAGTATATAAAGCAATTTTTGTAAATTATAATTTAAATTATAGGCACTAATACAAACTATATTATAAATCTGTACTGTGAGATAGGAGGCAATCTTGAAAGTTGATTGTAATTGTTAATATATGAAATGTTGTTAATTAAGAACTTGTATAGTATATCTGTTAATTAAGTAAAGAGAATTAATGTTAAAAGGTGGTTACAGCGACAATTTAGAACAGGCACTGATGTAAAATAGTGCATGTTAGATTAATGTTAGAATCTAAGATAGGTTATAAAATCTAGATAAATGTTAGGTTAAATCTGTACTCTACTACTCTATGGTGATAACAGAACAATACATACACTATCGTACAGAGCATTGCGGGAAACAATGATTTTTATACTTTTACTATAAGATGTGTATAGATATTTTATAAAATAACCAAGCAGCCATTTGGTTATTTTTACTAGATACTTATTGTATTCACAATATATACTTAAGATATTCTATGTAAAAGATATTATTTTATTCTAATAGTAAATCAAATTATTACTAGATGTAGATAAGATGTTATTTTATTATATTTTTAATAAATTTTAAACTTGTTATTTTATAAAGAGTTGTTCATAACAGCCATTATGTACAATTCTTAAAAACAATTAATAAATTAAGTTAGAATATATATTGTTTAATTATTAATCCTTGTACTGTGTAACCACGGCACTTTTGTGGTGGGTACCGGGGTATGAGGGAGTTCTAGGCATTGAAAAAGCTGATGAGCTAACTAAAAAAGGAGCCAAATTACCCTTTTACGGGTCTGAAACTCCTTGTGGACTCTTGAAAAGCTATATAAAGAAGGAGATCAAAAACTGGGAAGAGTCAACCAAAGCCTCATATTGGAGAGACATTTCGGGCCGCGTCAAGTCATTCTGCTGTACAGTACAGAGCGGGTGATATTCTGAAGCGCTCAGGCACAAACAGCAAGTTTGCTGTTTGTCTATGGCTCAGGACTTTGACGGAGGTGAATCCTTACTCTCATTAGACAAACCCTAGGATAATGTTATTGTGGTAGCTCTGAGACGCACTGGCATTTATCTGAGAGTTTTTATATTTCTCTAAAAATAACAACAATAACCTAACGAACAAAATTCACGCTTGGAAAACTCGGGCCAAGTTGTGTGTGTTCGGTTATATTCTCCTCACCGCGCCACAGACATAAAATAGATAGTATAATAGATAGCTAAAGTTTATGAAAATGGCGTCCGATTTTGTGATCTCATGGAGAAAACTACGCCAGTTCTGTAAGTGTCTAATAGACACACGACACACGCAAGAGAGAACTGCCAGAGAGATAGAAGATCTTGCATCCAAACAAATCCCCGCTCGTTGTCTTACGTCCCTCTCCATAGTGCTGTACCTGTCATTCGTATATGTATAACCTAATTCTCTATTCTGATTTGTTTTGTTCGTTGTGTTTCTTTAAAACGAGTTTAAAGCGAGAAGAGGTGCCTGGAACACCTATTTTGTTTAATAATATTGAAGATCATTCGATAATACAACTAAAACGATGGCTGGAGTGTAGAGGTGATAGTTCTTTGTTTGGAAGTCGTAACCATAGCAACGCTTTGCTGCGAGATGCGCTCGTGCAAATTATAATAGACCTTTTCAATTTAAAGAGATAGAAGATATGCGCAATGGAGATCTATGGCGTTTGTTAATAAAAAAAAATTAGATGTAAAATGTGAGATTATCTCAGATAACATTAAAAAAATTTATCGAAATGTTACAAAAGCTTTTATTGAAGTTAAAATGTCTAACGATGCAAATTTTCACTGAGAATACAGGTATTTTAATGACTGGAATATTTTTGACATTTCGTTTGACAGCCCAACTGGTAGTTATTCGCGCCATTTTCTTACTATTTACAGCGATAGAAAGAGATAGCCTTTAAATTGAAAAGGTCAATTGTGCAAGTGACACGCACGCATCCCTCGCGCCACTCTTTTTAAACGGATAACCAATCAAAATATGAACTTGTCACATCACGCCATCGCGCGCTGTAGTGTTGTCAGTTCGAAAGTTTGGTTTGTCTTGTGTTTGTTTATAAACAACAGATATTGTTCGTGTTCAGACAGGGCCGACCCGATAGATGAGGCGGCGAGGCGACCACCTCAGGCGTCGAATTGAAATAATGAAGATATAAAATTTTAATAAATAGTTGAAAAATTTATTAATAAATTTGAGGCACTAACTGAGCATTCAAACATCGTTTGTCTTCGTAGCGATAACATAATAAGTAGTACAAGAGAAAGAAATTGAATTAGAATTTATCAATTTGTACATATATTACTTCGCTGGTAGAAAAATTTAAAATTTTAAATGATTTACATTTAATGTAAAGCGTGGAGTTGAAGCCGATATATCTGCAATTACTCTCAAAACGAAACTAATAAATTTTTGACTAATTTTACCAAAGGAACTAAAAAATGCCCAAGAAAAATTAAATTTTATTTGTTAATTTGAATTGAAATGGTGTTATAGCTAACATTACTAGTAGGTAACTGCAGCAGAAGCTAAACGCTAAACGTAGTTTATCTAAACTGAAATATATAATTATTTACGAACAACAAACCCAAAATCTAAGAACGACTAATACCCAGTTGCACGAACAAGGCTTCAATTTTAAACTAGTAGTATGTTCCGTAATTACCCGAAAGTCACCAAATTGTGTTTTTCCGTTCCGTACATATTCAATTTCTGAAAAGATTTGATTTATGGAACGCGGTGACCTGAAATTGGTGAGTCTGGCTAATCACCAAACTCATCGCGCTCAAAGTACGATGCCTGCTGTTATTTGCAATTTGCATCAATTTGACAGATGGCATTGGCGCTATTTGAAGGTAATTTGAAGTTTATTGTTTGCTTTGTGAGGTTGTGCTATCAAAAATTCGTGATAATGGTAACCATGTTTAAATTATTGAAATAAAAATTGCTAAAAATTTTTTCTTTTTACAAGAGTAAATACCAAGGCGAATACAATTGTGCACACTACGATGGAATTATAAATGATTTGAATAGTGTTGGGAGTCATGAATGCTTATCTGACGGAACTTGAATATCAAGCTGTTCCGAAAATACTCACCACTTTCAGTAACCAACTACTCACCGAAATCACCGATTACGATTAGTCTGATTTATTTACGGAACATACTATACGTTTAAACAAATAAATGCAAATAGAAATTTTGAAAGCAATATAATAAAATTCATTAGACATTTCATTTCGGTGCATTCTTGTCAATTTAAGTCGTTTAATATATGTTACGTTGGTGCAACCGGCAAAAAATGATCTACGAATAATTTGCAAAGAAAAAAACTTCATCTAAAACAATAGGTAACAGATTATATAGATGCTACCAAACTATTTGCTGGAAAAACAGGTAGAAGATTAATTTAATAAATGTTTTTTTACTGTACATTACTATGTTTATAAACATGTTTTGTTTTCTGCATTTTTGAGGTTCAATAACTTTTTATATTTAATTTTTTTAATAAATTAAGATATCTTCTTATTTAATTTTCTTACTATTACACCCATTGCCATATTTCAGGGTATTTCAAGATATGGGGTCACTAGAAAATCATACATCACCGTAGATTTCTTTATGTTTTACTCAATAAATTTTCTATCTTGTTTTTTTATTAATTAGTAACAATATGAGTATTTCGAATAATTTAATAAGGCGCCATTTTAGAGACTTGCCTCAGGCGCCATTATGCATCGGCCCGGCCCTGTGTTCAGAGTTCTTACTAGTTAGTGTGTAAACTGCTTAATACTATGTTTGATTTTGACTTTTGAGTGCAATTTAATTGATATTTAGGACATACTGGTAATTAAAGCGAAAAATATGTAATGCCTTGTAGTGCTGCAAAAAACGGAGTTAGCGTAATTTGGCAGCCATAACCGCCCATGAAATCAAAAAGCTAGCATACGTACATAAAAAGTACAAAATTTATAAAAATTCGGATCTTTAGATACGTCTCAATGCGCTGATTTTAAATTTGCGTTCAAAATTTCGCTCAAAAATACCCATTTTTGCTATAACCCTAAAGCGAATACGACTTTTAGCGACTTCATCATTCAATTTCACGGATAAAATTACATAAACATACCAGTTTCTATTATTTTTTAAAAACTGGATCAATTTTAATAAACAAAAATTTGAAAATGGCCAATATCTGAAAAAATCTCAACAACCTTAGATTTTTTGCGATTTTTAGCCATTTTCAGTTATTTTCCCCTAGAGATTGCATCCGTTATTCAAAATTTATGAAAATTTGTATACTTGTGTCATTTTCACTTTAGAATTAAATGATGATATAACCAAGTTTGTATTTCAACCCATTTTTGGGTAACAATCCACTTTTAAACAAATTTTGATGACGAATATCTCGAGAATAATAAGAGATATTGATACGCGGTTTCAAAATTTGGAACCAGGGAGTTGACAAGTATCTAACACTATAAATTAGATTATTATTTTATAATTTTGAACTTTATACCCAAAACTCAAATATGAATATATGTTACTTTTGGGGGCAATAACTCAAAAATGGGTAGAAATGCAAACATGAACCGATCAAAATTCGATTTTACAGACAAAATTAGATAAGTAAAGCAAATTTTAGAGTTTTTTTTTTAATATTCATTATAATATTTAGAAAGATAATTTGAAATAAGAAATTTCTTATACTTTAAAGTATCATTGGGAGTAAAAATTAGAATTATCCAGAGTTTTCAAATTGTGAATCAAAATTGAATAGCTTTAACAGTTTTTAAGTCAGCCTAAAATTAATTTGTCACTTCTTAAATTCCTCAGTAATTAGTGTGATTGCTTTGGCAATTAAATAACCAAAAATTAATTTTACATCTTTACAGTTTTTACCTCATCTCACGAGCACTCATTGCTGGCGTGGAGAGTGCACGATACAAATATATTCATCATTACCGATATCTGTGCATAAAGCAAATTTGCACACCCAACAATGGGTAATATATTGTGATGATATATTTATTTATTTTTATTTAACAGTTTTGAAGTCTCTATTAATTTGAAAGCATTCCAAAAGAAGATTGGTTGGGAGCTTGTAAGACATGAAAGGCAAGAATGGTCAAGGGTATAATTGTTGAAGGGAACTACCTACTTTGATTATGAACATATTTAAAATAAATTCCTAAAAAATATGAACCATGTTTCTTATTTTCAATAATTCTACGCAAATAAATAAAATAACAAACACTCACACGTACAATTAGAAAAAAAATCATTTTATGAAAAATGTTTCAAGACGTCCCTTTATAAAATTTAAATTTGAACAGCTTCTTTCTAATAAATTATTTTTGAAAATAAAACGTTTAACCAAAAATTATATTTTTAAAAAAATAAATCTTTAATGAGAATGGTTGTGACACCTTTCGGCAACTTATTAAACTATATACTTGGAGCCACAATTTGTAATAATCGTTTATATTACGATTAGAAGATCAACAAAATCTACCTTTAAACTATATAATATTTATCCAAAAATGCATAAAAGTTTATAAAATATCTCAGTAAATAAGATATTAACAATTATTTTGTATAACTTTACAGAATTTTCTGCAGATGTCTCTGGCGTTCGTCTTCCATGTGCGAGTGCTAGAGTGCGAGAAAATTGACAAGTAAATTTAAGGTTGTATTAGGACTGGCAAAGAAAACTAGATTTTAAAATGGCAACTACAAATTTAACCGACGTTGAAAAGAAAATATTCGAAGCAGTGGACAAAAACGATGTTACTTTACTCAAAACTTTATTAACAAAGGACCAAAAAGTTAATATTTTCGATGACAACTTAATGACACCTTTACAACATGCTGCTTATAAGGGCAATAAAGAGATAGTCCAAATACTTTTAGACCAGGTAAGCACCAGATTTTATTGTTAGTTTAAGTTATAAACAATGTTTTATACTTACAGGGCGCCGATGTGAATTTGTGTCAACATGAACATGGTTATACATCTTTACACTTTGCCGGTTTATCCGGTAACGCTGACGTTTGTCATTTGTTACTTTTAGCAGGGTCCAAAATTAATACTGTAAATACAGTAGGCCGTACAGCAGCACAAATGGCGGCATTTGTCGGCAATCATAATTGTGTTGCAACTATCAACAACTTCATTCCAAAATCAGATATAGATTATTTTACAGTTACTCAAGGGTTGCAAAAAGAGCCACTTTTACCGCCATTTATAGCTGATTCTTTTCATAAATTTGTCATGCAAATAAATATACATCCTATACGAGTAGCTTTACATCTTCAAAGATATAACGGTTTGTCAGAACATTTAATTGAGGTTAAAAATGTTTTGGACGTCATGTGTTCAAAAGAAATGAAACGCGGCGCTGAAACAAACGAAGTTATGGCTTTCAAATTTCATTATTTGTGTTATATCGTCACAGATATAATAAAAAATAAAGACAGGCAATCAAATATTAAAAAAGATGAAACATCTGATGAAAGAAAATTCGATTTCGTTGAACTTTTCGCGCGTAAACTCCTCAAAACAAACAAAGAGGGTAACCTAGAATTCATGGATGGCTTTCTCCGCGAATGTGTGCGTGAATTTCCCTTCAGAGAATGCACAATTTTCCGTCAAATGGTTACTAGTTTAGCAAACAAAGATGCCCCATCTGCTCTAAGTGTAGTAAACGCAGCAATCAACGGTCAAAAAGGCTTTATCGACGTTGTAACTATGTGTCAAACTTGCGGTGAAGAGAAACCCGCGAAAAAATGTTCCAAGTGTAAAGCGGTGCAATACTGCGATAGGGAATGTCAAAGATTGCATTGGTTCATGCATAAAAAAATGTGCGCGAGATTAAGTCAGCCAGAAATAGAAAAAGTGGCACCGAATCCAGAGGAATTAAGTTCGCAAATAAAGAATTTACTTGTTAAGAATTAAGGTCTATTTTTAAGTATCTAGTCATTATGTGTTGTATGTATTGCACGATAAATACGATAATAAAGGATATTTTAATGGAATATGTGCGTGTTTTAATTATTAATTAAGTTTTATAGTTTTTCGCTACCTTATTACTTGTCGCTATGTTTGAAAATTTGTTTGCACCTACATTACAATAGGATTTTAATATGTAAAATCATACTTTCGTAATTTCCTACTTCATTAATTTTTAGGCGAAAAAGCAAATAAAAATTTTAGAGCATAAAATTTTGCATCTGATTCAATATGCAAAATTAATTATGCATTGTTTTGTAACGGCAGATATTAGATATGAAAATGAAATCACGCCAAACATAGGGATAGCCATGAAATAGAAATAAAAAATTAACAAATGTTTATCTGTCAAGTTATATTAGTTTATTTTTATTATTTGGTAATTTCTGTTCATGTGTACTATGAATTTGAATAGACAATTTTTCACTTGAATAGAAATTATAAATAATAAAAATAAATATAACGTGACAGATAAACCGTTAACCAATTGTTTCTATTTCATGGCTATTGCTATTTTTGGGCAGATTTTTTACATTTTCATACCTAATTTCTGCCGTTAAAAAGCGTGTAAAATTAATTTTTATATTTTGCGTTCATAATGAGGTCATTACGATACGCAATTGCGTATCGTAATGAACTTCATTACGATACGCAATTTTTTGTTTTTGACGGTTGGTACTAGATGACGTTTCTTTAACCCATTTTTACATAATTTATTTTTAGTTAATTGACAAGTCATTTTAATAATATAATGTCGTTATTATTATTATTCTTTATTTAGGGAATATTATTTACATGAAAATGTACAAATATAATCACAAATTGAGTAAGTAAATGTTAATATAATGTTCGAATTAGTCCACATAGATGGACCTAGTAGTACTAAAAATTTGTAGATTGAACCTTTGAACGATAGAAAATTATTTTTAATTAATTTTAAAGCAAGTTTTAATTCAAATATAAGAAAAAATGAAAATTTCCTGTACACTGAGGCTGAAGGGTTAAATTGTCAAACGTCAAAGCTGGAAGATAAGAAATTTCAATATAACCTCAAAATTTCTTTTACTTAATCACTTTATTTAATGAATATAATAATAATAATACATATTTTCGTCTTACTTTGCATTTCAAAATAAGCAATCAAAACATTCTCTGTTACGCCTTTGACATTATTTTCTTTACACCATGTGTCAAAATTTGCAAATACTTTCTCATAAATCTTGCGCGATTTTTTAGGAAGTAGATTATTTCCTGTAGTCTGAGCTATATTACGTAGCTCAGGCGGAGTGCAACTGATTTCATCTTCCATGATTACACCAAATTCACTTAAATTTGTTCGTAAATATTGAAATGACATGAACTTTCAAATAATAATTGAATGTGGTCAATTCAATGTTACCAACTACAACATTTCACTTACAAATTTCCCTAAATCAACTCGGTTTAATATTAACAGTTTTTTTAAAATATTTTAGTTTGTAGAAGGTGCAAAATATAAAAAATAGTATAAAGAACTCATTTTATAAGACTTTTTTTCGCACTTGTCAATTAGAAAACTCGCTAACGCTCGTTTTCTAAATTTTGACGCGTGCGAAAAAAACATGTCTTATAAAACACGTTCTTTAATATACTATTTGCTTATTGATTCCGACGCAGAATGCTTTTTCTTAATAATTAGGGAAGCAGGAAATTACGAAAGGATGATTTTACATGTTCGGGCCAGTCACCACCTTGTATACAGGGTACAGGGTGGTGACTTGGACGACGCAGCATAGGGATTTCAATGGTAAAATCTTAATGTGCAGTTATTTGCTCCCCTAATTATTTTAGAGCGAAATTGTATTTAAGTTTTTGTTACAGAAAAAAATACTGCATCCGAATATACTATTGTTTATAACTTTTCAATTTCCGGAACCGTAAAAATAGTCAAAAACAATTATAACATTTTTACAAAAATCATTGTTGCCTTGGAACAAAAATTTAAATAAAAGTGCAAACATCTGTCAAAGAATCTTGACGTTTAAAATTATTTTCAAAACAAGTATAAAGAAAACACCTTTATTGTAGTGTTGATGACAACAATGTAATAGTTGATTACAACAATGTAATTTGACGAGAACGAAATTTAAGATTTCTTTAAGAATTGATAGATGTTTGCGCTTTTGTTCCGTGGCAACAATGATATTTGTAAACATCTTATTATTGTTTTCGACTATTTTTACGGTTCCGGAAATTGAAAAATCTGATGTGGCCAGCACATAACCTCTCGCCAGATATTTTACATGGTTGTACACATAAAACGAAAAATATTTTTAAATACAAATTCATGTCTCACTGCAAAATAATTCTCACATATATTCGCAAAATCTATGGGATATTTTAATATAAATTATGTACAATACATGCATTTTCTTTATATTCAATATCCTGAAATTTTCTTTTTCTACTTTCCTTTTCTTTTTCTTTATATTCGTCATTTTTTCGCAAATTCCTTTTATATTCTTTTTTTTCAAACGTCATAGAAATGGCACTTTTTGTTACTTGATACGCAAGGTAGAAGTTTCATTTCTACGCCGGCGGAGTAGAAATGATAATTTCTACGCCGACGGCGAAGAAATAAAATAAACAAATATCCATAGAAACGACATAGAATTAGCGAATAAAAAGAAAAGTAGTGCGTTTGAAAAAAAAATTAATGTGTCATTCGGAATAAAAGTGTCTTTGTGTGCCTCGCATGTAATTGTCCAACTCGCTTCCCTCGTCGTGCAAACTTTCATGCTCGCCACACAAAGTTTCACTTTTACTCCTAATAACACAATATACTATTATTACGTATATTCTTTTGCTTTGTTGACTTTTTTTTACTTTCATAATCTTCATAATGATGTACAAATATTTTTGACAGTGGCATACAAATATTTTTGACAGTGACATTTATGTGTCAATTACAAACATTTGAATTTCTTGCCTTGAAGTAGTTTGATCCGAGAATTTTTCATCAAATTATTTTATATACATATCTTTATCTATAGAAGATATAATAATGAATTTATATTTATCGAATAAAGAATTTAACGTTCTTTAATATAAGTATTTACATAAATTTTCGATAAATAATATTTAGATGATTTTTTTCTTGTAACTACTACTTCCGGTTGTCCAATTGTTACCAAAATTTAATCAACTCTTCCTATTATTGTTAGACTGAGGAATCCGTAGTTAAAAATATCTTAAGCCTTATAGTATTTGAGAAATCGTGGATCCAACATCCACACACACATACAGACATCATCGTAAAAATGTTATAATCGGATTCTAGGGACCTTAAAACGTGCTTATTCACTAAAATCTGGATATGCAATTTTTAGCATATTCGGATGCAGTATTTTTTCCTGTAGCAAAAACCTAAATACAATTTTGCTCTAAAATAATTAGGGGAGCAAATAACTGCACCTTAAGATTTTACCATTGAAACCCCTATACTGCGTCGTTCAAGTCACCACCCTGTACGAATACTTACTAGATAAAAAATAAAATACCCCATATTTTTTTTAATCGACTATTTATTTGTAGTTTGCGAGAAATAACTAAAATTTATTATTCACTATGACCCGAGCCTGGTAGCGAAAGACACAATATGTCAGGGATAGATATACAGGCTGTTGACGCTAAGGTGCGAACATATAGGCTCGTAGTATGATCACGGTTTTAACTGAAACGCGGTTTTAAGAAATGTCAAATTTGATTATTTAATATCAATAATAAATTATATTAAATTTATCAAAATATGATTTTAAAACAGAACATAGTTTGTATTCAAACAAATATTTAAAAAAAATCGTTCTTTAAACATAAGGGCGAAATTAAATATTGAAATTTGAATTTGACATTTCTTAAAACAGTGTTTTAGTTAAAACCGCGATCATACTACGAGCCATAGGGATTTAACATGGGATTTTAGTTTTTTGCAATTTCCTGCTCTCCTGTTGACTGCGAAGTTGTTCAGAATTAAAAGTTATATACAAAACTGTTTTCAAATTTTTTATTATGTCTCTAGCTTCTTCACAATTTTAAGAAGAAATTTCAAAATTTCTGTTTTTTAGTAGCAATAGCCTTTTTCTAGTTTTCATAAATTATTTATAAACGTCAAACGATATATGGAAAATAAATTCCGTATACTTTTGTAATTATTTCCAATTTCCATCATAATATTCGTAGATAGGTTCTTCATTCGAATAAACATTCATAATTTAATTTATTTCTTTTTCATAAGTCAAATTGACATTTGACGTTTATAAATAATTTATGAAAACCAGAAAAAAGGAAACAAGTGTCATGGCTATAGCTACTAATAAACCGAAATATTAAAATTTCTTTTTGAAATTGCGAAGAAACTAAACATAATAAAAAATGTTAAAACAGTTTTGTATACAAATTTTAATTCTGGACAACTTCGCACTCAACAGTTTTTGACGTAAAATGAACAAGCGAGCAGGAAACTACAAAAAACTAAAATTCAAATGCAAATAACATACCCCATTGGAGTCACATAAATTGATCTTTTTCAACTTTAATAAAAGTAATTGAATAAATATGAAAAGACTAATTATATTATAGTTCATCGTTTTGATTTCCACTGGCAGCCTATGTCATTAAACATTTTTTTTTTACTTTCATATAAACGCACGTAGAGTTTCTCTCTGGCGTGGCATCATAAATTCAAACAAGGGTTATTTGGTTTACTTTTGTATTTTGTAGTTTTCTTTATTTTCTGCATTCATTTACTTGAAAATGTATTTCGCATTCTAAAAAAGCGATAGCGGAAGGCTTGAAAGATGTAATAATTTGGAATACATATTTTAGAAACTAATAAATTGTTTTAAACTTTGATGGACTATCATACAGTTTTTAGGTAAATGACTCATGTTTTAATTTGATGGTGTACGTCCCATTTTATTCTACATACTTTCATTATTATACTCTTAAATTTTCACCCTTAAATATTATCATAAATGCAAATACCACCCTCGAAAATGTCAATTTTTCCGTATTTCCTGTACATTTTCCTTTTTCCATAACACTAACAGTATTTTATCTTTGAATCTAAATTGAGTGGCAATTTGAAAAGCATTTACTCAATGGTTTTCTCCACCCTGGCGAGCCTTGAGGGGTGCGAGGGTGAAACCTAGGCGACAGGAAATGCAAACAAAATAACAACCGTACCTAATGAACTTGTAGTAGCGATAGGTAATAGCTAATGGATAACAATTTTCACAACCAACTAGGAATACTAACATATATGAAGGGTCCGATCTTTAATAGTTTCAGAGATATAAGGCACTGAAAAATGAGTTTTTACGGCGTTTACCTCAGATTAAATGAGACTTTTTGTTTACCTTTGAGAGGTCATGTTATCAAATAATTGTACTAAGTATAAAATGTTGTGGCGACCTTGACCAATATTTAATTTTCAAGTAATTTCTTTAGAAATTGAAAAAATGATTCTTATAAAATTTTATTGCATTTTTATAGTCTATTTACTGGCATTGACGTAGACAAAATTTTGTTCGATCTCTATTTCTGTTAGTTTTTCTTCGATTATACAAAATGGCCTCTTTCTCGGAAAAATCATCAGGTCTATGTTGATTAAGCTTTTTTTAGACATTTTGGTCAGTATGTCCAAAATGTTCAAAGTACTTTCCTTTAAAAATAATACGATAGGGTTACTCGCCGTCAAATGAGTATGAACTGATGCTCAACTTTTTCCCCTTTCCGCACTCTGTCCTTTGCCCTGCGGTGTTTCCGCTTCTTCATAACTTAGCATTTTCAACAATGCCCATATGAATTGGCAACAGTGTATAAATTTCCAGTTCATACTTATATGACGGCAAGTAAAGTGAAAAAAAAAATGTTTAAATATTAATTCGTTCGCAAACTACAACCGATTGAAAATTTGCGTGACGTTTCATGTCCTGAGCAATTTAATTGGTTGCCAGAAAAACGAAATACACGCTTGACTATTAGTGAGGACATAATACGACGCACGCCAAATACAGAAATTAAAAACTCATATCTCGCTTATTTCTACAATTTTTAAGTTGTATGTGCAATAAATTTTTTAGCACATCCTGTTCTTACAAAAACAAAAACAAAAAAAAAATTAGTATATTTTTTGAAATGTTCTCAAAATAATTTCTGAAATCTGAATCTAGGGACCTGGGATCGTTCCTCTGACGCCAAAAATTATATAAAATTTTATTCAAAAGGGACCACTGTGGTACACTCTCCACGCCAATGAGTGCCCGTGAGGTATACAAAGCAGACTGGCACACCCAGCACCCAGCATTAGGTAAAATGCCGTGATGATATGAGTATTAATTTAAAAATTCTCAAAACTATCAAATTCTTTTTCCAAAGCTGTCAAACCAACTACCGGAGGACTTGAAAACTGTAAATTAATTTCAGGCTGACTTAAAAACTGTTAAAATTATCAAATTATAAATAATAATTCCAAAATGCTCTCTGGTTAGTTTAATATTCTCACTCAAAACGACACAAAAGTACTACTAACTTAACTTTCGCTTAATTTAATTTCAAATGATAGGTAAATAATTGTTTTTTATATTTTGCAGTTGCGTATCGTAATGACCTTCATTTCGAAACGCAATTTTTTGTTTTGGGCGGTTGGTAGTAGTTGGTACTAAATGACGTTCCTTTAACCCATTTTTACCTAATTTATTTTTAGTTAATTGACAATTCATTTTAATAATATAATGTCGAAATTATTATTATTATTTTTTATTTAGGAAAGAATATTTACATGAAAATGTACAAATGATTACAAATATAATCACAAATTGAGTAAGTAAATGTTATTGTAGAAGGCGCAAAATATAAAAAATAGTATAAAGAACTCATTTTATAAGACTTTCTTTCGCACTTGTCAATTAGAAAACTCGCTAACGCTCGTTTTTTAAATTTTGACGCGTGCGAAAAAAACATGTCTTATAAAACACGTTCTTTAATATACTATTTTGAAATGATAGTGAAAACATTTAAACCTTAAACCTTTTTTAAAATAAATAAATATAAATATATCATCACGGCATATTACCCAATGTTGGGTGTGCCAATCGAGGTGCCAATCTGCGTTGTACACAGATTTCGGTAATGATGATGACATATTTGTACCGTGCGGGCGCACACAAGGGGGCGGTCGAGTAGGTCCGCCCCTAAAATTGACTACTATTATATAAAAACAACAAAGACATCTGGAAAACTGTTAAGCAGATTATAAATAAATTATAAAAATCTATGAAATCCTATTTTACTTTTCATCAAAAATTATGCCACAGTCACGTATTTAAAGAAATAGCACTATAAAGCGGATTTTTATTCTTTGGAAGTCAGTTGGACCGCCCCCAAAAATATATGCTGTGTGCGCCCCTGTGCGGGCGTTTACCAGGCAGGCGGCAGGCGTCACCTGAATATTTGGCGTCGGTCGGGATCGAGCTCGGTTACCCAGATTCGCGACCAGACACTCAGGCACGCGATCCCTTTTTTAAAATCATAATAAATCATGATTCGAAAATTCTCTCTGGTTAATTCCATACCTATGTTTATGTTCATTTATATACAACAATACAGTTAAATAACTATTTAAAAACAATAGTAAAATTTGTTTTCCACTTTCTACCAGATTTTCTTATTTTCAATCATTCAAACGTGATCCTTTGTATAATTATAATGTGTTCAATGAATTCTATTTTAAAAACACATTAATTGTCTTAAATAGCAGTTATATTTCACTTATTCCTTTGGTATTACCTAATAACCCACCCCATTTGAAGTTCATAAACTACCCTTATCTTAATTACCGAATTCTCCTTGAAAACAATTTTAATCTTATTTACCCTTGATGACAATGAGTAACACTGATCCATCTTATAAACATTTGTTGATCGGTTCACAACAACAGCGGATTATAAAGTCTCCGTTAACTCTGTTAATGAAGGAATTAGTGACGTCAGAGACTAGACGCACTTACTACAATCCTAGACCTCTAGGCCCGAAACACCAGGGGACAAATGTGCTAATAATCGCCAGGAATATTACACGATGGAAAACGAGACACAGGATAAGTGTTTTAGACGCCTATTTGAACACAAGAGTAGGCTTCGTTCTTGAAGTTTTACAGAGACGCCACTGTGGCAATTAGGATGAGTAATGCACATTCAAATAACAAACGTTAACAATAATTATTGGAAAGAAGAAAGATTCTGGATATCAGTCAAAACTAGTTTATCATCGATCTATACCGATTTCGGCACATGTGCCTTCTTTAGGAGAAAAAACGGAAACTTTAAATAACATGAATAAATAATTAATAAATAACATATGTATACACATACAATGATCGTCAAAAATTAAGAAAATAAATAAATAAATAAATACATTGAAATATATATTTATTTAAAAAAAAAATTCTCTTCTTTCACATTGAAATACTCGTACTTATAGCCGTCGTCAGATGAATTAGATAACAATTTTCAATAACTGAAATAACGATGGACCCTACCCTAAGGGTTAAGTATTAAAAATTGTTATCCAATTCATCTGACGACTATACGAGTATTTCAATGTAGGTATTTATTTATTTTCTTAATTTTTGACAACCATTATGTTATTTATTAATTGTTGTTTATTCATGTTATTTAAAGTCTCCATTTTCACCTCAGACGTCACATGAGATGATGTGCCGAAACCGGTAGAGCCAGAAAATAAATTTATTTTGACTGATATCCAGAAACTTTCGTCTTTCCAATCAGCTTTCCAGTCATAGTATTGCAACCTTTAACAATTATGTACTTTAATAATATTATTTAATTAAGATAGCAACTTAATTTTGCTAAATTTGACTGTATTTTAAATGTGCTTGAATTTAACTATCAGAGCGCAGAAGCAGTGCCGGCCCCAGGCGGTAAGCAAACGATGCGTTGCATCGGAAGTGAGGAAAAAAATTACAATTTAATATTAACAAATATTAAACAAATATATGGACTAAATAAGTTAACATACTTTTATATAAAAATTCGCGAGTAATACATTCTGTTAGTGTCACTTCATGTCGTGAGTAAAAGGCGCCTTTGTCCAAAGTTATATTTCAGCTTCCCCCACAATGTATAATTTACAAATTAACACGTTTTAAAATCTATACTTTGATACCTTTGATTCTTCGAAAAATACTAGATTAAAAATATTAATGAAATTCCCTTCTTTTAATCAATATTATTAGATTACTCGTATAAACAAAATATTGTTTTAAAACGTCGTAGAAATGGCTTTTTTTATGACTTGATTCATTAGGTAGAAGTTTCATTTCTACGCCGCTGGAAATTTCTACGCCGCCGGCGTAGAAATAAAATAAATAAATATCCATAGAAACTACATAAAATTAGCGAATAAAAAGAAAAGTAGTGCGTTTGAAAATAAAATTAATGTGTCATTCGGAATAAAAGTGTCTTTGTGTGCCTCGCATGCAATTGTCCGACTACTATCACTTTTACTCCTAACACAATATACTCTTGTTGTGATCAACAGTTTTACAGTTATAATTTATAGCTTGCAACATTACATTGCCAGAAAATTATCAATGTATGGCAAGATATTTTTTTTTTACTTTCTTTCTTCTAAATTTGAATAATACCTAAATAGTTAAGAAAAAAAAATATCTCACAAGATTTTAGAATTGTAAATCATAAAGCATTTGAATCTTCGCAAAATGCTAGTATTTAAATATCTGATTCATTGTTGGATTCATTGTTGTAATCAATATTCTCGAGCTATAATGAAAATATTCATTGGTAGAAAAATATCATTTTGGAAGGATAATTATGCAAAAAAAAAATTAAAAATATTGTTCACTTCTATCCCCTTATTGTGTAAGTTATTATTTTTAGTATTTTTTTCTTTACTTTTATTTACTATTATTTACTGTCCTGAAATGTCGCCCCTGGTCAGGCGCCTTTGTGTGGGGCATAACCTGCCCACCCGCAAGGAGCGGGCACTGCATTCTGTCAAGAATGGATCTAAATTAGAGGCTCTATTCTGTAACTCGGTGTTTAATTTTTAACCACTGGTTAATTTTTTTAACCAATGAAGTATATTGACACAAAAAAAGTTATTTTTAATTATTAAATCAATATCTATTGAATAAAATTTTTAACCAGTAGTTAAAAATTAACCACTGAGTTACAGAATAGGCCTTTTATTGCATTGCTGACATGTTCATTTAAAATTAATGGCTAAAGTTGAAAGTTTAGTTTACAAACGCCATACTTCAACTTTATTAATTTTTCGAAAAATGAAATATTTGCGAAAGCGCATAATTTGGAATTCGATAGCAACGAAATAAAATAATAAATGAAATCTTCTAAATTCAACTACAAATTATATTCTCCATGTCCAATAATGGACATAATATTGTATCTATAATACTAGTCTATGTGAACTTTTATATATTTAGCTTTGTTAGTATGTACGAGTATATTTGTTAATACCTATCTAATGTACACAATTCTACGTTAATTAAAGAAAATTATAGGGCGCCTAATTTAAATTTGCATCGGGGCGTAAGGAACCCCAGAGCCGGCACTGCCAGAAGTAACATCTGTATAATACTTTCTCCAGGTCAGATTTGAAGCCTATGAAATGATGTTTAGCCAATGCCGTTACCAGTAAGCCGAGATTATTTATATTATTTTCACTCATTTTGCGGGAACAATAGCTCTGTTCTTAAGCCGATCAAAGTAAATGACATATTTTGTTTTTATGAAATCACCAGCCGATACTGAATACATCTCTACTACTCTAACTAATATTACGTGTAACTATAATCTATGTTAATCTAGCTTATCGTAATTTTTAAATAATTGGCAACTGATATTGGAGTGTAGGTCCATTATTAAGCGAAACGAATAAAATGAAACATAAAATCACGATTGTCCGACTTTCGTGTCATCTTCGACGTTTTCGCGTTTTCCTGAAACCGTTTATACTTTGATTTCCTCATAGCTTTCGCATTAAAAGCTTTCCCTGACAAATGCACCACTTTACTGCACCTTATATTATTTTTAACATAAAATTTAATACATATTCTTTGTCATTTTTAAATTAAAAAATCACCGAGCATGACAAAATGTTTCAATGTTTCATCAATATGTACACAAATTAAATTGCGAGTCTTAGGGCTCCGTTTCATAAAAAAATAATCTATGATTAAATTTTACCTTCAAAGTAAATTTAAAAAATTGAATAAATTCAACCCGGTTTTTTGACAGCAATAAATTTAATGTCAAAAGTACATGGAAACTGATTTGAATTTGTTCATTCAATTAAATTAACTTTGGAAGTAAAATTTAATCATAGATTATTTTTTATGGAACCGGGCCTTAATATGAATAAAAACAAACAAACACTTCTCAGACTTTGGTGCCTACGTGGTAAAAAATGAGCTCAATCGGAAACAAAAATATGTAAAGCGAGAAAACAAAAAAAATCTTTTCTTTTTGACTATCATATGAAAGAATTTGAGTAGAATAAAATTTTACTTGATGTATATCATACAATGAATCTACATTTTTATCGTCACAAATTAGTATATAACTATAGACGATAATCTATAATATAACATATAAGAAATTCTTGGTAGTTTACAATAAGAAATTTATAGTACCATGCTGTCTAGAAAACTATGTATCTATATTTGAAGATTACAAAGTACAAATGAAGTTCTCACAATTGAAAACAAGGGTAAGTTGTAAACAAACTAATAAAATTTATCATTTCCTGAGAAACTAACTGATAACGCCTCACAATACTTACTTTAAATAAAGGGATAAATATTGGATATCGGTACGTGACAATTTTGAAAAGATATTATTAGATTTGCAATTTTCGTGAGAGAAACAAATAATATAAATATGAATTAGAAATATGATAAAAGTTAAATAGGTACAAATATAATAAATCAATTCTTCAAAGCCTCAAATCTATAGGATATATTTGTTAGAAAAAAAAGTATAGTTGATGCACAATGGGGTTCTCCACCGATCACCGTAGTAATAAATAAGAACATGAATCATTTATATTAAAAGTAAACCTTAAAACTTCAACTATCAAAGTTTTAAATTAGTTATTAAGTTCTTAAATAATCTAGTTTTTAATACCATTCCTCATCTCATACGTCACACATTAATACTATTCAAAATTATCATGCACTACTTTCAGGCCTTGTGCTATCGCCTTTTTGTAATATGGAATATGGAATCAATTTTTAAGCACATATATAAATACAGAAAATAACGAAACAATGAAGGTAAACTAAATAACACTTGATTGGATTTAATTTATGATACCAATATTGTCAATTATTAACTACAAGAGACAAGAGTTATTTTAACATATTTATAAATTTTTATAAGTACTGAAAAAGATCAATTTATGTAACTCCAATTCCAATTATTAGCGAAGTTCACTGTTCCCTGTTTGAAAACAAAATCATTCTCTATATACATCACAAAAAATGAAACAAATAATTTTACGGCATAAATAACAGAAAAAAAATTCTAAAACTAAAACTACAAACGCGTTCAGTTTAGATGAAGTTTCATATATTTTTTTTTTAAATATACGTTACGCCTTCAAATTTTTGTTATACAATTAAAAATTAATTAAAACTAGCTTAATACTTATTTATTTAAACATAAATTATATTTTTATGAATATTCTCCATTTATTCAGTGATTCATCTCTTATTTTTCTATTTTCATCCCTTTCTTTCCTTATACGTCATCCCTGACCTATCCACCAATCACGTATCTTGTTTTGAATCGTCTTAACCAATGGCAGCTAAGCACACGCCTTGGGGTAGGTCAGGACGCCACGAGGCAATTTGCAAACCGTACTTGTTTATAATCTAACATAGTGGACAAATTAGTTAGTGCCTTACAACCCTTCAAGTGAGAGACAAGTAGAAGTGACTTAGTTGAAGTGAAAAGTGTAGTTTAAACATGATGGAATCAGCAATTGATACTTATTATTCTGGTGAGGATTTATTTATATATTTATGATTGTTTTGTTCTTAAAATTTTTAAAAAAGTTGATTTTTATAAATATAGTATAATATCTTTTTTTAATATTTGTTTATAAATAATGGAAACATATTTACAATATTATAATTTAATATAGATGTAGAGAAGAATTGATTACAACAATATAAAAATGTAATAAGCGTAAAAAGTTTTAAAATAACATTTTTAAAGTGACATATATTCATTATTTATTAAAATCAATATATTTTCAAATTAAACTCATATTACTAATATAATAATTAAATAGAAGCATTGATTGCAACAATGTACAAATATTATAAATCCTATAAACTAATGCAAAATACAACAATTCAATTCTTAGTTATGAAGAAGCGGCAACACCGCAGGGCGAGAGACAGGGTGCGGAGAAGGGAAAAAGTTGAGCATCAGGCCATATTTATTTGGCGGCGAATATAATCTTTCTTATATATAAAACTGAAAGAATAACCGCTATGCAATCTACACCGTTTTTCACATAACGACGACAAATTTTATAGCGATTTTTTTCAGTTTTAGGACGAGTCGTAGATGTTGTTAGAGTTCAAAATTTTGAATTTGTTTTTTGTAATCAATTTTCGCAGTTAACACAAGAAAACCATTGGTATTAGTTTCGAAAGCACAATGAAAAATGCCAAAACCATACTTTTCTGATGTCAATGTCAATAAAATTCCTGTAAATTTCAGCCGAATTCATAACCAAATAATAGTTTTGATGTTTTGGAAAAATTACAAAAACGCAACGAGCGCCATAGAAATATTTTAATTTTTAAGATTTGAATTGGGTTTTAAACCCCGTAGAACACGAATATCATGTTTATTTGAAAATAAACCGTTAAGGAGTTCGTGAGAAAAATAAATGGCATTTTTGGGGAATTTTTTTCCAAAATTTCGAACCTATTTTCCGGAATCGCTAAGGCCTGTTTGACCCTTTTAAAATATTAGTGTATTGAATCGACTCTCCAGAGTTCGTTTTTGCAACAATTAACATTATCTTTAACCGAAATCTTTAACCTCACATTCTTAGCTAAAAATGTATAATTTTCGAACCCGGGTTTGAGGAGTTTTTAACCGCAAATTTAACCACTTTATACCGGAAATATAAAAATCAACCCTCTAAAGTTCAAGACTGCAAAAATAAACACTCTATCTTTAACCGAAATTGTCATATTGAACTATTTTTAACGTCACATTTATGGCTAAAACTAAACATGAAAACATGCATTTTGAGGGTTCTTAACTCCTGAACTGTTTGAAATATCTTCAAATTAACACTAAAATCGTGTTGTACGGAGTTAAAATATAAATTCTCGCAGCTGCGAAACTCGCAGGATATCAGCTAACAGTTGTATAAATATTAAATTTATGTGTTTTATTTTGTTGTTTATAGATCGAAGAGAACTTCAGTGTGAAGTAATTCTCCAGAATCGCGAACTATGGAAGCAATTCCATGAAATTGGTACGGAAATGATCATCACCAAATCTGGACGGTAAGTCTAATATATTTATATTTTCTGTTTTTCATTTTTATTTGCATATGACGAGTTTGAAACTAAAACATACTTATTAATATTACGACTTACGAGAGTCACATTAGAATTATTGAGAATAAAAAAATAACAAAATTTGCATTAGTTATTTATCTGTCATTTGATATTAAGTTGCGAAAGTTAAGTTAGCACTTAGTTAATCAATCAAAATATGCAATTTTCTTTAGTTTTTGTCGAAAAAAAAAATATAAAAATAATTGAATACCCGTTATGACGCAATGTGCTACTTTTTGAAATTTACCTACCAGGTAGAAAATTTTCGCCCGAAGAAGAGATTGATGCCGTAATTCATGATTATTTTGAAAGTATTCCAAAAGAAGATTGGTAGTGAGCTTTTAAGAAAATTTGAAACTATGAACCATGTGTATTATTCTCAATATTTCTGTCGTGACCCTTGCTATTTGCAATAGTCCGTCTTTTATACGCTATCATAATTCGTTAATATACTTTGTTGTCGGCAATTATTATATATCTGTGGCTTAATGCAAGAACGACCGATGTCAATTTTTGATAAATTTTGATTGATTGTGTAATTGGCCAAAATGGTATATTGTTAAATACCAGAACCGAAATCTATAACTGTAAAGGACCTATATGAAACGGAATCCATTGAACCAATCTTTAATGTTATATTTAGACAGTTTATATCATGGAATTAGTGACATTTGTAATCTCGTTTTTAATCAACATTAATAGTGCAGAATCAAATTTCACAAAAATTATCATCATTAGGGAATTCTGTCTTTATCTTTTGACAAGTCTTAGTGGAAATGTTGCCTCCACACCAGTCAGTGGCGATCCCAGGATTTTGGGCTAAGGGGGCGATATAGAGGAAATTTATATTTATATACAGTATGTCCACGGATCTAGTTCCAAAGAGGAAAAACTTTTTTATTTTTTATTTTACAAAAAAATATTAAAGTTTTTGCATGTCCCGAAACGGCCAATTCAGTTTTAACTTTTCCAAATTTTCTTTTAGTTTCAGATAAAAATCGAAAATTGATCATTTTAGTTGAAAATTATTCCCCAAAAAATATGTTTGCGTTGTCATGGTAATTGTTTACACTGCTTTTTGACCAATTTTCGTGCACCTCTATTTGAGATATACGGAAATCGCCCACCCCCTGGGCACGCCACTGACACCAGTCTGTCCTGTGTCTCTCTCTTTAGCTCCTCGTAATTCTTTCCCTCTTTGATATCTGTTAAAATTCTAAATTTTCTTTGTATTTGTTCACCCTATAATAATTATAATATAGGTGATAACAATTCCTCGAAATCTCGGTCGAACAGCATTTATTCTCTTTTGTAACCCTGACGTGACATTTCGGTGCAATCTTATCTTGCATCTTTTTCTGGGTAATCTGCAAATTTTACATCTCCTGTACATAAAATCGTACAAAAACTCATATCAGTTTGCTCTCAAATTCGACAACAGAAAGAAGCGTCGGTGTTGTAAGAGAATAAATGTTTGTCTGAGATTTTGAGTAATTTTTAATACCTAATCTACCACTGACAATTAAAGAAATTTCCCGCAATAATTTTAATTTTCTGAATATAATCCTTCCAATAAGTTCCGGTTTTATATAGTCATAGTTTTCCTCTTTCTTACATAAAAGTGCTTTCAGTATTATTAACACTGATAAGTAGATTACAAAAAAATTAATGTCTGCAGTCAATAAATATATAGAAAATCCAAACGATTCTTTTGCTTTTAATCTGGGAAAGGGAAAACAAACCTGTATCTTCTTCTCAGCAAGTAGCAAGTGCATCTCTGGTGGCCGTCGTCATATCTTTGGCGCCGTCTCCCACACTTCCACTTGACTTATCCTGGCGGCTTAGGGGGCGCATTTTGCACGCATGCTGGCCCGCAACAAGTAGCCCTGTACGTCGGCACGTCTGCCTCTTTCATCTGCTGCCGACCGCCTATTCTCCCAGTCCAAGAGACAATGCCCACAAACACTTGTTGCGTGAAATCACCATACGTACATAGATAGCGACGGTGCTTTGAAGTTGTTTTAATTTCACGCAGGTGGAAATGTTTACAGTTAGAGGAATAATAGAGATGCAACCCTTGTTTGATTTTGAAACTGATCCTTGTAAATACAGTAGCATTTTCCCATACTTTCTACACCCATTGTGGTATGTGACCATAATCAGGGCCGCTCCGCGCTGGTGGGCATGCCCCGCACAAAGGCGCTTGACTTTATAAGTAAAAAAAGTAAAATAATTATCGTACCAATCGGTTCGTTATTTTTCCAGCATTGTTATATTATAATAACTGTAAAAATGTTGATTACAACAAATAATATATTGATTATATCTCAAGAATATTGATTACAAGAATGAATCCTATAATGAATTCAATATTTAAATACCTATTAGCATTTTGCGAAGAATCAAATGCTTTATGATTTACATACAATTCTAAAATCTTAGAAAAATAATTTTATTTTAATAAAAATTAAAAAGTGAAATATACTGCCAAACGGATAATTTTCTCTTGTTATGTTGCAAACCATAACTGTAAAATTGTTGATTACAACAACCGATTTTGATTATAACCTACTGATTACAAGAATCAATCTAATCAATAGGTATATTAAATCTAACATTTTTGAAGAATAAAAAGTATAGTTTAAACTTTAATTTTAAAATTTTACATCATGTGGGGGGCGCTAAAATATAACTTTGCACAAAGGCGCCTAATACAATTTCGATATATGGCTAATGAAATATAAATATAGCTATAGCTTCTCATTATAATAATATCACAATAACGGATATGGTGATGTTAGAATATTTCCACCGCTTATACACAAATATAATTTTGAAAAATTAATAACTAGGTTAATTTTTTAATGAAAATGGAAATATTTGTCATGATTGTAAAACTAACTTCAAATACTTTCTGAATATATGTACAGGGTGTCTCATTTTCGATGTTTTTTTCAAGGTATCTCGGGTGATATTAATGATAGAGCAAAACCATTTGCACATTCCAGGGTCAACTTTTCCAGAAAAGTTTAATAGTCACCACAGGAATTTTCGATCTTCTTTTGTTTCTGAGCTATAGGCAAAAACTCGTTTTTTGCTAATTTGGAAAATATCTCATATCTTATTTATTATGATAGTTAGAGAACAAATGCTTTTATAAAAATTTTACCGTTTTTGAAATAGAATAAAATGGCGTAATTAGATTTTTTGAAAACTTAATAATTCTCGAGATATAACACAAACTTATGATTTTTTAAATGGGAACCTATGTTGAAAATAGTCTCGTCGTTTTGCTTATTTAATAAGCTTTTCAATAATATATAACAAGTCTTCATTCTTTTGTTTTAAATATTAATAATAGACGAATTATTAATTTATTGAGGTGAAAATATTGGAAATTATTAAGAAACAAATGAAAAAAATTATTTCAAATCATCATTTGTTTATTATGATTCAATATCTATTAATTTTGCTCTGAAAATTATTCTTAAACAATTATTTTCGGGTTAGTTAAATTACTATTTATCGACGTTACAGTTGGCTTTGACACGATCCGAACAAAATGTTTTAATATGCTTTGGAAGTAAATAAATTGAAAAAATGAGTAAAACTGAAACAAATACTTTTAGATATATGCAAATGATGATCTGTAATAAATTTTTACATTTTTTTCTTAATAATCTCCATTATTTTCACCCCAATAAATTAATAATTCGTCTTTTATGAATGTTTAAAACAAAAGAATGTTGTTATATATCATTGAAAAGCTTATAAAATAAGCAAAAAGACGAGACTATTTTCAACATAGGTTCCAATTTAAAAAATCATAAGTTTGTGTTATATCTCGAGAATTATTAAGTTTTCAAAAAATCTAATTACGCCATTTTATTCTATTTGAAAAACGGTAAAATTTTTATAAAAGCATTTTTTCTCTAACTATCATAATAATTAAGATATTAGATATTTTCAAAATGAGCGAAAAACGAGTTTTTGTCTGTAGTTCAGAAACAAAAGAAGATCGAAAATTCCTGTGGTGAGTATTAAACATTTCTCGAAAAGTTGACCCTGCAATGTGCAAACGGTTTTGCTTTATCATTAATATTATCCGAGATACCTTAAAAAAAACATCAAAAATGAGACACCCTGTACAATGCCATTTAAAAAATCAACGCAGATTTCGATTCTGGCGGAAGTAAGATTTAGAATACTTTCACACCAAAAAAGTGACCTTTAACTTCGCGCGCAACTTCGTAATTTAAAATTTACGTCTAATATTAACAATAAAGAAAATAGCTATTTGTCCCTATGTTATAGCTATAGGTAATAGGTGGCGATGGTTAGGAATCTTAGTATTCCATGGAAAATTTAAGAAGAAAAACGCTGTCATCTGTCACATTTGACACGTCAATCGTAACTTTTACATCGAAATATTTATGAAATGAAGACAATTTGATAGAAATCAAATTCAAAATCATAAAATATAAGAATTAGCAAATATTTGACACAGGTTTAAAATATTTAACTGTTGGTATTTCACAAAAAGGGAAGTTCAGCTGTAGGGAAGTAAGGACAATACTTACATCCCGTCGCTAATAAAAACCGATACCTTGACAGTAAAATAAACATACATCCCTCCAAATAATGTCCTAATAGCCTGCTTACCATATCGGGGAGTAAGAAAAGAGTATTGCGGCACAGGACATACCACCAGAACATAATTCTTTCTACGACCGACTAGGATATTTCCTCATTGTGAATGGGTTTTTTTTTGAACATTTATTACATTAAAATTATGAATTTTTATAAGCCAAGTTTGTTAAGATATGCTACATTAAAGTTTTGATTTTTTTATTGGAAATTAGTATTCATAATACATATGTTGCATTTCAAAATGGTAAAGTATTACATTGCTGTCATTTTTTGACAGTAGTGTGTGACTATGGAAGTGATTGACCATATATGTTGCATGTTAAAATAAATTTCCTGTATAATTTAGGATTACTAGATGGATTTGCAAAAAGTACGATAGAAGGTGAAACAATTTGTGAAAAATATGTACTAATTTCAATTCCGTTTCTTGCATCCATTTAACGAGGTCCAAAACCGTCCTATTATCATCCAAAATAATAACAGTATTTAATAATAATTTCACGCATTTCCTCTCCCACCGTGTCGTGTTTGTTTTCACACACCCGGAAACAATCTCTAATCGCCACCACGGCATAACCTTCGTGATCATCTCTGTGATTGCTTAGGGCCTGTACCTATTCATTTCCGAACTAACGAACTGTTGAGGCAACGGGACCACCCCTAAATTGCTGATGATCACTATGTTTAAAAATCTATTTCCTCAACCACCCTGTTGGAATTAGGAAAACAAAAGTCTGCGGTCAAACAGTTGGCGATCGTCGCCTTGTCGCCTGCACAGTCATGGTCAAACAACAACTAAAACAAAGGACTGACAGTTGGGAAAACAAGGAAGGCGATGGATGAATTCCTGAGATATGACACATTGGGCCTAAAGATTTGGTGTCCGACAGTTTCCTGTAGCGTTTCACCTTTTTTACGAAATTATCATTTAGTTTGCTATCTACCTAGCGAAGAAGAAAAACAATTGATTTTGATATCCGTACTTCATTTGAAATCATTCTTCGTTTTGTTTGCTTATTCGATTCATTACTTTTTTTTTAATTCAACGATATGCATATGTAATACCCTAGTATCACAAAATATTCGAAAAAAAGCAAATGAAAATTATGCTGTATTAATTTAAATCTCATTGTAATAAGAGCAAGGGTGGTTTAAAGAAAACAATTGAATATTTTGTTTCATGTTAATTTTACCTCGTTTAATGTCAAAAACTATTTGGTGTACTTTCTCAGTGGTAAAATAGTATATTAAAGAACGTGTTTTATAAGACATGTTTTTTTCGCACGCGGCAAAATTTAGAAAACGAGCGTTAGCGAGTTTTCTAATTGACAAGTGCGAAAGAAAGTCTTATAAAATGAGTTCTTTATACTATTTTTTATATTTTGCGCCTTCTACAATAACATTTTCTTACTCAATTTGTGATTATATTTGTAACCATTTGAACATTTTCATGTAAATAATCTTCCCTAAATAAAAAATAATAATAATAATTTCGACATTATATTATTAAAATGAATTGTCACTTACCTAAAAATAAATTAGGTAAAAATGGGTTAAAGAAACGTCATCTAGTACCAACCGTCTAAAACAAAAAATTGCGTATCGAAATGAAGGTCATTACGATTCGCAATTGCGTATCGCAATGCCTTCATTATGAACGCAAAGTATAAAATGAATTTTACTCACGAAGAAAAGCTTGATTTGTATGAAGTTTATATTTTGTTTTCTTCATAGCACTCTAATTACAATCAGATTTAAATTAAACAAGCATAATTTTCATTTGCTGTTTTCTCGAATATGGATATCTTTGAATTCAGAAAAAAATACTGGATCGAATAATCAAATAAAATTAAGAAAGTTGCACCCCGTATTTTGAAAATTCTTGAAGAACTATAAACAGATTAAATCAGAAAAGTATTCTCGGTACTATTAACATTGAAAGATTCTTGTTAATTTTAAATCACTCATTCCCAAAATTACGAATTGTTGACATTGGTTACCGTACTTAATATTTATCATTGAACGAATGCCTCCTTTTGTCTTGTATAATTTTGTTCATAATTTTACCCTTCTTATTTATCTTTACCCTAAGACAATATTCGTTGTGGGCGCCTTGAAGAGTGCGTTCCGTACGCTACCTGCCTTGGCGCCAGTGATTCTAATCAGTGATAAGCCGAATTGACTTTACAATCGTCTTCAAGTGCTCAGACACCACCTCTTACAGACTAGGCGTTATTTTGCCCCCAGCGTAGCTAAAGAAATGCGTTTATGCCTTGAAATCGATACCTTGCAAACAACAATGCCACTTTTGGTTTATGATGGGGTTTATGATGCATTGTTATGGAAAGAATACATTTTGGAGTCAATTATTTTATTGGGGAAAGCAAATGATAGTTTTGAGGGAATTTTGTTGAAAAGATCAGTGATGAAAAATACAATATACAGAATGGTAATGGTGACTGGAATTTAACATGCAAAATCATACTTTCGTAATTTCCTGCTTCCCTTATTATTTTAAGGTCCGGTTATACACTCGTCATTTGATGCATTTTTTTTTCATTTATCTGGCAGATAAGTTAACTGGCACTTTATCGAGAGGTGAAAAAACCGGGCCTAAGTAAAAAAGCTTCAAATAAATGTTGTAGAGCATAAAATTCTGCATCTAAATAATAAGCAAAATTAATTTGCATGCTTTGTAATAGCATAAGAAATTAGATATGAAAATGTGGAAAATTACCCCAAAAACAGTGATAACCATGGAATGGAATCAAAAAATCTGTTGTGTACACCACACGACTTCCTTGTACGCAAGCCCACCATAAAATATAGACCCATCATCCAAGATCTCGCTTATACAAAGGGTTAATTTAATAATATTGGATGTGCTAGACGCAGAATTTAATTCTACTATTACTCGTATTTGCAGCATTTACTTCTAAAATCAAAATAAAACCATTTTATTCAAGAAAATCTGTTAACAATTTCAGCTAATATAGGTATCACTTCCGGTTAGCCTATTTTAACCAAAATCTACTATGTTATTCCCATTGACATAAAAGTATTATATACCAAATTTGAAAAGTTTTGGATTATATTTTAAAATAGTTTTTCATTCAACTTTATTATAGGCAACAAGTAAAGTACCACTTCTGGAAATTATGTAATGACCAAAAAGGGAGGTGCACAACTAGATGTTATAGTAGTCCTAAATACAAAATTTCAACTTTCTACGGCTTACCGGTTTTGAGTTATGCGAAATACGTACGTACGTACAGGCGTCCTGGACGAAATTAGTCAAAATGGATTCAGGGATGGTCAAAATGGATATTTCCGTTGAAATCTGAAAACCGAAATTTTTCGCGATTACAATACCTCCTTTACTATGTACAAGGAAGTAAAAATTAACAAATGTTTAATGGTTTATCTGTTAAGCTGTAATCCGTTCGCCGATACGTGAGAAATTGGAACTAACCCGTGATCCGATGACAAATTTGTAGATTCAACTTCATATTTGTCATCATCGACCAATAAAATGACTTAGTTCTGATCCCGGGTTAGTTACAATTTCTCTCATTTCCGTGAATGGACTATAGGTTAGTTCAGTTCATTTTTATTATTACTTCTAAATTCTGTTCAAGTGAAATTATCTATTTAAATTTATATATATATATATATATATATATATATATATATATATATATATATATATATATATATATATATATACATAATTGTTCACTTGAACAGAAATTACTTATAATAAATAATAATAATAATAAAAATACTTTAACCTAGTTTGAGAGATAAACCATTAAATATTTGTTAATTTGTTTCAATTCCATTGCTATTGCCTGCTATTTTTGGGATGATTTACAACATTATCATGCCTAATTTCTGCCGTTACAAAGCATTATTTAATTAATTTTGCTTATTGATTCAAATGCAGTATTTTATGCTCTATACTTTTATTTGAAGCATTTTTACCTGAAATAATTACCTATAGGGAAGCAGGAATTACGAAAGTATGATTTTACATGTTAAAAGTCCTATATGTGCGGGAGTTCCAGTCACCACCCTGTATAAATAATTTTTAGAAGTGATACATAAAGTTTCTGCTAGCAAACCATGTTGTATATTTAACTTTTTCAGCACTAGAAAATAGCAACAACAATGTTTATATCCCTTTATAAATATACAAGCGGTTTTGGTCTAAATATCCAAGATTTACTGCTGACAATGACAAGGGTTACAGAGCAGTCGTGTGCTATAAACACTGAAGACATGTTAAACATGTCGTAAACATTTACCGGAAGCCTGTCACATCTATAGTAGATTGAAATCTTGCCCTTTAAATTAAAAAACACCCTTAAAGAACAAGATTCTTCTCCTAATTATTTCCATTAAAATTTATGTGATTGTTTGGGGTTTTAGAAAGTCAGTAAAAATTTTAACAAGTCGCGTGTTTTATCGAAAAACCTTTTCACACTTTTGAGGACAATATTTAAAAAGACATTTTCTCTGTTAAACAACGAAAATATATCAAATTTTTGTCTTATTATTGTTGAATTTTGTACGATGATTTATGAATGTTTTAAAGAACCATTTGCTGCTTATTTTTTACTGAAAGTTTCCCACAAGTAAAACAAATAATGCAGACACTTCAGAAGCCAAATTTACACCAAAACATGGTTCAAGAGGTTCTGTCGCCTGTAGAAGAGGCAGAACACACACACATAGATTACACAAAATACAAGACTAAAAGCAGACAGACACATGTCGCCTCCTTAGATTAATAGCTTTTTAATGTCGTTTAGGTAAATTTTCTAAAAGACCCTATAATGATTTTTTATTACTGAACTATTATACATAATTTCTCGTAAGAAAATAGTAATAAGAAGATAGGTGCAGTTTGATCTTGTTTCTTAATTGGTTAATATCGGGATATTATCCAATCAAACAAAAAGATCAAACTGCGCCTATCTTCTTATAAACTATTTTCTTACGTGAAATAGAAATAGGAATCTGTTTGGAATCGGCATCCATACCAATTAGTGACATTATTTATAATAGTTCAGAATGTCAAATACTTTTATCACTGCGACTTGTAAAGTCTATTGTAACATGACCCTATCTTAGTTTCCTGGAAGCAACCCCAGAGTTCTCATGACGCCATTTAATTAATGCTCCAAGAGTCAGTTTCCCGATTTCATTTGCCGTGAGGTACCTTTTATCTAGATGGTTAAGTTTCCTGGTCCTCTTCGCAGAGTCGACAGATACTATATTAAGCTATACCAATCTTACATAGACTACGTTTATCTCGACGTTTGAAGCCGCTTGAATTTAGTAAATCCCTTTTCAATCTTCGAAATAAACGATCAAGATTAATATTTCAATCCACTTGAAAATGTCAAGTCAAGCCTATAAAATAACAGGCTTGGACTTATGAAGCGGCTTGACTTCTGTCGAAATAAACAGTCAAGCAATAATGGAACTTCGCATGCGCACATCCGCAATATGTTTGGTTATTTGTATTTTACCTCATTTTATAAAAATCGCCACATAAAACTTAATAATATTGTCCAAAAGCGAAATATTTGGAGTGATGAAGAAACAAATATATTTTTTTAATGTTTTTGAAAGAAAAGTCTAATAACAACATGATAATTTTTGGATTTTGAGGTTACATATCCATCATGAAATTAGATCATATATACTTCTCCCGGTCTGTCTGCATAATCTAGTATCTAGTAACTATCGTTTTTTAGTCGATACGAATTAAAGAAGATTGAAAATAAGTCAATCCTAATTTCAATCCGCTGAGATAAACCAATAGGATTTTTCAAGTCATAATATACTTGAAGCCGCTTGAAATGTCGAGATAAACGTAGTCATAAATAGTATTTCAGAGGACAATGATCAGTCCTTTTTGCTGAGAACTAATCTCCTTCTTTATATGGCATTTAAAAAGTCCACAAGAAGGTTTAGGCCCGTAAAACGGTAATTTGGCTCCTTTTTAGCGAGCTCATCTGCTTTTTCATTACCTAGACCTCTCTCGTGGCCCGGTACCCACCACAAAGTGCCTTTGAATTACCCTGGCTGTCTGACATTATCTCGATTGTTACTCCTTTGAGTTCTTTGTTAGTTTTATTTGAACTCGTAGATTTAATACGTATATCTTTTCCTGAAATATAATGGAATTTGTGTCTATGGATTCCCATATTTGGTAACCTGGACCACTCCAATTTCTCCTAACTCTAATTTTGAACCAGCCGTAAACCAATACAGAGAGTCCCTTTCGTAGAACATCAAATACATATATTTTACTTTTTTGTTTCCAGGAGAATGTTCCCATCTCTCCGTATCCAGATCCGAGGCCTGGATCCCCTAGCTCGCTACTGTGTGCTTCTGGAGATGACCCCCAAGTCAGACTGCAGATACAAATATTCAGGTGGTAATGGCGGCAGCTGGACACGAGCCGGATCTGCAGAACCGTTGTCCCCTCATCGAGTTTACTTGCATCCAGATTCTCCCGCTACTGGACAGCACTGGATGGCACAAACTGTGGCTTTTGGAAGGATGAAGATGACGAACACTGCCATTCCTCAACCCGGCCACGTAAGTAAAAGATATCATTTTTTGTTGTATGAATTTTAGTAAAAAGTTACATTTTTCGATTATCATTATTATAATCGAGGCGACAATGGGGTATTGGTATTCTAATGTAGAAAAATTTAAGGTAAAAAATGTTGTACCAATTTAGAGTATGCTAAATAATAACGGAATCATGTAAAAAAATAAAAAAAATATTTTTGTAACATGCGTTTTCTTGCAATTTATTTTGGCGCTAAAAAGACGTACGAGGGACCAACACAAAGTACTTTTTCTGTCATTGACGCGTTGTCAATTGTCTTGTTTTTTAGTTTCTTACGGTATATGTTGTAACATGTTTTCTATTTCTATAATATTTCTAAATGTCATCAGCTCCTCCTACGTCACATCCGGTAAAATCAAAATTTTCAGGTTATAATTAAAAATGCATATCTCATTCAAATTAACTAAAAAAGAAATCACAATTTTGGATTTGTACTACAAACGGTGAGTTTCAGAAAAAAAATAAAAATATATATTAGAATACTCCACGCCTATTCAACCAGTACTTCACTGGCTCTAAGACAAAACTGTTTCTACCTACATAAGTAATAAATAATATAAAACATCGTATTTGTTTATTGTTGCAGGTCGTTCTAAGTTCCATGCACAAATATCAACCCAGGATAATTATTGTGCAAGCCCCCGACCCAAGAGCTTTGCCTTGGGCTCCAGCAACTTCCGTATCTTTCCCGGAAACTCAATTCATCGCCGTAACTGCTTATCAAGTAAGTATTCCTAACCTATCAACAATTAAAAAAGTATTTAAACAACAATTCTGCAACTATTCATAGTAATAAAAAAATATATTTTTTTTTTTCGTAAATAATTAAATAAAAACATTGGCGCCAGAAATAATCAAAAAATAACATCACACTGCTTGTAAAATGTCTAATGGATATTTCATGATATTTTCAAGTTTGAGGCTATTTAAAGAACAATATTTTTAAAAATTTAACACTTAGGAGGCATATAAAAATTCTTGCAATAGCCCTATTGAAACAATAAAATCATTTACTACATTGTTCGCATATCGAATGTCACTATTCTATTTCGGAACCGGAAATATGTCCCTTTTGCCTTGCCGATGAAAAGATCTATCTGTGAAAAATGCGAGCAACAAGCAATGATTGTTAACGCCGGCGCCTCGTCGATGTAAAGTATCACTTTACGGTTTGTCTGCCTCTGTGAACGGCAAATTACGCCCGCCGACCACAACCAGCCATTGCCAAATGCTCGTCTAGACGTCTACGACCGATCGGGCTGGCTGCTGGCTCTGTTATCTGCCGACGGCTCCACGCAAATTGCAAATGGAGGAGCCAAAGGCAAATCTAGCTTAACGTAACGTAACTCATCACAGAAAAAGATAATTAGTGTTAGACGAAAAGATACTGTTTACAGCGCCTTTTAAAACCTTCTAAATACTTGCAAACTATTAATAACGCAATAAACAAAAATATTACAAAAGATTATATTTTAGTTTTGGGGCAACCTGTATTTCCACGATTTTTTTTATATTAATCTGGATAAATAAAATTAGCCCTGTATTTTTTATATTTCCAATTAATAATATCCGACAAATAAATTAGTAAAGTTGTTGAAACTTGGTTGTGACGTAAGGTCCTCAAAAGAGAGATACTACTTGTCCGCTGTGAGAGTGAGACAGAAGTAGATAAAGAAAATAGAGAATATACAACGACCACAAATATATTTTGTGATCGTTGAGAATATATCGTCAAGTAGAAGCGCGTAAACAGTGGCGTAGTATTCCAAGGAGGGCCTTAGGATTACAAGCATTAATTTTTTAAGATGTAATAACAAGTTAGAACATGGGTCATTTATATTAAAACTAGAGATTAAAACTGTATGTTAAGGACTATAAAAGTTTAAAAAATGCTAGTAATTTGAAAATAAGCAAGTTTTTAATACCATTTCCACAGCTCTATGTCTACGTCACACGTGTAATGAAAATAACGAAACAAAAGAAGTAAACCAAATAACACTTGCATGAATTTATAATGTCACGCCAGATAATTTTTTGTTACCTTCATATGAAAGTGTGAGATATGTTGAATGACATAGGCCTCTAGTGGTCATCAAATCTTCCACATACGTAGTTTTTATTAATTATTTTATTAAATTGAGAATTAGCCACGCATATTTCCAATTATTGACCACAAGAGTTATTTTAACATATTTACATATTTTTATAAGTGTTGAACAAAATCATCTCTTATAACTATATTCTGTTCCATTTAAGTCATTCAACAGATGTCGCTCGCATCTGCGCCAGTTTTAAGTAGCCGAAATTACTTTGAGCAGTCTTGTCTCTAATTTCAGCCAATCAGAGAGATCAAAACTATTCTCTGCAATACTGAATGGCTTAAATGGAACAAGGTATATGTCACAGAATATTAATAGTTATTTGTATATCAAGGCCGCGAAATCACTCTTTAGCGTATCGAGAAAAATTGTCGCCGAGAGACAATCTCGAGGGCGCTAAAGGATTTCGCGGACAAGGTGTACACAATATTTTTTGTGCAACCGTAAAAAATATGTAATTACAAATTTTCTTAATTTTATACTGTTTTATTGGAAATAGAAAGTTAGCTTTCAATGTGGCTGTGGGATTGACATTTGATGTCAAAGTGATTGTTTACCTAATTTCGCGGCCGGTATCAACAACGGTCGCGAAATCCAATTTCGCGGCCAGTATTGCGGCTGCGAAATGCTTACTTCGCGTCCGATTGCACAAAAAAAATATATTACGACTTAACGAGTAACAATAAAAACATTCTAAAATTACAAATCGCTTTCAGTTTAGTATGAAGAAGTTTAATAAAAAAAAAATTAGATAGTGGAGGATCCCATTGGAGCCATAACGCCACGACAATATTAAATAATTTTTAAATTCACCTTTTAAATATATTTATCAAATAATTATAAATAAACTTTTTGTTAGTTTATTTACAACTACAACATACTTTATTTTAATATTTTAATAACTGTACTTATTTATTTATTTATTTATTTATTCTCCTTCTTTCCAGAACGACAAAATCACGAAGCTGAAGATCGACAACAATCCCTTCGCCAAAGGATTCCGTGAAAATGGCCAATCTCGCTGCAAAAGAAAGCGTCCTCAACTTGAAGATTCCATCGAAGAAACGTCTTCCAAGAAGTCCTGCACGTCTTCAGACGAAAGTTTCAGTTCTTCCCCAGAACCTTCACCAGGACCACAAGTCTCAGACGTTTATGTACCTCCTCCTTTAAGTTACCAACCATCTCCATCATGGTACGGCTATCCACAATCGATTTACAAGTGTCCAGTTGATTGTCCTTGTCCGCAATATGATCCTTCTACTTATTATATGCAACAGAATTACTATTACCCTTCTTATATGCCGATAGTTCCTGTTAACCATGTACCTCAAGATTTGTCTGCCTCGAAGCCAAAATGTTTGACTGATTTCTCGATAAGAGCTATTATAGAATCGTAATTTATATATTTTTGTAAGTACTATAGTTACCTTTGTACATAGTTTATTTATATGACCATATATTTTATGTTAACGACAAAGTTTATATATTTTTAGAGATTTATAGTTAATTTTAAGCAATAAAAGTACTTTTTCAATAGGTTATGTATTAATCAAACTCCTTACGATTCCTTATTTAGTTACTAAATAACCGAATATTCCGACAGATTTTCTTTTACTAAATTATGATCACATAAATGAATTTCAATACGAACATCTGTTTATTCATTTGCAGTCACCAGAAAATATGGGGTATTCTATTGTAATAAAATTTCAGGCAGGACATGTTATAGCATTGTGGATTATGCTAAAAATAATCGAATTATGTAAAAAAAATTGTGTAACATGAGTTTTCTTGTAATCTATTTTAGCGCTAAAAAGTTATTACGTACTTCGTTAGGTACTGACTGATGATATTTCTAACAAATTTTGTACATATAACTATAATAGCGTTTTCAGCTTACAAGTCGAGTGCGCACTGGTGCGCACTTTTTGCACTGAGCGTTTTCAGCTTATCATTGAGTGCAAAAATTAGTCAGCTGATGAGTTTTCAGCTTAAGAAAAAGTTGCACCGTGCACTGGTTCAGTGCGACTTTTGTGCACTGACTCCATAGGCAAGTGCAATAGTGTCAGTGCAAATATGGCGAATGAGGGCAGAACTCGTTCAGTGTGGTCACGTGATATGTTGCACTCAGTGCGCACTTGCACTGTGTAAGCTGAAAACGCTATAAGAGAACAGTTTTCGTGCCATTGCGCGTTGTTAACTGTCCTGCTCGTATTAGTTTTATTACATTTTTGTGTATACAAGTTTTCTATTTCTATATATTTCTAAAATGTCATCAGCTACTCCTACGTGACATTCAAATTATCTCCTAATATTTAGAAATTCATATTTTTTAAATTAAATAAAAAGGAACTCAAAATTTTAGATTTATTATAGAAATATGTGAGTTCCAGAAAAATAAAACTAAAAAAATTGATGTCGCCAGCACATAACCTTAAGCAATACCATGTTTAAAAAAGCAATGAGCTTTAAGTATCATTTCGGCTAATCATCTGTAAACAAAATCTAATTTCTTGTACCAATAAATAGAAAAGTCTGTACCACACCCGGTCTGTCATATATAGTCAAAATCTAATATATTGTTTCCAATCATATATGAGTTTTATTTGAAAATATTTTAATATCTTTTTTTAAGAAAATATGTTTAGAGCTTCAAGTAAAGTACCACTTCCGGTTTATTAATTTTATCTAAAATCTGGCGTGGGATCCCAAGACTACGCTTTCCTAGCGTAGCGAGAAATACCCCTTACGTTTCACCTTCCTTTCCCAATTAACTTTCACGGTTGTTAGGAAAACGACGTGTTATTTGTCGCTACGCTATCATAGAGTAGTCTTGGGATCCCACTCCCATTCCTGGTATGTCGTTCTCATTAATATAAAAGTTTTGGATTATATTTTTATATAGTTTTTCATTAAAAACTGGTATGGGCTTCAAGTAAAGTACCACTTCCGATTGTCTAATATTACCCAAAATCAAATCAATTTTTTATATGAATGCAGATAGCTTAAATACGGAAAGTAGAAGTTTTTGGAAGTTTGATAGAAGAGTTATCGTTGACGCAAAAATCGTCACACAGACAGACATAATTGTCTTGTAAAAATAGTAAAAACATATTGTGGACGACCCTAATTCGTGCTTATTCACTGCAAACGCACTATCGAATTTTTGGACCGAAAACTATCTCCCTTATCTATGTATGTAGATTGGCGGAAGGTAAAAAGCTGAGTACATAGATTGCTGTCAATTTGAAGACAATATTTTGGAGACAGCTTAGTAAATCTATGTCTGTGATTAAGTTAATTATTTAGGGTCCTCTGTTCGGTAACAAATAAGTATTTTTTAAATATTTTATTTTTTCCCGCGCTCAATTCAAGCGCTAAACCTCCGAGCATGCTCAGTTAAGTCCGTCCTTGCAACTAGCAGCTGATTTTAGATTTACAACTAACGAAAATCATCTGACAGACGTCATGTTGGTTGTCAGTCATGTCAAAATAAAAGGAAAAACATATAAATTTAATTTAAGTTCATTGAAATCTAATCATGTGGAAAATGTCCATGACGTTCGATGTGAATTAAACGATGTATCTCGCTTAAACAAATCTTTTTAACTTATTAACTAGTTCGGTATTAATAGCTTTAAAATAATAATGATGTACAAATACACACAAAGTGCATAGAGATGTTCAACAAAACCGAATGCACAAAAGGCAGTTTTCTCGAACAAACCAAAGCTGCCAGAGAGGAAAGAGCCCTAGAGAAGAAAAAAGACTATGCTGTGAGAATTATTCAGGCCACTGTTAGAGGATGGCTTGCCAGGAAACGATTCACCAACACAATACTGTGAGTATATCACGATTCTGTTGCTTTTACATAATTGTAAAACAATTTAAGTTTATCCCAAATGATTTAACAATAAACCATTGTTTTAAGAAGGTGGCCAGCTTTTCTGGAGCGAATTATATGCTAGTAGTTTGCCCTGCAAGATAAAATTTTGATATCTAATTATTAAATAAAGATAAAAATGTATCGTAGAGGCAATTTACTTAATATAAACTAGCTATCAATTGTTTTAAGCACATCAAATGTTATAAAATGAAATATTCATTTTAATATAAGATATTACCTTAGCAATTTTAGGTATTATTAAAGAAAATCTGGTATTATTATTTAGGACTCTTGAAAATATACAACGGTTTGACCAGGTAAATTAAAATATATACGGGTATTACATGATAAAAATTTGGTATTACGAAATATTACATAAAGGAACTGAATTAGAATAATAGTAGGTATATTAAAACATAACTTACAGAAATAAACGTATTCTAGCACGAGTTAAAAATTAGGATACGAACCGGCGAATTTGCGACCAAATAAATGAATACTTGAGTAGCCTTTTGTACCGAATTTTTTTTTATACCATTTTCTCTGTTCCAGCTATCATTTACAGTTTACTTTTATAAAAATATTCAATGGACCTTTTCAATTTAACGGCTATCTCTTTCTATCGCTGCAAATAGTAAGAAAATGGCACGAACAACTGCTAGTTGGGCTGTCGGGAAATTTTTCGTAGAATAGTTGGTTGGTGACAGTGTTTTTTTGTGTCTACTCTGTTCCATTTAAGCCATTCAGTAGATGGAGCTGCAACAGCGCAAACTTGAAGTAGACGAAATTACATTGGGTAAACTTGTCTCTTGTGTACAATTTCAGCCAATCAGAGAGGCCAAAACTATTCCCTATGCTCTGCAATACTGAATAGCTTAAATGGAACAAGGTATAGATATTTTATTTAATCAGCTATACCAATCCCAAATAACAAAATGTCACCAAAACTCGTTTAACAATGAAGTTCATTTTATACCTTGTTCCATTTAAGTCATTCTGTATTGTACACAATAGGGGATAGTTTTGACTTCTCAGATTGACTGAAATTGGAGACAAGCGACAAGTTTACCCAATGTAATTCCGGCTATTTAAAACTAGCGCTGATGCGAGCGACATCTGCTGAATGGCTTAAAATGAGTATAGAATCAATGGCTGGTAGCATGAGCGTGATTCTAACACCGGTGTTATTTAGAACCAAGGCAACGATTTGACACATACTTCAGGGTTGTTACCAAAATCAGTGTTGCCAATAAACTGATTAAGACGAAAATGTACTGACAGCCATATTCAATAAATTTGACTGCATTATTTAAAATTGTTTAATATGATTTGCTTTTTGACATTTTTGTAGGATACACAATTAAAAATAATGAAGCCAAATTTATTGAATAAGGCTGTCAGTACATTTTCGGCTTAATCAGTTTATTGGCAACACTAATTTTGTTAACAACCCTGAAGTGTGTGCCAAGTCGTTGCCTCGGTTCTAGCCATATACCTATTAACTAAATATACTGCTGATCCCCTATCTCGCCATTATATTGTGCATCCGTTCAAGAATATGAGATAGAGATATATCTGCATCGCTCACAAGAAGCGGTAAATGGGTTTGTGTGCGCATGCTTGTGAAACTAAAATATATTTCTTATTGGCCAGGAATATTTTCTTCCCAGTGACAATTTTATATTTAGAATTAAATATGCGAGCATGCGCCGAACGTGCTAGTTACCGCTTCTTGTAAGCGATGGAGATATATCTTCTGTTTCATATTCTTTGACGGATGAATCGCGAAGAATTAGCAGTATATATTAGTAGGTATATGGTTCTAGCCATATACCTATTAGACTAATAGTTATAGGTTATAGGTATATGGTTCCAGCGAACACCGGTGTTGGAACCACGCTCGTGCTACCAGCCAAAAGCGTAGAAGCATATGTCCTTACACATGTATAAGATAATAAGTATTTTAATAAATACAGAATTACATAAATTATAGTTCAAATTTTATTTACAACTGGAAGCCTATGTCATTTAACATAGTTATCTTTCATTTTAATAAACCGCACATGGTTTTTGTCGGCTGCCGATGCATCAAATTAAAAAAGTGTTATTCGGTAATTTGGTTTACTTTTCTTATTTTCTGCATACAGTTTCCTGAAAAATTGATCCGAATTATAATAAGACGATTGCAGAAAACTTGAATGTATGTATATCTTGTTCCATTTAAGTCATTCAGTATTGTAGAGAATAGGGCATAGTTCTGAACTCTCTGATTGGCTGAAATTGGACACAAGAAACAAGTTTACCCAATGTAATTTCGGCTACTTAAAACTGGCACTGTTATCAGCACCATCTGCTGAATGACTACGTAAAGGAAACAGAGTATAGTAATAATCTTTGCTACCATTTAAAAATTGGAATGATTAGAAAACAACTGGATTTGTTATTTTAGTCATAGCCTTTTTCATTTGTTTTTAGTCCTACCAAGTTTAGTTACTAATTTCTAAATTGCCAATAAAACATAGTAAATTTACCAATTATATAAATTTAAAAATACTGGACTTTAACCAAGGATGGTAGTGAATGGTGATTAGGAGACGACTAGGGAGGAGATAAATAGCCAAGCAGTGGTTTAACTCTGTCAATCATTTGTGATTTATTTTAGAGAAAAATACTTCAAAAAAGAGTTGCGTACAAATAAACCATAAACGATTGACAGAGTTAAAACCTCGGTTAAAACATTACTCGTTATCTCCTCCCTAGTCGTCTCCTAATCACCATTCAATCTACCAGCCCAAGTAACTAACGGATTATTTGCAGATTTAGATTCTTTTAGAGCAAAATACTTCAAATATCAATTTATAGTAAAAGTAATTGTACATATCTTTTATTTGAAATATTGTTTTCCAAAATAATTGCCAGTTTTTCAATCCCTGGTTAAAATTTTACAATATTGTAACGAAATTAACTGTTAAATGACAGATTTATCATTGCTGTCAACAAAACGATGTAATATTGTTTATTTAATCATGGTTAAAATTTTAACCAGAGATTGAAAAACTGGCTCTTAATTAGTTATTTATACTAGCACCCAATATCTTCAAATGTAAATTTTGGAGTCATTTAGTTACTAATTTAAAATTCATTTCAGGGCCGAATTCGACGCATTCTTCCCCGAAGACTTCGACCTAAAACCCGCCTTGCAGGCCTACCACCTCGCCTGTAGATTCCTACTCATTTGGCGGCAAGATCGCGACAAAGATCGCTTCGCTAGACTCTGTCGATATCTTGTGTCTTCTCTCGATTCCGAATCGCCGAAAATTAGCTACGTTGGGGTGTCTCTAAGTAAAGAACACGCAGTAACATGGATATCACATATGAAAGACATTCTGTGGAAGTGTTGTTTGTACTTAGAAGATTTGAAACCGGAGTTCGCCAACGATATGAAGTTGATTTTACAGTATTTACACACACTGGTTTCATATACTGCGACGAGTACCTGGGCGATACTGAAATCGAAAACGATGGAGATGCTGAAAAGTGGGATGAATCAATTGTGCGCGAATATTATGGGGCATCTATTCCACAGGGGGTTCTATCTTACGTTGCAGGTGAGATTTACAAAATGGGGTCTTTCACTAATTTTTTGCGAAACTTCATCTAAACTGAAAGCGATTTTTAAAACGATTGGCCCTCAAACTCCATCTGCCATTTTCTTACGTCAAAGTACTTGTAGAGACTATATACCTGGTATAACAGATTGAACTAAGAATTTTATTGCAAACGCGACTTAAAAATTTTGCGTAATAAGCGAGATATGAGTTTTTAAAGTGCAGAATTTGGCGTGAGACATTAGTTTTAGAGGGTACAAATTTTTCATGTTCGCATAGCCGAATCATATATAAAAGTGAAAGTTTGATGTCTATATAAATCTATACTGTATCTGGTTTAAGATTGCAGTGGTGGAAAGATAGGAGCAGTCTAATCTTGTTTTTTGATTGGATAATACCCCGATATTATCCAATCAAACAACAAGATCAAACTGCTCCTATTTTTACACCACTGCAATCTTAAACCAGATACAGTATACACCGTTTTACATATCGACGTAAAATTTTGTAGAAATGTTCTTTCAACTTTTGGACGTGTCATAGTAGTAGTTGAAGTTCAAAGTTTTACATAGTTTATTTTATATAATTCATTTTTAAAATATACATACGAAAAGCATTGGCATTGGTTTCGAGAGTGGCGCTAGCGTTGCGAATCATCACCAAATTTTGTAATTTATTATCATAACCTCTTTCGCTTTGCTTTGTTGTATGACGACTACTCATTGCTATGTTATTTAGTGTTCGTCAACCGTAAATAAAATTTGTTAATATATTTGTACAACACAATAATATCCAAAGTTTCTCATCAAATAATTAGCAGTAAAATTATTAGCAAACCGGCCTTCCTTATGTGTCAAGGTGTCAAACAATCAAGCAAAGCAGCGGTTGTTAAAAAAACTGTAGAAGAGTACCAAAAATTTAATACAGGATGTTAAATGGGACATGTAGTGCGCCTTTGGGAGGCCATCTTAGATTATTATTATTATTTTTCGTATGGCTTAATTTACAGAATACGATTACATAGGTACATACAAATAAGGTATATTATTCCTTAGAAAGGGATTTGATTCCTGTGCCTGTCAGGTGTCACGTCGATCTTGGAAGAACCATTTGGGTCTCTCTGTCTTTCCATACCGTACCGTATTCTTAAAATGCTGAGATATCCTCCATGAAGGTTCAGCAGCCGTGTTGTAGACTAGATGTGCTTTTGTTTTGACAAAAATTCTCATAGGTTACTAGAAAATGGTGGAAAACTGAATTTGATCGATATTTTAATTTTGAAATTACTTCTAAACTATCAGTAATCGAGAAAAATGTTTCAAATAAAAAAGTTAGATATTTTTATTGTCTATCTAGTGGCGTACGAAAATAATTATTCTGTCGGTAAATTTTTGGGATATAACACAAACTTACATTTTTTTTAAACGAAACTCATATTTGATTTTTGTTTCAAAAAAATGCCTTTTTTTCTCTTTTGACTGGTATAAGGGTTATTGGATTTTAAATTTATTTTACCCTTAAATTAATAGATTTTTCCTAATTTTTCATGATACTTCTTATTTTTTTGTCAATAATTTCATTAGTTTTTTAAAATAATATTTTATTTTACCTAAATAAGTTATTTCATAACTCTCCTGTTTCATAATTTAATTTTAACTCTATATTTTCAAATTCACGTAAGTACGAGTAGGTATACCGGGTATGATCTAAAAATTTATTTATAACACAAACCCTTACGAAAGAGAGAAAAAAAAGATTTTTTTTAAACAAAAATCAAATATTGGTTCTATTTAAGAAATTGAAACTTTGTGTTATATCTCGAAAATTTACCAAAAGAAAAATTATTTTCGTACGCCACTGAATAGGTAATAAAAATATCTAACTTTTTTATTTGAAACATTTTTCTCGATTACTGATAGTTTAGAAGTAATTTCAAAATGAAAATGTCGACAAAATTCAGTTTTCCGCCATTTTCTAGTAACCTATGAGATTTTTTGTCATTACAAAAGTACATTTAAAATATCGAGGTGAAGTTAGCGACGCGTCGCTCAGCGACGGGCGCGTATAGGTCTACCGTTCAACCAAGTCTTGCGCAATAGAATTCTTCATTTCTAAGGGTGATATGTAGCGGAATAAACTAATATGCAATGATTATGCGATGTAGGGGTAATTACCAGTGCCCCTAGATATTAATTAAAATATAAGTAAAGATGAGACCACTAAATATTATATCTAAATAGACAATTTATTCTAATAGTTAAATACTGCACCCCTACGGGATGGCCAGCTACATGGCTATATGGGGGTGATTAGTAGGGTCCTTGTGTATGAAATAAAATAGAATTTGAGGTGGTACAACGCCGTATTTTTTTTTTTAAGTAATTTTAAAAGTATCGTTTATTGATGAATATTCCGCTTATGTTTAAGGGTAAACTACAAACCCCCTACGGGATGGCCAGCTACATGGCTATATGGGGGTGATTGGTAGTGTCCTTGTGTATGAAATAAAATAGAATTTGAGGTGGTACAACGCCGTATTTTTTTTTAAGTAATTTTAAAAGTATCGTTTATTGATGAATATTCCGCTTATGTTTAAGGGTAAACTACAAACCCCCTACGGGATGGCCAGCTACATGGCTATATGGGGGTGATTGGTAGTGTCCTTGTGTATGAAATAAAATAGAATTTGAGGTGGTACAACGCCGTATATTTTTTTTAAGTAATTTTAAAAGTATCGTTTATTGATGAATATTCCGCTTATGTTTAAGGGTAAATTACAAACCCCCTACGGGATGGCCAGCTACATGGCTATATGGGGGTGATTGGTAGGGTCCTTGTGTATGAAATAAAATAGAATTTGAGGTGGTACAACGCCGTATTTTTTTAAAGTAATTTTAAAAGTATCGTTTATTGATGAATATTCCGCTTATGTTTAAGGGTAAACTACAAACCCCCTACGGGATGGCCAGTTACATGGCTATATGGGGGTGATTAGTAGGGTCCTTGTGTATGAAATAAAATAGAATTTGAGGTGGTACAACGCCGTATATTTTTTTTAAGTAATTTTAAAAGTATCGTTTATTGATGAATATTCCGCTTATGTTTAAGGGTAAATTACAAACCCCCTACGGGATGGCCAGCTACATGGCTATATGGGGGTGATTGGTAGGGTCCTTGTGTATGAAATAAAATAGAATTTGAGGTGGTACAACGCCGTATTTTTTTTAAAGTAATTTTAAAAGTATCGTTTATTGATGAATATTCCGCTTATGTTTAAGGGTAAACTACAAACCCCCTACGGGATGGCCAGTTACATGGCTATATGGGGGTGATTAGTAGGGTCCTTGTGTATGAAATAAAATAGAATTTGAGGTGGTACAACGCCGTATATTTTTTTTAAGTAATTTTAAAAGTATCGTTTATTGATGAATATTCCGCTTATGTTTAAGGGTAAACTACAAACCCCCTACGGGATGGCCAGCTACATGGCTATATGGGGGTGATTGGTAGGGTCCTTGTGTATGAAATAAAATAGAATTTGAGGTGGTACAACGCCGTATTTTTTTTTTAAGTAATTTTAAAAGTATCGTTTATTGATGAATATTCCGCTTATGTTTAAGGGTAAACTACAAACCCCCTACGGGATGGCCAGCTACATGGCTATATGGGGGTGATTGGTAGGGTCCTTGTGTATGAAATAAAATAGAATTTGAGGTGGTACAACGCCGTAGTTTTTTTTAAGTAATTTTAAAATTATCGTTTATTGATGAATATTCCGCTTATGTTTAAGGGTAAACTACAAACCCCCTACGGGATGGCCAGCTACATGGCTATATGGGGGTGATTAGTAGGGTCCTTGTGTATGAAATAAAATAGAATTTGAGGTGGTACAACGCCGTATTTTTTTTTTAATTAATTTTAAAAGTATCGTTTATTGATGAATATTCCGCTTATGTTTAAGGGTAAACTACAAACCCCCTACGGGATGGCCAGCTACATGGCTATATGGGGGTGATTGGTAGGGTCCTTGTGTATGAAATAAAATAGAATTTGAGGTGGTACAACGCCGTATTTTTTTTTTAAGTAATTTTAAAAGTATCGTTTATTGATGGATATTCCGCTTATGTTTAAGGGTAAATTACAAACCCCCTACGGGATGGCCAGCTACATGGCTATATGGGGGTGATTGGTAGGGTCCTTGTGTATGAAATAAAATAGAATTTGAGGTGGTACAACGCCGTATTTTTTTTTAAGTAATTTTAAAAGTATCGTTTATTGATGGATATTCCGCTTATGTTTAAGGGTAAATTACAAACCCCCTACGGGATGGCCAGCTACATGGCTATATGGGGGTGATTGGTAGGGTCCTTGTGTATGAAATAAAATAGAATTTGAGGTGGTACAACGCCGTATTTTTTTTTAAAGTAATTTTAAAAGTATCGTTTATTGATGAATATTCCGCTTATGTTTAAGGGTAAACTACAAACCCCCTACGGGATGGCCAGCTACATGGCTATATGGGGGTGATTGGTAGGGTCCTTGTGTATGAAATAAAATAGAATTTGAGGTGGTACAACGCCGTATATTTTTTTTAAGTAATTTTAAAAGTATCGTTTATTGATGAATATTCCGCTTATGTTTAAGGGTAAATTACAAACCCCCTACGGGATGGCCAGCTACATGGCTATATGGGGGTGATTGGTAGGGTCCTTGTGTATGAAATAAAATAGAATTTGAGGTGGTACAACGCCGCATATTTTTTTTAAGTAATTTTAAAAGTATCGTTTATTGATGAATATTCCGCTTATGTTTAAGGGTAAACTACAAACCCCCTACGGGATGGCCAGCTACATGGCTATATGGGGGTGATTAGTAGGGTCCTTGTGTATGAAATAAAATAGAATTTGAGGTGGTACAACGCCGTATTTTTTTTTTAAGTAATTTTAAAAGTATCGTTTATTGATGAATATTCCGCTTATGTTTAAGGGTAAACTACAAACCCCCTACGGGATTGCCTCTGTCTTAGATAAAAAAATTACCGTTAGTCAAATGAGTGTAGGGGGTTGTACAATATACTATATTTTAAAATTACTTTAAAAAAATGCGACGTTGTACCACCTCAAATTCTATTTTATTTCATACACAAGGACCCTACCAATCACCCCCATATAGCCATGTAGCTGGCCATCCCGTAGGGGGTTTGTAGTTTACCCTTAAACATAAGCGGAATATTCATCAATAAACGATACTTTTAAAATTACTTAAAAAAAAAATACGGCGTTGTACCACCTCAAATTCTATTTTATTTCATACACAAGGACCCTACCAATCACCCCCATATAGCCATGTAGCTGGCCATCCCGTAGGGGGTTTGTAGTTTACCCTTAAACATAAGCGGAATATTCATCAATAAACGATACTTTTAAAATTACTTTAAAAAAAAAAATACGGCGTTGTACCACCTCAAATTCTATTTTATTTCATACACAAGGACCCTACCAATCACCCCCATATAGCCATGTAGCTGGCCATCCCGTAGGGGGTTTGTAGTTTACCCTTAAACATAAGCGGAATATTCATCAATAAACGATACTTTTAAAATAACTTTAAAAAAAAAAATACGGCGTTGTACCACCTCAAATTCTATTTTATTTCATACACAAGGACCCTACCAATCACCCCCATATAGCCATGTAGCTGGCCATCCCGTAGGGGGTTTGTAGTTTACCCTTAAACATAAGCGGAATATTCATCAATAAACGATACTTTTAAAATTACTTTAAAAAAAAAAATACGGCGTTGTACCACCTCAAATTCTATTTTATTTCATACACAAGGACCCTACCAATCACCCCCATATAGCCATGTAGCTGGCCATCCCGTAGGGGGTTTGTAGTTTACCCTTAAACATAAGCGGAATATTCATCAATAAACGATACTTTTAAAATTACTTTAAAAAAAAAATACGGCGTTGTACCACCTCAAATTCTATTTTATTTCATACACAAGGACCCTACCAATCACCCCCATATAGCCATGTAGCTGGCCATCCCGTAGGGGGTTTGTAGTTTACCCTTAAACATAAGCGGAATATTCATCAATAAACGATACTTTTAAAATTACTTAAAAAAAAAAATACGGCGTTGTACCACCTCAAATTCTATTTTATTTCATACAGAAGGACCCTACTAATCACCCCCATATAGCCATGTAGCTGGCCATCCCGTAGGGGTGCAGTATTTAACTATTAGAATAAATTGTCTATTTAGATATAATATTTAGTGGTCTCATCTTTACTTATATTTTAATTAATATCTAGGGGCACTGGTAATTACCCCTACATCGCATAATCATTGCATATTAGTTTATTCCGCTACATATCACCCTTAGAAATGAAGAATTCTATTGCGCAATACTTGGTTGAACGGTAGACCTATACGCGCCCGTCGCTGAGCGACGCGTCGCTAACTTCACCTCGATATTTAAAATGGCCTCCCGCGCAACACATGTCCCATTAACCGAAATTGTATCTCTTGTAGTTTCCGAGATCCCAATGGTGGCCTTCGAAATCCGGACACTCTGTATACATAAAATTTATAATTTAATTACATTACCGCATAATATTGTTTGTTGCAAATATTTGAAATAGGTACCTACAGCTAGTATTTTAACCTTATACGTTATATTCACGAAGAAATTATTATTATTAAGCAAAAGTAAAATGCATTTTTTCCTAATAAATTGAAACAGTTTGACCATTGTTTGACAACATTGTGACATTGTGACACAAACTATGGTTGCGGATAGGGCTAGTGTTTGTTTATTGATGGTTTCACGATAGGCGGCCGTGCAAGACGCGCGAGTCTCGCATTTAAAATCAGGCAACCAATCAAATTCCTAGAATGCTAGGACATGATACGTCATACTAATTATTAATCGGCTTCAACCGCTTGTAGTTTGCGAACTAATTAATATTTAAACTTTTTTTTTCACTAATACTCATTAATTTAGGTATATTTTTGATTTCTTATCTAAGATAGTTAAAATTTGACTATGGTATAATACCCCATTACTAGCATTTTTTCCATTTTAGGGTCTGTTACTCCGGGGGTTGGGCCGAATAAAAGTGGTCCTCAAACATGCATCCCTTTCAGCTGTGATTACTTTAGCCCTTCGGCCCTTGGTGTCCGCAGGGTTTTCCGAAAAACTAATGACCATGTTCCTAATTCACATACTGTCAGTTCCGGCAGTCGTTCAGCACTTGCACCTTTTAGCGCCAGAGGTATAATAAACAATTTGTGATTCTGGTGAATGATTTTGTGATTATTGTTGTTTGTTTCAGTGTATAAATATCTTAGTGGGACATAGCCTATTATCAAAGAGCCTAGAACTATTATCAAGCGAGCAATCGATGAGGATAGTGTTTAATACTTTAGAAGGTAATTATGCGCTATGCTTGCTCGCAAATTTAGTGCAAATGGCGTATATCGAGAGAGATGGAGTATTAAGAGACGACTATATTCTTACATTTACAGTAAGTCGATGACATTTCTTATTTTTTCTACTTTCGTCGTTAAAATGTGATTTAGGCCAGGTATTTTCATTTCTGGTTAAACTGTCTGTTAACTGTCACCTAAAATGAAAAAAATATAGCATCAATATTTTAGTTGTAAAAATTACATATGTTTCAATTTTACGATGCGTCATTTTTCTTATAACTGACAGTTAAGTTAACAGACAGTTTAACCAAAGATGAAAATACCGGGCCTTAAGGTAATGGTTTCTAGGGCGCTAAACAACATTTTAATCACAATTTGATAAGCTTTGAGGCGTGAAGCTAGCAAACACTAAAATCTGATTAATTTGGCACGGGCTGAAGTTAGCTGCTGCAGCTAAAATAGCTGTCATTTTATAAAACTGTAATTTAAAAATAGTGTTTTCTGTGTTTCTGCTATCTTAATTTTCAGTTGTATAAAAAATATAGTATGTAATTCGTTTTATAAACTCGTGACTCAAGTGACACAAAACCTTTTATATAAACATATATCATCAATATTTCACAGTGGACTCATTAAACTTTTTATTTATTTATTTTTCTAAAAATTCAACTTCTTCATAGTCTTTAAATTTCTTCTCTTGAAGGTGTTTCTTTTAAGTTTGGGAATAAATAATAATCGCGCGTAGCCAGGTTGTTTAAATGATTCCAGCTTTTTGATTGGTCTAAACGTGAACCAAGTGTACAATAACGAAAAATATGTAACAAAACGTTTCAGTCAACTGTTGAACGTCATAAGAGCTAGAGTTGTAGTTGGTGCAGAAGTCTAAGCTTTGATTATTATTATATACTATACTGTTATACTTCTTCTTTAAGTAATTGTTTATTTACTACAAAAATAAAAAGATCAAATTTTGACGTTTCGAGCTGGCAAGTATGTGCACGAAATCTGAAACTAATTCATAAGTTGTATGTAAAACGGGCTGACTCCGAAGCGCCACCAAGTACCAAGTCCATTCTTATCTGAAATGGAGTACGCATCTTACTTGAAAAGAGAGAGATAGGCAAAAATGACATATATGTAGTGCGCAGTAGGTTGTTTGCACATTGAGGAGGCCAGTTACATTTCAAATAAAATTGCTAATGGCGAAAAGTAAAAACTCCAGTAATAATTCAACTTTATTAAATAAATTCACACAAAGCGTTTGTGATGAATATTTTAAAACAAGAGGAAGAGGAGATGAGAATCAGAAAAGTGGTTATTTGTTCTGCAAGCTGCGAAATAAACACCACATAAAGTGACAGATAATTGCGTAGTTACAAGTTTGATATTAAGAAAGTAACAAACAAGAATAAAATTTCACTACGTGGCGCATTGAAAAATGACGTCACGGTGCAATAAAAATGTAAAAGGTCCATAGGGCGCGAGCAGACACGTGACTCGAGCGATCTTGAAGTGCTTGGAATCAGCTGATTTGTGTGCGCCGCTTTTCACTTTGACAACAACAATGTCACTTTGACAAGAACAATATTTTGACCAGAGGCACAGACCATCTACACTAGAGTGCAATTACTTTAAGAATGTGACACTGACGTCACGACACCTGCGCGAAGCTCATGACGTAGGGTCTCAATTTCAACTTATAGATGTCCAGTGGCGTATCAACTAATTTTTGAGGAATTATTTCAATGTTTGAATTAATGTTATATATTTATTCTCGCCCTTGGCCGTGTGACAACAAGTTTTTGAAGACTTCGAATACATTTACTCACTCTTGAATTTTAAAAGAGATATTATCAGCATCACAGTGTCTCAACTATAAGAGAAATCCGAACGAAGGGCACTGTCTTACCACGTGTGCAACTACCGAAGCCAAAGCCGTGGCCATGGCAACTTCAAAAATGTGTCTACTGCGCAATGACGTCAGTATCACATTCTTAAAGTAATTCCAGTCTACATGGTTTTAGCTTATTTTTTTTTTTTTTTTTTTTTTAAAAACCTCTCAACAGGATTAAATCCCAATTACAGAGAGGTTTACATATACAAACATCCATGCCTTAGCGGGACTCGAACCCAGAACCCCTAGTGTACTCATGACTACGAGCCGTTGCTCTAACCATTGACCCACCGGAGCCGACAAACATTTTGAACTGCTAAAAGTTATTATTTTGAATTTTGTGTGTTGCACTGGCTGAAAATTGTAAAATAATAACTTATTCACAGTTCAAAATCAAAATAAGTCAAAACATTGTTTTTATCAAAATGACAAGCGCACACAAATTAGCAAATCAGCTGATTCTAAGCACTTCAAGGTCGCTCGAGTCACGTGTCTGCACGCGCCCTCGTTGCACCAACCTGATAAAAAAATTAATAACCCGAGAAATTCAAAAATTCTCTTCATTTATATATCAAATCTCGTATTTTGTAGATAATAGTAACACGACTCCTCGAAAGTTGCCAACACTACGTAGTAAGCAAACAATCCAACTTGACCCACTGGCACCCAGTTTTGGGTTGGTTCGCACAACCAATGGATCCCAGTCTACACTCGGCCATGGTTCACGTTAAACAACAACTACACTTATTGTGGAACGCGCATATCGTTGCCACATTATTAGGTAACATATTTCAACTTTTATATAAATTTCTAAAAATTTCTTTCTAGGAGCAACCCTTTCTGAACTAGTAGAAGGAATAGAGTCTCCTACTGTCGCCGAAAGCCCCGCACACCATGGTAGCTTTGTCCCGGGAAATATCTTCCGAAGGGCCTTAGAGTCTCGTGCCAATAAAGTCAACACGCAAAAATATCACAGGTTTTTGGGAAGCCCAGAAGTTAGGAAGGTTGTACTACTTTGTAGTTTATATCAGACTGCCTTAAATACTTTGACCCAACTCAAACTGGACATCCTAACTGGTAAGAAAAGGAAACAAATATATTATTGTATTCATAATGAGATATTTTACTACTTACTTACCTCCCGCCGTAGGTAAGGGAGGTAAAAAAATTCGGTCCAAAAATTCGACAGTATTTTCAGTGAATAAGCACGAATTAGAGTCCCCAATGTACGCTTTTATTATTTTTACAGTGATGTCTGTGTGTGTGGGACGATTTTTTCATCGATGATAACATTTCAAACTTTTAAAATTTTCTATTCTCTGTATTTTAGCTTTTTGCCTATAGTGTGTTAGATATTGGGTAAAATTGAACAACTAGAGGTGATATTTTACCTGAAGTCATTTCATTGAATTGCACTACGCTTATTATGTACGTTATGGCCGTCTCAAATGTCACTAAAATTACACAAATGAAAATTACAGAGAAAGAACGTCAAGTGACGCCATGCATGGTGCAACATTGTACCATTTTGACAACGTATCTCTCACAAATAAATATTGATTTTAACATTTAAATTTTTGAAGTATTGTATTTACTTTTAACAAAATGACAACACATTTTGCACATCTAAACTTCATTGACAAAGACCAAGGAGCATCAGGAACACTGACACTACCCTCTTAATGGGCCCGTCCAACTTTATTAACGCCGAGAATAATTATTAAAGTTTTGGCGCGAAAGTTATGACGTCAGTGTCACTCCGTCATACGTAGAGAGAATTAACATACGTTATCATTAATATGGTAATATACAATAAATGTTGCAAGAATAAAATACGTATCTCCTGTGCTGTACTGCTATTTATAATGTTGCATTTTAAAATGGACAAATATTACATTGCTGTCATTTTTTGACAGTAGTGTGTAACCATGGAAGTGATTCACGATATGTGGCTATCTCCCTTATAAACCGTGGTAACATGTTTTAGTGACATTTATAAGACATTATTAAGAAATGTGAAATTTGTTGCACTGTAGAAAAATAGGCAATAATAGTTATTTATGTATTAAGGGCATAATCATAAGATTGTAGCACGGGGGAATGTTTAAAGCTCGACGCGTAGCGGAGAGCTTTAATTTTCCTGAGTGCTATAATCTTGATTATACCCGTGGTACATACAACGTTTTATTTTATTTTGGTTCTCGAAATTCAAGGTTTCAATGGGTATATTTTCGGTATCATGCTGGCGTTGTAAATTTTAAGTATGCTGTGGTTTCTAGCTACATTGTTTGTTTATAACAAATTTTAATTTAGTGTCAAATGAAAATGGAAGATATCGATTATTCAAAAGAAATATCTAATGAATTTGACGCTGTTCAGAGCAAGTTGGTTCCACAGAAGTGAAAAGACGTATACGAGAAAGGATACGAATAGTTTTACGAGAAACGGTGGTCAAAAAATGTGTTTTATCGAATCTATTTTGTTGTCTGACATTTATATAAAAACGATTTTGACGTTTGAATAGATGTTGCTTGGCAACTTTATAAGCTCTCGGGCGATAAAAGCCAAATTGCGCCCGTTTTTAAGGGCAGATAAACAAGTTTGATTCCAAAATAAAATAAAAGTACTTAATATGTTAATGTCTTTACCGGTTTCAGGATATTAATCCATTGTTTACATGTTTAAAAGTAGGCTGGTAACTAAGTAATAACAGTATCTGTATGGTAATATTAGCTGTATTATTTTTCACTCAAAACTCAAAATGATTTGAAACACTCAGTTTGCATTTTAAGGTTATATAATTCAACAAAATTTATAATCACATGTACATGTATGTATATACAAGTAATATATTTTCAACATTATCCATTTTTCGTTTATAAACAGTATAGGCGATTCAAATTAACTTTTCCCGCAACTTTTAACACGTGACGTGACGTCACAACGAGTATGTTTTCAAATTGTCGTTCACTTCTGCATTAAAGTTTGTGTGTGTATTGCTGTTTTAATACATATATTTCATAAATTAATAGTTTATTAGTAATGAGACTGTTAATAAAGGATGTGTTTAATTATCTAAATGCTTCTGCGAGCAGCAGAAACTTTTGTGAGGATGATGAAGTATTGAATTCTGGACATATGCTAGCATATGGTAAAACACAATCAGATGACAAAAATTAAACATTTCTCTTTGGATTACCCCCACAAATCAGCGGCGTAAATAAATATCCGCATGAAATTATTGGAAAATTGATAAATTCTGGCTCACTAGCAATAAAAAGCATCTTGTTCGTGTAAGGCGGGAAACTAACCCAAGTATAAATATAAAACCTAAATATAAATATGTATATATTAATCTAAATATAAATACATAATAAAATAGTTGAATATGTTTATATTGTTTTAGAACTACCAATATATGCGTAATCTTCATTACAAAAATATAAGGAACAAACATTGAATTTGTAACTCCAATTAACAGTTTAATCTATCATAGTGTCTCAATTATTTCTTCGATGCCATATTTATTTATAAATTTAACGTTTTGGAAATATGAGAAAACAAACGGTGGGATTTCTCGATTTTTAGGTATGACATTTCGGAACACAACAGTACACTTGATTTCGTTGGTTTTGGTGAAAATTCTATATTTCTACAATATTTACAAATATATAATTAATCCTTAAACGATCTAATATTGCATTCATGTTGTTTTTAACTTATTTATAGTAAATTTATGTCATTATAACTACAAACATTATGCTTAACCTTATTTATTTACCTTATATTTAAAAATATACAATGTCTCAACATACTAGAAATACTCGCGAATTTTATTGTATAATTAAACAGGAAGTGTTCACAATCATCACCAATAAATATAAATTTAAATACTTGCTGAATTTTTAAAATCTCGTCTAAAATTCTAACGTGCAAGAAACTATACTCGTTGTGACGTCACATAATTAGTGCGATGTTTGGTCACCAGATAGAGTCCGCTCAACTTGAATCGCGTATCATACAGGCTATGGAAACTTAAATAGTTGACATTTGGACCAAAGCCAGTAGATATACTAAAGTACCGACATGGCGGCCATTGCTAGAGGCGCTTTTGTCGCAGGTGTAAATTGTCATTGTCAAACGTCAGATTATTCGTGGTGTGGTATTAAGCAATGTTTATTGTGTTAGAGAAACTGAGAATTTGCAAAACAAGTATCCGCAACCTGTACGTACCTTATTTTGGGATTATTATACGAATGCATGTATTTGTGTTATTGCAGGGTTCTGTAATGTTGGCAATGTCATTGGTTATCTAAAAAATGTTTCTGTAATAATAGAAAATGTTAATTTCAACAACATTATTCAAATTAAAAGTTTTTACTTCACAATGCCTTACATATTTCGATTAAATATCGGATCTTTCAATGTTTGTAAACCACTGATACCTCTCTTCAACATTTTATATGCAAAAAAAATGTATTCTACTTTTATTATGATGACAATTAATTGCAAAGCAACAAGGCATTATCTGTGGTAAAGTCTTAGTTTATTTTATTTTTTACACACCAAAATTAAAACTGCTGAATACCAATGTGACATTTGACACCTGCAACAGCAGCGCCTCTAGCGACACGAAAAATCATTACTGATGCTTTTTAAGGCCAAGATGGCCGCCATGTCGGTACTTTAGTATATCTACTGGCTTTGTACCAAATCTGTAAAAAACTCACGACAAATTTTTATATGAGAAAACAACGATTTAGAACGGCCATAATAAGAGTAGCGCAATTCATTGAAGTTGGCCATGCTGTTTTTAATGAAAAACTATATTAAAATATAATCCAAAACCTTTTAAATTTGATATTTAAAACTTTTATATTAATAGGAACAACATATTAGATTTTGGCTAAAATGATAAACCCGAAGTGATACTTTACTTGGAGCTCTGAACAGGTTTTCATGAAAAAACATGTTAAAATATGATATATTTTCTACATTCATTTACTTGAAAATAGATTCTGGATTTCAGAAATACGATAGCAGAATGCTTCAAAGTAGTAAGAATTTGGAATAGAATAGATGTTAAGCACATTAAAAATTCGAATATTTAAAAAATTATCTTTTTGTAAACCTTGATAGTTCGTATCATACAGTTTTGAGGTCTATATCTTTTCAACTTTAATTTCAGGAAAAGTAACTTCAGTTCCAGAAAAATAATACTCGTATCAATTAATCAATTAACATTTTCTGAAATTAAATTTCCGTTTTCTGAAACTAAATTTACTTTTTCCGAAATTGAATTTATTTTTCCGAATTTGAAGTTACTTAAAGGTTTGTTTTAATATAAATGACCTTTTTTTATTTTTTAGGGTTGTGCTATCAGGACAGAGTTTTATACGATTTATGGCTCTTTATATGTTCTTTGGGCCCTAATTGTGGTTTAAAGGCATTTTTAGATCATCTATCAAATTACACAAAATGTACCGCTCCTGAATTTCAAATGTTGCAACTTTTTTCGGACTGTATGACTCATTACGTAACGTAAGTGCTTTAAAAATAAAATTATATTGTAATCCGAGTTGTGATCTAATATTTTTTATAGGATTTTAGACGATTTAGAAATGTACGAACAACAAAATCCGTTTAAATTATCAGACTTTGTAGTGATGTCGAATTTTTTGAATTTATTTTTATATAGGGCTGTTTTAGGAAATTTATTCGGTATGTAGTAACAATATATTATATTAGAAAATATTATTTGTGGATTTTTCATTTTCAGATTTAAAATCAATACAATCTAATTCTTTATTCCAAACTTTACACACATTATTAATGGTTTTGTATAAACGCGATTGTCGAAGAAGTTACGCGCCAGCGGGACACTGGCTCATAAAAGAGGTAAATGTTTTTTAATGAAAAGTTCGTAGCCGAACGCAGTTAGATGTACATTGTAATAAAAATCTCCATTTATTGGTAAATATTTCAAATAAGTTATTTAAGAAATAATATCATTAAAATTGACCTCTAAACCGTGACGTCATGTTGGCTTACTAAAAGCCGCAAATAGCGCTAGTGTTGTTTCACTGCGATGGGATGCGCAATGTCGAAGTGACAATTTATATTTAACAATAAAATAATTAGGAAATATTTATCAACCAAACAAGTTCCCCTAACCCCGCAAGACATACATAGCAAAATAGATATATATTTTTATTATACACTACAAGCAGCATATCGGAATTTAACTCCAACGGATGTAACAAGCATGACGTCACAATGGCGGGAATAGGTATATCCCGTATTTTATCCTTTAAAAACAAAAAATGGGCTGTTGTAAGAATGTTTATGTGCCTTCTAAGTATTACATTTTAAAAGATATTATTCTTTAAATAGTCTCAAATTTGGAAATATCACGAAATATCTATTTGATATTTTATAATTAATTATTCATATTTGCGTAAAATTTTGAAAAAGTTATATGATTTGAAAAAACTGCAACGTCAAAGTTCATACAGCTTAACATCAAACTGTTTTCCTATGACGTCACAGGAGTGGGAGATTTTTTTCTGTGACTATTTTGGCGCCAATCATTTTATTTAATTATGAACGAAAATAACAAATTAAGTATTATTTTTTCTTTTATTACTATTAAAATTTTGCATAAACTTTCATTTAATAGTTATTTATGATATAAGTGTTAAAAGTGATATTTTATTTTGTGAGAAGGAAGTTTGGAACACGACGCGAAGCGGAGTGATGCAAACCTTCGAACAAAATAAAATCACTTTTAACACGTATATCATACACTATTTTTTCTACAAACACTATTTTTTAATTTAAAGTTGTATTTCTAATATTTTTTTGACATTCACTTTGAACACTAGTGTCAAAAGTAACAATGATTTGTCACTTTTAACACTGGTGTCATAAAATGACATTTTTAACGCTAAAAACAAACATTAAAAAGCCCACTTTTAATAGATTTGTAGAAAAAAAATTAAAAAATGTGAAACCAGCTCATTATGTTTTCAGATTAGGGTGTCTGCCTTTATGGCAGATTTGGACAAAAGTAAAAGGGCAGCTCAAGTATTATTACAAAGGATGCCACACATAATTCCACATGACGAAAGGGTACAACTATTTAGAAAATACGTAGTTAATGAAAAAACTGTGTTAGGATTGACTGAATCTGCTTGTGCGAGTCCTCAATCCACTCTTATAACAGTCCATAGGCAAGTCGCTACTTTATTAATATTTAATATGAATGAATAAATATACAGGCTGTTGATCGCGATATATGAACATAGGACTTTAACATGTAAATTCATACTTTCGTAATTTCCTGCGTCCCTAAATATTTTAGTTAAAAAAGCTTCAAATAAATGTTGTAGAACATAAAATTCTACATCAGACAGAATCAATAAACAAAATTAATTTTGCGTGCTTCATAACGGCAGAAATTAGGTATGAATTTGTCGAAAATCACCCCAAAAATAGCGATAGCCATGAAATTGAAAAGAAAAATTAACTATACTATATTTCAGATAAGAATAGACTTAGGAGTAAGATAGGGCTTACAATTCCAGCTTTCTGATTGGTCTAAACGCAAACCAAGTTTACAATAGCAATATGTAAAGCAGGTATATTATTTATTCGCAATCGTAGATAAAATTTCCCCTCTTGTAGCGCAAATCGGTACTACGGAAAGCAATCGTACAAGCGCCATATTGAATAAGTGACAGCTGATTGAATAGTGTAGTAATTAATAATTAATTATTTAAACTTATCGCCTTAATATAAATAAGTTTTTAAACTTGGTTTGTATATACATTTAGCAAAATACAGTGAACAATGTGAACTGTCATATGTCAAACCCATCGTATGGCGGCCATCTTGTTTCGTAAATCAGCGCCTCTATCGTTAATTTCGATTGCGAATTCCATTTTTACTGTATAATCTATTTAACAAGTTTAAGTAACTTTTTATTTACTAAATAATTAAAAATGATCAAATTTTGACGTTTCGAACTGTAAAATAATTAAGGAAGCAGGAAAACACGAAAATATGATTTTACGTGTTAATGTCCTATGTTTCGATGTCGCGGTCAACATCCTGTATATGAATTTAAAACAAAAAATAAAATAAAAAATGTTACTCTTGTTAGGAATCGAATCGTGGAAGATGGCTACCGACAGCTAGCCCTTCTCCCGCCACAAGCTTTAAAAGGCGTTATAAGAGTGCGTTTTATAAATGAACAAGGTTTAGATGAAGCCGGTATTGATCAAGATGGAGTCTTCAAAGAATTTTTAGAAGAAACCATTAAGAGAGTGTTTGATCCTGCTTTAAATTTATTTAAAGCAACCAGTGAGGAGAGGTTATATCCGTCTCCAACTTCGTATATGCAAGACAGCCATTTGCAGTTGTTCGAATTTGTGGGCCGGATGTTAGGAAAAGCTGTGTACGAGGTAAGAAAAGATTTTGTATGAGAGTTACGCTAGAAAAATTGAGAATAAGGCACATTGATAAGTTTTTAGTCATAAAAACAAGTATTTTTTCGGTCAAATTCAGTTTTATTTTTCAACATAGACTCCTTAAGGCAATATACATTTCCCTTCGATATTCCAACATCTTTAACCCATCCAAAAAGTAGTCGGTGTCTTGCTTTGCAAAATAAACTTCTTCGGAGCATGTTCGCCAAAGTTTTGATTGTTCCTTCGTTCCAGAAGTATTGAGAACTAACACTACCGATAGAGGCAGCGCTATCGCTTTAACAGCTGACCTTGAGAGAGTACTATTGAGAGTTTGCTATTGCCATTGTAAACATAATGTAAATGAAATTAAGTGTAGTAGAACATTTTCAATTTAAATTCTACAGCAAGCTCCCGGTGCATAATGGGTCCAACATTTTAAAAAAATTTATATGTTATTAAGAATTGAAAATAGAAATACCGTATTTTTTGTTTTCTGAAAATTTTGCTTAATAATGCCTAAAATGATTATTAAAGTTTTGGCGCGAAAGTTGTGACGTCAACGTCACTCTGCCAAAAGTAGAAAGAACCGACATACGTTACCATTAATGTGGTAATATAAATATACGATAATTTTGGAAAGAATACATAAATAAAAATCATGTAATTAAAATTTATAATTTTGGGTCGTTTTCATAATCATTGGTTTTAATAGACCTTTTCAATTTAAAGAGATAGAAGATATGCGCAATAGGGATCTGCGCATAGTAGTATTTTCAATAATATTTATTACGCTTTTTCATTACATATTCAGTATAAATCGATGGTAATTAAATGACAATGATATATTTTGCATATTACATATTATTTTATAACATTTGGTTATTACAATGCAAATTAATGGGAATGAGGGATGAAAAGACACCTAAACTATTATTCACGAAAGATGACTACACTATTATTCACGAAAGATGACTATTCAAGGTCATTCTTTCGAAGAAAGAATACTCATCACTTTATAGCAGTAGCTTAGCAACATTTTGTACTAGAAAGAGAAAGATTATTTGACCTATGTATATTTAATTTATGTGATGTGACAGATATACGTATACAGTGGCATTACTTTCTAACACACTATAAATAATAATGACATATGTCGTAGAATTACAGATACCTAATTATCTACTACACTGCCCTCTGTGCCAATATTTACCCAGTGGCGTTGACGTTTAAATCAAATTATTATTCCTTGGTTTACAAGTTAAGTCTATGTTTTTGTATTTTGCAAATACATAAGTGAAGAACATAAATCTTTCAGAAAGGAATTATTTAGAAAGAAACATAATTTTCAGATGAATTACTCTTATTTTTTCAGTTAAAATGTGTCCATAAATGTTTCATGTTGCACGCCTATGCACACGAAATGCAGTGAAGTTATCTGCAAGTAATATTATATCAGACGGCTCTCAAAAGACCTTGAATAGTCATCTTTCGTGAATAATAGTCTATTCAAAGTCATTCGTGAGCCGTCTGATATAATATTACTTGCAGATAACTTCATTGCACTTCGTTTGCATAGGCGTGCAACATGAAATATTTATAGACACATTTTAACAGAAAAATAAGACTAATTTATTTGAAAATTATGTTTCTTTCTAAATAATGTGTTTCTGAAAGATTTATGTTTTTGCAAAATACAAAAACATAGACTTAACTTACAAACCAAGAAATAATAATTTGATTTAAACGTCAACGCCACTGAGTAAATATTTGCACAGAGGGCAGTGTAGTTGATAATTAGGTATCTGTAATTCTACAACTTACTTCATTATTATTTATAGTGTGTTAGAAAGTAATGCCATTATTTACGTATATCTGTCACACCACATAAATTAAATAGACATAGGTCAAGTAATATTTCTTTTTCTAATACAAAATGTTGCTAAGCTACTGCTGTAAAATGATGTGTATTCTGTCTTCAAAAGAATGACCTTGAATAGTCATCTTTCGTGAATAATAGTGTACGTGGAATATTCATACAGTCAATCGCGTATGGTCCACACTATAGTAACATTTCCACAAAGTAAATGAACGACTGTAGTGACGCTGATGTCACAACATGGCGGCCATTTTTCACAAAAAAATTAATTACTTTATTATCGGTATATAAATACAAAATATATAACAATTTTCATTTATTTATATTCAGAATTCATATGCAACATGTAATTTCTAAAAAGCCATAGACTTGGACGCCCATTGAAGGTAATTAATGAATGGAGATTAATGTTTCAGTTTTTTTTAACTTATTGTTACATTGAAGTCAGCAGTTCAAATTTGTACACCTTTGTCCAATTTGTCTTATTACTTCCGTATTAATTAATGAAAGTAATATTTCAGAAGTTTCTTTGTCTCCACCATTGTTTTAAATACCTAACTGATTAGGGTACATCTTCATTTATAACGTTTTCTTTTGAAACATTTCTTGTGGTTTCACATTCATCCTGTTCAAATTCCCGAACCAGTACTCGACGTTACGCGTGCTCTTTGTTTTTCAATTGGAATTTCAAGCTTTTCTTTGGTAGATTCAATGATGGTACAGCATTTTTTTTAAATTTTTCGACGTGGGGGTTTCCACAGTGAAAAATTACACTGTTACACTAAAGTATATTATAAAACATTTATAAAAATGGTTAAATATTTTTCCAATTTTTTTTTAAATGCTTGATAACATTACATTGCGTTCAAAACGCTCCGATTGCAGGCCAGGCTATGACGTAATAAGCCGGATCGAGTTTATAGTTTTCTGTTTTATCTCTCAACACATGAATAGTACAGTACTCTGTTTTACGTACATATATCATATAATTTCAATATCTTTAATGCAGGCGAGTTCATTTTAAACACTCCTACTGCATTTCTTAAAATTACAGAACTGAATTTTAAACTGTGCGCAAACATAAACGCTACGACCGCACCATCTATAGACCATTTCAGAAATTTGAGCGACCACTAGATTTACTTTTTGAACTAAAAAGTTAGTGTCGTTAAATGGCGGAATTTCAAATTTATGGGTGACCCGGGCATATAGGTTTAAATTTTAGAACTTCATAGGAGTTGTTAATATGAATTTGAATATAAGGTATAGTTTAAATTTTTATTTTACAAATAAAAACTTATTTTAGTATGTGAAAAATCAATTATAAAATATTGTATTACCATACTTAACCCCACTTTTTATTTTCCAAACCAGACAAAACATTTCAAATGTCAATATTTTGGGGACCAGAAGTTTAATACCCATCATAATTACTTGAAAAACGAAACCAACAAAACAAAAAAGACAGTTAAATAAACAGAACTGTCATGTAAACAAGGATGGATATACGGAAAACGGCACTAAGTTTTTGTCGCAGTCTAACACTTGGCGCATGCGCTTTGAATTTCTGAAATGGTCTATTGAGCGTTTGGACTTGCGGCCTATGTCGCACTGGCGGTAAAAATTGGCCCTTCAAATGAGCTGCAATACAGTTTTTAATATTTTTTTTTTACAGAAAACCTGTTATAATAAAAATGTTTTATTTATTCTAATACATATGTTCCTAGGTAGCAATTACGATCACTAGAAAATACTATAACTCTAACCTGAAAAGACAAAATCATCTTTCTTAAAATGAAGGGAATATACTTTCATATTATTTATTTTCTTCCCACTCCGAAAAACATATTCCCATGGTTGGACTCTATCCACTTGTTCAACGCTTTGATTTGTTGTTATTACAACAAAAATATCACCTCTTTTGGGGAAACTATAAAAAAAAAAAACTTTTACGTTTGTCCCTCCTTGAGTGACATCCAAAAATAATTTGAGCGAGATTTATACGCTTTTTTACAAGACTTATTTAAATCCCTTATGTTGACACATGTAAAAACAAACAAAGAGTACTCTTAGTACTCTTTCGACAAGTTTTGATTTTTACCGCTAGTAGTTGTGTCACATCTTTCAGTTCTCAATAGTGGTAGATCCAAGTAGCATCAAAAGTTAATAATCGATGCAATAAAAATCCAGCTTGTTTCACTTAAATCGCTCCAACAGGGAAATGTTCATTCGACTATATTTTTTTTTCAGTCACCTTTCTCTTGCTCAATTCATCATGTAATATATGACAACTGCGTTCCTTCGATATGCCCACACCCTCTGCTATCTCTCTAACTTTGATCCAACTGTCATCCAGTATAATTTTTTAGTGAACTTTTTTGATGCTATCGGAGGTGATCACTAGTTATTGGTCATCCTGAACGCTCATCATTAACCAAGTTGGTTCGAACACGTTTAAATTCAGCTTCTTATCTTTTCACGATTGCAAGTGATAGAGCAGGAGCAGAGCACGTAAACAGCGTCCAACTCGGCTTTAATTCGCGCAGACGTATTACCATTTAAATGCAAGAATTTAAAAACGGCACGATTTTTGTTTTTTCCATTTTTATAAAAACACTGAATTCGACTGACACAAAATACTCTTAGACAATAACTAAGCGACCAAAATGGCTGAATTTTTCATAGACTACGTTTATCTCGATCATTCAAGCGGCTTCAAGTATATTGTGACTTGTAAAATCCCATTGGTTTATCTCAGCGGATTGAAAATAGGATTGAGTTATTTTCAATCTTCTTTAAATTCGTATCGACTAAAAAAAGATAGTTAAATACTAGATTATGCAGACAGACAGGGAGAGGTATGTGATCTAATTTCATGCTCGATATATAACCTCAATACCTAAAAATTGTCATGTTGTTATTTGTCTTCTCTTTCAAAATCATTAAAAAATATTTGTTTCTTCATCATTCCAAATTTTTCGCTTTTGTACAGTTTTATTAAGTTTAATGTCGCGACTTTTATAAAATGGGATAAAATGCAAATAACCAACAAATGATATGAATTTAGTAACACTGCAACATATTGCGGACGTGCACCTGCGTAGTTATATTATTTGAAGCTTCACTGTTTATTTCGACAGAAGTCAAGCCGCTTCATAAATTCAAGCCTGTTATTTTAAAGGCTTGACTTGACATTTTCAAGCGGCTTGAAATATTATCTCGATCGTTTATTTCGAAGATTGAAAAGGGATTTACTAAATTTAAGCGGCTTCAAACGTCGAGATAAACGTAGTCATGGTATATTTCAAAGGATAAACATTTGTAGTAGCAGAATAATTTAGATGATTAACGACATCCACATGTTGAGGCTAAAAACTTGTTTGTTTTTCTTTTTAGGGTATAGTGGTGGATGTCCCCTTCGCGTCCTTTTTTCTAAGTCAAGTTTTGGGACAAACTCATCAAGCTTTATACAGTTCGATGGACGAACTTCCATCGTTAGATAGAGATCTGTACAGAAGTTTAACTTATGTTAAACATCACCAAGGGGACGTACAAGAACTAGATCTAACATTTTCAGTTGATGAAGACTGTTTAGGAAGACTTGTCACTCATGAATTAGTACCTGGAGGAAAAGCCGTACCTGTCACAAACGAAAATAAGTAAGAATATAATTTATTTTAACGATTTATTATTAAAAACAGGATACAAGTCAAAAAAAAAATATTCTTATTTATTTAAAAGAAATTGATTTAGTTAGCTGTTTAGAGACTTTGAACATTAGCCTATTTATGTAATTTTATCTGTAGAATCGATTAATATTTCTTTCAGGTTCGTATCTCAACCCATTTTTGAGTTATTGTCTCAAAACAACCATACCCATTTTGTCTAAAAAAAATCCAGGTTCTATGTATCTAAATTCTGCTATTTGTGAATTTCAATTATAAATAAATATATCATCACGGCTTATTACCCATTGCTGGGTGTGCCAATCTGCTTTGTACACAGATATCGGTAATTCAATTATTCAGAATGGAAATCAAATAGAACACTATTTATAAAGTTATTAGCAAATATTTGTTTCGTTTTAATTTATGTTCAATTGTTTTTCATACATAGCCTACTAAAAATAATAAAAATCAAATTTATTAAAATTTCAGTTGAATTTTTCTCAATATTTTTGTTATGTAAAGATATGCAATGATTATTACATGGTTGAATTTAGAAAATAAATACTCTATCGAATTAGCCTAAAAATATGAACCATCTTATTTAAAAAAATATAATTTTGTGTTGTACCTAACTTGAGAACCACTGGTTTAAAAAAATATTTTCTTCTTTAATCTGATGTCTCCTTTGGTCTTCTATAAGATTACCTTCTAGTATTTTATTGTATTTGTAATAATATCGAAATTATGTTAGGTAGCTCGTTACTGTTACACCCTCTGTAATGTATTGTAAAATATATAGATAACTTTTGTTACAGAATAAATTATATACATTTGATGGCGCATTTTCGAATGCATACTCAAATAAAAGATCAAACCGCGGCGTTTATCAGAGGATTTAGATCTATAATCAATCCCGATTGGTTATCCTTATTTTCTACGCCAGAAGTAAGTACATAATTTAGTATTATTCATCCTACTTAAAATATTAATAATATTTATCCATATTCTTATTTGTTTTATATTGTTTAGCTTCAAAGGTTGATATCAGGAGATAACGTTCCTTTAGATTTACGAGATTTACGTAAACATACACAATACTATGGTGGATTCCATGATTCGCATAGGGTTGTAGGTTGGTTGTGGGATATTTTAGATCGAGATTTTACTGAAGAAGAACGCGCCATGTTCCTAAAGGTAAGATTAACAACGCCGATTTCATGAAACAAATTAATCTATATATTTACAAAGTATTTTTTTTTTTTTTAAATTGTATAAATTCAACGGGAATTTTTGGCAGCAATGTCATAAGAACAGGAAAACTGATTCGAATTTGTTCACATAACTAAATTTACTTTAAGTAAATTTAACTGGATGTTTATCAAACCGACCCTTACTGTCATTTTCTAATTATATTTCAGATAAAGTTAAAATTATTTAAAAAAGCGTCACTTTTAACTCCGAATAGTCAATTTTATTTCTGGAAGCGTCAAATGTAATTCCAAATAGTCAATTTTATTTTAAAAATTTTAATTTAAAATTGTTAATTATAATTACGAGTAATCTATTTTAATTCTGAAATCTTCAATTATAATTCAGAATAGTAATTTTCAATTCAGAAAAAAAATTATTATAGTTCAACAGATATTATAGCGGGCGCGCGTTAAATTGAGACAGCCTGCGCATCCTAGCCCACCTAAAACATCGATTACAATTTGTATGGCTTGTGAATGAATCCCCTTACCCTTTATACCAATTTTAGATGTTGATGGTGTGTTTTCCTCGTTTAAATATTAGCATAATAATAAATATATATAGTAATAAATAGGTAACAATTATTGTAAACATTCGGCTGAACGTCAGTATCTAGCCCCCTTAATTTCGACCCCTCTAAGTACGAATTATAGAGCTATCTATACGAAACTTGATCTAAAAAGAAAATGATATGTAGTCATAGAAAATCTTAATTGTTATTAGTTAAGCCTTAATAATTTTTTAGATGTTAAGCATATTTTGTTCTCAAACAGTGCGGAGTTCGCTAATAATTGGAGTTACATAATAATTGATCTTTCATTTTCATGGTCTTAAATGAGCCGGTTTCACATTTTTTTAAAAGATATTTCAAATAAAAGAAAGTTTATGCAGTATTTTTCATAGTAATAAAAAATCTTAGTAATTTATTGTTATTATTGTATATAATGAAATAAAAAGATTGGCGCCAGAAAGTCATGAAAAACAACCCCCCGCTTAAGTGACGTCGGAGAACATGCCAAGCCAATAAAAACAGTTTGTCCATCACCTACGATATTTATATAAATAAAAGTAGGCGATAGTTTGTCACCATGTTATACTGTATGACGTCATATTCTGTTTGAGATCACGTGACTTTTTCAAAATAATACACAAATTTCAATAATTATTAACAGTAAAACATGTAATGGATATTTCGTGATATTTTCAAATTTGAGGCTCTTTAAAGATCGATATTTTTTTAAAAATTAGTGCTTAAACGCAGTGGCAGCTCGTGGTAGAAGCTGTGGAGCTGCAGCTCCTAGTAATAATTTATATATAATAACATTATAAATATTACTATTCAACAAATTTTCAAAAACATTACAAACATTTATTTATCCTGTGTGCACCTACACATTTGTTTTTTAAATACCTTAATATTTATATGCTTCCTGCATTACATAGATGCGTAAACGTGTGCTTGAAACTTAACGTTTGGTGTATAAAGCTGTGAGCTGTGCCTCAGTTGAATTGTGGACATTAGCGCTTAGAGGAGAATTGCGGTGTGAAGAGGCATTGTCGTGATGGTGGTAAGGCAAAGTGGAAGGGAGAGCGCTGTACTTCTCGTAGCCACAGCTAGCCGATCGCAGACTAGAATAAATCCTAATAATATCAGTAGTAAAATTACGAGTTTTTATTTTATGGTAAAATAATAATGATATGGTTTTCTTTCTTTATTTTACTTGTAGATTTATTTTATAAATATAACATGTACATTTTTTATAATATAATGATAGTTTCTTTTTTTTCAAAATGACTTTTTTACCTTGTAAATATTTTTTATGTAAATGCAGCTCTTACCTATATAGGGTGAGTCTGGGAAGACGCCCCCCCCCCTTTAACTTTTTTATTATAAGTAATAGAAAAAAATGGCTCATATAAAAGTTTTATTATTTTACATATACTATTTGATGGCAGATGTAGATATTTTTTTATAAAGTCAGGTTTACAAGATACGACTATCAACTTTTATTTTTCAAATGGCAACCTATAATTATTATAACAAAATAGAAACCGCCATTTTTTTCTCTTTTCAATGATGTATTATATTTTATTAATGTATTTGAAAAATTTCGAGAAAAATGAGATAATGTAGAAATATTAGAAATAATTTTTAAACAAATATTATAGGTGGCTATGTGAAAATAAACAAAACGTAACAATGTAAAACAATTAAATTAATGTCAAAAAAGGCATAATATGCATTATTACGCAATTGAAAATCCTCACTGGATGCGGAACGTCGACAGACAGAGGGTATGGTCATTGAATGTTTGGGGTGGCATAATAGGAGATTTTGTTGTTGGTCCAAATTTTTTTGAAGGCCCATTAAATGGAGACAGTTATTTATTTTTTAAAATTATGATCCTCCCGGAATTATTAGAAGATATTCCATTAAATGTCCGTCAAAATTTAATACTCCAACATGACGGAGCGCCACCACATTATGCCGGTAATGTTCGGAATTATTTAAATAATCAGTGGAGGGAACAATGGATAGGACGAGGTGGACCTATTTCATGTCCAGCAAGATTTCCTGATCTTACGCCTATGGATTTTTTTCTTTGGGGATACGTCAAGGATCTTGTCTAGCAGATGTAGAAGACATGATAGAGCGTATTCGAAATGCTTTTCAGAATATTTCGCGAAACAGGCTGGCAGATGTTCTAACGCATCACGTTCAACGCTTGAATTTTTGTATTACAGAACATGGTCGTAATTTTGAACATTTGTTTTAAGTTGTTTTTGTTACTAAATTTGTTGTTTTTGTTTGGTAAGTTGTATAGCACTGTTACGTTTTGTTTATTTTCACATAGCCACCTATAATATTTGTTTAAAAATTATTTCTAATATTTCTAAATTATCTCATTTTTCTCGAAATTTTTAAAATACATTAATAAAAAATAATACATCGTTGAAAAGAGAAAAAAATGGCGGTTTCTATTTTATTAAAATAATTATAGGTTGCCATTTGAAAAATAAAAATTGATAGTCGTATCTTGTAAACCTGACTTTATAAAAAATATCTACATCTACCATCAAATAGTATATGTAAAATAATAAAACTTTTATATGAGCCATTTTTTTCTATTACTTATAATAAAAAAGTTAAAGGGGGGAGGGCGTCTTCCCAGACTCGCCCTGTATATAGTCAAAAGTCGCCACTCTTTTAACGTCATAAAATTCTTGCAACAGCCATATTTAATAAAATAATTAATAAAAAACTACATATATTATAGTCAGTCATACAGTTTAAAAGTCTAGTTTTAATAAAAATGATCCATGTTATAAATTGTTACTATGATTGGAAATGTGATTTCCTGTTCAACTTATAAATAGCGCTGTATTTGTCAATATCATCGGAGAATCTACGTCACATCTACAAAAATTAAAATTTGTTTTAATTCATGAAAAACAATTTCTTCTTCTGAATGTCATTACGTCTTATTTTTTCTCAGTTTGTGACGAGCTGTTCCAAGCCCCCTCTTCTGGGCTTTGCCCACTTGGAGCCCCCCTTTTCTATCCGGTGCGTCGAAGTAGGCGACGACGAAGACACTGGCGACACCATCGGCAGCGTAATCCGAGGATTTTTCACCATCAGGAAGAAAGACCCGCTGAACCGGCTGCCCACATCCTCCACGTGTTTCAACCTCCTGAAGCTGCCAAACTACCAGAAGAAGAGTACCCTACGCGAGAAGCTGAGGTATGCGGTCACTTCCAACACTGGATTCGAACTGTCCTAACCTCCAAATGTGATATATACGTCGACATATTGGCTTTTATACTGTATAGATGTAGTTAGTGCTCCGTATTTTATTGGTACAAGGTTTTTATTTATTTTTGAAGACACAACAATAAAATAAATACAAAATTGACATGTAACTGGACCTTTTAAATTATAAATGATAATATTTTGGAGGTATGCGTTTCTTTGCGTTGTGCTTTGTCAGTTCTGGGAGCATACATAACAAATGAGGTATTCTACAGTATTTTTATACATATATACATATATTTTTCTGATAATATACAGTGTGGGATTAAAGTATGGAATATTAAAAAAACAGCGGACTCAACCGGTTTTTTTAAAATGTTGAAACACGTCGATTTTATTTTATAAAAATACACATTAATATGCGATTCACCTTTTCACTTTCTTCTTTTTATGATCATGCAAATAAATCATAAGGTTGCAAAATAAAAGTTCTGAGAAAAATCGAACTGAACATTTAATAATAATGAATAATCAAGATACCTAGATTTTATTTTTCAGTTTAGAATTTTTCGCTCATCATGTTTTATATAAGTACCATAATATCAACATTAAATGTTTAAAGATTCAAAATAATTATCAATTCAAAATTGAAAAATTAAATCTAAGTATTATTATTAAATGTTCAACTCGATTTTTTACAGAATTTTTGTTATGCAACCTTATGATTTATTTGCATGATCATAAAGAGAAGAAAAATCGCTATAGAGTGTATGCACGTCACGCTAACAACCATGTCAAAATCAGCTGAGAGGAAGTAAACATCTGCTAGTAAGTAATAAATTCAATTTTTGGTATCAAGGTGGATCTGCAGGATCTGTATCTGACGTGTGATATTATTCTGACGTTTCGTTATAAAAACCATTTTTGACTAATACATTAAATAACAAATCTACTAAATTAAAATCATATAGTACCTAAAATGAATTCAATATAATATAAAAAATACTTAAATTATCAAAAAATCAAAAACGTCACATGTCAATCACTGGGCATTTACGAAAATTCTACCGGTAGATACCGCATCTACTGATTGCGTTCAAAAACACTAGTGGTTAATAGTTACCGTGTTCGAAAATTGTACCATATCTACCAGATCCATCTACCGATTCCATGATTTGTGGATCGAGTAATTCAGCCGGTAAATGCGGTAAATGAAGAATCTGACCTCAAAAAAGTTAGTGCTGCCAAGCGAGGCGCGCGCGTTAAAATTGAAAATGTGTTCAATGTGGGAATCGGAAGTAGGACTGTGCTCAGTTTGTTAACTACGTCGAATTTCAAATCTGTTTTAATATTTCAAATGATTTTCATAGGTTATAAATCTACCCCGGTTTACCACTTGCGTTCTTAAAATAACGATTCCGGTAACTGTAACCTGGTAAACAGTTGTTTACCGTTATATACCGGTAAAGGTTCACCGGTAGAATTTTCGAAAATGCCTATAGTACCAAATGTTTACTTTCACTCAGCTGATTTTGACATGGTTGTCAACGTGACGTGCACGTACTCTATTGGATTCCTCTACTAAAAATCTATATTTCCATTTAAATATTTTGTGATAACGTCATAACTAAAAAACAAATGAAAGTAGAACGGGGAATGTGTATTTAAAAAAATTAAAATAGACGTCTTTCAGCCTTTTTTTTTTAAAAAAAAACCGGTTGTTCGCTGTTTTTTTTTAATATTTCATACTTTAATCCCACACTGTATAAAAATCTAAATATAAACAAATCTGACATGTCCTACTGGCCGCCATGACAGGTGCGGTTACAGCGCCGCCTACGGATTCTGCGGGTCTCAGTAGAGGTCGATTTAAATCATTATTTTATAACTAATTTTTTTGAAATATTTAGATAATAAATGGCGACTTTTATTACAGTATAGGGCGCGAGCAGACACGTGACTCGAGTGACCTTGACGTGCTTGGAATCAGCTGATTTGTGTGCGCATGTCATTTTGACAAGAACAATATCACGTTGATAGTACCAATGTTTTGACTTATTTTGATTTTGAACTGCTTTAATGTTATTATTTTACAATTTTTAGGTAGTAAAACATATGAAATTAAAAATAAAAACATTTTAGCAGTTAAAAATCAAAACATATTGATCTTGTCAACGTGACATTGTTCTTGTCAAAATGACATGCGCACACAAATCAGCTGATTCCAAGCACGTCAAGGTCGCTCGAATCATGTGTCTGCTCGCGCCCTATATAGACCCGTTTAGTGATGACGTAGGCCAGGTATCCAAAAAAGAAAATAGCTGCCACCTTGGTATGTTATTTAAAATTAACCGCGAAACTAGTAGTGGGAAATTTACCTTTGTTCAAATTTTTGGCTCTTTAAAAGGCATAGATTAAAGAAATATAATTGTTATTAGTACTTGTTACGTCTTGTAAGTTGTACAGTGCATATTTTAAGGTTTTATTTTAAATCTGTTTCACCACGGTGATGTGATGTGCTTCAAAGCGAACTTCAATTATTATAGCGAACGTGAAACTTGTAAGGCTCCTTTCACATTATACAGTTTTGAACGTGCGGCAAAAAACCGTACGAATTTTTGCCGTGACGGTATTGTTTTCACATTGCACGGAATTTTGACGTGAATAATTGTAGATATTTTTATTTAATTTGTTTAATGTGCGTGTCAAGATGAATCGTAAACCAATGATTGTTTTGTGATTGCTTCATCGTCGCCGAAAAAGAGTAAAACATCGCCTTTTTTGGGTGCACCCCATTAATCAGAGAAGAGAGGAAGTAGGATTATTTTATACACTTTGAAGATTTGAGGAACGACGGAAATAAATTCAACAATTTCCGAATGTCTATTACTTCAAAATCTTGCTTCAGTTCTGAGCAAACTTCCCGCCAAGCATTCGATCTTTATACACATCCACAGAACAGGTCTTAATTCGATCAAGGTTATCAAAACTTCAGCATCAATTTCATCCATTCTTCAACAATTTCAGTAAAATAGAATAAACACAAATGAACAAACAGACACTACAACGAAGTTTTCGATGCCGTAACGACTTAAAACCGACGGTTGCTGCACGACACGGCACCGGCATGTTACCGTCGCCGTACAATGTGAAAGATCCCATACTTTTCTTCACTTCTACAGCCGGACGGTTTTTTGCCGCACGTTCAAAACCGTACGCGAACTGGGATCATAAAAACTATATTTTCCAACATTTAGAGTACATCAATCTTATCCCCTTCAAAATACTCCCTATTTATAACAATACACTTGTCCCATCTCCGTTTCCATTGTTCAAAACATCCCTGGAAGTCCTGAGAAGTTAGGCTCTTCAGCTGCCTCGTCGTTTCGCATTTGATCGTTTCCACATCGTCCCAGTGCCGCCCACGCATGACCTTTTTGCATTTCGGGAACAAAAAGAAATCGCAAGGGGCTAAGTCTGGTGAGTAGGGAGGGTGATCTAGCGTGTTGATCGAATTACGGGCCAGAAATTGGCGGACAATCGTTGCTGAATGTGCAGGCGCATTGTCGTGATGCAGCAGCCATCCATCACCATCACACAAATTTGGTCGCACACTACGCACACGATCCCTCAGGCGCTTGAGAACTTCCACGTAGAAGGCAGCAGTCACTGTTTGTCCTTCAGGAAGAAATTCATGATGGACAACACCATGAATATCAAAAAAACGAGCAGCATGACCTTGATTTTTGATCGGCTTTTTCGACATTTTTTCGTTCGTGGTTCATCTTTTCCTTTCCATTCCTTGCTCTGTGATTTCAGCTCGATGTCGTACTCGTAAAACCATGATTCGTCACCAGTGATGATCCTTTCAAGGAAACCGGAAGTTTGAGCGGAGTTTTTCCAGTCAGTGCAGCATTCGGTCCTTCTCAACTTTTGGTCAGCTGTCAGCAACTTTGGGAGGATTTTTGCACATAACTTTCTCAACCCCAAGTGTTTTGTTAGAATCGTGTGCACTAACGATTTTCCCGAATTCAGTTCATCAGCAATCATCCGGACAGTGATTTGATGATCGGAAAGCACAAGAAAACGCACACGTTCGATGTTTTCATCAACACAGGAGGTCCCTGGTCGTCCTGGCCTTGAATCATCCTTACAGTCTTCACGGCCTTCACTGAAACGCTAGACCTACTTGAAAAGAACTGTTTTCTTCAGTGTGTTGTCTCCATAAACAGCCCTCAACATTTCATGAATTTCCTGAGAACTTTTCCCAAGTTTTATCAAAAATTTGATGTTGAGTCTTTGTTCCATCTGTTCATCTATCTCCATCGTCGACAAGAGCAAAAAAGGGCGCCGCAGAAAAAAATCTCACGTCCAGTTGTACGCTTACCTCGATGTGAAAGGAGCCTAAGTAAATAATATAGGGGTACCAATCAAAAAACAAAATCAAACTGCATCTATCTTCTAACCACTCTATAGTTAAAACGGATAGAGTATAAGTATAAATTTTCATTTATTTTTGTTAAAACTTCTTTCCCTTACCTAATTAATCATTAATGAATACAGAAATGAAGAAAAATGTTTTAAATAAATAAAATAGAAAAAATAAATATTATTTCGATCTATATCATGAAACATTTTGTGAATATTGTTATGTTTAAATTTTCGTAATTTAAAAAAATGATTTTGTTTTGTATTCAGTACGTAGAGTAGAATGCATACACTTTAAGAACAAGCTGGTTACATCATTACTTGGTTCTGCTCACCACGCCTCTGAGGAATTATTCAGCGGCGTGCACAATATACGCTTTTTCCCCTATTTATATATTTATGTTACTACAAATCATTATTTTTAATTCAAATATGGATTTTTCATTGAATCACCATTAAATCTAATGAAAAAATTCTACAAAAAATATTTTTTAGTTAACGACCAAAAATATAAACTTCATTACGAAGCGTTTTTTTTTTAAACAAAATTGACGAGCCTGTGGATTCGGACCGTCACTTTTCCCGTGCCGCGCACCTGACGATTGATTACGCAGTTGGCATTCTATCGTATACATACTCTAGTATATGCCATTTCAGTATGTACCTGAAATTGAGCTTCTTTTGAATTTAAAATAATTTGCGAAGATGTTTTAGTAAACTGCCAAAGCTCAAATTACAGAAACGCATACATCCAATATGGGGAATCGTTCTAATCTATACATACATATATCTTCGGGAAAATATTGACCCGTATTACGAGCACACTTCTATAATAAAAGCGCTTTTATGGAGCACACTCCTCATAAGATTATAATATAAAAGCGAGCTCCATAAAAGCGCTTTTATTATAAAAGTACGTCCGTAATAAGTGCCGATTCTTTGGCCATCTTTTAGGAAAAAAAGAAACGCATATTTACAGCGCATTATTTCGACAAACATTTTTAGAAACTGAAATGTAGAAACTTGAATTTTACAAGAAAAAATGTCATGTTTTACAAGTATCATTATTGTTGCGCCTTCTTTGTGATGCACTATTTATTAATTTGTAAGGACGGGCACTGACAAAATATTTACAAACTGTTGTTTAATTTAATTTGGAATACTTCACCAAAGAATTATAATTCAAAATTGTGACCCTTGTATTACTTTGTTAATTGTAAATGTTACTTATATGTCTCGAAATACAGAAAATATATTTTAGCAACTTTATACCTACCTATAATATTTCTATCTCTATTAATAATTTTACCTTCTAGAATTATTATATGTGCAACGATAAATAAATTAATATTTTTGGGTTTGCCAATATACTTTCATGAGGGATACGATAGAATTATTGAATGGTTAATGTTTTTTTAATAATTTTATTTTAATTGTTTTTTTAAATATTTTCTAGGAGACTTCAAAACTGTCAAAGCTGTCATACTAATTTTTATGAACTTAAAAATTGCTAGAGTTGCTAAACTAGGAGACTTTTACTTTTTAATTGTCAAATTAAATCATGATTCGAAAATGCGCTTTGGTTAATTCCATATTTTCATTTAACGATACTTTAACACGTTTACTGCGGAATAAATATAAGGTAGTATTGCGTTACTGACGATACATATCGCCGGCGATATGTAACTTACTGGAGATGTGGTGCGATACATATCTCCGGGGATATGTACTAGATGTTGATTCTACGTCCATCTTGTGTACAGATAAGTAACTTTTTGGCTGTTTTTCAATATGTATCATTTAAGTTGTGGTATCTGAACTTATTTAGACTCAAACCGTACATACCTTCGGGCTTCGGATACTAGAACTGCACATATTTAATTGAAATTGAATACATGAGAGATAAAGTTATGTATAAGAATTTTAATTATTTAATTTCACAAAAGTACAACAAAATTAACATATTAAATATTCTGGTAATATCAATAACTAAAAACAAAGTAAATTTACATTATTTTTCCACTTCATTTCAGTGACGTGTTTTTTTTTTGCTAATTCAAGAATTTTTTGATTGGTCTGATATTCTTGTAAAAAATAAACTTTATCTGCACAAGGTTTAGACTGACAATGAAAAGAAATAAAACGCATGTTATTATAACAAGTTCATGCAAGTTTGTACAAACCCCCGGCGATGTGTACCGCACAGAAATAATAAAGAATTAATTATGTGCGTTACATATCGCCCGAGTAACGTACTATATTATTTAAATATAATAATCTTATAGAAGAGGACATTTAAAATGCTACAAGAATGGTTAAAATCGGTCCACAAATAAAAATTATACACTCTCCGCACCTGAAGAATCGCTTATGCATGATGTCACCACCTGGTTACATATCGCGGGCGATATGTATCGCAGTTAACGTGTTAAAGAAACTAGATTAACTACGTTTTAAAGTAACGTAATTTTCGCAAATAAATTGCTGTATAAAATAACAGTATAAATTTGGTTTTTGACGGCCGTATGCCTGAGTCCTGACAGTCTCGGTTTCGAATCTGGAGACCCGGGTTCGATTCCAACCGACGTCAAAATTATTTAGAAATTAAAATGGTACAAAAATTACCTTTGTGGTGCACTCTCCACGCTCGTACGGTACGAATATGTCATCCATCATCAATATAAATCAGATTGGCACACCCAGTAATATGATATTATTGTATTTATTTTATTTCTTATTCTCAATCATTCTAGCGTGATTCACGTGGAGAGAGCACCACAAGAAATATTAAATATTTAAAATCTAAACATGTGCAACGCATTGTTTTGAGTAGAATAGAAGCCTATATATACCGTTAAAAGATAATTCTAATATTGAAAGTTTGTAAATGATAAGTACGGGAACAATGTATTCAGGTCAGCAAGGTAATAGGATTATATTGGATTTACAGTGAAGATACAGTGTCACGGATTATTGGATTTGTTGAAGAATGCAACCAGGTATATTTTACTACGGAAAAATAGTATTTGAAAAGATTCTATAGTTTACGTATCAAAGTTTGCAAAAATAGTAATGAATTTTTTGTCAGCGATGCGGCAAATAAAGCCATTAGAAAAATTAGATATAACCATCGATCTTTCAAACTATACATACAGTGCACTTACAACATTCTTAGGGTACGTTCCACTTGGCGACCACAACGCTCGCAACGCTCTCAAATGCGTTCCATTTAAAGCCGCGGTCGCCGTGGTCGTTCCTCAAAACTTCATGGATGACGTCATTAACAACGACCGTGGACCGTACGGCGACCGCCACGCTCATCCCAACAGCATGGGTCTGTGCGGTCGTTTGGCATTTTGCGCGCAATTTTTAAAAATGTTCACATAAAAATTTTTATTTTTACCTTCATGTGTGTGTGACGATTCTTTCGGATTCGATAATTCCAGTACTACAATTCCAAAAATTACAGATTTTTCATATTTCTATTATTTTATATTATGAAGATTTGAATAGATTTTGGTCACCCGTGGAATTTAAATATCATTTTTTAATAGTTTACGTTATTATAATTATCAAAGAATATTTTATTCTCTATACGATTTGCCGGAATTTTGTCTTTATATTTAATGTATTTAGAGATAAAATATTATAAAGATATTTTATAAAAGACAGAATAAATTATATAGAATTGACGGAAGGTAATGACATTGGTCATATCATTTTTTAAAATTTTTTATTTAGTTCTACGCCGCATCAACGCGCCAATGGCAGCAGCAGCCATCTTGTTGTTCACCAACGACCACAAGCCGTTCCACTTGCGTTCCCGACCGCGGCGTTTACAAGCAAGTGGAACGGGAAAATTCGCGATCGTGGTCGCGAGCGTTGTGGTCGCCAAGTGGAGCGTACCCTTATTCCAAGATAACGGTGCAGATATTTATATCTCCATCCTTCAACAGAACGGAAATTAGGAAGGCGCGGTAAAATGAAAAATAACAAATTTCGATTTGTTATGAAATTTGTATAGAAAGAACAATTATTTAATTTAATAAAAAATACAACGCTCCCCCATGATTATGTCCTAAATATACCTTCTCTCAACTAGAAAATAGCACAAAATTCTTATAGCACAATGAACAAACAACTCAAACGAATGAAACCTGAACGAGAAATAATTTTAATTTAAGGTCAATTGTTTTTCATACATTAACTTCAGAAAAAATACTCTATCGAATAGGCCTAAAAATTATATATCATCACATTTAAGAAAATGTAACTTTATATTGTAACTTGAGAACCACTGGTTTAAAAAACTATTTTCTTCTCTAATCGGATGTCCCCCTTGGTCTTCTATAAGATTGTCTTATATCATTTTATTGTATCTTTAATAATAGAGAAATTATTTGAGGTAGCTCGTTTAGCTGTTACATCCTGTATGTATGTATGTATATATAGGGTGTCTCACAACTCGCGCCCCAGACGAAACTGACACTTGCCGACGACAATAGGTTGCCAACAAATAGAAGAAAATAATTTACGGCTGCTTGCATAACGGAGTTACAAGACTTTTTAATCCACCAATCCCGGAAGGATATCTTGAGGTGTGATGATATTCTCGTATTACAAAATAAAACTGGTTGCTAGGTTTTAAAAATGCTACTAGTGAGTTACATAAGTTGTTTGACTTACTGTAATTTTGACACTTTAGAGTTGACTTTTCACTGTCAACAAATTTAGGTTAGCGAAGGTGTTATTCGAATAGACTCGTGCTGCCTCTTTGGCGTCGAAGCATGCCACACGTGATAATCCTACAATTCACAAATCCTACACTTCACAAATGTCAGAGTTCCCAAATCCCACAAGTGATAAAGTTACCCCCACCACCGATGACGTAATGTTCAGAATTCACAATCCCACAAGTTATAAAACCTAGCAATGCCACAAGTGATAATCGCACAGTTCCCAAATCCCACAAGTGATAAAGTTACCCCCTCCACCTATGACGTAATATTCAGAATGCATAATCCCATAAGTTATAAAGTGGGATGAATTGGGACAGGTGAATAGATTTTCAGTGTTAAATCTGTAATATTAAATACCACCTAATGTACCTAGTTCGTCTATTAGACTACAGATGGCGCTAGTTACATTAAACCGTGAAAAAAACCAATTTTAAACAGCACTAATCGGGAATCGATAGAGTAAATTAACTTTAAATAATCATTGAGGTCTATGTATCTTGTTGCTCGTTGTTTTTATACTTTTTAATTAATCATTATGAGTATATCAATTATTGGATGTGGAAATATTTGTATTTACTTGAGAAAATAGAGACAATCATAAAACAATATGTTGTATTTAAAGTTAAATACACTAACCGCCAACAAAAAAACCGGCCACTTTGAATTTTTTTACAAAGTCCCATTAACCGAATATTTTACAACTAAATAGGAAAATGAACTGATTGTTTTTAGTTAGTTATCACTTATTTACTATGCTTATTTAATTCTAAAATATATACGGAATGCACAAATTAATTCAGAAATAAATTTAATTCACAAAAGTAACAGAAACAATTCAAATAATTTATTTTGTTAACTATAAAATAAAAATAGACCTGCTGGTATCGCCAATAGCTTGTATATCTTCTTCGAACTTCGAACCTGAATTACGTCATTTAACCGTCGTGGCATTGAGTTGATCAAATTTGTTATGAAAAACTGGGGAATTGCGTCAAATTCTTCTTGAAGAGCCAATCGTAGCTTTTGAAGAGTCTCTGGTATGGCTGGACGACAACGAATCTGCCTATGGAGTGTTTCCTTTCCTAAATATATTCTATTGGATTAAAATATGTATCCATTCCCGTTGAATGTTTTTGAAAAACCATGCTAACTTAGAACTTAAAAACGACCAAACGACGCCGGCGTCGCCACGACTACAATTGGTTGAAATCGGTGTAACCGTTGATACCTACTTAAAATATAGTGGAGCTGGTAGCAGGAATGTAAAATTATAAGTTACCGAATAAATTACAAAAATATATTACGCGCAGTTCCTTCTCGATTAGACGCTATGCAATGCCACTGACTGCCTACTATAACTGAACTGACGGGACGGTCTATGAGGACATGAGAGGTATAAAATTTTAAAGCAATAAATGCAAACATAATTTTATTTATAAATTTTATTAACTGAGAATCATGAAAAGCATACATATTGTATCAAGGGTCCGGTACTCATTATTATTATTATTATTTTTCTGAAAGATTGAATAAAATAATGAATTTTAGCGTTTGTTACACTTTCCAAATGTGTACTGGTTTTGAATTTTTTTTTATAAATAATTAATTTTGTGTGACGTCATACCTTTAATTTGACTTCTCCTACTGACTACTGGGGACCGATTCTAATGAAGTCCAATATCAATTTTTTTAAAATCTTTTTTCTGTAAGAATATGATGAACTAAGAATTATAGTGATATGAATTTTTAAAGTTAAAAATTTGGTACCGGCGTAGCAGGTACTTACAGTGGTCGACAAACTGTTAGTTCTACAGAATACAATTATTTCATGTTCGCATAGCTGAAATATTTTTACCTGCCGTCACCTTTAGGTAAGGAAGGTATTGTCTTTGGTCAAAAAATTCGATGATGAGTTTTTAATCAATAAGCACGTTTTAGGGTCCCTAGGATACGAATTTACTATTTTTACGATGATGTCTGTATGTATGTGTGTGTGTGTGTGTGTGTGTGTGTGTGTGTGTGTGTGTGTGTGTGTGTGTGTGTGTGTGTGTGTGTGTGTGTGTGTGTGTGTGTGTGTGTGTGTGTGTGTGTGTGTGTGTGTGTGTGTGTGTGTGTGTGTGTGTGTGTGTGTGTGTGTGTGTGTGTGTGTGTGTGTGTGTGTGTGTGTGTGTGTGTGTGTGTGTGTGTGTGTGTGTGTGTGTGTGTGTGTGTGTGTGTGTGTGTGTGTGTGTGTGTGTGTGTGTGTGTGTGTGTGTGTGTGTGTGTGTGTGTGTGTGTGTGTGTGTGTGTGTGTGTGTGTGTGTGTGTGTGTGTGTGTGTGTGTGTGTGT